>JAWZYV010011853.1:1187500-2387500 GCA_038373885.1 Cheiracanthium punctorium
GCTTTGGTGAAATCTTGCGCCACGTTTTTAAGAGTGCACTTAAAAAATAATTTTTGAAAATAATTTCTTTTTTTTTCATATGGTGGGCCTTTCTTCTGTATAGGCATAGGTCCTTACTAAAGTCTTTTAAAATAATGTGAATGGGTAAAGCATTCGATATGCTGCAGTATAGAGAATTTCATAATGACAGTTTATTTCGGGAATTTGAATCGCAACTATCTGAGCATTTTTCTGCGAAGATTCTGTCATTGTTTTTCAAATGTACTAAACCCAGAAGGAACTGTTTAAAATACCAATTGAAATTACCTTCATATAATTTAAAGAATAATATATCTCAAAAAAGATGAATGGTGAAGGTATTTAAAAGAAATTCAATTGACTAGCAAATCGTTCTCTTGAATTTAATAGCTTTTTTGATGCTCAAATTCGGGTTTCTCGTATTGAAATACATTGCAACAGTAGCTTGTCTGTTACACAATAGGTATTGCTCCGTTGGATGAAATGTCCTATATGCGCAAATATGGCTGCGTTGCAAAACATTTTAAAACCAGTGCGTCTGGTATAATGGATGGTTAGCTTGGTTTAGAGTAAATTTGCCGAAGGAGGGTGATATGCCTTGGGCGGGGGCCTTTTAGGAAGTCTAACGTGTATTCACGTTACATCGCGCGAAACAAAAGCAAAACCCCAGACCGCTAGATCGACACCCGAGCGAGATTCCAGAACCCTGGACCTGCACATGTAATGCAGTTCATTACATATTTTTAATTTACTTCCCGTTCCCACGGGGTTTCAATAATATTTATTATGTTACAAATACGCTTTGCTTATCCTCCCTTGGTGAGACACATTTAAATTGGGGTGAATTTGCATTAAAGCTTAACGATCTTTTCATTTTTTTTTTCTCCAATCTGGCGATTTTTTGGTGACCATTCTTTCTAGCCCTCAGCTCTATCGCCAAGTTGGCATTCTGTGTTCTCACCCTCTTTTTAATGACTGATCGCTCTTTGTTCTTGCTAAAAGAAGCTACGTTTGTTTTCATTATGCTGCCAGCGACCGTCATAGTTACTATCCTTTTTAAATAAACTACTTGGATTTGTTTTTATTCTTTTGAAGCATAACGGACCCTTGCTATTCTCAAACGCAAGATATACTAAGTTTTACGATCACAAACGTTTATCAATTTTTAAAATATTTAACTCATCGTCTCCGCATTGCCTGCACCTCACTGTTAATCAGAGGCGGCCCTACGCGGTAAGCAAGGAAAGCATCGCAACGGGGCGCAGTCTTCTCAGGGGCGCCATTTCGATGTTTCCTCCTGATCTAGAGCGTAAAAGGGGGCGCCACGTAACTTAAACTAGTCAACATTTCACCATAAAATGGGGCTGAATTAGCTGCAGCCTTTCCCTGGAGGAACATTGAACTGTGATTTGGTGTTTACCCTGATTAGTGAAACCAAATCATGGCGAAACGTTTCTCCATAGAAAAGGTACAGCTAACTTAGCTCCACTTTATGGTGAAAGATTGAATTACTTCTTAACGGTGCACAGCACACTTCAGCCATCTACCAATGTTCAATGTCACATCCACACGGCTATTGGTCGGTTGGTTCGCCAAGAAACATCCTTCATTTATACAACTTCCCCTTTGCTTTTAAGAAGAAACTAAACGGATAACATTTATTTAATATGCCATAGCTATATATGACTCACTCATTCCATTTAGTCGTCAAATCACTCACACACCGCAACTTTAAATTAAAAGAAGAATTTCGGCTTCTCATCATGACTCCCCATCCATTAAACTTCACACCCGCTGCAATGAAGTACAAAAGTAAAATAAAATGAATCAACAAAAACAACGCGAGCGGTGCAATAAAGTGTGAATCCACGTGTAATGACACTTGCATTAAGATCTGGCCACGGCGTGTTAAAGCTGATATTCGCACCTGCGTGGAAAGGTGTCAACGCCCAGCCTAGCGTCCCACTGAGATACGAACTGATACTAAAACGAATCAGGGCTCTGGGGGGGCTAATCATTCTGCTCTGCAAAGGGAAGTGTGAGAAATAAATCAAACAGGTTGTTATACCACCACTCCCGATGCAGAATGGGAAAAAGTAAATGAATAAAGCCAGTTTGAAAGAATCACTGTTTGGCTATTTCTCGAGAAAAAAAAACACTCCGAGATTTGCTGTAATGGAATTCGAACGGCCACCACAGTGATATGTAGGTTGTTAAGAAGGTTTTTGTTTGTTTTAGTCTATTCCAGCTCCACTGCTTTGCTTCCCTGGAAATTATGTTAGGCTGTCGTTTTGGTGTGTTATTTTAGAACAATCTTTTATTTCGTAGAAATTATTTTTCTCTATCAAACTGCTTATTTTTCTTGTAACAAGTAATTTCTTATTTCAGTTACCTTTGAAAATTCATGTTAACTTAGGGCAAGGGTAGAAGACACATGCGTAATATCAGAACCCCCCCCCCCTCCGGAAAAAAGGAGAATGTCTTTTCATAAGCTATATTACGCGCTCTCACAAAGGAGATAAACTTGTAACATTTATGAAGCTTTCAGAAAGACGACCTAAAAAGTTGTAAACGTATCTTTGAGCTTCATTTATTTGCAACATAACTTTAAAATACTATTTCTTTTCTCAAAGATAAGCGTTGCGGAATTACCAATTCCTGTATCTTATCTCTATTGAAGGGTTACTGTCTATACCGTATATCCAGGCGTATAATACGCTCCGGTTTATAACACACACCAGTAAATTTAGGATAGGTAATAATCGCACATTTACATTTAGAAAAACTATCGGAATATCAAAATAATTAAGAAGTGATTAATATTGAAAAGTTCGTAGAGCCGGTACCCTTTAAAAAAATAATCACTAAAATAACAACAAAGATAATTTTTAGAATTTTTTTTTTAAGGTAGTCTTTCTTCGGTGGCGGCTCGTGGATTATTTAAATGGAGGTTCACAAAATTAATTTCGAAAATTAAATATGCAGATAAAACGCACCTTAAAAGTTAAAATAGATATGCATTTCCAGCAGTTAAAGAAAAACAATGCACGCAACTGAAAGAAAACAAGTCGTCTTCGGTCTAACATTTCGTCACCAAGATAATTTTTAGCAAAAATATTGTCTTGATTTTTTATTTCAATTTTTTTTTCAAAGGATAATATTGAAAAATGTCATTGCTGCTGCTCCGAAACACTTATTTGACTACCATCTTAATTATTGACACTAGTTCGTAAAAAATACTGTAGTGAAAAATCATAAAAATTAAGAAAATAATAAGAAAATGAAAAAAAATGGATTAACTAACCGAACACAACAAACCAAGAGAGAATCCCAAGGGAATAACGGCAAAAAATCTGCTGTGAGCACAATAAAATTGTGCGAACGGAGTGCCAATGGAAGCGTCTGACTTCTCCCGCAGTCTCTCGGCGTCTCTTCTCAGAGACCGGTTGAGAGGGCCAGTCTGTCGATCGCACATGCGAGCGACGAAAGACTATGCTGTAGTAATCTACGGTACAATGCGTTAGCTATAATAAACGCGTTTAATAATAGTGGGGGTGGGGAAGAGTAAATCTCATGTTTTAAATTCACAAAAATCTAGAAGTGAGATTAATTTTTTTTTAAATTTAATTTGTTCATGTGTTTATTCTTTAGTTTTTCCTCTGGCGGTTCACATGCTCAAATGGAGGAGCCGCCACTGTCTTTCTTATATTTTATATTAGCTATGTGATAGAATGTTTTGTGTTAAATTTATTTAAATAACTTACAGAATATACGCGTAGAATGCATTACCGATAAAATAAAATTAATTGGGGAAGTTAGGGTACAATGAAACAAAATATACTAATTTTTTTTTTCTTGTTCACAAATTTGTACAAAAATAAAATTAATGGACAGTTTTAATCTACACTTTTCATCTATCTAAATGAATTTTTATGATTTTATAAACAGCTTTTACATATTTAAAAAATTGCGAAAGGTAAATGCGTCTGCCAGTGTTTCATTGTACCCTAAATACCCCGGTACAATGAAACACTTAATAACACTTTACAAACACTCAAATAATATGAGTCAAAATTCAAATTACAGCATTTATGTTTTATGTACATTTATAATAAACATTAGTGAGACATAAATATGAAATTTAAATTTAAAAACAAATTTAATTAAATTGTTATATCTGGACATGGAAACATAATACTTTTATTAGAGGTTAGCCTACAGTTCTTAGTTTTATATTAAATTTGCTTAAATCAAATTAAAAAATTAGAATTTCTGCTTTCCTTTCTGTACCACTTGAAGGAACAGGAGGTGGTAGTTTTGATACGATTTGATTTTTTTCAAAAATGTATATGAGTCCGAAGAACACACTTATTTGAAGCTTGGACTGAGTCGTTTGGCGTATGAAACTTCGCAATCCGTTTATTATAACCCCAACAAAGTACATTTCTTTACAGTTAGGTTCACCTTCCTTGATTAAAACACAATCATTTAGAGCGATACTGCTTGCGTCATACATGTTATGTGAGAATATCTCATAATGTGTACTGTTTGGATTGCTACTTGAAAGACAGTCATGATTGCCACCCTCTTCAGAGTCTGAAGAAAATAGAGTGCGATTTTAAAACAATTCGTCATAAATTATATGTGCTCTATGGAGATCTCAATCTAAATATTTAACAGTAAGAACTTTATTTTAAGTGAATTATTCACCCCGGTTACAATGAAACATGTTTCATTGTACCCCATCTACAAGTGTTTCATCGTACCATAAACTGAGGCTATACAAACTAAATGAATTTTTACTAATTTCTAATATTTATTTTTTAAATTCTGCCTTTTGAAGTATGAAGACCACACCATAGTGATCACAATATTTAAAAAATAAATAATTATAAAACAAGAAGGCCAAACAAAATTACCTTTAGTAACGAAATTTTCTTGCAATGGCGAAAATCCAATAATTTTCTGTATCGCTTGTGGTAAAAATTTAATTCTCTCCAAATCATATCAGTAACTCGAACATATATTTGTATAATAGGTGTGTGAGTTTCAACATTCTGTGACAAATCCTATTGATTTCAGATAGCATGTTTAATTGTACCCGAACTTCCCCTAAAGTTAATATTTATAATTTCTCATTGAAATCCAGTGTTCCAAACTACTTCATTGTTACACGACACGTACAAGAAACAAAACATCATTTACAACAATAACAAAGCAAACAAATCAGCAATATATTGAATTTACTCTACAGTCCTATTGTTATGCAAGTAACCATTTCAACAAAGCAATATCTTAATTCTTAACGAAACTGCAACTTTGAAGCTTCGTTACTGAGTTATCTTGGCAAATTATTTTGTACTTTTATTTGATTTCTGATTTGTCTGGGATTTTTAGTTTTTGATTTTGATCTGAGGGAACAATGAAGTTCCTAAAAACTCTAAAAAGAGTGTTCTTACCTACATCGTAAGTACATTTGTATGAAATCTCATTTTACCATAAAAAATGTAATATATACACTTCATTCACAATTTAGGAATTTCGTAAATTTTCTTCATTTCAATTGATTTATGATTCACTTTATGCATGCGCCTAATTAAGCATGGTTTGTGTTTGCTTGCGATTAATAACTTAAGCAGAGCAAAAATTTCTGTAAACGTCTATACACTTTTAGAGAAGTCTCAGTATGTCTGCGAAAATTTGCTGTGCTGCTTGTGAAAATTATAATTTTACATATCAATGCATTCATGAACTGCGTATCTAGGATATGTAAGGACAATGCTTTTTGAAGTAGAATTAGATTGTGTTCTGCATAATGGTGGACCGTCTCAATTTTTTAAATGAATTTTATTTGCATACGCTGCAGTTTTTATCTAGGTTTGACGTTATATCTCTCCATACTAGTTTTAAAGAAAATTGAATTTGGTCTTGTGCATCTAGTTATCAGTAATGGAATAAGCAAAAATTCACGATTAGCACAATCTTACTTCTGATAAGTAGCATTGGGCAGAATATCATGTTTTTTATGAGGACATATTTGAAAAGATGAATTAAATGCATAGTTATATTGTGCAATGCAGAATAGTCTGGCTTATTATTGTTCATGGTAACATACGGTGCAAGTGGATGGTAATTGATTGCTGTTCTTCTATTAAGCATTTTATTGTGAAAGTGAGGCAAAACTTTAACGACTGCATTTGTCTTTCAGATGCTGTGGTAGAAATGTAGGAAATGATGATGAAGTTAATGAAAATATTGATGATTTTACAAAGGACTTGATAAAAGCTGCGTGGGAGGCAGAAAAAAATCTCCTCGATAGGTAAGAATGCAGCTACTTCAAAGACTGTAACCTTCTTATCACTTGAAGATCTCACATTCTTATAAATTTTGTATTGTTTTACTGAAAGAGAGATGGGAATTCGATGCATGAGACCTGCAAGCGTAAATGTATACAGGGGCGGATCCAGAAATTACTCAAGGAGGGGGCGATTTTGTACCTGAAACAAGGGGGTAGAATGGGCAAAATCATTTTCTAATTAATTAATATAATCAATTATACCAATTAATGTAATTAATTATTTTATTGATAAAATCTATATATCAGCGAGGATTTAAAAGGACGGGGAGTAGTACCCGCAATACACCCATTAGAAAAAGGCTACATAATTTTCATTATACTTTCATAATATATTTTAACAGATTATAACAGATTTTTGGACTTCGCCCAGGAGGGGGCGATCATCCCCGCCGCCCTCCCCTTGGATCCCCGCCTGAATGTATAGAGCTAACCTCGCTCCTACGGGTTCAAATTTTGTCAAGACTGGGAAATATGGAGCATAAATTAAACAAGCTGCAGATAATAAAGCTCTGAGAGAGAGAGAGAGAGAGAGAGAGAGAGAGAGAGAGAGAGAGATGAAAAGCTTTTTCTAATAGTTTTTTTGTAATAATCGCTTTGATTTAAAGTATTAGGTAGTTTGTGCATATCAGTTTCATTCACGGTAACGCTAGCGTTAATTGCCATTGGACAATACAGCGCATGCGCACGTATAAAATCCGAAACGTGCTTGGTCAAAATACTACGTATAGTGGATAGCGTTAGCATAAACGTATGAAGAAACTGGGGAGTTTTTGCACTACGTTTCTTCCCACGGTAACGCTAATGTTAAATACCATTGGATAGTACAGCGCATGCGCACAAATAAATTCCGAAACTTGATTGGTCAAAGCACTCCGTATAGTGGATAGCGTTAGCGTTAACGTGAGAAGAAACGTAGAGCAATCACTCCCTATACTGTATGCACAACCTCCCTATTTATCTGTCGTCGTCCTTAATCACAATCTTATAAAGGGAAAGATTCCCTGTCTATGTCTACCGTTATTTCTTAACCTTGGTCTTTGGATACTCTTTGGACCATTCCCCTAACGTGGTGACAAACACGAAAACGCTTAACACAGAAGGAAAATAGAATTAAATCCTTCTTTCCGAGTCTGGATTGGAAAAATAAAACAATAGTTGAATAGTAATGAAATTTTCAAGATAATTATGAAATATAACAAAAACACTCTCTCTCTCAGTCTCAGAGAGGTAACATTAAGGTTTGCGATAGACAGCCAAGCTGTTTTTGACATTAGGCCTTGGGATACCGAACCATATGCTTTGATCAGATTTGATAATCTGTCTCAAGTGGTACCTCCAATTATGCACTTCACTTAATCTTCATTTTACTCATTCACTCAAGGGATGAAAGGCTTTGCTAACCTTGCAAAATTGAGGATCGAACTCTGGGTGCATTGGCAGTACAATTAGGTGACCAGATTCTGAGATAAAAAATGCAGGACATCATTGCAGTCAGAGGGGGAAAGCCAACTTTGCATTGGCTGATAACAAGAAATAATCACTGTCATTTTAGCAATTACCATTCTGCTCATGCGTATGCCACTACAATGGCTATCATTTGGTGGCATCGCTTTTCCCCGGTTATGCTCAATCTACTTTTTCCTATCTCTCAGTGTAACTAGAAATACTTTTCTAAAAAGATGACCTGGCAACACTTTTAGAGTACTGAATATCACAAATTATCGATGTCAAACCATCAAAATTATTTATCTTGAAATATCTGTATATTGATACCCATACATGAATTGTGTTCATTTTCTCTAAAAGCAATGAGTGACACAGAATGCTGGACATTTTTCAGGGCAAATGCAAAAATAAGGACATTCTTTTTTGGTGCGTTAAGCTGTTTGCAGGACAAGACATGAAAAAAAAAAAAAAGGACTGTCCTGCAAAATGCAAAGAGTCTGGTCACCCCCTACAATGAGCTAGCAAAACGACACTGGACTTATGAATCATAACATTTTTCACTCATACACATAATGACGTCCTTGGTTAAACAGTTACAATGTACATAAAACATCCGAATTTTCCCAACGTGAGTTCAGACGCTTTTAACTCGAAAAAAATGTGTTCCTTTAAAAACTCCGAAAAGATCATAAATAGAAGACTTAACAACATATTTTCATATTTCTAGTTTTCAATGCATTTTAAAGTCTCACGGACATTCCTTTTTTTTTATTTTTTATTTTCAGTCGTATGCATGAATGTATGGAACTGGCCAAGAATATTTTGGATGAAATCTATGTCAAAGAAAATCCTTTTTATGATACTAAGTTTGCAAAGTACTGGTTCCGTATAAGGATTCGAACTTTCCAATATATGTGGTGGCCGGAGCTCTATGGAGCTAATAAACAAGAATTCCGGGATGCTCAAGTGCTAGCGCCTTTTATTATGGACGTTATGGATTCTTGTGTGGCAACGGCTGTGAAAAAGTGGAACAGCATGGCCGCGGAAATTACTATTGAACGTTTTGATTACTAGAACTTGCCGCCTGATTTGTAAGAATTATCACTAACCTTACACTGGACATGACTGCATTTTCCAAATGTGACTTTTACTACTGGATTTGACTCTTTTTTCCCTAATTCTGACATTTTTCTCCCGGCTTGACTTGTCATCACTAACTATGACTTTTTTTAACATCGCTTTTGAGTTTGTAACTGTACTAAGCCTTCTTCACTGCTGATATTTGGAGCCGAGCACGCTGATTGTGACATTGACATGCATAGCCTGTACATCCATAATAATTAGATTCGTTGATTATAAGCATATTAAATAGTGTCAAGCAGATTTAAATAAATATCACTTTTACATTATTGTGTGTCATGTCTCATATTTTTAATGACTACGTCATTTTATCTGTCACCTCCTTTATTGAAAATTGTCCGAAAAATGTGTCCCAAAAAAGCGACATAAAAATTCGACATAATTTTACATATATTTAAATATTATTAGTTCACAACAGCTTTAATCTATTGTTACACTATTTCGTAAGCTGTAGAATAGGCATCCCATGCATTGTTTTATAAACAGGTTACAATCCTAAAAATTTCAACATCGGGCTACCAGGCGAAATACACGAAAGATGAGAGATAAAATGACATAGTCGATTAATATCGTTTTAATATGGCAATAATGAAACTGAAAAATTAGGGGGGGTTCAGGGGAGTCTCCCCCTCACGAGGCTCGAACAGCTGAATTTTTTTACTTACTTCTGTATTAAGCCCTTGGGTCATAATTCGGAATTTCAAACACTGGAACTAATATCTTGTAATGTCAATTCAAGGCATGAGGAGTATGTTTCATGTGAAGAACATACAGCAGTTTTCGAGCCTCATTACCATGAATTACATTTCTAAAACAAATCCATGAACTCACGTACTGAGGAATTTATTTAATCACTAGCTTGTACCTCCAACTTCGTCTGCGTCGGCTTTAGAATTAGGTCCATAGAGAAATAAGGAATATGTGAATAACAAAAAATTCTTTCGGTCTTTATCAGACAAACCTTTCGACTCGTTGAGCAGAGGGAACTAACTGAAAAAGCTTTTTTCAGTTCCCTCTGCTCAACGAGTCGAAGTAAATTTAGAGATAGTCAACATCGATTTTTTCATCAAAATCTGCACTGCGAAAATTTTGCAATCACTTAACTTCGTACAATAAAGTTAAAAAATAGAAAGAAAAAAAAAACTTGTCTAAACTTGCAAAAAATTTTTACTGTAGATATATCTCGAACTCAGTCTAACATTTAACAACATTTTTAGTGAAATGCACTAATTTAGACATCAATAAAAATATTGAAATACCATTAGACTACTTTTTTCATTGTTGGGCTTAGACGGGAGATGGAAAACAGGTCTATCAAGTCTCTCAGGACAACTTATTATGAAGAAATTATTAAACTATTTTGATTTCGGGATTAATTAAAGTTGTGGTTTTAAAGTCATGTTCGAAATAACTACGTTAGATCCCCCAAAAAATGGCGCAACTATAAAATATTTTAAACCTCTATTTATTTAAAAGAAACTATTCGAAACGAACGCTAATTAAAGGGGTGCGATGGTAGCCAGCATAAAAAAAAATTCGTATGAGCTTTGCAGTCAAATAGAAGTGACATGACCAAATAATTCAGATTCCAACAGAATTTCTGTTAGTCGAAAACAGAGGTAGGCGATCAAAAGCAGCCAAATGAAACACCAATAACATTTGGCATTAGGCAAGTAGAACTTCAGAAATAAACAATATCGATAGTTCTGAAAACCAAGCAACCCAATTGATAGGAAAGAAATGTTTAATGCCAAAATGTTTGCTTTAGAACAGCAAATCGTGAGAAGAGAGAGACGGCTGTTTTTAGACCAGGTGTCGCTTCTTCGTCTCCAAATTATTTTTGAATAAAAAGCTGATGCATGCGGGGGAGAGAAAAACGAATTTTGAAAGCCGAAGTGAGGGAAAAATGGGAGAACAGAAACAAATGTTGAAATCCTCGATTTTCAACAAATTAAATATAAAAACGGTAAAAGAAAATCATAGCGATTATTAAATATGTGACCTACATCATTCCGCTAAAAAAGCTTTGTCTCGTCTCTCAAAATACCCATATAGTAGAGCTGAAGCAAACCGCATGTATTCGGTACTAAGATACGGATAATCACTCAGACTCGAAGTAACGAATTGTTACTTTTCGGTTGATATCGTTACTCGTTACTCGATCTCGGATCGAGCAGCTTCGAACTTCGAATACAGACTTCCAGGCGAGGCGAACTAGGGGGGAAACGGTTTCCAGTAATCGAGTACTAATATCTTCTGTTTGTTACTGGATATCGGATCGCGGTTTCAAGGGGGAAAATGACTTTTGAGTGTGCATTTCGGATCGACCAGGTTCGAACTTCGAATACAAGACTGCCGGAGGAAGAAAATGAATTTCGGTATTTGAGTAATAGTATGTTCCGTTCCGTTACTAGATACCGGAAGTATTATGGATTCTCGCTGTTTGAAGGGAAAAATCAGTTTCGGTATTTGAGTAGTAGTATGTTCTGGTTGCAATTCGTTTGTGCCGAGCCGAATGGTATCGTTTTGATGAGGTTTGGAAGAATCCGTATGTTTCGTTACAGTTATGGAGATGGATATACTATCTGCTGCTCTATTGATATGGGTCGTACAATGGGGGGATAGGATCCGGTGTATAGTGCGTTCTTATGCGCAGTTGAACTTTTCTTTGCAGGGGGGGAAGGGGGTGTTCTTATAATTGTAGAGGAGCAATACATATAAGAGAAGCATGTTAGTAAGGGGTGCTAATTTCGGGCTTTCTAACATTTTAGTACTAAATAGTGGTGCAATCAGAATTCTTTCTTTCAGGGTGGTTCCGAAGCAGGATTGCGAACTTAACCTTTTCTTTTTTTTTTAGCTAAAATCGAAATATGAGTAATAAATAACAAATTATTTAAATACACCTTAAAAAAAATATTTTTTTATAAAGTAAACGAATTCACACATTTTTATTATTTAAAATATTATTTGGAACAAAAAAAAATATTTAGCATGGAAACCTAAACACATTTTTTAAGTAATTGTTTAAAAAATATATAAAAAATTGGGAGCTACCCGGGATTTCTATGCCCACTCCAGCGTAAGCCACTGGTATTAAAATAATTCAATAAAGTTCAGTATGTTTCTAAAATGTCGGCGTTTAGGGGGACATCTGCCCTATTTTATGGTACATTTTATTCCATGAACTCATGGAATACGCATAGTCCGGTGCAACCATTCTTTCTGTATGAAAGGAGTGATAATTTTTGTTTAAAGAATGCTCTCATATATGCACCCACAGAAGGGGCTAGCCCCTTTCATCCCAAAAGTGCAGAAATAGAACTGGAAATATCTTAAAAATAGATAATTCTCACTGAATTAAAAAATTTTAATTTAAAATATGGTAATTTTTAATTTACTTCGAAAAATCGTCCAGCAAAAGAAGTTTTTGATATGAAATAAGAACTCACAAATAATAAAGATATTATGCTTGTAGAGACACAAAGTAGTTGATATCATACTGAGATCCCCTGCCCTGTGAATTTAATATATATGGCCCAATCCCTGGATCTCAGTATTCGAGAACCCGCTCCCAGAAAAAAACACGAGTCACAAGCTTTCCTTTACACTTTTTATGATAAGAGTGAACAGGTTAAACCAGCGTTCAGAATTTAAAAAAGGGGGGGGGTTGAGAAAAAAAAGAATGACATATGTCTTTGGAAGATTTCTATGTGTACTCAGTAATTCGGATAATTTAGCATTGTATAAAACCATAAATGTGTATAAAAACAATCTGTAAATCAGAGAAAATAAGCTCTAAATACAACTTTGTACAACTTCGCTAAAAAAAATTCTTTTTGGTTAGGTTTTGTTATGGGTTTATGTATGGGCGGCATATACCCATAACAACACTGTCCCGGATGTGTTGTTATGGGGCACATATAACACCCTATTACCGATTCTATTAGTAGTAACGAAAGTAACGAGTAACGAATACTTAGTAACGAATAGCGAACATCTAAGTAACAAATACATACGGATACTCATTTTGTCGTTACTTTTACAGCACTACCATATAGTACAGTCGAACCTCGATGAAGCGTACTTTGATTTAACGAATTCTCCGATTTAACGATAATTTGTCCCGACAAAAAGGGTGCTAAAATGCTCTGATTTAACAAATTTTTAGCTTTATTTTAACGAACATCAATCGCTGAAATAAAATTCGCACATAAAACTATGAATGTTTCGCAAACAAAATTAATATAGACAAAAAGCTTTGGAAGGTCAAAACAAAGCCACAAAAACAAAGCACTATCCAGGATCTCTTTCCAAAGTGCCAATAAGTATGTATGTATTATGTATTAAGTTTTAAGAACAAGTAACGTTAAATAATTTAAACAATTTTAAAGATGATCTCGTAATGTATAACTTACAATTTTTAAGCTCGCAATAAACAATAATCTTTCTTTTTTTCATATCTATATCTAAGGATATTTTGCATTGATATTTTTATATCATACTCTTTACAAAAATTGATATTCGATTTAACAAATTGCTTCGATTTAATGAACGGATCTGTGGGTCCCAATCAATTCGTTAATTCGAGGTTCGACTGTATTGATAAAAAAGTCTTATCTCGTCTCGTCTCGCATCTACCCAGATAACCATGCTTAAGCATGGTTATCTGAGTAACAGAAATTAGAAAAGTAACACCTTTATGACGGTCCTACTTTCTACAATTGAAAAGAAGCCGAGGAAAAGCAATTCATCTTTGAACACATTTCTCATTTCCTCACCCACCCTATTTATCATTCATATCCGTAATGTTTGCACCCCTTTTTAGTTCCCTGCTGTGCTGTATCGTAACTTCAGTAGTGCGAGAATAGCAGTTATTAATGGGTTCAATCAAGATTTGTTAAAACCCTCACTTTCTTTTCTAATCAGATACAGATAACGATTCGTCTCATAAGTTTTTTTTTTCTTTTCTTTTTAAGATTGAATATGATTGCTAGTATTGTAAAGTTTCAAAAAACAATTCTTGAATTGATTATACAATGTAATTTGCATGCACTACCGTCAGCAGATTGGTTTTCCTTCTCACAGAAAATTGAATTAGACACTGTAATCAGATATATCTAAATAAATAAATAAAATTCATTGAGGAATAAATTGGGAATTATTTATTTACTTTCGAAAACAATTTGTATACTTGATTTTTTTCTTGGTATATAAGACATTTGTAATGTATTATTCTAAATATAACACAGAAAATGTTAAAAGTGTTAATCTTTATACTGTATCTCTCCTAACTAGAATAATATTCCTTACTTCATTTAACATTTCAAAAATGATCATTAAAATAAAAAGTCGACAACCAATAAAAATTATTTATTTACACATAATTCGTCAAAAATTAAAATAAATAAATAAATAAAATAATAATAATAATAATAATAATAATAATAATAAAGCGTCGTTTATACGTCTTTCGAGAGACTGATCTGAAACGGTTTATAAATGAAACACCAATAAACCACTTACATTATATTAGTGTTTAAAGGCAATATAAATTTATGTAAGTATAACAATTTTAAGTTTTTTTCAAGTACTAATTCAAAGAAAACGATAACTAAATTTTAAAAAAATGAAAAGCTTATCATAAAAGTGAAGCAAATCATACTTCTAATGTACTACATCTTAAATGCTGCGTATCCTTAACAGGGGTCACGCTGGCTTTTTTAAAAGTTTCGCCAATCCATACGCGCAATTAGATTTTGCCGGACATCATTAAGAAATGCAATTGCCAATATTTTCGCCAAATCGTATTTTCTTTCGCCAAACTAATTTTATTATCGCAATATGCGACGTTGGCGATTGACAGCGCGACCCCTGCTTAATATTGATATAATACACACTGCATACTAACTATTATGGGATTAATGTTCCATACAGACATTGAATTAAAAAAATTTCTGATTGTCTTTGATTATTAATAGCAGCATTACGGATTGAATTAACCTAATTATATTTTTTCTCTCTCGTTTTCTGACGAAGTTTTTGAATATATCGTGTTTATTCTGGTAGTAGTAGCCCTCGGATAATAGTCACATCCTCATTCTAAAAAAAAATGAAACATTACTCAACAAAAAATACTCAACATGTTTTTCCCCAGATTAAAAAAATTACAAATGCTAGTAACATATTATAATATTGCCAAGTTTCACCAGAATAGCTATAGTCAATAATTTGATTTCTGTAGATTTTTTTTGATATGCTTTATAGACTCAAGACAAGATAGATATTACACTACGAAGATCAGCAGCTACTGGAGATAAAGGTCTAGTGCCCAGGGCACTCCTACCAGAACATTTCATCAGTCAGTCATGTATTACAGATAATATCAATATTTTTCTTTCATAACATATTACAAAACACTCTTTATTTGAAAAAGTAGGCTTCTCCTTTTTTTCTATATTTTCTCTAACATAATCTAATATTCTGGCAAAACTATTTTTTCTTGCTTACTTAGATTGTAAACATACTTACCTTTTATACTATTATCATCTGTGCATCCTTCACCAAGTGCAGTTGCCCACCAGTTAATTTAATTAAAAGAAAGCTTTTTAATTTTCATATTGGAAGAGGCGTTCACTAAAGTCTATAAAATTAAAATTTATGCTAATAATTTTGTTACTGGAATGTTGATAGGATTCATAAAGACAAACACACTCTTTTTTTATTTTAATGCTCAACCTATAAGCTAAAGTTAAAAGACATGCAACTGTAGCAATATTCATAAAAGGAAAGCACAGTTGTCTGTGATAAGGTTCGGTGAAGTTGTCAGCAAAAATTCATGTGAATTAACGATGGAAATTTTGTATAGAAAACATCAGGAAAAGTTCTGCAAGGTTTACTAGGAATACAAGGCAATGGAATGCAATGGCCAGGTTAAGTGACGTCCCAACTACACACTGTTTTTTCATGTCAGTTGGCTTTGATAATTTTTGTGGAAGAGTTCGATTACAGTCAGTGGCAATTGCTTTCAAAATCGTTATTTATAATTTTTGTAAGAATACGTTACGGGATTTTAAGATTAAATTGTTCATTTGGAACTTTTACTAGATTTACTTTCAATCTATCTTACTTTCAATTCTTTCTATTAGTATCTTCATGCAAGTTGGTGAATATTTTACTTTTTACGAAAAGAAAATCCCCTAGTACTTTTCAAAAAGTTCGTACAGTTTCATTTACTAAAATAATTAAAATAAACTTATTTTTTTCACTAAATACTATGATAGATAAGAAGAAAAAAAAACAGAAATTCACTTTTGTGATGCGATACGAGATATGTTTTCATCTTGCTTTATAGGGAATTTGCGGGACGAGACAAAGCTTTGCAGATGTTTAGCGAGACGAGACAGGCCTAATTCCCGTCTCGTGTCCATACCTACGTAATACCTGGTTCATGCTATTAAAATTTAAGCATTCTAATCGCACATCATGCTATTAAAATTAGACAATCCTTGGACAATAATGTCTGTTTGAAATACGAGCTGTATCATGTAATAGCCGACGTTACGAGCTATTACATGGGAACAGATCTCATTATTGCAGAAAACACGAGACTTCAAATCGTCATACATACACAACGTCGAGACCAATCAAACAGCATTGAGAGTTCTTATTGCTAACATCAACGATTAATCTTTTTTTTTTTTCTTTTTTTTTTTTTTTTGAGGATGGTGGTAAACGCTCTCAATCCGTAATCAATTTTATCGGGAGGATTTCAACAGTTTTGCTTTGTCTTTCCTCGCAGAACTCCGTAGGTGATTTACCTGTGTAATGCAGCCCTCCCGGAGATCAGACGCATTTGTCAGAAGCATGGTGGTTTTAGTGCCTCAGCGTGACGTCTCGAAAAGGAGCGATTACATGTGTAGCCCATACTGTGTGAGTGTTGTAATCAAGACAGGTAAAAGCGTTTTATCCGATAACATTGGAGAAGCCATTTTCTTTTGCCTTATATCGATCAATATAGTTTTAAAAGGTGACACTGCAAGGATAGTGGTTTCTTTCTTCTTCCACGCCCTTTTTTTTTTGTTGTTGATGTTTGTTATTTCTATCTTGTCTTAAGAAATACTTTTTGAAAAGTTTTCTGAACATGAGTCATAATTCTTATTACTTACACAATTCATTTAATACCTACGTGGAAGTACTTGAAATA
The DNA here is from genome assembly GCA_038373885.1 of Cheiracanthium punctorium. Classification (NCBI taxonomy): domain Eukaryota; kingdom Metazoa; phylum Arthropoda; class Arachnida; order Araneae; family Cheiracanthiidae; genus Cheiracanthium; species Cheiracanthium punctorium. The sequence continues at coordinate 1,204,666 of JAWZYV010011853.1, forward strand.
GGAATTGGTTAGAAGGTTCATTAAAGAAAACATTGAAAAAGTTTTATCAGCAATCTTTAGGGATCGAGCAAAAATTACCTTGAGATTACCTTACTATTGAGATTCTTTTTCTTTCTCAAATACAACTCAAGAGTGATGCTACTCTATAAAAAGTTAAGAACTTTTTTTTTTACACTGTTAATAAAAGAAGGTAACGTTTCACCACAAAATGGCTCTGAATCAGCTGCAATATTGCTATGGAGAAACATTGAACCATGATTTGGTGTTTAAACTGATCAATGGAACCAAATCATGGGGAAACGTTTCTCCATAGAAAGGATGATGCTAATTTAGTTCCATTGAATGGTCAAACGTTGAAATAGTTCTGTTGACGGTGGAACTTGGTAGGAAAAATGCTAGTCTCATGTAATCTTTTTTTTTTTCTTTTACCTACGAATAACTTGGTGAAGAAGCTTCTTTGAGCATGATACCGATAAAGCTAATTTTTTTTCTTTCAGAAAAGGATTTAGTTTATTTTTTTAATATTCGTAATGAATTTCTTTTTAAAATTCTTTTATCTTACACTGTATGTCTAGGTCTCGTGCCAGGGTCAGATCTTCTAATCAATCATTCGCTAACATTTCAGTTACCAGTCAGTTTGAAATTTTATGGACAGATCAAGAATCGATGTCGAATACAGTGCTACTAATAGTAACTTTACATTTTATAGCTTGGCTGGCGCATTTTTGTGTCATAAATTAGAATCATAGCGAGAATTTAGCAACAGAGATGTCTATTTTTCTATTAAAGAAGCCGGAACCAGCTGAGTACTACCAGGGGCGTAGCCATGGGTTTTTAAGAAATTTCGCAACTATTCCTGCTTAGGATACTGCAGGAATTTCACGGGACACGTTGCCACAATACTGAAAGGGCTGTGTATAGGAATGGTATGCTATATTGAACAGTTTTCTCACAGCAGCACAAAAAATAGTTTCTTTAAAAAGGAACAAGTTCGATAACCGTCATCTTGGATCAGACTAGCAACTGCTGATATGTGAATGATTATTTATTACATGTATCTTTCAATCTCGAAAGGCAGCAAAATACCGCATTTTGGCAGTATCTACAAAAAAGAGATCATCCGGTGCCTATTTTAACAATTATCTTATTGGGAAATGATAATTCAATGTGCTCCGATCGTTATGAATGGCAAAAATAATGGAAGGTGTCTAACGGAAAAGAATATTAAATTTATATTTAAAATGCATATGCTTCAATCGAGTTTTATGGAATATTAGATCACCGTTTTATAACTTGCTAGAATGTCGTTTTTCTGATAAATGAACGAATTTACGACTTTAATTTACTTTTACAAAATTAAAAAAAAAAGTGCTAATTGTATTTCTTTTTTAATATAACGTTTTGCATGTAACTTACTCTAGTTTCATTTTTCTAATTTAAATATTTAAACTTTTTTCACAGAATATTTAGGGTCTTTTTTTTAACAGCTTGCGTGACGTAGAGGAGAGGAGGTGATTATGGAATACCATTTACATTTCTAACTGTAACTTCATAGATTTTTAAATAAAATCCCCCAAAACAGCATGAGTACATGCTATAATGAATCGTAATGAAATGTCCATTGCAAAGAAATACACAATTTATTTTGTTGTTATAGAAAAAAATATTTTTTAAAAAAGTTACGAATGGAGTATAATATGGAATAGTCGGGTAATATGGAATAGATGGTTTAAACCGATGAAAAGCAATTTATATTGCTTCATATATAGTTATTTGTTACTTATAAAACAAATTTTTATGTTTTGTACTTTAAATCATTATACTGGAGTCATTTCTGCTTCGAGTCGATTTAGAAAAGTTGTAGATATAATTTTCTTTCTTTGCTCCGATACAGTCATGGTGAGCCCACAGAGAACAGCTAGATGTTTGAATCCAAACTTATCGTCGTTGATCATTAGAGAATTTGTCGTGACAAAAGATGCATTCAGCGTCTTTGTTTACCGGGTCTTGAGTGGATGACATGAAACCCATTACAATATTACCCAGTATTCCATAATACCCGACACGCCCTCTTGGAAAACGAACCTTTAAAACTAATTGGCAAAACACTGTCATCTAAAAAATAACCACAGTTCAGCAAACTACCATTCTCTTAGTGTACATTATGCGTAACATCCATGTTCATGTCACGTGTTTACTAGTAAGTTAAAATGTTTGAAAACTTATCTACAAAAACTCTTGAAAATCACAAAACATACTTTGTTCTGTAGCGAGTGGTACGGCAACAGAGAGCGGTCAACTCTTACTGCATTGTAAGAAGGGAATCTTTCTTGAGTTGCTCATGGTATTCCCTTGTGGCAATAGCAAATAACAGAGCCAAAAACTCGGTATTCCATATTTTCCGACTATTCCATAATCACCTCCTCTCCTCTACTTACGTTTTACTTCTTCTTTTTATTATTTAATTACGGTTTTTTTTTTTTTTTTTTTTTTTTTTTTAAGCAATGCCTAGCTTCTATAAGCACTAGAAGTAAGCTAAAGAACGGTAGTCCAGATATAGATGCTTTCCCATCAGTTCTAAAAATGAAAGTATGTCATCAAATTGAGAGATTTGCGAAATACCTATACGTTGGCACGAAAATCATCGTTATAAAACAATAAAACTTACTCTTTAATAAATTGAGTAAATAATTCCATCTTAACACTCTAATACTTATATGTACACAGAATTAACAAATATTCAATGTAATTGAATGTAATGCAGGATAATCTGTCAGCAACAAATCTGTAACACTTTTTAAACTATCTCCTATTACAGAAAACTTGTCTGTGCGAACTACTTCTAAAAGAAGAAAAAAAAAAAAGGAAACAAGAGAGAATCATACCATTTACTTCCTCGAGTAATTTCATTTGATGAAAAATCTCAAAATAGAGCTGAAAGGATATCTGAAACTGAATGCTTGCGGGGTAAAATAAGTTCTTGTAACTGAGCTATGATACAATACGTATGTGACGGCTTTAGCAACGCAGCAGGGGTCAAAGCTGAACTGTATGAATGTAGGATAATGTTCTAAGATATTAGACAAATGAAAGTACTTTAAAAAAATGTTTCACATTTTACTCAAGAAGTGAGTGAATTAAAGTTTGTGGGTATTTTTGGAAAAGATTGCTCTTTCGTTTGTGTTCTTTTTTTATTAGACTATTATTCCCTTTTTAGCATTAAGAATGTGTTATAAATTTATGCATATTATAAGATTATACATAACCAGTTCTATTAACCTGTAGCAGGAATAAATATAATAGTCGTAACCGATACGCTCTTAATTCTACACATAATTCACCCATAGACAATTTTAGGAAAATTTTAGTATGCTATGCTTTAGTGGAAAGCGAAAATAAAATGTTGTATTAATTACTTAAATAAACTTAAAGTTAAACCATTACATGAAATTCATTATTTTTATCTTTATAATAATTTTATTTTAATATTGTGCTAAATGTGTCCGTCAATGTGCTATACAGCCATTTTATGCATTTTACTTCAATCTAGGACTGGATGCGAGACGAGACGAGGCAGAGTTTTGCAACTGCTTTGTGAGATGAAACAGGTCTAATTTCTCAATACATTATAGGAATTCATACATTATAGCTGGCTGTGCCGGACACAGCCAGCTGTCGTCGAAAAAAAGGGTCTCTAGATCTGCGGCACGCGATGAACGTTTCGATCGTCCGCCATCTTGCTAAGTCGAGCGGTGGCAATGGCTGCCCTTTTTTCAGCATTGGGAAAGGGTTGCGCCTCAAAGGGTTAAACTGAATTTCAATGGATTATCCTTTGCGGAAGTGCATTGTGAGTGCACTTCTACAAACAATAGATCCATTGAAATTCAGTTTTCAGTATATAGTTTATTGATATGTAAGATTTTCCCGAGAACTTTATTTGATCAAGCAAATCACTTTCACATGAAAAAGTACTTATTTTAATGATCAACAAACAGATCTTTTTTTTTCTTTAAATAAAGTTAAGCAGCATACAACAACGCGTTGTCGAAAAATAGAACCTGTGTTCAATAGTTAGGAATAGTTACAGAACAAGATAACTGTACGATTTTAAAATATTTTTATCGGAATAATGAACACATTTTAACTTTGTTTCGCACAAAGTTCTTCTTGTGTCTTATATTTCTATATTTTTATGACGTTTATTTAATCAATAACGCAGAGAACGTGCGCACGTAATACAATATTTATTTGGACTAGCTTTCATTCTTTCTTTTCTACCCCAATAATACGTTCAATTTTCAGCATAAAATAATCGTGTACATTATGCTAAAGAAGTATTATATTATTTGTTGCTAAAGGAAATATATGCATGTATAATGCCATATAAAATATTACTGTGGGGAGAAATGTGTGAATTGACTTGGAGACGATGTTTTGAGAAAGTTGTAACAATTTTTTTCTGTATAGTTTTCCTAATCTTTGATATTCGACAAGTTTCAATTACTGCCTATATGTATAAAAAACATCACTTTTGTTTCACACAAAAATCACATCATAATTGAGATTTCCCACTACATTTATTGGAAATTGAGTATTCTTACTTTAAAATAGGTACTAAATATCAACCATGAATCAGCAAGAGTTTGAGAAATGCGAAACCCTCTTGCTAGATGGAAGGTGAGGCAAATACTGTTTCAGCTTTAAGACGAAAGATGCTCCATTTTTTTGTCTTGCGTCAAAATCCACTTGATTTTGTCTTATAAAAAAGAGTAGTCCATCATACATACGGTTTTTCTTAGAATAGTTTTTGTTTTCTTCTATAAAATACCTGTTTACTTCATTAGAGGCCACCACATCCATTCACATTTAACGACAACTGAAGTTTATGACCTTTATATAATATAAAACAATAATTTGTTCTGATTTTTAAGAGACATATGCCAACATTTTCGGCATACCCTGAAAAAGGATGACCTCAAAGCTAAACGTACCCCAACACCAAGTAAGGAAACAGAATCGAGTTCAGAGCACCGAGTTCAAGAAAATAAAATTAATGACAAGTTCAATCGAAACAATCCATCATTTATTGCATATTCCAGAGAACAATGCAGCTGAATAGGACTGAAGTATAAAGCGATGAAAGAAGTGAATGGATTAAATGTCACTAGATTAAAAGAAGAAATTTTCTATAAAAGACTTTTAACATTCGTACAATTCATCAATCATAAACAATGAATCTGGATGACTATTTTTGTGCTTAACAACGCTCAAAAAAATTCCACGACGGATTCTTAAATTAGCAACCCCGGAATTGAAACTTGGGGACAAAGAACTTGAGGGATGGGTTCAAGTCTGACTGAGGAGGTTATATCACGAGGCATTGAGAGAGAAAAAAAAAAATATGTCATGTCAAGAATTCTACGGTTTTGTGGTCACTTCAAAGAGCCATAGAGAGCATCCAACAATCCTTTCCCTTTTGCAACGGTCCTATAAACAAAATTCGTCTGGCTTTTCAGGCGTGTTAGACGGTAGAGTGCAAAAGAATTTGATTAATACTGCCGGGGTCTTAACCTGAGGAACTTGCCAGGGCGCAAGTTACTGATTCGGCGAAGCAGAGAGGAGAGATAGTGAGACTGTTGCACAATTCGCCAAGCTATCTGTCTCTTAACCTAGATGGATTATTTCAGGTGTCAAACTGGCACCATCTATCATAACGCCACGAAGATCCTTTCTGAACGCTATTGCTGGCCCTGATGTCCATTAAGAGTAATAAATATGAAAAATAAATAAATAAATAAATGTGAGAGGTGAGAGGGATAGCTTAAGACAGGTCCATTGCTTTGCGTTTGTCCTCAATTGGCGAGCGCCCCGCTGTTTTTGATACAAGGGTTCGTCTGCATATTTATTTGTTGAATTTTTATTGGTTCTTTTTTCTTTTAATGATTAAATGTCGTAAAATTCGTGTCTGAAGGAAACATAAGGAATGTAAACAGCTCTCTGCTCTCCATTTTGATAGTTTTATTCGTTTTAGAAGAAATTAATCATTTGATGCCGTCACGTGTCTTTTTTATTAAATTTCGTACATAGTTACGAATAGCTAAACTGCTTTCCCTTTTAAAGCAGTTAGTAAACTTTCCAGTATTTCTTAATGTCCCTTGTAATTTTTAACCAAAGGAAAATATTTGTTACCCAAACTCACTGCAATGCTAACCATATAATACAGGAAAAAAATAATATATTCGTTTTTGAATAAATCGAATTGAGAAAAAATCTTGCTCAAGAATAGATTTCATAAGAGCGCACACAGACAAAAGATTGCTTGGTAAAACTTTGTAATTGATTCGAGGTCTTCATTTTTCGAAAAATTTTGTTTGTAATAAGAAAAATTTCACTTAAAAGGATTCTTGTAAAAAGGACTCTTGTTTCCTGCATACATTCAAGCATTGAAATGAACATCTCCTAATACACACTGAGAAATCTCAGTTTCTTTATTCACTTCCTTTAAATGGCATTTAATGTCTTTTTTCTTTAAAATATGCAAGGCAAAAATCATTCTTATAATGAAACAAATCCACGTTTTTAACAGGAAATGAGTGTAAATATGTTATAACTTATGCATAAAAGTAAATTTAAAAACTTGAGTCAATGTAACGATTTTTTTCATCCTTATTTGTAGTACTGGAAAGACTAAAAAGATTTAAATGTATAATAATATGTTTTTCCTTAACGAATCTCGCAGATATCATTTTATTGTTTTACTTTGCATAAGATATATATTTAGATGGAGATTGCTACTTTTTTCAACTTAAAGCTTCAAATATAAAGGCATTGCGTCAGAAAATAATAATAATAATAATAATAATAATAATAATAATAATAATAATAATAATAATAAAATGATTGCGTTTCTCATTAACTAAGATTGTAAAAAATTCAAAATGTTCCATTTTGGCTTTTAGATTTTGAGATTCAATGGTCAGCTAAACGCATCTCTTTACCAGTCTTTTTAATTAAAATTACGACTCATCTACAATAATTAGGGTTTAAAAGTTATAATTTGTATGATTTGATGTACGCTGTTTAAAATAAATCTATAAATTAACGGAAAGCCGACTGCGATGCAGTTCATCATATATTTATAATTATATCTAATTTTCCTTTCTCTTTTCTAAACTTAATACTCTTTGCCATTTTTAAAGTCCCACCTCTATCCATAACGCTATTTTAATTATGCTTCTAACTTTCGCTTTAACTACTGCAATGTCTATAGCAGGCGCCCTCTATCGATCCGATTTATTTATTTTTATCCCGTTCCCACGGGGTTTCAATAATATTTCTTAGATTACAAGTTTTCCTTACCTTTTCCCTCTTGGCGACAAACATTTAAATCTAGGTACATTTGCACTAACGGTTAACGATCTTTCCATTTTTTTCAATCCTTCGATTTATTTGGCGACCGTTTCTTCTAGGTATCAGCTCTATCGCCAGGTTGGCTTTCTATGTTCTCACACCTTTTTCTCTCAGTCAACGAGTTTGTCTTACCCTAAATAGGTTTCAAGCACTTTACGCTCTGCTACCAGCAGGCCCGAACTGGCTGCTTTGGGGGCATTCTTCTAGAGATTGAAAAGAAGCGCCTTAATGGGAAATTTTAGAGGGAATAGAATATAAGAATAGATAATATTTGAAAATTATAGGCTTAGGTGTCTAAAAACCACATTGAACTATTTAAAAGCTGCTGGGGTCCCTGACACTTCGAAGGCCCCCTGGGGGTCCTCGGCAAAGCCACTGTGTAAAGGGTAAGATTATTGAGAAATTAAAGAAAATGAATTACTCTAATTATAAAGTAGTATATTCATTTCTGGGAGGGGGGGGGGTTGTCGGGACCCCTTTGAGCTGGAAGCTTTCGGCAATCGCCGACTATCCGACATGGCCAGTCCCGGCCTGGCTACCAGCCACCGTAAAATAATAATTATTTATTATGTTTCCATAAAACTACTTTGAAGGTATATACTATATACTGATTGGTCTCATTTAATCATTTAAAAGTGCGACGATCTACGTACACCACCAATACGATCTTTCATGTTGCACAGAAAACCTGATCTTTATCTCTTAGCTGCAACACACCGACAGGATGCAAAGTTGCCAGAAAATGTTTGTTTCATCATTTTCTGTTCATTTTCCAGTTTTCGAAAAATCTGGACTGTAACTTTTCGTCTTACTAAAATTGTTCCATAGTAATGTAAAATTAAGCTTTAATTTAAACGACATTTTAAATTAACAGTTTTCAGCTAACCGTACATTATTTAACTGCGGATACTGAAAAATAATCTTAATTTTAACATTTCTAACTCTGCTATCTCTAGAGCCAAGCACTCGTGTTACTCAGAGCCTTTTTGCTCTCCTTCACTAGACGTTATTTGACTGCTTGAACGAAGAAATTTCAATCAGTAAAATTTGCCCCGTGAGCTTATAAGCTGATCAGTGGCGGCTCGTCATTAGGGGCCAGAGGGGCCTGGTCCCACCTGATATTTCAAAAGTTTTTTTTAATTATAATGCAAAATTTGTATTCTTTTAAAATCAGTTTACTTTAATAAAGCTGTCTGCGTGCATTTTATTCTATTTTGATTTAAGTGGATAAAAGGAATATTTAAAGGACACCAGCTTTACACCAGCTTTGCCCCTTAATCCAATTATGTAAAGCGAGCCATCATTCAAATCCTACGGCCGCGCCGCGGCATCTCCAATGTATGAAACACTCTCGGGCCCGAGAAATGAAGCCCTAATATATTTGCGCCAAGCAGCACAGCAGAGTAGTGTTAGTACCATTGATCATTTCTCAAAACATGAACATATTTGGCTTGTTATCACGAAAAAGAATGCGAAAACACAGTTAATTTAGCACCAATATCGGGCTTAGCATTGGCCCGATAGGAGAAATAAAAGCGTTTCCATGGAAAGAGTCCTATTTTGGCGAGTTTTGTTCTTTTGGTCGAAAAAAGCTGCTGATTGTGATTTTTGTTCTTACAGCTGATCATCTTTAAGAATTAGGAATTTTTATTTATCTCATTTAGAGCAGACTAAATTTTACTATTTTTTCGGTTTCAAATATAGTGAAAGTATCAATTGAGTGAGAAATGGTCGTAGATTAAAACATTTTGTCGAATTATAAATATATTTAACGATGAATTCTGTTGACAGTTTTTTTACAAGTTCCTTTCAGCAGATTAAAAATAGCAGAAAAACTTGAAATAAAACGCTTGGGACCCTATCAACCAAAAAATTTTGTCCTTAGACAAAAGGATGGCAAAAGGACACGATCATTTCAACTAGAATGGTACAGTAAAGCACCATGACTTTCAATAAGTGAAGCAAAAAATTCTGTTTTTTTATCGTTTTTATTGTTTGCTATTTGGATATGAAACATTATGGACCCATTCGTTTTTCAACATGTACACATGCAATTGTTGAATTTAATATTGTATTCAAGAAAATCATACTTTTTTTATTTGTATTTTTTTTTAATTGATATTGTACCTTTTTGAGAAAGAAAAATGGAGGAAAAGGTTTTTTTGGTGCAAAATAAATCTGCTGTCTTTAAATGAAAACTTAAAGGAAAAATCAATACGCCTTTCATAACTTGTTATTCGAAAGTTTTTATATATTCACACTGTTTACAAAAGCGATTCATATGTTTTACCTTTTCGAGCTTTAAAAAAAAAAAGCCCCCTCTACTGAAATGGGTAACGATCCGCCACAGCTCAATGTATATATATTTTCCCGATTTGAACTGGCACTATTTTTTTCGGGCCCCACCACTGAAGCAGGTCACGAGCCGCCACTGAAGCTGATGAACAAAATTTGATAATTATATCCTGAAAAGTGTCAGCGACATGCAGATCAATAAATAATCAAGAAAAAATTTAAAACAATTTATTTTATTTCCAAAGCAAAAGTAAAATAATGCATCATCTGATTAAAGAACAAACACTTGCCAAATAAAGCCCATTTATTTGCTGAACAGCCCCCGAAACGACCGATGTAATAAAGCCATCAGTCTTCCTTTATGTTCGGATCTTCCTAAATTGCTGTAAAGCAATCTAATTATAAAAATGCACGGGCATTTGTTTTCTTTCACGAAATATTAATTTAATTCCAAGCCTTCTCATTATGTACATATCAAAACTTTAGCTTCCCGTTTGATCGTTTTCGGATCTCATCAACGTTGATTGCTCTAGTTTGGCCATGATTTATTTGTACAGCTTTATTTTACTTTGGGCACGTCTCCCTCCAACTTCATATATGTCGTCATCTTATTTTGGATGGAAATGAACTGATGTTTGTTTCCAAGTGAGAAAAGGTAGGTGCCTTAAGGGACACCTTAAGAGTTAGAAATTGTATCTGTTCTTGTTGCCCATTTTGTTTTAATCTAAGCGGTTTAATTAAGGTGCGCTGTTATTGCATAATTGAGAATTTTGCATTGTTCGCGGTGTTTCTATTTGACGCAGTTCTTCATAATGTGTTTTTAATGTCCGACCACTGTCAGTAGGTACATGCATTTAATTAATGGGGCACGAAGATTAATCAGGTATTGTCCTTACAGACTACAGCCTGAGGAATCAAACTTCCTGGAAAACTACATGTGTTTTTTTTTTTTTAAGATGAGATTGTTATATGTTTATACTTCCTATATTTTAAAATTTTCTTTTATCGAATGCATCATGCGATGATGACATGTTCTAATCATACGTAGTCTAGTATTCAAAAAATATATATACTGTTATTTCTCATCCCATAAGAGGCAGATTATTATTTCTTAATGACTATGTCATTTTATCTCTCACCCCCTTAATTGAAAATTGTCCGAAAAATGTGTCCCAAAAAAGTGACATAAAAATGCAACATAATTTTACATATATTTAACTACTATTAGTTCACAACAGCTTTAATCTATTGTTAAAATATTTCGTAAGCTGTAGAATAGGCATCCCACGTATTTTTTACATGTATTTAAATACTATTAGTTCACAACAGCTTTAATCTATTGTTACAATACTTCGTAAGCTGTAGAATATGCATCGCATGTATTTTTACATATATTTTAATACTATTAGTTCACAACAGCTTTAAATCTACTGTTACAATATTTCGTATAAGCTGTAGAATGGGCATCCCATGTATTTTTCTATAAAAAGGTTACAATCCTAAAAATTTCAACATAGGGTTACCAGGCGAAATACACGAAAGATGAGAGATAAAATGGCATAGTCAATTAATATCGTTTTAATATGACAGTAATGAAACTAAAAAAAAAAGTGCGTGTGTACAGAGTACGCGCGTCAGAAGTGAAACTTCTTTGACGAGATTGATTAAAGTCTGTTCGATTGTCAAATAAGAAGTCAGAGATAAAAATTAAAGACTAAAATTGAAGATAACATTTGAAAACAGATCAAAAGTGAGATGTTTGTATATAATCAAAGGATTGAGGCATAGTATTAAAAAGATAAAAAAAAAATTAATGTAAAAATATTTTACAAGTTCGTTTGGTTAATTTTTCAGTATTAAAATAAAATTTGAAAATAGTAAATAAAATAATAAATATACTAAGCACACTAAGTCATAAGACAAACATAAAAATCATTTAATATACATGTATTTTAAATTTTAAATTACAATGAGGATGTATACAAAAATAATATCTAAAATATTACTTACTTGGATAACGGTTTTTGTGAATAATAGTTTGTTAATAACAATAAACATTAATCAGTTTCAAAATACTGGAGATCCTCATCAAAATATAACATTGATAATTGACTTACCAACTTTAAGTCAGTGCTCCAGCATTTTCGTCTCCGAGTGCACAATGTGTGTTTACATTCAGCGCATGCGTACACTTTCTTAAGAATAAATGTAGCACAAAGAGGAGAAAGAAAACTCTCTGCAGCAATAGAGTATAGCATGCTTACTATTTTTGTCTCTTTCTTTCTGGCGATCTATCCGGTAGCTCTCTCCGTCTGATAAAATCCAAAATCGTCCCAGCCTCATCATGACGCTATTGCCGTGACGTGACCTTGAAATTTCACTCTCAACGCGCCTAAAGAAGTTTCACTTTAAAAATTAGGGGAGTTCAAAGGGGGGGGGGGCTCCCCCTGACGAGGCTCGAACAGACGAGTCTTATTTAATTACAAAAATGTCCGCTGGTATGCCACAATGAATAAAAAACTTAGATATATTTGTTACAGTGTAAATAGAAATTCAACATTTCATCATAAAATGATGGTAAATTACATGTGTATTCGCGTAATAGTCGCACGCCCATTTTGAAGCAGGAATAATTGTCAATATTCCCCGCATAAAAGCAGCAGTCACGTATTTGTTCTTCGTTTATGTCTATGAAAATATTACTTTAAAAAGAAAAAGGTATCTTTTTTTGTGTGCAATTGATGAAAAGATTAATACTGCAGATAACCTGGAAACATTTAATAAGTTAGTAATTTTATTATAGTAAAAGTAATGTTTTTAGCATTAGAGTGTACAATACTATGATGCAGATTTCCCCGCATAATAGTCGCCCCTAGGACCATGAAAAATTGATAAAAATATGTGCGACTATTACGCGAGAAAACATGGCAGGTACAACCTTTCTGTGCAGGAACCTTTCACCTAATTTTGGTTCCCCTGAACTATTTAAGCAACAAATCAGAATACAACGTTTTCTCATAGAAACACTGCAGCTAATTTAGCATCATTTTACGGTAAAGAGTTGAACTAGTAATAGATGGTGTTTATAAAATGTCGGACACATATTTTGATGTTTAATAACTCCTAAAATAATGAAGATATAAACAAACCTATGACATTTTTGACTGGAATAACTGAAATATTTTTCTTTTCCGTTTTGAATATCTTTACTTTTTTAGGTATCGTGTACGCGTATTATAATTTGCAGATAATTTCATTTTCGTGTTTAAATACTTTTCTTCTGTAAATATTTTGTTGCCAATTTGTTGTTAGATCTGACTTGCCTTTTCTTAATCCTAACTAGCCACAAACTTTTGAAAAAGCTACTAGTAGCCATTTTAGCAATACTCTTTCTGTTTTAAGCAACTTCTGGCCATGTTAGCCACTTTCAACCGTCATTGATCATACTGTCCGTTCCACTAGCTCCTATCCGTAGTTTTCCATTTTCATTAGGGAGTTTGTGCTCTACGTTTTTTCCTACGTTAACGCTAACGCTATCCGCTATTCAGAAGTTTCGAGCCAATCGTGAAACTTACTTTATGTGTGCGCATGCGCTGTACTGTACAATGGCATTTAACGTTAGCGTTTTTCGTGAGTGAAACCGCTATGCACAAACTCCCTATTATTAAATTTCATTTAAATTTATTTTATAATGCACACGCGGGAACTTGAAAGCATAAAATTTCACCGTTGTGGTCTTTTTAAAATCGTAGACGATATGCGGCAGCGAAATAAAACTTCTTTGACGACTGAGCGGATGTCGATAAATCAACAGGGCTGTTTCACTTGACGTCACTATTGAAGATTTTGCGTCCCCTTCTGTTTAACAAAATGCAGTTAAGATATTTTGCGCCCCTGTGTGCTACGCCCGAAGACAGATGCCCTTTCTTGATCCTCGCTAGCTACGCATCTGTCCACACGTGGAAGTTCATTGTCAAAGGTAATGAAATCTTTGATTCTATATAACGATTTCCGTTATTAATTTAAATCTACCTTCATTATTTTATGATTATTAAGCATCAAAATGTGTCCGGCATTTTGTAAACACCCTGTATTAACAGCGTAACTTTTTAATGTATCGGCACGGTAATTGTTATAAAATAGGTGTTATGTCCCTTTTAGGTCTGATCCAAGAATTTTTCGTCACACCCGCATGCCATAGTAAAAAATAAAGTATGAAAGAGTAAGTGAAATTTATTTTAAAATCAATACGTTGTAACTAATCATAGTGTTTTAATTATTATTGGATGCATAATCTTTTTTTTTACGTGAAATATATATAATTTTCTTTTACAATAGAAAGAAACTCGTGGCAAGAAAAGAAGAAATTAAAAAAAAAGGGGGGGGGGGAAGGAAGAAAAAGGTAAATAACTTCAAAATATAGTATTTATAAAATAATTTTTAACACAACTGTTTTACCTGTCCGTATAACTATCCACGTCAAAGTAAATAAAACAACTTCTCAAAAATATTTCTTTCAGTCATTTCTCTTTGAAGGTAAATTCATGACAGTTATTTTATAAAATAACAGCAAATTTCAAATCAAAATGTGAAACGTAAATAACCTCAAAATGCAGCATTTATAAAGCACTTTGTAATGCCTGTTTTATCTGTACATACAACCAGTGGCGTACGCAAGGGGGGGTTGGGGGTTCAACCCCACCCCACCCCTTCTCAAAAATGTTTTAGCAAAATGTCCATAAATTTTCATTTTTTAACTTAAATATTACGCATTTTAACACAAAGTTATGTCTATAACCTCCCCCTTGAAGGAAGTCTGCATACGCCACTGCATACAACTGTCTAAGTTAAAGAAAATGAAACAACTTCTCAAAAATATTTCTTTCAGTCATTTCTCTTTGAAGGTAAATTCATGACAGCTATTTTATAAAATAACAGCAAATTTCAAATCAAAATGTGAAATGTAAGTAACCTCAAAACACAGCATTTATAAAGTACTTTTTAATGCCTGTTTTACCTGTACATACAACTGTCTAAGTTAAAGCAAATAAAAGAATTTCTCAAAAATATTTCTTTCAGTCATTTCTCTTTGAAGGTAAATTCATGACAGCTATTTTATAAAATAACAGCAAATTTCAATTCAAAATGTGAAATGTAAGTAACCTCAAAACACAGCATTTATAAAGTACATGTTAATGCCTGTTTTACCTGTACATACAACTGTCTAAGCAAAGAAAATAATTTCTCAAAAATATTTCTTTCAGTCATTTCTCTTTCAAGGTGAATTCACGACAGCCATCTTGTGAAACTCGGTAAAATAACTGCAAATTCTTCGTCGACCATCTTAAAAGGAAGAACGTATACTATCTGGAAGGGACGCTCCCAAAAGAGAAAAGAAAACCTGATGGTAGGCTTGGAAAACTATGGCTCCTGAGTTGAGACTGTAGGAGAAAACAAGGAAAGGCAGGAAAGAAAGGATTAAGGAGACTTTCGGTTGAATAAAACCTCAGTGGAGAAATCTTTGAAGAGGAAGAACATGTGTGTGGGTTGTTTCATATTTCAAAAATATGACTATGTCATTTTATCTCTCACCCCCTTGTCCGAAAAATGTGTCCCAAAAAAAGCGACATATAAAAGCGACATAAAAGTATGCGACATAATTTTACATATATTTAAATACTATTAGTTCACGACAGCCTTAATCTATTGTTTCACTATTTCGTAAGCTGTAGAATATGCATCCCATGTATTTTTTACATATATTTAAATACTATTAGTTCACGACAGCTTTAATATATTGTTACAATATTTCGTAAGCTGTAGAATAAGCATCACGTGTATTTTGCTATAAATAGGCTACAATCCTAAAAATTTCAACCTAGGGTTACCAGGCGGAATACCCGAAAGATGAGAGATAAAATGGCACAATCCATTAATTTCGTTTTAATATGGCAATAATGAAACTAAAAGATGAGGGGGGTTCAGGGGGGTCTCCCCCTGACGAGGCTCGAACAGCCGAGTTTTATTTTGATTTTAATAGATTAACATTCTTTCGATGCAATTTATAAAATGTTTGATATAACGTGATTCTTTTAAGTTTTGAGGTAGAAACTTTGACGTAATATAAAATATTTATAATGTTGAACATTGTATGTAACATAGCCGTATAATAGAGTGAACATTCTCTATAATAATGTGTCTATTATTTATAGTCTCCTTATACAAGTTCGCGAAAAGTAATTGAAATATTATATTAGCTTGAGGTACAGCTTTACGAAGAACCGTAACATCTACTTTTATAAAAAAATTCAATGTATGCATAATTTGTATTTCTAATAGTCAAACAAAAATTTTAAACTTTTGGGAACCGCAGGTGATTTTAATAAACATTCATGCCAGCATATGCCAGCATATCACTTCCACTTGTTTAACGAAATGTCAGAAACTACGTTATATCATTTGGTACTGCATGTAGTTATGTATTTAATTGTAGTGAAAAGATGTGGCATTCAAATTCGAAAATTTGAAAAACGTTACAGGTCTAAAAGTTGTAAAATGAACAAACTGATGTTAATGCGTTTTATTGCTTTAATTTTGGAAAAGGTTATTTATTTTACCCAATGTTATGTTGTTACGCCCAATTATCTAGGAGTAGAATCTAGGTTGTTGGGTGGGGTGCCCGCCGTGGGGGTCTTTCGAAGGTGTCCTAACCCGTAGCTTCGGAGGAAAACGCGGAAAACTCCGAACGGATACGTCGGCGGATGCGACCTGATTTTAAACCACGCACCTTCCGTCTTCCAATACAGAGTCTATGCGCTCGGCCACTAGTTAAGCATTATTTCACCCAAACAAAATGTTCAATAAATCAAAATTTTAGTGCAAACCAATGTAAATGATTTTTTTTTCGGGGGGGGGGGGGGTAAGTTATTGAAAAATGATTGTTTGCCTATTTACAGTGTTTAATATGCAGAATGTCACCATTTAGAAATCACTTTTTTCGGGGGGGGGGGATGAAGTTGGCAAGCCCCTCCTTTGGATTTACTGTTACTATACTTAACAGCAGTCGACTCATAATAAAGGTTGATGGATTAAAATGATTTCTGGAATAAGTTTTAAAGTAGATATGCAGAAAATAGGGCTTTAGAGGCCATTGACATTTTATTATATATTTCACTTTTTGTATAGCTAGAGCATATATTACTATTTTAACAAGTCCATTTAACGTTCAAAGTTTTTTTTTTTTTTTTTCAGTGCTAAGTCTGAACCACATACATCATTTTCTTGATTTTTTTCACTCGAGGCTACTTCCACTCTATTGGCCGAATGAGGTTAAACTATCATCCTGTTCCATTGTGCTAGCCGAACAGCTTCCATATGCTACAAAAAAAAAGTTAGACGTAAAAAGTTGATTAGAGTTATCTAAATATATTCCAACAGCTTGTGCCGGCAACGTTATTACTTCTAATTAAATGCGTTACTGCTTGTGGAACATTTGATGTTTCAGAGTTCGAGTCATATTTTTTTTCTTTTGTTATTCTATACATTTTTTTTTTTTTTAATCAGAATGTGATGGACACAATTGAGTTTAAAATAACCGTATATCTAGAACGCTGAATGTCAAAGCTTTTTTTAGTGGAAAACCGTAGTCGCCCAATTTAATGAAATTACTGTCTTGAAGCATGAGGTCCATTTTGATTGATTTAAAGATTTTATAAATCTGTTTTTTAGGCTTAGCGGATGATGGTTAAAATGCCGGGTGTCAGGTATTTTAAATTACTGTTTCGATAAAAGATAATAATTGGATTCTTAAATGGACTTTTCAACGGTTCTAAATATAAGTGGTGATGATTTTCCAGCCCTCAAGATGTGAAAGAAGTGATTGACACGTGTTGTCATTCATTTTTTATGCATTTTTATATCTCCATTTTTTTAAACAACATACATATCACGTGATAGAATGGGAATCTTTAGTTCTCTACAACTGCTCAAATTTTAGTTTTATAACGAACGGGGGGGGGGGGGGATGTCAATTTTAATAGTTTTTACAGCTGTGATTTTGGTTATAAGATCGACTGTTTTAGGTCACTTCTCTCTACAACCAAATTAACTTTATTTTATTTGTACTGAATAGATTTCTAAAAACAGAAAGCAGCACTACTGAATAACTTCGTGCCCATTAATTGTAACAGTTTCAGACATTTGAGGTAACTTTCTAAACGCAAATTTTAAAGTTCTTAGATGTAAAAGCATGTAGGCGGAATTCAATTCCTCGGAAGGATAAGCTACGAAATTAAGAATTGAAACCACAACCAATCAAAAAGTATTCGAGTATATAAGACAAGTAGTCTATTTTTGTTTTGAGCGTTAGAAATTTGTTTATTGAAAAATACCCAACAAAAAAGATGAATGAGAAGTTATTATAATCTATTTTACGTAACAGCCAAACGTTATTTTCAGTCCATGCTTAATCCTTCGAGGCGCAACCCTTTCCCAATGCTGAAAAAAGGACAGCCGTTGCCATTGCTCGACTTAACTACCAGCAATATGGAGGACGATCGAAACGTTCATCGCGTGCCACAAATCAAGAGATCCTTTTTTGACGGCAGCTGGCAGTGTGGCACAGCCAGCTGCCGTCATAAAAGGGTCTCTAGATCTATGGCACGCGATGAACGTTTCGATCGTCCGCCATGTTTCTGGTAGTTAAGTCGAGCGATGGCAACGGCTGTCCTTTTTTCAGCATTGGGCCATCTATCCAGGTGTTTTCGCATTCTTCCATTTTTCAGCAGATGTCAGTGAAGTTAAAAATAATCGTGACATTTTTTTTAGGGGAAATGACGTGCTAAAAAGTAAAGGATTCTCGTGAAGCTATGTCACCCGCAACTATTTTTATAGAAATCGAATCTATTCTTCGTGACTTGCAAAAGCCAAAACGTCAGAGTTTGGTGTTCTCAGAGCGGGAACATTGCGCGTTAAAGGGTTAATAATTAATGGGTTTTTCGGAAAGTAATGTCGTTTTTTGACATAGAACTCAAACAAATAAATTTTCAACAAGTACTGATTTACAAACAAGCTGTGCCTAGAACCCGTATTTGTTAAATTTCAAAGGGATAGTTTTTATAAATAATATATTTTTTTTCTTTAAAAAAAATGGACACCCTCCCCCTTTTTTCACGTCTCCCCTCCATGAAGAATCCTATTCGAAATGTTCTAAAATCGATTTTTAGGCATTCGCGAGGGCTGTATTTTACAGCAAGAACTTTATGGATATCTCTTTTCTTCTTTGAGATCACGCAGGATATGTGAAAAGAATGTTTTGGCCCCCTATCCCCCATAATTTACGAATTTTGGAAAATGCTTTCCAATCTAGCACCTACGTTGAGAAACTCACATACGTGTATTATTAGCTTCAATTCTTTTGTTCAGGCAAAATATTGGCATACAAAAAACGGTATTACTTTCCGAAAACCCCAATATAATTAATTAAAAATGTGTCGAAGTATTAAAAAATCTGTAAAAATTGCATTAAGCATAAATTAAAACAAATATATTTACACAAAGCACAGGAATACAAGGAGAAAGGGTATAGTAATTTTTAATGTGTACGATTTTTTTTTTCTTTTTCTTAAAACTCTGACAACAGAATATGAAAGATCAATTTACTACTTAAATTGTGAAAAGGCTTTTTTTTAATATAATTTTTACTGCACGCACATCTAGTCTTTATGATGGAAACGCTGCAATGTACAAGGTGATTATAATTAAAGTTCCACTTTAAAACGATCACAAAATTAAAACTACTGGACCCAATGTTCTCAAACTTGGTCATTGTGAAAAGGTGGTCGGGGATTTATTATCTGCCGAAAAAAAGCTCAAAAATTCAACACCAGGGGCAAGGAAAAAGGGGGTATAGGGGTCCGAACCTCCTCCTCCACGAAATTTTCATTTTTGTTACTAAAATGATAATGATATAGTGTCCTTTTGAGAAAAATACTGCCTTTTTAACCGCTTGGAACCCTCCGAAATTTTTGAACCCCCTCCAAAATGTTTTTCATTTGTGGGGTCGGAACCCTGACCCCCCTTGCTCCTGGTGTTGAATTTTCGAACTTTGCTTTCGCCGAAAATAAATCCCCTGACCACATTTACACAATGACCAAGTTCGATAACATTGGGTCCAGCAGTTTTCCTTTTCTGATCTTTTTAAAGTGCAATTATAATTACCCTGTATTTTCAATAGTGATTATTAAACTGGTGAATAAGTATTGTGTTACCCAGAAGTTTACACAAATTATTCATGCATTTTTATCATTTGAGATATTTGGGAAACAAGTAAAATAGTCGCAACAGCTTAACTAGGCCTCTTCAGATAGAAAGCCGTCACTAATAGTCTAGTATATCTGTGTATCTACCGTGTTTACTCGCGTAATAGTCGCACTCCCGTTTTGAAGCAGGAAAAATAGCTTTAGAGTTACAATAGTATGTAGAAGATTTTCCCCGCATAATAGTCGCACCTAGACTTTCACCATGAAAAAAACTGGCAAAAAAATGTGCGACTATTACACGGGTAAACACGATATTTTTTAGTGCACGCCACAAAATTTTAATCTCATAGAGTGAGACATGTTAAAATAGTTGAAAAGAACCCTATTTTTATTTGTATTTTCCAAGAATTCTTGTGCAATAAAGATGGCCGAATATTTTAACAATCTTTCAGCAGTCATATTCTAATGAAGATAGAAATATTTTTACTTAATTGTTTTAGAATGACATCATAGTTAACTGCAGCATAAGATTAGTAATGAAGACTGGATAAAATCAGCGTGAATGTGAGTCAAATAATAAGCAAAATAGTTGCAGGGAATGAAGGAATTTGTTCCATAAACAAATTTATAACTGCTGTGAAGCCTAAGTTGGATATCTGCGGTTCCCTCAAAAAGTGCCCATCTTTCAGAGGCGTCCTACTTGCAAAGGCATATTTCTATATTATGAACACGTTTCGTTCGCCAGAAAAGTGCCAAACTTACGCAGGCGTCCAATTTTTCTTTTATTTTTCTTTCTTTTCTTTTTTTTTGGGGGGGGGGGTTGTCAAGCTTGGGAGGTTCCTTTGTGATTAATTTGAGAAAAATAGCTTTATAAACTACTGCAAATAGCTTTATTTAAACAATATAATTTTGCTTTGGAGAGGTGGGAGGTGACAAAAAAGGATTTCTTCCCAAATATCAAAAGCCACTGACACTCATTTGGTTGGAGGGGGGGGGGGTACGCATTTTCTATACAGAGTTCAAATCCCAAACACACACCTATTTTCACCTAATGTGTGAATCAAATCAGTAATGTAAAAAAGGTAAACTGCTGAATTTTGGCAACAAAGTGTAGATTTGACGATTCGTTGTAGTATTGTACAATGCACTTGTCTAAAATTGCAGGACCCTTAACAACAAAAATATTTTTATTAATGTAATTAAGTTGGAAATATGCTGTCTAAATTATGATTACTATATGATCTCACTGAAGAAGCATTGAAAAATCAAAGAGTAAGACATACATTTAATTTCTGTATTATCAGACATTTCTGATAAATTGAATTATCATCCGCCTTTTTATGTCAGATGATAGAAAGTTGGCAGTAAGTCAATGGCTGTACTCACAATATCTAATAATGGTTAAAATTCTTTTTCATCAGGTTCAACCATTCAAAATCTACGCAATATTACCTGTAGATGTGAGTAGCTAATATCATAGTTGAAATTAAATTTTTGTTTCAGATATCAACAGAGGAGAGTCATACTTTTCTGCTGCTTCCAATAATCTTTTATTTATTTATTTTTTTTATGTGTGTGTGTGTGTGAAGTTGAAAAGCTGCGACAATTAACTGTAACATGTTAATTAATAGCGTTAAAATATAATAAAAGTGTGTACAAAAAATAGCGTAAAAACATACCATTTTGTTTAAAACGTACCACAAAACAGTAAGGTTATATAAAAAAAATATTTTTGAAATCTGTGGGATAAATGCAACGTAGAAAAAGACAAATAGGGCTTAGCATGAGGTGTTTCTTTTTTAAAAATTTTTTTAAAGTAGGAATTTGTAATTTCGGTGTTTTAAAATTTACTGGGATGTTTCTCATTAATCTGTAAACTGTGTGTGGGGAATAAAAAACTACTTCTCTTATAAAACTGAGAACAAAAGCCTTAGATTTGTTTTAAATGTAACAGCATAGATAACAAAAAGTGTTTTTATTCCTACTTTCGTATGATCTGTAAAGCAATTTGATTTATATAAGCAATTTTGAAAAGATTCAATGAAAGTTGCAAATGTGCAATTGGTCGATATATGGTACTAAAAACAAAACAGAAATGTACGCTTGCAAATGTAGAATTTTAAAAAAAATTCTAAAATTCTATTTCCTGTTTGTTCATTTTACAACAAACTGATAAAAACAAATGTACTTAATTAAATGAAATGATTTTAGAATGCACCAGAATAAGTATAATTATGTAAAGCTTCGACTTGTAGACAGCAAAATAAACAAACAAATAAGTAAAATAAATAATTAATTAATTAAATAATTTTTTTAAAATATTAAAAGGATAAAAGTAAAGATAAATAAGAAGTTGATTAGAAGTTTTTAATACTGAAACTTCTTTTTAAACACTAGCTGATTTTATGAAACAATTTTCTAAACTGTCACTTTTGATTTTTCTTTTCGTCCTTGAAGACTGTAATAATAAAAGTTTGCGTCTGTCGAATGCGTTTCAGCTTCTTAACACTTTGTTTAGCAGTTTCCGGCTCAAAGGATATTTTAGTTTAGAAGTAAAGGGGCGTTTTTGTCTGAAGTTTCACCTGAACAGTTCTAGGAATTTTGTTTTAGTGATTTTAGGTGTTAACTGGAATATAAAATAATTTATTCCTTTTCCAAAAGATTTACAAACAATAATAAGATTAAAAACAAACCTTTATATCAGTAAATTCTTTTTATCTTCTTGTTGTTCTCTTATCTTCTTGTAAATATCATTAAATTCATAATACGAATGATTTAATCAAACTGTTAAGGATTCTTGGAATTTTGTATTTCCTGGAAAAAATATAAAAAAATAAAAAATACTGTATCAAGAGAGATACTCACATTTCGCCTCAGATCGGAAATGAATGAGACCTGAAGTTAAACAAAAATGTTCCATAACATTATATATATATATATATTCGCTGTATTTTATTTATTTATTTTTTAAATTCATATTTCTACTTTACTGTCATGTGTATGTAATTTTCTATTTTTCTTTTTGTAAATATATTTTTCTACTCCAGATTTCCATACAATTTACTGTTATGTGTTTGTTTACATTTATAAGAAATTATTGCTAGCATTGTTTTGTCACTTAAAATTTAGTATGTACCCCTCACTTTTTTATGAATGGTAGACTATAATAAATTAGCGCCTGGCAAACAAGGAAATAATACTCTTTCTTATGCTCGGTACGAGATAATTAATGATGATAAGGATTATCTTGGATCGAAAGCCTACGACTTATCATCAATTAATAATATACATCAATTGCCTACTCTTAAATTTATAAAATGCACATCTTCTCGCTGTAAAACTTGTCCTTTTGCTGATACTGCAAATATTTGTAATAGTGGGTCTAATTTAAGCACGTTTTGCAAAGTATACAACTGTATCTATATGTTAACCTGTAATCAATGTAAAATAGCTCATATTGGCCAAACTAGTAATCCTTTACACCTTCGTATTAATCTACATCGAAATCATGTTAAGAACTATCCTAGTAATCTTTCTGGTAATAACTTTGAGTATGAACATTTTCATATGCATGGGTTCAATAATATTAATATCACTATTCTATCTATAAAGAAGAACCATATTGAACGTTTATTTTTAGAAAATTCCTTCATCCAATTTCATAATACTAGTTATCCGTATGGTCTAAACCAATTAGTTCATAATAAACAATTAATATATTATACTAGCACTACTAACATAAATAAATATTCTCCAATCTATAATACTTTAAACTTGTCTATATATAATAAAACACTTAGAACTTCTAGAGGTAAACGTAAAAAGAGTAATAGTCCTAAGTATTCTAATAGTTATATAAAATCTGCTATTTTAAAATTATATAATTACTATACCAGTACTTATAATTGGATTAATATACGTACTTTCATTTACTCCATTAAAAAGAAACTTTTAGTAAAGTATTTTTCTATTTTTTCAAATCTTAACATTTCTGGACATTTTTCTCACCTATTCTTCGATCTCATTGTTGCACGAGCCACTGCACTTACCGTAAACCTAACCAATAACATTAATAATACACCTTCTAATTCTAACTTATTAATTACATTCACAAATCCTGCAATCAATAACTTAAACTTCAATACAATATTTTCTACTAATAACACTTACTTTCCCATCAAAAATGTCATTATTAAAAAGTCCTTTAAATATCCCCTACCCTTTGGTAGGAAACTATTTAACTATAACTCCTTTTCGAAAACATATAACCCTTCTAATACACCACCCTGTATATGCAATGACAATCACTATAGGAACTTCATTAATAGGGATTATGGACACATCATTACTGGGGATCTAGCTATCATGAAAGATATTAGGTTAAAAAAACTCATGCAGAAGGGCTCTAAACACCGTATTCCTTCAAAACACTCTCTTAGTGGCATTGTAACACAATTCACTTATGATTTAGATTTTTACATTTATAATACTGCCTTAAAATACAGCACTCGTATTGAAGCCTTCACTACCTGGAAAGTAAAAGTACTTTCAATCTTTAAGCAAAATATTGCTAATTATGTAAAATATAGTTCTCCTGTCAATAGTCAATTTCATACTCACATAGACTTTTTAAAGCAGTATTTCATAATTACTTATGTAGATAAATCATCCAATAACTATGCTTTTATTTGTAAACAGTTATATCATAGCTTGTTAGCCTCTACAATTGTAAATAACAGTATCTATTCCTCTACTAATTTGTCTACTGTAGTTTGTAACAAAAAAATTCTGGCTTTCTATAAACTTCTCAACCTACAACATAATAATCTAAACTATCCTTATGTTGTACTAATCCCTAAATTTCATAAATCGCCTTTAAAGTTTCGAACTGTTACAATAGGATGTAACACATATAGCAATGTAGCAAGTAAACTTCTATTAAAGATACTGTCTGTTATGCATGAGTATTATATAAAACGTAATGATAATTCTATCTCTATAGGAAATAGTTATGATCTACGCAATACAATATGTACTATTAGTAATATTACCTCTTTATATACCTATGATTTTAAAGATCTATTTAACAATATTCCTCTTGACGACCTTTACAATGTAATTAATGAATTATTTGAAACTTGTGTTAACCATATTCAGCTCCCTTCCCATGTTGATGTAACTTATTTCAGTTGTCTATCTAAATTTATTATCTATAATAATTTTATTCTACATAACAATAAAATATATCTACAAAATCATGGTATACCACAAGGTGGTTCAGCATCTAGTTACCTTGCAGATCTTTACTTATATTACTATGAAAAAGAATATACTAATACTCACATCATTCTTAAACGATATATAGATGATATCTTACTTGTAAACACTACTAATAATAATAACATTATCTTCCCCATAAAATATCCATCTGCTCTGGAATTAATTAAAAATGATATGCTTAACAATTCTGTTAGTTTTCTAGATCTAAGTATCTCCATCACTCCTAGAAATAGCCTTAGTTTCAATATATATGATAAGCGTAAAGATTTTAGCTTTAAAGTAAATAGCTTTACTCATTTTTCCTCCTGCTTACATAAATCTGTATTTCGCAATATCATCTATAATCCCTGCTGTAGAATCAAGTTTCTATGTTCTGATGATTTTAAAGTCTCCAATTTTAAATCTCTATTTCTGTCAGCTAGACAATACAACTATCCCACTAAGTTCCTAAAATCTATTATATACAATTCTTGATAATGATGTGTCTAATGTCTTTGTTAATTTACTGGAGGTTGGGTGGGGTTTTGGTTTTAAGGTTGTAATTGGATGGTTGGGTCGGGCGGAGGAAGTTTTTCTCATTAAAAAAAAAAAGTAATATGTTTAAAAACAATTTGGATGTGTATATGCATGCATATATATATCTGGAGAAAGAAAGAAAAAAAAAAGGGGGGGTTCCTATATTGTGATTATTCTGTCCTAAACATTATTTTTTATTTTTTTCTTATTTACTAGATTAATTTTCTGTCATACAATAACTTATATATTTTTAAACAATATGTTATATTTAATTTTGCTATACTATTTATTTCATTCAATCATTTTAATTTATTATTATTCAATATATATTTATTATATTAATATACCTGGATATTCTTAAAATTTAATAATATTACCTTTTAGTATTTGGCAACTCTTATACTTTCTTCTTTCCACTTTTACACTTTTATTTAGTGGCAACACCATTTTTCACTTTTTACAATTCTTAACATTGGCAACACATATCATTTGTTCAAATGAAATTTACATGTGCTCAAGGTCTGGTATGTAAAATTATATTCCTATTTCTAATTTTTGTTATCTTTTTGATTTCTTCTTTCCTTTATATAGTAGGGTAGGGCCCAGATGTGTGGAGTTAATATCTCTTCTGATATGCCACACAACCGAAACCCTACTATTTGGTTTGCTGTAAATTATAATCCACTGTTTGTGGCCCCTGAAGATGGTGACAGTGGTTATAATTTCCGTTCCATTATATTATCACAATAATTCTTGCAATTTATTTGGCTTCAAATTCTGGTTTCTAATTCTTGCTAATAGCTGTTATATATATATATATATTTTTTTTTTTTTTTTGCGAGATATGTCTTATTTGTAGTATGTTTTGTGTTTTACTTGTTAGTTATATATATATATATATATATATATATATATATATATATATATATATATATATATATATATATATATATATCTTCAACTTAGAAATGAAAAGTAATATGTAGTGCCTTTTTCAAAATATTTTAAAATCATTTGTGCATATTCTGATTCTGTATTCTATTTTCACTAATAAATCATAGATTTCACAAATTTGAATAAAATTTAGCTTTCGACGTTTAACTAACGTAAGTGCACAAACTTCAGTTTTCAACAATTTTAGTCTGTAATCAGAGTGAAAAATATTCGCAAAATGAACATAGAAAATTTGTATTACACTCAAATACCTACCTTTTTGGGTGGCAGCAAAACTAACAAACAAAATGAATGGATAATAAATTAAATAATTTTAAAAATTTTAAAAATATTAAAAAGTAAAGATAAATAAATAAAGTTTAGGTCTGAGCAGAGTAATATTATTCGACTTCCTTTTAGTGAAAACAATTTTATAAGACTTACATGGACTTACAGATTTTACATGGGTTAAAACTAATTCGTAAAAGGTTTTACCCATTAGTATTAATTAAAAGATAAGCAGTTGTTTGTATCACATATGAAACATGAGAACTGAAGAGGATATCCAAGTAATTCGCTGTCTAATTAGGCGTTTTTCTGACATGGAACATAGTGTTACAAAAGAGTGTGCATTTTAAAAATAAATTGAACTATTTAAATAAACCAAAATGTCGAGAAAAAGAATGTGACGTCAGAGCCTTGGGCGTTCCAGTTGTGAATGGGGGAATAATTCTTTTGACCTTCGCACTATTTTATTGCGCGTGGAAGATTTCTTCACATGATGGATGAGCAGCGGCAGGTTGTCGTCGGACCGATTTCTATTCCACGGAACGAAAAAAAAAAAAAAAAAAAAAAAAAAAAAAAAAGTGCGAATTCCATGTCATTCAAAATCAATTGTAGTTTTGCAATAGGGTTGGAGGAAAATGACATGACCATTTCTCGAACTCTTTTGCTGCAGCTGACGGCACAATTTAAGGTAGGGTAGGATAGATGGAGTGTTATATACCGCTTGCAGTATACCTAATAGACTAGTTTGTATGGCTGAATACTGCCACAGTAACAGGATTATACGCTGGATTTCTGTCACTGAAGTCATATGTGACATAAGAATGGGACGAAGACATGGTAAATAGAATGAAAACGGCATAATTCATACTGTGTGGAAAGAAAATTTGCAGTTCCGGCTCATGCTAGTGTTGAAAAAAGTATCTTCATAGTTAGTTCCGAGTCCTTTGGGTTAACAAGAACGAAGTTATTGAAGATTTATAATTATTTACCGATAAAAGAAGGAGGAAGTACCACAAATCGCATGGAATGGGATAGAATAATACAGTAAAGCGCGTACGCCGTAAGCACGCTTATAGCGTAAATACGGGCTAGGACCCCCTTAGAAGGACCCCCACACACCACCCCTCAACGTAGAGCCCAAGCGTAGCTAATCGGCCGTAATCCCACAAACAAACAGTAAAGCACCGTTTACAAGCTCCTCATTTGTACGACTTTTACATTTATACGTCGCTTTAATGAAGTCCCGATCTATTACTATTCATTTCAATGCAAAACTGTTTCGTTTATACGTCGTTTTCCACATGCCAAAACTCTGAAAATTCTATGTCATTATTTTGCAATTTATTTGCTCTTTCCTAGAAAGAGCGTCTATGATAAAAGATGTAAGGAGGGATGTACCTTTAACATCCTTACTTTAAACAAAAAATGGACTACATTAAAAAAAAAAAAAAAAAAAAAAAAAAAAAAAAAAAAAAAAGAAAAAAACAGTTCATGAACTTAATTCAATCCATAATATTATAACTAATAATTAACTCTGCAAAATGCTTAATATTGCTTTCAATCAAAAGGTAAGCATGTAAACATGCTTCATTTCACCAGTCAAGTCTATTCACATAGGCAGCTTAGTCGTCCGGCCCAAAGAACAGGAGTTTCAATTTTTCTTTCGCCAAGTGCAGATCTCGTGGAGATCTGTCTGCAAAGGACAATTCAATTTTTAACCTACTTCTAACTGAGATAAAATAATGAAACTTCGTAGGTGTTTAGCTTGTGTGAAGTAGATCACGTGCATACTTAGTTGCAGTCTGTGCGACCAATAGTTCGCGAGTTATAGCCCTAGAAAAATCACAAATGTTTTGATAATATAGTATAATTAAAGTAATTAAAGATAATATAATATAGTAATATTAACCATTTTATTATTAGTTATAATAATATGGATTAATAATTAATGTAGTTAAATAATTAAAGATAACATAGTATAATTACGACGAGTATGATTTTTTTTAATTCATTACCGGTATGTATCACATCATATTTGTATAGAATGTGCATTATATTAATACTAAAGATATGCGGCATTTAAGATATAGTTCAATAAAATTATGGTTTGTTTCACTTTTATGATAAGTGTTTTATTTTGTAAAATGTAGTTATCGTTTACATTGTACTAATACCTGAAAAAAAAACTTAAAAGTATTATATTTACTTAAATTTATACTAGTAGCGCAAAACTCGTAACGTAATGTAAGGTTTTTATTAATGTTTCAGTTATACGCCTTTCATTTTTACGTCGTTTAGATCGGTCCCTTTCAAGACGTATAAACGGTGCTTTATTTCATAACGTATTGTAGAATTTCAGGATTGGTTAATTGGCAAGTAATATTTCTTTATTTCGGTTTCTCAGAAAATGTTGTATGGGTTGTTCTGGTCGTAGCTGTTCTTTGAACAAACATATTTTCAGAAATGATTTGTTACAGTATCTGTACAATTACGATGACTTCTACCAGTAACTTTTTAAGCTGGTAATCTTTAAGCTGTCAGCTGCCGTTTTCATTCTATTTACTGGCAGCAGTTTCATAAGAACAAAGAAAAAAAATTTTCAATAACACCAAATTACTCCATTTTGAAGATTTCATAGCATATTCAGGAAAACCGACTGGGAATCTGGGATCTCTTTTCCAACCGACCAAAAAAAAAAAAAAAAATGGTTTTTCCTCTTCGCACAAACCTTTTCATGGGAATATATTATCCACCAACTTACTTGCTAAAAATCATTAATTTTTAGCCCTCGTAAGCTTCTAGAAATTGTTGATTCAAATTACTTTTGTATATTATAAATTTTAAAAATAGTGCAGCATAGAGTATCAAAGGTTTCGAATTTCTCAAAGCGCATTAAGACAAAAGAAATCATAATCCGTATAAGTCTCGATAATTTGAAAGTAGCAAATTTTACTGTTTTGCTGTGCGGTGCTTTTTTCTAACTCTTTCACATCTCTCAGTGAGCGATCAACATTTTTTTAACCAGTCCATATTCCTAAAAGCACACAATTTATTTATGTCGTATAGCTTTAAAAAGCCCCAATTTATAAAAAGCAACTATAGCATGAGCACGATATGGATAATGAAGAGAATATGTCGGTTACATTGCTTCCAGACAATGAAAGATGAATTTCATTTTACAACTATAATTACAAACGAAATTATTTTAGCAATCCTTGCAGCTTTTACAATTATCAAATTATGAAGTTTTGGTAGCGAATTCCGCTCGTCTCTGTTCATCTTAATGAATGTGCAGCTTTAGTTTTCTTTTCAAGGCGCAGTTTTACTTAATAGCTTCTTTGAATCAACAAAGTATTTCATTGGCTTAATGAAACCCTAGTATAGCATTAAATAATAATAATAATAATAATAAAATGTAGATTCAACGGCATATCATCGAATGTCTTGTGGATCTTCTGTTCTGTTAAAATGGTTCCCATTCAGGCGCGGATCCAAGGGGAGGGCTGTGGGGGCAATTGCCCCCTCCTCGACGAAGTCCAAAACTCTGTTATAACCTGTTAAAATATATTATGAAAGTATGATGAAAATTAAGTAGCCTTTTTCTAAGGGGTGTATGACGAGTACTACTCCCTGTCCTTTTTAATCATAGCTCTTATATAGATTTTATCAATAACATAATTAATTAGATTAATTTGTATCATTAATTATATTAATTAATTATAAAAATATTTTGCGCATTCTACCCCCCTGTTTCAGGTACAAAATCACCCCCTCCTTGAGTAATTTCTGGATCCGCTCCTGCTCCCATTTAGAAATAGATTGTAGCAACAAAACATTCTTTACTTGTTTAACTATGCACTCAACATATCGGACTTAAATAATTTATTGCAATACGCCATAATTTACCAATCACAAATTAAATAATTTTGATTACAACGTATTTTACTCTTCGGTGGGAGCCAACACTAGCTTTCATTTTTCTAAATTGTAACTTTCGTTCAAAAGGTAA
Source organism: Cheiracanthium punctorium (assembly GCA_038373885.1). Taxonomy (NCBI): domain Eukaryota; kingdom Metazoa; phylum Arthropoda; class Arachnida; order Araneae; family Cheiracanthiidae; genus Cheiracanthium; species Cheiracanthium punctorium. The sequence continues at coordinate 1,235,656 of JAWZYV010011853.1, forward strand.
TTCAGCTCTATCTATTTCTAATTTCAATTTAAAAATAATTCTGTCGCCATATCTATAACTTCGCCTAAAACTCAGCAGTGTATCCAGGAAAATATTTAAATAGCTGACGCATTTAAATATTTTTCTGATAGTGCATGTCTTTATGGGAAAGTGACATATGTAATATCCTTACTGAGTAAACATATCCCCGGGTGAAGAAATTACTAACCCATTACCGAATGTCAACGATATCCGCGATATTTTTCAGACAGAAATTGATTGCTAAGTATAAAATATCCCATGGCAGAAATGAATGAACACAGTCAGCTAGTGTGTCGATGTATTGGGTAAAGCACACAGAAAATAAAGGAAAGAGATATCAATAAATTTAAAAAAAGAAGAAGGAAACGTGAACTATGAAAATTTATTCACTTTGTATAAAAGTACTGCATGCGTATTATTTTAATGCGAGTTTGAAAGAATATTTTCTACTTGATCAATAAATAGTGTAATCCTAATTAAAAATGAATGCGAGACCAAGACGAGATAGGAATTTGCAATAGCAATGCGCGACAAGATAGGATTATTTCTCATAACTATACATGGTTTTTTCGAGACGAGATAAAGCTTTTCAGCTGTTTAGTGGGACGAGACATCTCTAATTCTTCTCTCTCGTCCATCCCTAATCCAAACTGAACCAGTAAAACCAACGTAAGTCACAATGGTACTTACGTATTATCCCGGCGGACTGCTAAGACGAGCGATTTTTTGCCAAGATAAATGCTGGGCACATGAAATTATTGATGGTTCCTAATACGATTGGTCGGCACATTTTCCAAAAAATTAATTTGGTGGGAATGACCGCCGTTATAATACGTAAGCACCGTCACAACCCCTCAAAAATTAACCCATTTATGCCTAGTGTCCTTTTTTTGGGACGGCATTTTCGCTATTAGTCGAAAACGTTATTTATTTTTCCTATCCTTTATTCATGAGTATTGAGCCTCAACTCTACAAAATATTTTAACATGACCAAGTAAGACGTTGATATTTGGATTTTTACACATAATGATTTTAAAAGAAAGCATCCCTTGTGCAAGAAGTTGACATCAGAAATTTATCTGTTATTTCTGTTATCAGTAAAAATCGAAGAAAGTCGCAAAAATATCCAGGCTCAAATGGGGTAATAAAAACTGTACGACACACAAATACAGGGTGAATCTAAACTCTTGGGCAAAACTTTAAGGGGTGATAGGGCACAAAATAAGGAATCAGAATCACATAGCAATGTGGGGTCGGCAACGTCATCTTCGTGTAGCTGTTAATAATCACTTCGGATAAAGTGCCGAAACAACAGTGCACTTTCCGACCCTTGTTCGTCAGAAACTAATGTACTTTTCCCCGAAAACAGGAGACGAAAATGGATAGTTTAAAAATTCTATTTTATTTCATAGATGAAATTTTCGGAGACGAGCCTATTGTTAATGAAACTTGATTAAGAAATTAGGCGGGCACTTAAATACTTTTCCCAAAGTGATTATTACCGGGTAAGTTAAAACTGCGTTTTTGACCCCAGATTGCTATGTTATTACCATTCCTAATTATGTGCTCTATCACCCCTTAAGTTTTGCCCAAGAGTTTAGATTCACCCTGTATATGAATTTTCAAAGGCTTGTAAATTTATTAGCAAATTATGTATTTGTATTTCTTTAACATTAATATAAAAATATACTAAATTACTAATTGTGTTTTGTTGTGATTATACCAATGACCATAATATCAGTAACCTAAAATACTTATCAGAATGACTACTTACGTATGTTATAGTTCAGATAAGATGCGAATTTTATGTGGACATCACAGGAAATGTGGAATCTATCGATATATATACTCTGGAACTCAGAATTAATCTAATGATCTCTTCAAGATTTTCGTGTGCAACTTCCAGAGTTATTATATACAAGAAATTTAGGGGCATTCGGCACAAAAATTTCTTTAGGCAAGAACGAGCAAATCTATATAATTCTGCAGTATTGTGGTTAAATCACATACTTTGTTATTTCAATGAAGGTACTTTTCCTTTAGATGTGATCCTGATCTTAGCTCTAGTCAATACCAAGAAGATTCCAGCCAATTGTAACAGTTGAAATTGTAACCAATTGTTATTTCAATGAAGGTACTTTTCCTCTATATGTGATCCTGATCTTAGATCTAGTCAATACCAAGAAGATTCCAGCCAATTGTAACAGTTGAAATTGTAACCAACAGTTGAAATTGTAGCCAATTGAAATTGTAACAGTTTTAAGTAACAGTATATTTGTAAACCTATGAAATTTTGAAGCTTGTTTTGTAATGAATTTATTAAAAAGTTGTTTATATGATTTTTTAGATTTTCTTTTTCTTTTGACTACTCTAACTTAATGAAACCACAGCCTCAAATTAAATTACTAAGCTTTAAACATATTTTTATCTTACAAGCATATCCCTCCTACACTATTTCATAAACTGCACTCTAAAAGTATGCTTTTTCCTTTTTTTTCAAAATTGCATGCTAATATATTAAATAATATTTAATCAATATACATATTTTTAGTCTTTTTTTTACTCTTTCCTTTTCACCAAAATTCTGCTTTCCTTCACCCCCCCCTCTTCTTTTTGTCTTCTTCACCGATTTTGAAACCAAACATTCAGAATTTAATTCGGTAGATAATTTTTTTTTTTTAATTCAATGTATAAGAAGTGTACTTCAATTTTATCTCCACTTTTTTTTTCAACAAAACGAAAATTTTCTTCAATACACTTTCAAGGACATTCGTGAAGAGCAACATCCGAGGTAATCCGGTTAAAATATCTTTCGCTAATCCAAGTTGAATAAGTGTATACATGTGATCATCTACCAGACGCTTTGCCATTAATCTGCTGATGTTGTTCTTATGTCCATTCGTAGACGATTAACGTATAGAATCAAGCAATGAAATAGGGAATAGAGTCACTTAACTCCATCGCAGGTCTTGACTACTGGTGCATCAAGACTGTACAGGATTTCCCTCAATGAGTCCGTAAGTGGAACCATTCCTTTTAAAATATTCGTGGCGACAGCTGGACATTCCAAGATGTAATTGGGCGTGAGCTGGACTTCTGGGCAGTTTTCACAATAAACATAGTATTAAGATTCCTTAATAGCAGGGTATCTAGTTAGGATGAATCTTCATGCCCCTATAATGGTCAGCTCTTAGCCTGGCTATTGTGGGTTAATCTGCTTTACCATCTTCATTGTCCCGTCGACATGCGACACGAGCCTTGCACACGTCTTCCTAATATCGTGCTATTTTGCTATTTGACACTTTCCAAGCCAACGTTTACCCGATGTCAGTTCGCTTGCTTCCAAAATCTTTCACCCTATTTTGAGTATCTAAGCTCAATGCGGATTATTTTTGAACTTTCTATAGGATGTTTCGGCTCCCGTGAAAAGAACATAAAGTGTTTTCCGTTTCTGTGTATAATCCTTGAAGTTCTGTTAAACCTTCTTACTGAATTATTGAATAGTAGATCCAGAAAAGAAACCCAGTATTGACCCTTTAAAAATCCACTTTAACTTTCTTGTGACTGCTAATCAGAGCATAACTCCATTTACATATCTTATACTATACTTACCGTGTTTACTCGCGTAATGGCCGCACTTTCTTTGCCAATTTTTAATTGCAAAAGTCTAGGTGCGACTATTATGAGCAGCAATCTACTACACAATATCGTACACTCTCATGCTAAAACATCGCTATAAAAAATACATTATAATAAAATTAGTATAACTTAATGTTTCCATATTATGCGCTGTTTAGTGAATAATATTTTTGTCTGTTGCACACAAAATAAAGGCATTTTTCTTTCTATGGTAATATTTTATAGACATAAAATTCGCAAATTATAAATATTTGTGAAAATTTTGTCAAAAAATTCTAATGGCAATACATAATGAATCACTTTCACTGAATGTATCGGTAGCACTGTAGTTCTGGAAAGAGTACAGCTGATAATTTTCTATTTTCTAGATGAAAGTCAAGTATACGTCTGCGACTTTTATGCGGGAAAAATATTTTGACGATTTATTCTTATTCAAAACGGGGATGCGGCTATTACTCGAGGGATATCTTGCCCAGACTATACTCCGGGTTAGATGTACCACAATAAAATAATGAAATAATTTTAAAATATTAAATTTATAAAAGTTTTATTTTTATTACATGACAATTAAACTAATTTGCTTACAATTAACTTACTTAGATTAAGTTTACATGAAATATTGTACGACTTTCAAATATATGAAAGTTAAATGTGTTTCTTGAATTCGTAATAGATTCAAACACTGTATGAAAATATTTTTATATACTATGAGTTGAGATTGCCTTGCAATAATTTATTTCTTTCTACTTAATTTCTTATCTCAATAATCGCATGCTACATCCAATCATGAACATTCTTCATGAAGACAACGCAAATAAGATACACGCTATATGAAAATCTACTTTTTGTTTTATCTCAATGTTATTTTCTCCACATCCCACACATTCGCTCTCTTTCCAACCTTAGTCATCCTGGATATTGAAAAATCAGACACTTTATGATCAATCATCATTGGATCAAGAGCAAGAGCACTCCCACTCCTGAGATAAATATATTTATGCTACATAAAATGAACACTAAATAATTTTGTCATAACAATGACTTATTTAATGGTCCATCTTTCCGGATAGTCTATATGAGAAGTACAACCGACCCTAACTCTACATTTTTGATTTCACGTTGTCATTAGGGATGGACACGAGACGAGAAACAGGATTGTCTCGTCTCACAAACACTGTGTCTTGTCTGTCCTCTCGCAGAAAAATCACCTATCTCGTCTCGCGCGAGACATCTCGAGAGTCTCGCAAAATTAAGGGCTGCGATTTAGTTACTATATTTTTAGTAGCATTAATACTATTTTATTGAAAATTAATATTAATAATAACAATTAGTTACATATTACCATATTAGTAAGTACATTAGTTACCATTTTAAGTCATATGTACATTTGAAGTGAAAAAAATTCAGATTTAATCCGTATATATAATGTGACTTGATATACAAAAAATATTTCTTTTTATTCATTTATTTCCGGAACTGCGTAAATGTAATATATATGGCTGATGGGAGTTTCATTTGCTTTTGAAATTATAGAAAGCTTTGAATTTTGTTCGAAATGATGCAGAACTCAAGACATGTTGCGCAAATAAAATTTTAATATAATTAAGCTGCCCCAATGTGCGGAATAGTGAATTCATAAAAGTTTCAGTTGGGGACAGCTTATCCCTAGTCTCCTTTCAGTTTATGAGAAATGGGTTTCATGTTTAATCGGGAACCCGGGTTTAACCTGTTCATTCACACCATCAAAAAGAAGAGACTGAAACTTTTTGACCGGTCCGCGGCGATAAAAAGGTTGGGGAGCGTTGCTCGAAGGAGCTTCAAATATTATGTTTAAAATTCCTTCGTTTTCACGTTATTCGATTTTATTATTATTATTGCTTTAAATAACTATTCAATCATATAAAAAAATGATTCATAATTTTCTGCATCGATTAAAACCGATCGATTTTCCTGAAAATTTCTGTGTCATTTGATTTATTTGTTCCCTCTACTTTGACATGCTTACGTACGAAGAGAGTGGAAGCCCTAATATTATACCTACTACAAATTTATCGCGTGGAAGTGTTATTCGCGTATACACACAATCATAATGCCTATAAATCACTAGTCCCGGAGCAACAGAATGTGCACACAGATTTGCACTCATGCATGCAATACATTCCAGTGATATACAATATGTTGCATTCCGTGTCACCATCAAGGACCGTTAAACAAACTGGATAATTCCGAACTGTGCAAAGGTTCCGCATCCATCTCAGCACAGTGTATAGCTAGCTATCACTGCACCTCGCAATTAGAGAGCGCGGAATCACTGCGAATCAAACTGCCTGGTGTAATTTTCTGGGAGTGGGCGCTAAGTGAATGTAGAGAGGGCTGCCTCCTAAAAGTAGGGGGTGCGCGACCGTGTGTGAACACGAACACGTGCGCGGGGTGAACCGAGAGAGCACGCGACACCACTTTGTGTACATTTCACGGAAATCTGATTTGGGTATGTGGAGTGATGAGGTAGAATTCCGTTGGCGAGTTTTTATCTTACATTGGCGACGGGGATGTCAAGGTTAGGGGTGCAAGTACTTCGTAGTTGGGGTATTTAAAAAATACTCTGCTAATGCTTTAGATGACAGTGAGTAAGAAATGCTATTAAAGTCAAGAATAAATTGCGTGCTCGACGAATATGCGCCTTGAGCCGTTGTTAGGCACTTCAAAACGCACATTTAAGACACTTTTATAGTAATTATTTTGATATGATTGTTGGAGCAAATGAAAAAAAAAATGTATAAATATATATATATAGTATAAATAGCTAAACTTACATAATATGGAATCCCAAGTAAAACATTAAGTGATAGCACATAATAACAAATATAATACTGAAACCATGAAATAATAATTGATAATCCAGAGGCTATAAATATTGTAAAAAACAGAGCTATCGGAGCTAAAGAGAAGTGGGAAAACGAGCCAGGTGAGATCACGTGGGCTTAAGCCTAACTTTACGAACCCAAGCAATGAAGTGGAGATGGAGGAGAAAATTGAAATGGAATACTCCATTATCAAGTACCATGGTACTCACATTTCAATTTAAAGAAAAAACATATACAGTGTGCTCACTAAAGACCATTATCACCCCAATAATTTCTGAGCGGCAAGAGCTAGACGGTCTATACCTAAAAATACGGTCTAGATACAGTAAAGTTACCATGCGCTATGCAAAAGAAACCACGTACAGCGCCACCTGAGGGCTAAATTCAGAGTTAGCATTTTTATCTCGAAAACGATGAGAGATAGTTACAAGTCGATGCCAAAGTTACTCTGAATCCTCGATTTAGTGAGAAAAGATCTTAATTTGCAAATGATGCTCATTAATTCTCACAGTAATGCTACGGATGAGAGGCATAAATTTCACATTTGTTTGGTCGAATTTTATAAAACTGCATTAATCTACCATTAATCTCATTTATCCTTCATGCTAAAAGTGTTTTCCGTCAGCAACAATACACATCTGTACACTAGTCTGCAATTCTTGCTGGTAGTTGAGCAATATGGCTGGTGACAAGCTGGCAAAAGCTTCAGTAATATGTGCTCAAGATGTATTTGCTTAATAAATCGGTGATGCTGAACCACTTTGTAATTGATGGTTTTCCCGTATCGCGGACCTTTTTTGAAATAAGAACGCTAACTTCAAATGTAACCACCAGGTGGCGCCATAAGTGATTTTTCTAGCGTGCATGGCAGCTGTACTATATCAAGAACCCACTTTTATGACTATAGCCATAAGTCGTTTAGAAATTATTGGGGTGACAACAGACTTTAGCGGGCATACTGTATATATGTGATTTCCTAAATATTTTTTTACTCCCGATTTATTTATTTTTATGGCATATAAATTGAAAATTTTAACAATCATTTTGAAATAAAACGTTTTATAGTTTTGAATGATGAAATTTTGATTTATGCTAAAGAACAATTTTATAAACTACCTTTACGTTTTTAAACATATGAAGATAATGCATTTTCTCTTCTGAAGCACCTAAAACTCACAGTTTAGCTTGAAATTTAAGCTATAAATTAGAAGAAGAAAAACTCCGAGCTACTCAATTTTAGTCTAACGGAAGAGACGTGAAGAGCTGCATTCTCTTCTCATATTTCTGGACAATTTCTTTTTAAGAATTATCTTGAAACTATACCTGATAAAACGCCGATAGGCATCATCAACCATGAACTTATAATCTGGATTTTCTATCAAGACTTTATAGAATTTCCAATCCTGATAACAAAGAATACGATTTTGAAAAAAATTCTCAAAGTCAAATTCCAGTCAGGGAAGATTAATCACAGAGATTGTTCAAGAACGTGCTGGAAAGAATATCCCTGTAGCTCGCCTTGCTAGTGGAAATATAAATAGAAATCCTATTCTTGATTTCCCTGTAAATAGAAATCCTAAACTAAAAACTAAACATTGGCGTCAAGGCCTCCGTTGCCCAACCACGACTTCTTGTCTATGGCCTCTGTGCGGAACCGCATGCCTCGTCCAGGTGGCTTGCCTGACTCGAAGCCTCCAGTGATTGGTTCTGAAGCAGGCTTGTCCTCATTTAATCGACCCACTAAACTGATGTAAGGCTGGATCAATCTTGTTCATCCCGGTAATCGATCTTCTGATTTGTGGCGTGGCAGCACTATGCGCTAATCGTTACATCACAGGGCATCTAAATAGAAATCGTAGTCTGATGAACAACGACCTTGTTAATTACGTACCACGCGTAATGCAATCTGCCAATTCTGTTTTATTAAACGGATTCATCCCCTGCAACATCCTAGGCTGGAATAATCACACTTCCATAAGCCTGCGAGCATCGCCCTCTAGCGGTCGCCGGTTAAATTTCCGGACACAAGCTCCCTTGTAAATCTTGTTTGGAGTAGTATGACAAACCAGCATGTTAAGTTTAGCGACGACGTTTTGAGACACTTTGTATAACATAAATATGTATATGCAACAAACAAACAAATATACATAAATACAGTAAACCTCCTAATGTTGGACACTTACGGTTTCTTCAAAATATGTCAACTTTTCAGAGGCCTCCAACTTATAGGGGTTATATATCAATATTAATGCCACCTCCCTTCCCCCAGAAAAGTGTCCAATTTACGCAGGTATTTAACTAGAGAGGTTTCACTGTACATATGCATATATACAGAGACAAGCACAACTTACAAATAATTATTGTTCCATTTAAGGAATTTGAACCGATTTGTAAAATTATAATGAACCAACTAATTTGCTTAAATGAGCCAACAATTTGTTTAATTTAGCATTATATTAAAATGATAGGATCAAAATGCTTATTTGAATGCATCTGTGTAAAATGAACTGAATTTTTAATTTATTGATTTAATCGAATTTTAAATTGAATGATCTGAAACATCCAATTGGAAAAACTAGAAATGTTTACGCAATCAAAAGTTTTATTGATTGAGATAAATTGTATTCAATGAACCGGATAGATTGTTTCGTAATAATTTACCAAAGTACTTTAAGCCAAAAGTCCAAAAGTTCAGTAAAAGAATGAAAATTTTAGATGGATTAAAATAAAGTACAGAATTTTTCAAAACTTCAACGTTGTATAAAATCTTGAGTTGGAAATCCAACACTTTATTGAAATGACTCTTGTGTAATTTTTTTTTTTTTTTTTTACATAAAAATGTGCAATTAAAAGAACCAAAAGTTTAATTGATGGAACCAAACGTTAATCGGAATTAAAATTTTCAACAGATAAAAGTAAACTGAATTTTTTCAATCGTTTTGAAAAATCTAATTAAATAAAGTTAGATAAAAAAGTGTCATTTGAATAGAAGAAATAAAGAAGAGGATTTTTTCATGCGAAAATGTTATGTTAAAAGTTTGATTTGTTCGCACGGGGATCGCATTTGCTTTATCTTTCGGTTAGATAAAGTAAACCAAAATTTTTATTGTCATGAAAAATTTAGCTAAACAATGATAAAATTAAAAATCACTATTTGAATGGAAGAAAAGAAATTAAGAGATTTTTTTCATGTGTTATGCTAAAAATTTGATAAGTTCGCACGGGGATTGCCTTTGCTATTATATCTATCGGGTATCTTACAGTAGCTAAAATTAAATCGCCAATTGATTTCGCCGGTGACGATATTCATAACAACCATTTATAGATCGTGGGTAACCCTGCTCCAGAAAGGGGCGAGTGAAAACCCCTTGTCATGAGCCATTGATTAGACACATGAGACCGGTCGCTTAATAAGGGGGTAGCGCCCCTTCCATCCTGCTGCCCTTCGCTGGTACCCAGACCCCCCTTCCCTTGTGTTGACAGAATTCAATCGCTGAGGTACTGTTAATAGATTCCAGCCCCCCCCCCTCCCCTACGGAATATGGTGATCGAGGTTGTGGTGTGAATTTAAAAGATGACCCTCTCCTCCCCCTTTTTCATTGAATATCTAACGGGACTTCCAAGAGTTGGTGAATGTGCGCGATGCATCGAGGTATTGCTGTGAATCTCTTGAAGGCTCCAGATAAGTTTGAATGTAAAAAGGAAAGTCCACGCTAGTTTTAAAATTTATGGTGACTTTGCCACATAATAAACTATATTAGAAAACAAGAATAACAAAGTTACTACGGGTTTTGTAAAAGAGCTTTTAAAATAAATGACTTTTTAAACAAAGTTGGGGTGGCAGGCGCTCACCTTGTGACCCCCGTTGCCTCGATTCCTCTTCAGTAATAATAATTAAAGAAAAAAAAAGAAAAAAATGGCTGTTATCAGCATTTTACGTATGTTACACTTATGTACTCGTATGTTACACTTACTGTCATTCTCTAAGAACTGAATAAGAACTTCATGGCGCCCATACAATGCGTCCCAAAAGTTTACAGACAACAGTTTTTTTTTTTTTTTTTCATTTTACAATTGCAAAAGATGAATAAATATTTCAAAAAGCATTTTTAATTATAATTAACATACAATAATAATAATACTATACCAAAATACAATATCACACAATCACAGACTTTGCGATAAAAACTAAAAATGAAAATTTAGTGTCCCAAAAGTTTATAGACAATTTTTCAAATTTTTGAGCCCCCCCTTTTTTTTTTTTTTAAATCACTTCAAAAACTCGATCAGGCATACTCGAAAAGTTTATAGACAATTCACTTTTTTTCTTTAACATTCAAATTTTTGAGCCTTTTTTTTTTTTCTTTTTAATCACTTCAAAAACTCGATCAGGCATACTCGAAATAAGAGTTTGTAGAGATTCTGGATTTAGAGAAAACCAACTTCTTTCAATTTGCAGCTTTAGATCTTGAATTGTTGCAAATTCATTCACGCTAATATTCCCCAAAGGTTCTTCACTGGGTTCAGGTCAGTGGTTAGGGCTGTCCAGTCCATAACAGCTACTTGGTTTCGTCTAAACCACTGCATTGCGGAGTTTGAGACGTGAAAGGAGCAATTGCCTTGCTGATATATCCATTCGTCCCCCCTTAGCAACTTTCCGAATAGGAGTAACTGTAATTCAAGCATTTTCTGGTAATCTTCGGAACACTGACGACCTTTTGAAAAAACAATATCGGTAGTTCCATTATAGGAAAATGCTTCCCATACCATGAGTGAACCGCCTCCTTGCTGTCTGCTGAAAAAGGTTTGTGGTTCTTTGCGAATATCGTGCCAGTAATATGCCAATCCATCGGGGCCATCTAAATTGAACTTCTTTTTATCACTGAACAGATTACCATTCATCTGTCCAGTTCATATGCTTTCGACCCCACTGAACACGGGCGTCTTTATGCCTTTTTGTCAAGTTTGGTGAACGATGCATTTTGCGATTAGTAAGCAAGTTACTTACCAGTAGACTTCGATGCACCGTGGATTTTGATACTGGAATAGTCACTTCTCTAGAAATTGACCCAGACAAGTTCTGGGTTGAAGATAACCTGGGTTGAAGATAATCCAAGATCTCTATACCTAGCCGTTTAGTTGTTTTCTGTGGTCACCCAGTGCGAGATTTTGCTTTCAAGTTGTCAGTTTTTGACAGAATTCGATAATACCAGCACTACTGCATCCAAGTTTTGTTGCAATATCTACAAGTTTCATTCCACGAGCATCCAAACGATAAATTTGGGCAATTTCAGTTTCGGAAAACTGCAAGCTGTGAAACATCTTTACATCACTCGAAGAAAGAAAGACAACTTTGCTTTCATCTCAAAAAGCTATTGAATGACCCAGTGGCGTACGCAAGGGGGGTTTGGGGGTTCAATCCCCCCTCCCCCTTGTCAAAAATTTGTTAACAAAATGTCCATAAATTTTCAATTTTTAGCTTAAATAGTACGCATTTTAACACAAAGTTATGTCTATAACCCCCCCCCCCCTTGAAGGAAGTCTGCATACGCCACTGAATGACCAGTACATGACCTTGAAACATACAAATTTGGAGATCAGTACTTCAATCAAATTTTAACACCGCTCGTGTATATATTTTTAATGACAGCATTATTTCGTTTTGTTTTTTATATATATTAAATTTATGACTGTTTGAAGTACTTTAAGTATTTTACGATTTCTGTTGCGTCAATGCATATTTGCATAATTTCTTTCATCTTTCTTACTTGCTTGATTAACTCTTAAATCCAAAAGAAAAACTGTCTGTAAACTTTTGGGGCGCACTGTATGTGTATTTTTAGGGATTTACCATTACATTGTAGGGTGCGGAGAAATTCTGAGAATTCAACTTTAATACAAAAATTAAGCAAAAAAGTTCAGTTCACTATAAAAATCTTCACTATACCGATGCCGAGGTGAACCCCTTGCTAAGCTACCCCACCTATTCAAGGACGTATTTAAGGGGAGAAACCAGGGGATCGGCCCCCCCCTCCCCACGCCCCCCGAAATTTTGATTTTTGTTACTAAAATAATAATGATATAGTCTTTTTGTGAAAAATTCTGTCTTTTCTTCCTTTTGGACACCCTCCAACATGTTTTTTCTGGATACGTACCTGCACCTATATAAGTTCCCCTTGCTTAGCTTTGAGTTAGATTGTAGTGACTCGATATAATAAACAAACTTTTAGATTCTAGAACAGTGACATATGTTGTTTTAACTCCTCCCCCCACCCCCCATGGAAACAAAAAACATATAATTTGTTCTAAAACTTCGTAACGTCATTTTGCCCCCCCCCTCCCTGGGTGCTGCTTAGGGGATAGATGTCCCTCCTTGAACCCCACTTCCCCCATCTATACCTCTGGTACTGCAGACATACAGTCTCGAAGACAGCCATTCCAACTAACGTTGCTTGATTTAAGTACAACAAACTAGCGTTTACGTTACTTAAACTGACAGGTTTTCGTATACCTGAGCGTTTTACAAAGCCTTCTATGAACCAAAAATCTCCTGATGAACCGCTGTATAACTTGCTGTATTAGGAGGCAAGGAAAAATACCTGGCGTCGGGTCATACGTCTGTCAAGCTTCTTTGTCGCAAATACAAGGGCTATTTTCCAGTTGACAACGAAAGGTTAGCGGGGCGAACGGGCAATTTTTAGGGGTCGGAGTGTCAAATTATTTGTTAGAATACTGTGGAGCCTTATATTTGCGCCTTCTTTTTGATAAAATGTTTCTTTTTATATATCGTACTCTGAGTACACGCTACTCAAAATTTCAGAGATGATTCTTTTTTTCTAAATTATAATAAACACAATTTTTTTAGATTAGAAAACCGCGGTTCTATGTTGCGCATTATAAGAGGAGTCCAGATAAAAAAATTTTGTTATAGGAAACAACTATGGTTTTTCTTTTAAATCAAGCAATTTTGTTAAATTTACGGTTTACAATCAAATTAATTTTAACTAAACATTTTACGCTAAGGCTTTTAATTAGAACATATACTTTTAAACTCTATTTTTAAAAAATCAAAAAACCTGCTTCTAACTACATGTTCTAAACATAAAAATGTTAGAACATCACCTAGAATAAAGTACAGACCTATAATCATGAAACATTAAGAAAATATTCTTTAACAGAAAATAGCTTTTTAACGGGTCATACTTCTTTCAATTCTACAATACAAAAGATTGTGGATTTAATTTTTTTTTTTTGTTTTTCTGTTTTTATTTATTTATTTTAAATTTTCATTAAGTCCTTTAAACTTGTCGATTAAAAAAAAGGATTTCTTTTGGTCTATGTGTGTGTGTGTGTCTGTGTGTGTTACCGAATTTTAATCAACAATCTTGCATCATTTAAGTATTTTATTGGTGTGTTGGCTTTTTCTATTTGACTCCAATTTCCGAATTGCGATAAATTATATTTTTTTATTCGGGTTGAATTTAATTTAATAGATGAAAAACATTTAGAAAAAAAATTCATTTTCATCAAATTTCAAAAATATTACTAAATAAGTTTTCGTAATGCTAATTTTATAAAGAATCCCATTAAAAAATTCATTTTTATACATTGTTTCAACTATACACTGTATTTAATAAGATTAATTTTAAATATATAATTTATTTGAAATTTTGAATCTCTAATATTTTAATTAGAAATTGGTGGAATTTTTTCCTTTTTTTCAGATGATTAGAATTTTCGATAACAGTTCATCTTATTTAGAAGATGATGTATAGAAAAGTATTCTAAGATACAACAAATGCTCTCTCTTGGTGCACATTCAATATTAAAAGTCTCTGCTTACACTTTTATTTCACTTTCATAGAACTACTTTTGCCAGGGGAGTACCCAGAGGATGCAGTGAAAAGATATGGTTTCTCTCCGTGAAGGGAATATTTATTGGTTTATTTTATTTATTCATTTTTTTTGTTTATTTATTTATTTTTTTTAATAGGCCATCCGAGCCGTGTTTCAGTTTGGATAAACGACATTGTACTGTAGTATGTGTAAAATAAACTCAGTCTTGGTGTCTTATGTTTGGCGCCAAATTTGGCGATTTTCACCAAATGTCGCCGAAATTGGCGCTATTTGATGATAAAGAATGAATTAAATTGTATTGCCATCAGAACTAAAGGTGTGTACCAAATATCAGATCAAACTAAAGGTGTGTAATGTTTGACGCCAAATTTGGCGATTTCCAGCAAATGTCGCCGACATTGGCGCTATTTGATGATAAAGAATGTATTAAATTGTGTTGTCATCAAAACGGTTACTTCCCACACATCGGCACGCCAAGAGATCGCCAACAATTTCACCCCCTTTTCAAGAACGATCAGTGCGTGACCCTGCAGATCTAGACTCACGGAAAATATCATGAGGATGGCCCCCGTTCTAAAGTGGGGATGGCAAAAGCGGGAAGATAGCAACCCATAAATTACTCCAGCCAGTGTCATTCGGAGATGTCTAGCAAGGGTATAATAAGAGTTCCTTTATCAGCAGCAATAATTAAAACTTGTCTTTAGAAAAATATTTTAAAACGCTAGAAAAATATTTTGAAACGCAAAAAAAAATTAATATTTTATTCTTTTTTTTTCACGATTTTAAAATTCGCTAATTTTAATTTAAAATGCGTGCGCTCACTGTCTCAGAAAGGAAGGAAAAAAAGAAAAGAAGGGAAAGTTGAAGGAAGAAAATTGCGTTAACTATTTACATATATTTACCTCAAAATTTACTTATTCGTTTTAGTTGTGGACGCAGGATCTTATTTTAGGCTGTGTATTCGGAGCACGTGACATGGCGCTTCCATTTTATAGTTGTCCTAGAAACTGCACAGATAGTATCAAAACACGTACTAAAATAATCTTTCACACATTATGAAGGTTTAATTTCTACCTGAAAATCAAAGTAAATTACCTGAATATTTTAATTGAATCCAACAAATTATTCGAAGAGTTTAGTTTCATAAATTGACATTTATTTTCCTATTTTATAAAGATAATTGCAAGTTATGCATAAATGTATAAATTTAATAATATCTGATGCTAATAACTAATAAGTAGTTCGAAAAATCCTCTAAAGTTTTAGACATTCTAAAATTTAAACTTTTGGTCAGAGAAAAGAGAAAATTAGATTTTTTTTTTCGGAAACATACATGGTAATTTAATGTGTTCTCTTGAGTATTTGTAGAGACTGAAATATTTGACCCATTAACCGTATATAGAACATTGTAAAACTAAAATTTAAAAAAAAAACAACTGTTAAATTCTTTTTAAAAGCATTTTCTTAAATTCATGTTAAATATTTTTTGCAATTCCCCTAAAGAACTCTTCAGCAATGTGATACAGGCGTTTAAAAGTTTAATGTTAAGAAAATCTTCATGCACGGGTGATTTGTGAAACGTAAATTAATTTCATTTAAGTAATATTCCACAACAATTTTTTTTTCGGGTTTTCCCGCAAGTACCCTACAGACGGTGTTCACACATTTTTGTAACGATTTTGCAAAGATATATATAGAAATAAATATAAGAATTTTATTTTCTAATGTGTTCAGTCTGATAGCCCTTTCTTTGAACCATCATATTACATCTTGATTTCAAAGATGAAAGTCCTTTTCTTAAAACATCAAGGCTGATATTGTTCCACTCCTCCATCACAATCTTGCAGTAATATAATCTTTTGTAGTAATATATGAATGTATCTTGTGTTTGCGTGATTATGGCAACGCTATACTAGGGCAATCTGCCAAGGATGGGAAGGTGCCTTGGTAGGAGAACTTTCTAAGGGGTTCTAAAGCGTATTCACGTTTTATCTGGAAAAAACCTACCAAAAATCCAGACTGTTAGATCGACAGCTGCTCGATGGGACCCGATCCCGGGACCTTCACTCTTCGGCAGTCTACCATTTTCAGTGACATAACTACTGTGCGATGGTAAGGCTATAAATGTATCTTAAAGTAGAAATATAATTCAACTCATCTTCGTTTAGAAATATATTTAATTTTATATTTCAATTCCATTCATTATCACTGAAAAATAACGTTCAATAAATACTTGTCACACAATTTTGCTTTCATGCCTTTTAAGATGCAATTTATTCCAGGAAAAACTTATGTATATGTAAAAAAAAAAAAAAAAAAAAAGTTACTATTACATTTGTTTGTTCATCTTAAAATACACTGGAATAAAATAAACTAGAAGTTTCTGTAGAAAATTTTACTTAATTGAAGTTTTAGACGTATTTTGTATGTATTAAGAAAATAAATGTATTTTGTATTTTTTCAATTTAGAAAGCATTTTGTATTTTGTAATTTTTTGTGTTTGAATAAATGTAATTTGTATTTTGCATCGAAAATACATTTTTTTATGTATTTTGCCCAACTCTGCTTCTGTAGTTGCTTTCAAAGAGCATTGCAGAGCAAGCAGTAATTATTTTTATTTCCAACGGAGGGGAGAGTATGAGGGAGCGTCCTCTAAGTGAAACTGTACTCCCCCTCTCTAAACAACGGGGGATGAGGGGGAGAAAAGCAATAAACTTTAGGTTTACCATTGCCGATCTCTGGGAAGATAGGCATCAAAACTAAAGGTGGGTACCAAATATCAAATCAATCTGTCAACTAGAAGGGGGGGGTTCTAATTTCAATTACTAAATTTGACCCAAACAAACGGCAAGCTAAATAAAAACGTTTAATAATAATGATAATAATAAAAATATTCATTCCATCGTATGATGTAAAGCCTGTAAGGGGAATGTTCTAAGAAGTGCCTGGGTATAGTCGAATATTCGGGTTGATTTAAATGATGAGTCCGTTCTTTGCTAAGACTTGCTGTCTATGGTAAGACAAACGCAAGTCCTGGTACGTTGTGGTGAGTTCTGCGCATGTACAAGGACTTGCCGCAGAATTTTGAGTCTCGGGTAGAAAAGAGATAAATCTCTGTTGATTGATGTATGAATGGCGAAAGAGGTGACGAAAAACTGATGGCACATGCATATACGTAGCCTCAATCTTAGCGCTCTGATCATTTTTATGGCTTAAATTATAAAATATGTTATTAGGTTTCAATGAGTAACAATCTGATTTGGGAATGAAAAATTATTATTTGATAAAAGAAGTAGTTTTCCTTAAATAAATTGGTTTTCTGTAATTTCAAATCATTTATTTTTCTTAAATGTGAATTCTTGAAGTAGAGAAAAATTATTTTAGTGTATAATTTAATTTTAAATGCTTTTAACTGATTAAAATAGTAGAAAAATGCATTTCTTTATAAAAACCATTAAAAAGTTCAAAGATGTAAATTTTTCTTTTAGAAGCATTTTAAATGTTACATAATTTGAAAAACTTACTTTGTTTCCCTTTATAAATGTTTTATTATTGTAAATAAATCCTACAGGGACCTTTTATATAATTTGTACATGTTGAGCAGGGACGTATCAAAAGGAATATTTGGAGGGGGGGGGGAGTAACGAAATTGGCCGACTGAAATTTGAAATTAATCCGACTGATAGTATCAAAGTTGAAATCAAATAAAATATTAATTAAATTAATGCCTGGAATTTTTATTCAGTACTTCTGGAAAACTTCGGAAATATGTTTCGGAAATAAATTATTGAACTTATTCTTAGTAAAATATTTCAGTGTATTGAGTGATTTTTGAGGATTATTTAATTTATTGGATCTGACCAATTTCACTTTTCTCGAAATTTAATATCTAATCAAACGTTATTTATTAAGCTCATACCGTTCTAAAACTAAAATTTTGCCTTTTATCAATATCAAAAAACGAAATTACTGAACAATGGGAAATGGTCAGACCTTCCGCGCGACTATAAATTTAGAGGTGTAGGCTTTTGATCTTTTTTCTCCAGATGTAACGTGAATATGTGCTAGAGGCAGTTAAAAAGTTATTTTCTAGAGGCACAATTCCCCGGCAGATATCCCCCGAACAATTTTCTTTAACCAAACATCGAACAAGAAAACAAAATTGAACTGATAATATTCTAAACACAAGCAGGACTTCAAATCCTTGACAACCCAAAATTTTGTGTGTTCTATGAGAAAGAAAATCACGCTCAGTTTCTGGATTTTTTTGGGAAAAATTAAGTTGCAAAAAAGAAATGACAAACAATCCCCTGGCTTTTTAGTGTTCTATTAATTTAGATATTCCCAAGGATCGCGCTAAAGTCTGATAAAAATATATCACAAAGGCATATTATCTTGAGAAATATATGTTTTTGCAGATGCAAAACCCATTACGCGTGCATTTTTTGCATCAGCGATCTTTAGAAAAAAGAATTTGAGTCTGTTAATCTGTTAAGAACGGTTTTTTGCTCGAACAATGACTGAACAAAATTAAATCAAACTTTATACCATAATAGGTATCGAATTTACAAAAAAAAAAAAAAAAAGCTAGGAAGAAAAAAACTAAAAAGAAATGTTGAATAAATTTTGGAAAACTGATTGAAAATGTGTGAGCATATATTTTGCACATCGCGTATAAACGGCAAAATCGAATGAAATGAAACAGCAACATGATAGGTAGTCAGTCAATTTAAACTACAATGATCAAATTTTTCAAAATATTAGATGAAATTTTGAGAACATTTTTTTTTTAAATTTCAAAGTATGTATATTTTTGTTCGCGCATCAAATAAAAAATAGTTAAACCGAACAAAATGAAAATTCTCGCAACTTAAACTGTAGGCAGCATTTTTTAAAATCAAAAGATTTTGAATAGATTTTTAGATTTTACAAAAACTGTGTAAGTATTTGTTTGCACATCACTCGAAAACAGTGGAAAAGCTTGATAGTTTTGAAACTTCAGGTGTACTCTTAAGTATGAAAAATAAATAAACTACTACAAGAAAAAAAAACTGACAATGAAAGATGTAGTGAGAGATTAAGATTTTTAAGCTAGTAATTTTTTTTTCCTTCGTTAAGATTAATAGTATCTGTGCGACTGCCTATTCTGATTTAACTTCAACAATTTAACAAGCTGTATCAGTGACATTTTTTTTTCATTTTTGGGGGGCTAATTAAATCTCTGCGACTGCCTATTCTGATTTAATATCACCAATTTAATTTGTATCAGTAATACGCATTTTCCCCCACTACGTTAAAGCTAATGAAATCTGTACAACTCCCTATTCTGATTTAACTCTTTAACGCGCAGTGTTCCCGCTCTGGGAACACCACACTCTGACGTTTTGACTGTTGCCAGTCACGAAGAATAGATTGGATTTCTATAAAAATAGTTGCAGGTGACATAGCTCCCCCAGAATCCTTTACTTTTGAGCACGTCATTTCCCGTAAAAAAAAAAAAAAAAATGAAAAAAAAATGGTCACGATTATTTTTAACAGCACTGACATCTTCTGAAAAATGGAAAAATGCGAGAATAGCTCTATAGATTGCCCCATGCTGAAAAAAGGGCAGCCGTTGCCATCGCTCGACTTAACTACCAGCAAGATGGCGGACGATTGAAACGTTCATCGCGTGCCACAGATCTAGAGACCCCTTTTTGACGAAAGCTGGCTGTGTGTGCCCGCGCACAGCCAGCTGCGTCAAAAAAGGGTCTCTAGATCTGTGGTACGCGATGAACGTTTCGATCGTCCGCCATCTTGCTGGTAGTTAAGTCAAGCGATGGCAACGGCATCCTTTTTTTCAGCATTGGGAAAGGGTTGCGCCGCAGAGGGTTAAAGCTAATGAAATCCGTACAACTGCCTTTTCTAATTTAACGTCACCAGCTTAACCTGTATCACTAACTCGCATTTCGCCTCCAAAAGAACCAATTAAATTTTCATATTTTCCGGAGGGGGGGGGGTTGTAATTTACAGTTAATACACGTAGCATTTAACAAGATCATTGATTTCACAGAGCATTAACGCTTTTCAACTCTCATCCCAGGTTCGCGTGAGTCATTCGGAGACTAAAACAATAATTTCGTGCAGCCTGGCCCAGTCCCGGCCCAGAGATTTTTCCAGCTGGGTATGTTACGCGGAGGGGAGAAGCAAAATCAAAACCTGCAATCAAGTGCATGCACTATTTTTACGAAAGAGAAGGGCTTGCTTATTTATAGCAGGGTTGCCGGATAAGCTTGGAAAACGATGGAGCCTTCACACATATATATTCGAGTGATTTTTTTTGTTTTCCGTTTGGCAACAGAATGTAATCTTGCAATCGGTAAGATATCACGTTATGTAGTTTTTCTGGTCCATGAAAACCAACCTTAAAGCTAACTTATCACAAAATACAATATAATATTAATTAGAGTATAATTAATATTACTGTAAATATTAATTATATATATAAACTCGGCTAACCCCCCTAATATTTTAGTTTCATTATAGCCATATTAAAACGATATTAAATGACTATGTCATTTTATCTCTCCTCTTTCGTGTATTTCGACTGGTAACCCTATGTTGAAACTTTAAGGATTGTAACCTATATATATAAAAAAATAGAGGAGAGGAGGTGATTATGGAATAGTCGGGAAATATGGAATACCGAGTTTTTGGCTCTGTTAGTTGCTATTACCACAAGGGAATACCATGAACAACTCAAGAAAGATTCCCTTCTTACAATGCAGTAAGAGTTGACCGCTCTCTGTTGCCGTACCACTCGCTACAGAACAAAGTATGTTTTGTGATTTTCAAGAGTTTTTCTAGATAAGTTTTCAAACATTTTAACTTACTAGTAAACACGTGACATGAACATGGATGTTACGCATAGTGTACACTAAGAGAATGGTAGTTTGTTGAACTGTGGTTATTTTTTAGATGACAGTGTTTTGCCAATTAGTTTTAAAGGTTCGTTTTCCGAGATGGCGTGTCGGGTATTATGGAATACTGGGTAATATTGTAATGGATTTCATGTCATCCACTCAAGACCCGGAAAACAAAGACGCTGAATGCATCTTTTGTCACGAAAAATTCTCTAATGATCAACGACGATAAGTTTGGATTCAAAGATCCAGCTGTTATTTGTGGGCTCACCATGACTGTATCGGAGCAAAGAAAGAAAATTATATCTACAACTTTTCTAAATCGACTGGAAGCAGAAATGACTCCAGTATAATGATTTAAACTACAACACATAAAAATTTGTTTTATAGTAACAAATAACTATATATGAAGCAATAAAAATTGCTTTTCATCGGTTTAAACCATCTATTCCATATTACCCGACTATTCCATATTATACTCCATTCGTAACTTTTTTTAAAAATATTTTTTTCTATAAGAGCAAAATAAATTGTGTATTTCTTTGCAATTGACATTTCATTACGATTCATTATAGCATGTACTCATGCTGTTTTGGGGGATTTTATTCAAAAATATATGAAGTTACAGTTAGAAATGTAAATGGTATTCCATAATCACCTCCTCTCCTCCTATAGGATGCCTATTCTACAGCTTACAAAATATTGAAACAATAGACTAAAGCTGCTGTGAACTAATAGTATTTAAATATATGTAAAATTATGTCGCTTTTTTGGGACACATTTTTCGGACAATTTTCAATGAATGGGGGTGAGAGATAAAATGACATGGTCATTAATATATATTACTGAATTGTTAATTTTGAGTTTTGCACATGCGTTATTGTTATTTGCTCTAATGTTAACATTTAACTGTTGCCGTTCGCAGCTTTGAAATGTCGATTTTGGTACCATATACGTTAGCGTATCGTATAAGTAGATTCACATTGATAGGCAATAGAAATGTTAGAGTAACAGTAGATCATGTTGAAAACTTGTAATTCAAATTAAAGTATAGAAATACCACTGCTCTCTTGGGTTGTCTTTAGTCATTTACAATGCTATTCTTTTCAAACGTTTTATGCCGCCAGTTTTCGAAGAAAAGAAAGGAAAAACAATTTAAATAGTTTCTTAGAAAGTATGAATTAGGCTGAAAATTCGCGTTATGAATACTCATACAAAATTTGCATGAAACTGTATTTGTCCATAAATTTTGGGACACATTATGTCTATTTGTTCTATGATTTATAAAAATTTGCCTTAAATCTATGGGTAGTATTGCTGTTTATTCATTATGCATGACATAACACATCTACACAATAAATTACATCTACATAATATGATCATTGACAATCCTGTATGTTGTATCTGACATTTCATAAATTTAGATTATTTATTTACTTATTTTTTACTAGCTGAAGTACCCGTCCTCGACGGGTTAGTGAATGAAAATTTTCAAAAAGCAAGAACTTTCGTCAGCATTGTAGGAGTACACAGAATGGATGTAGTATGTTGCCAAAGTAAAGAAAGCGAAGTTATAATTTTCATGTATTGTTAAAATATTACATGTTAAGAGAGTCACTAAGTAATATCATTTCGTTCGCTTTAGTCGTAATTATGGAATGCGAGAACGAATATTTACGAATATAGAAATAATTTTCGCAAAATCTCAAAATCTAATCAACAGCTTTGAAAAATTGGAAGCCTAGAATTTAAGTTTAGTGACAACCTATCATGTCACCCAATTTCGTTTCATTCCCTGCAGTCTATATTTCGTGATGCTGGAACAAAATTTCAGCATTTTAAAACCATTTTCGCAAAATCTCCAAATGTAATCAAAATATTTTAAAAATTCAACGCCTATAAATTAAGATTCGCAACTACCTATCATATCACTCAATTTCGTATCATTCGTATTAGTTGTTATTACGTGATGTTTGAAGAAATAGAAACGTATTTTGAGAGAATTTTCTCAAAATCTCAAAATCTAATGAAAATGTTTAAAAAATTGGATACCTATAGTTTATGTTGAGCAACCATCTATCTTGTGACCAAATTTCATATCATTCGCTTTAGTCATTATTACGTAATGCGGGAACAAAGATTCACTCAGTTTTAAACGATTTTCGCAAAATCTCGAAATCGGATCGATTTTTTCAAATTAGATGCTTATAGTTTAAGGTGAGTGACCACCTATCATTTCACCAAATATCATTTTTTCACCTTTGCAGTTATTACGTGATGTGCGAACACTAATTTACGCAGTTTGAAACGATTTTCGCAAAATCTGAAAATCTAATCAAAATTTTTTAAAAATTGGACTCCTATGTTTTAAGTTGAGTGACCACCTATCATGACACCCAATTTCATATCATTCGCTTCAGTCGTTGTTGCGTGATGCTTGAACACAAATTTACGCAGTTTGAAACGATTTTCGCAAAATCTGAAAATCTAATTAGGTCTTAAAAAAAAGTTTCAAGAATAATTATTTTCTGCTTTAAAAAAAAAAAAAAAAAAAAGTTGTTTGTAAGTTATGTCTTTATTCATGAAAAATATCGTATTTTTTTGTACTTCAAACAATTTTTTTCACTTTCTATTAGAATGTGTACATACGTTGTACTTATAATTTTATTTAATTATTTTTATTTTGCTCATGTGCTACTCGCTTATTACTTGAAAAAACACTAGTCAAATTGACTTTATATTTTTTAAGTATGAATCAAAATCTAGAAATATAACAGTAGTATTTTATGATAGTATTAACAATTCAGATCACAAAAAGAGACCAAATAAAATTACTACACTCAAAATATTTTAATTATACAGCTTCCTGTTTACTTATTTATTTTGTAACTTACCAAATTATGTAACTGGTGTGTTACAAGAAGTATATAAATTTTATGACTTTGAGGAGCTAGAGAATGGGGGAAAATGATTAAGTATGCAAATGATAATGATTACCAGACAAATATTTAGCAAATAAAACAAGAAAACAATTATTAATGCATAAAATGTAAAGCATACATTAGCTTTATAATTTGAATCTGTAAAAAAGAAAAAAATAATATTGAACCTAAGCTAAACTCTAAAACTTGATAGTAAATATTTTAAGAGTTAATTCTACATTTTAAAAGTTTGTTATAAAAATTAAAGTATTTTCCTTCCTTCAAAAATAATTTTTAAACAATAGATTTTCATTTTACAGGCATTGCAAATAATTTTAACAGTATATTTCTATTTAATTTAAATGGAAGTGGTTTATAATCTTCTGCAGAAGAAAAGAAGTAATTTGATATTCTTAAATTTGGATTTGCTCATTTTAAATCTTTTCAACGCTTTAAACAGAGGAATGCATTTTAAATTGAAATTTGTTCTTCTAAAAAAAAAGGTCATGAAAACATTTTTTGAAATATGGATTTATTTACTTTTCTAGTCATACAGTTTACATTAAGGGGTTTTTAGAGTCAAAGAGAAATAATTCCAAATCCAGCCAAATGCGCGATTTCGGACAAAATCTGGCAAACTTAAAACAAAAGGTAGGCGTGCAATAAGAGACACGCACTCTGAAAACAGACTGTATATTAGTAAGATCACATTTCTTTCCAAGTTCATCTTATCCCTATAATTTAATCCCATCTAAAAAGCTTTCACTAAGTGATTCATTTCTGGGATGGTTAGACTGCTTAACAAGAATACTTTCGAGAAATTTTCTACTGTATTCTTAAAAATGTCTTCGGATATTGTATATAAGAATATGTAATCTGACAAGAAAAATAGTTTATTGGAGTAGAATAGAATATTTTTGTCTTTCACTCGCTGCTACTTCCATAAACAATGATTTTAGAAATTAGTTCATTTTCACTAACATGTTAAAATGTCTTTAAAATATTTTCTATCATTTGCGGGTTGACTATGTAAATAACATTTTACCTTTTCTGGGTTGATTACTATGTTTAAAGCCTTTTATGTATCAAAATTAGTATTTTTATAAACCGTTTATTGCTCTTTAAACATATTTTCTAATAAAATATCCATTTAAGTATTTTCTTCATTCTTAAAATCTTCTATTAATATTTTAACATAATAAACCTTAAAATCTTGAATCCTTTCTCATAAAAGATATTATAAAACTGAAGAAGAATATTCTTCCTTCCTAACTAAAATTTTTAATTATGTTTCACAATATTTTTCGTAATGTTTACTTCAACAATTTTTTAACTGTATATCGATTTTACTGAATTCCTAATAAATTTTTGAACTCGTGCTGAACAAAATGAGCATATATAAAAACTTTACTTCAAAATATGAAGCATTTTAAAAAGTTTAACCTAATATGTAGATTTTCCTCTATTATGTGCAGTCATTACCGTCATTATGTGCAGCCCTGTTAATACACAGAAGTGACATGCATAAAAAAGAGCATGAAATATTGTTCCACATATTCAATGGGGCAACAGTTAAGTAGTCTTCAGTAAAAATTTCTATTAGGAAAAACTTGTATATAAAACACATGTTTGTCGAGGTTTTTATTTGGAGTGTTTAAATGTAATCATGTAAAATTAGTTCATTCTGCTTTTAAGTACACCGTTACTTTTCAATGCAGTTCAGTCAAGTTTGTTATTACATCTTTAAAAATAATAGTTGAAAATTTATGAAAATTCTGATCAGTAAACATATATAATTTTTTTAATTTTCAGACTTCTTTCTTTTCTTTACAGTTGATGAGCTAAATAGTTAAACGTATTAAGGGACAATTAATTAAATTTTAGATAATCAGGTCTGAATTTACATGAATGCCTTTTTTTACACTCTATACATAATATACTTTTGATGAAAACAACTTTATAATAACTAGGGGCCAAGGCCCCCAGACTCGCTACGCTCGCTTTTCGTATGAGGCATTCTGCCCCTAATAAGGCTTATTCGTAAAAAAGACATAATTTCAACAGACAAAACCCGAAGATTGGATCAGATAGAATGTTACTGAGCTACACATTGCTTGGTTCTTGCAGGTTCATTGGTACATAAAAATTTAAACTTCACACTACAGTAGATCCCCTCCCCCTCATAACACGGAAGACATTTTGTTATGGGAATCCGTGTTGTACGGGTCCTGTCCTGGGCTATACTCCACCTGGAGTGCGGACTCCGCTTATAATCGCTGGAAAAATTATTTGCACTCCTCAGAAACACAATGATATTTAATGTTGCCATTAAAAAGTTATATTAATTAGGAGCTAAAGCATAATAAAATCAGAACATCTGTTTCAGCTGTATTTTTAATAATGTAAAACCTATAGGACACCTTGTGAATTTGCCACCCATGGCGATTTTTCATTATTTGGCGACTTGCGTACATGTAAAGTTAATAAAAGCTACGGAACAGATTGGATAGTTTACCACCAATCGCGACTTTTCATTATTTGGCGATTTACACAGGCTCACAACCTATAATTACTGTTCATTTAAGGTTACCGGAAAACCGTTATCCATATTTTCATTTACATAATCGTTTGCAGATTGGCGTACGTAGCACCACGAATTATACCATCTCGTCGCGCTAGCAAATATCCAAATTGTACTGTAACTGCTATAATGGTATAGTTAACGCCGCCAAATATTTATACTGGTGGCAAAAAATCCAGCTGGACATAACCGGCTTTAAAATAATCTGCATTTTAATTATTTTTCATTTTCAAGATATTAGCTATTCTGTTTTGGAAAAACGAATAATCGCTCATTCTAAACTCCTGTTGTCTAAGCGAACTTACTATTTGAGAGTTGTCCACTTTATGTTGTAGCACATTTTGAGTTACTTATTTCATGTAGTTTTTATTTTGGCGTAAAATGGGTGTATTTCTACTTCATGTTTGACAATTTCACGTGATACTACATACTTGGAAATGCTTTGTTGCAAAGGAATGAATGATTTTATGCCAAATCTGTCAACCATTCTGTTTATTTTTTCAGTTTTATATTAATATCTTCTAAAATAATTCGATTTTCGAAATTTAAGTCAGCTCATCAGGTTCCTCGGAATTTTTCGAATCTGTGAGCACCTTAGTCGAAACTTAAATCCCTACGGTTTAGCAGGAGATAGGCCAACAAGCTTTGACAGCGCCAGCGGCCTTTTTTTAGAATAGAGAGATACCCAAATTAAATTTCATGCTGTTCTGGAAACTCGCGGAATCTTTTCGCAATCGAAAGATTTCGTTTTGTGTACACAGCTATTCTCATGTCCATGCAAACGATTTATTTGTGGAAAAAAAATGATAATAAACTGTGCAATCTGGAAAATCTTTTTTAAACGAATTTGAATCCCAATTGTATGACGTCATATTCACTTGAAAAGGGTAATTTTGTCACGCAAATGATTTCCTTTTTGTGACTCTCGGAAATAAAATGGTGCTGAAAATAGCGAAAAATCGCTTCAAAAGGAGGGAACGGGTGGATTTTCAGATTATTAAAGAAGCGCAGATTGTTTTCTATATTTTTATACATGATCATAAAAATTTTCAAGCGGATCGTGCAAACGGTGAAAGAAGTTATTAGGCTTTTTGTGTTAACTTTGTAAATTTCACGCGATTCTAGATACTTGAAAACGCTTTGTTGCAAAGGAATGAATGATTTTATGCCAAATCTGGCAACCATTCTGTTTATTTTTTTCAGGTTTTTTATTAATATCTTCTAAAATAATTCGATTTTCGAAATTTAAGTCAGCTTAGCAGGTTCCTCGGAATTTTTCGA
This sequence comes from Cheiracanthium punctorium, assembly GCA_038373885.1. Taxonomy (NCBI): domain Eukaryota; kingdom Metazoa; phylum Arthropoda; class Arachnida; order Araneae; family Cheiracanthiidae; genus Cheiracanthium; species Cheiracanthium punctorium. The sequence goes on from JAWZYV010011853.1 coordinate 1,263,722, forward strand.
ATCTGTGGGCACCTTAGACGAAACTCAAATACCCACGGTTTAGGAGGAGATAGGTCCACAAGCTATTGACAGCGCCAGCGGCCTTTACTTTTTTTTAGAATAGAGAGATAATTAACATTACCAATAAATGTCTAATACAATAATATGCAAATCAAAGTGAACAAAATAAAAAAAGAAATGAAATTGAGTCTGTCATCCAGATGTGGCTTCAAGATCAGCAAATATCAGGGGGGTGGGGGGAGGTTGGCTCAGTGCCAAAATGTATTATGAAACTTCGTAAAATCCAAGGAGGACATATTTCTTATTAAAAGGCATGCATAAATGTACTGTTTTCTCCTTTCTTTAAATTGTAAGTAACCAATAAATGATTTCTTAAAATCATCATCACAGTGTTCTCATTAATTCACACAGTACTGCATTTAAAGCAGTATTGTGTGCCACCCGAAAATCTCCTTGTTTTATGACACTTGTTGGCCTGTTTATCCACTCAGCTCTTCAATTCTCACAAATGTCTCGAAACAAATTATAGTCACCTTGCTCTTGCTTATAATTTCCAGAGTATTGCACCAAATATTCATTTTTGGGAATAATTACATAATTAGTAGCATTTTTTAGATGGTTTATTTTTACAATTTTAAATCAATTATTAATATTTGATCGTTTTATTAAAAAAAGCTTTCTGATTATAAAATGATTAAACGCATTTATAAATTTCATCAGTTTACAATACTGAAGTTGTTTTTTGAATATTAAATACGAAATTTTATTAATATGAATGAATAATGAATAACTGATGCAAAGTTTTATCCTCTTAAAACGTCTTTTTCTCAAAAAATGTTTTTTTGAGTGCAACTCAACATGATTACACTATTGCCTATAATAGTGCCTATAATAGCGAATACATGTGTAATCTCTTCACATCTGACATCGCATCTCAAATTAAAGAGCAATCTATTAATTGTTCTTTAAAAAGCTAATACACTTATAAACGACTAGTATAAAGCGTATTTTAAAATTTTTTTTGAATAAAATCCTTATTCTCTGTTTCAGTAATAATAATAACAGATTCAAATTCGGAAAATTCAATAGCATTATTGTATTGACATTCAATAGCATTTCTTTCGTGTGACGCTAAACAAAGATAAAAAAATCAGCAAAGAAAAGTAAAATCTGTGCATCAGTGTACTAGATTTACACATTCACATCCGTTAGAATAATTTATTTAAAAATAAAATATCGACGCATATATACGTCCATTCAGAACTGCAAAATATTTAAAGAATCGTTTAAACAGTGGAAAGAAAAAGTTACATACATGTAGATCTCTGGCACGAAGAGGATAAACATATAAATTTCACCCGTTAAATGCAAAAAGCAATTCAAATCCCATCCATGATGAAATACATCGTTGCATCTGATCATTGATGCAATCTATTTTTATCCATTGCATTTTAGTCGAAGATCGAAATAACAAAAGAGAAACAAAAGGAAATTACTGGCCCGGTAATCGCCCATCTTTTATTATTCGATGCAACAAAGAAATCGGTCCCATTACATTTTCGACGCTCCCTATATCAATTCTTTTTTTTTGTTTCGTCCTCTGTCATTAAAAGCTATTTTTTCCCTTAAGAAAATAAAGAGGAAAATGCACTAAAGGTGATTCTTTTTTCATCATGCTAAGGAGCAAAATTTTTATTTAATGTTTCTTCATTTTTTTTTACTGTTGAGAGAGAATACCCATTAGCTCTTGGGGTTTTAGGATTAAAGATGACATTAGCGATTGGTACTCGCGCTGAAGCACCTCTAATTTTCCTTCCTTTTGTCATCTCTAACGCGATTTCTTCTCTCTTTTTTATCATTCATTTTTAATCTTCTATTGCTCTTATAATCACTTTTTTTGCTTTGCTCATATAGGGTTCTTTTCTTATTTAGGAAGAAAGGGAACGTATACATATTGAGAACTTCTATGTATTGATTGCAATTCAGTTACGTAACATCACCTAATGGCTTAAGTGTGAGATTTTATCAGTAAAGATACATTAAATAGCTGAATTCCTTATCTAAAATGCTGGATATCTTCAGACGAAATCTGTACCAGTAAATTTATATCTTTATTCTTACATTTATAATTTTCATCTATGCTTTATACGTCTTCTGTACTTCATCTATACTTCTATACTTCACTTCATCTATACTTCTATTCATCTATACTTTATTCTTACTTCATTCTTATAGCAACGATTCTTGATTCTTCCCTTCCCGGCGTCTTCGTTCTAGGGGTCCACATATGTGGGTCTTTTCCATTCCACTGTTAAAACGATTCTTTAAGTTTTTTGTAGTTCAGAATAGACGTACATATGCGTCGGTGCTTTGAGTAAATGATTTGAACTCACGCGAATGTGTAAATCCTACACACTGAAGCACACATTTTATTTTTGTTCGCCGTCATTTTGTCTTTTCTTGCCGTTACACAAAAGAGTATTAGAATATAATTGAAATTTCCGAAGTTGAAATTGTTAATTTTTTTTTTCGAAATTCATATAGCTGAATAGAACTTTTAGGACATCCTTTACCTTTAACAGACAGTTATGGGTGATAACAACTTTTTACTACTGCAATAAAGATTCAGAATGAGGCTTTTATTTAAAAAAATTTTGAAAATATGCTTTCTACTTGTCGTTTTTAAGTGTAGTAAGTTTTTTTTTAAATAATTGTGAAGTTGCACTTTAATTTGAAATGCAAGATCTTTTTCAGGTGTTAAGAGGTTAGGTCGAACACGTTTAGGGCCCGTTTACACGGACGAAAATGCGGTGTAAATGCCAGAACTTTCCCTGCTTTCTACCCCGCTTCCCCTACGGAGGGAAAAAAAAAAAAACGCGGAGTAGAAAGATTCCTACTCTCTTAAAAATTTAGAGTGACATTGTCACTCTTACAAAAAGTCACCGGCAAATGATCCCAGATAGAGTGAGATAAGAGTGAGAAAACTGCATTATGACTCTTCATCGATAGGATTCTGTCACCCTAACTGCAAGAGTGAGACAATGTCACTCTTAGAGTAAGGGTGAAGGCGCTAGCTGCTCACTCTAGCGAGAGTCACCACATTTCCCATGATGCGTTCACTTCAGCAGGAGTGAGTGCGTTGCTTCCACACTCAAACGACGCCATATTGGAATTGGACTGCAGTTGCGAAGTACCAACTGCATACAAGTAATGGAATACTACACAAGTAAGTAAAACCTTATAACTTTTCAATTATTGTAAATGTTATTTAAAATTTGATAATTCACAACATATAAGATACATTGATTCAGTGTCGGATCCATTAGGACTCCAGCTCTTCCGACAAACATTGCTTTGGTTAGGGTTAACATTTTGCTTTACTATACATTTTGTTTTTAAGACTTAAACAAGCCTGCTTCTTTTAATTTTATACCCTTCCGAGAAATTGATCTTTGGATCCGTCTCTATACTTGATCGTAGTATGTTATTTATGCTTATATATCTGAAATCTTGCATTCGTTTTTTGTTTCTGTATATAATATTTGAGCATGTTTTGATGAGTGTTTGTAAATCTGTGGTGCAGTCAGGATTTTATTTCGGGGGTGGAGAGGGCTCTAATCTGTGTATCAAATTGTAAGCAAGCTGTTTCAACTGTAGCCTCAGTATCAAATTTTAAACTAAGTAAAGGGTCAGATTTTTAGGAAGGATACGCGCCTGTTGCAAATAGTATAAACAAAATTTTAAATCAAAAGCAGAAAATAATGATCAATTATATATTGTATGCAATTTATATTGAAATAAATTATAAACGTGGGAAAAAAAATACTTTGTGATTAAATTTCAACATGTCTATGTGCATCATTTTATCTTATTGCACATTCTAGCACAGATTCACTCTTAGAATATACATATATACGTTGTTAGATCAAAATAACCGCTCTGTTGTTGTGGTGTAATATTTCCCTCTCCACTTTTTACACATACACAAACCTCTCTCTCATATGGTAAAGTGGATAATTTACGATCGAACACCCCAGATGGCCTCAGGAAAGTCCACTTTTAAATCAGGGAAACCAGCTGAAAGTAGCAGGTGATTCAGAATGTGTGAGCTTTCATTAGTAGTACGAAAAACACAAGGGATACTTATGCTCGTAAACTGATTCAACGCGGAAAAAAAGTTATTGTTTTTGGTGTTAAATGCGAGATTTTTGGAATTGAAAAGTTTGTATACTGTTTAAGGATAATTCAATAGTATAGTAACGGATAAGTTTAATATTACTGGTAATAAAGGTAAGTGTTACAATATTAAATTTAGTAATACAGTATTAATTTTAGAGCCTTGCAGATTTTGGTATGGTAGATTTTATGTCTTCTGTTGTGTATCAATATTGGTAAATAAAATTCTCAAATTGGTAAAACTTACCTTTTAGCCTAGATACCAATTCAAAATAATGCTAATTTTTTTCTATTGAATTTAATTAACATATGAAATATATCCACAATATTGGCTATATACTGGAAATGTTTCTGAAGTAATTCCATTACTGATAAAGTTTTTAATAGTAGCAAGTTAGTAGTTAGCCCAAATATCTTTACAATGTGTTCACAATATTAAGTAAAAATTCGAAATATTTATAATGTATTCTTAATATTGACAAGTAATTTTTAAAAATATTTTTATACCATTTTATTATTTTTCTAATGCTAATATACTCAATCCTTCACATTGTTATTATATTGGAAATAAAAACTAATATTGGTAAAAATTAGCAACATTTATCCATTATATTGTCCATGTTAATGAATTAAATTAAATATATTTAAAATGTATCCACACAGTATTGTGTGTATATTATAAATTTCCCTCATATTGTACTAACACATATTTTTAATGTGTCAGCATCTTAATATCACAGTAATGGTGAATTAAGACTGTTTATCTACTGTACATTATTTCAAAATTTAAAATCTGATAAATAATTTTAGGTGCATTTATGTACAAATTGCTGAAAAATATATTTTAATAATTAAGTCAAATACTACTGAAAATCCTGTGATGATAAGACCATGATTATCACAGGAGCAAGGAGGGCACATGCCCCAGACACCCCATTTTAAGGGGTCCTTAAATTTTTTCAGAATATGAATTTAGTTTATTAAATTTTCATTCTAAGATACTAAATGCCTGGTTTTTTTTTTCTAAAAGTTGGATGTGTGTGTGGCAAAATAGATCCCAAATGGATGAGCCGATTTTAATGTAGTTTGTTTTATTTTAAAGATGGTATAATCAGAACGGTTCTTCATTGTATTTGATAATATTCACTTCATCTATTCCCCTTAAATAAAGCTTACTTTACACTTGTTCAGTCTAAGACAATTCAAATAATATTGTTGACATTCAATTAATTTTGATTGCTGAATTATTTCTGTAATGTTATGGAAAAAGCCATGCTTTGAGTTGCATTTTTTTAAGACTTCATTTTTAATAAAGGTTATTTCACATATTGCATAGGAAATGTTCATAAACTTAAAATTTATCTAGCATATTTCATTTTAAATTCATTTAATCAGAACATATCTTTGCAGATTGAAAAAACATACTTAAGTGGGGGGGGGGGTGGAATGAGTTTGGCTTAGGGACGTATCTAAACCTTAAAAATTTCAAGCTGAACTTTCAAAATTACCCACGAATATGTAATTTTCTCCATTTCTTATGTTTACTTATTTCGAGGGTGGCTGAAGCCCCACCAGTCACCCTCTGGCCAAGGACGTACCCAGGAAAGGGGGTGGGGGTCTGTAACACCTCCGAAATTTCAGTTTTTATTAACAAAGCAATAATGGTGAAGTCTTTTTGTGAAAATTTCTGCCTTTTCCATCGTTTGGACCCCCTCCGAAATTTTTGGACCCTCCCAGAATTTTTTTTGGGGTATGTCCCTGCCCCTGCTCTCCTCTCCTAGGGGGGGAGCAAGTTCCCTACCTTGAGCCCCGCCCCTTATGGGTGCCCATATCATTAATGTTATATTTTTCAAGTATTTAATATTATTCTGTGGTTTTCTGAACTTGCAGGTAGCAGAACAGATTTCATTATTTATTGACATTGTTGAGAAAGCAGACAGCATGGATTTCAGAGTTTGGGTCTTCTACTGGGTATCATTAAGGGTAAATAAATTTATGATATTGGTAAAATTTACTTAAAAATTCAAAATAATTTTAATCCTTTTTCTACTGAATTTAAATGAAATATATCTGCAATATTGCCTATATTTTGGAAGTAGTTCTGAAGTAGTTCCATTACCAATAAACTTTCAAATAGCACCTCACAGGATTGTAAAACATTGAAAACCCAAACCAGTATTTTTACATAGCAGCAAGTTAATATTTAGCCCAAATGTATTTAAAATGTATCCACAATATTAGGTAAACATTGGTAATATTTCTAATGTATTCCTAATATTGACAAGTAATTAATTTTATAGTATTTTTTTTTTCATGTTCATATACTTAATTATTCAATATTATCATTAAATTGGAAATAAATACTAATGTAAATTGTAGCAAATTAATATTTACCCATTATATTTTCAATATTAATGAATTTAAATTAAATTTATTTAAAATGTATCCACAATATTGGGTGTATATTTCAAATATTCCTCATATATATTGCACAAGTATATATTTTTGATATGTTAGCATCTTAACCGAATCATTATCGACGAATCATTTGTTCTTGTGATAATGTTTAAATGTAAATTTTAACTGAAGACTCCTACCTTGGGTGGTCATTAGTTAAATATATATAAATTGATAATAAATGAATATTCATATAAATTGGTTGCTTTAGAAAACGAAACTTTTAGAATGTTTTTTATGTACTGAATACTCATTTTCTTGAAATATAGGAGAGTTAATAACAGCGATGACTGGGTGATTTTTCAAGAACCTTTGATAAGGGTGAATACTACTTTGGATGTCTTTAGATATAAGTATGTATTTATTTTTAATTATTTACTGTTTCAGTGTATTTTTAAATTTGGGAGTTAATTTTATATTCATATCATATGTTATAAATGTTCCTTATACACATGTCTGTGTGAATTTTATATTATTATTATTATTATTTGCATTGCAAAGCATCCCATTTTAGAAGAATGTATATCTTAAGCACTGAATCAGATGGGTAGTAGATTTCTCACAAAAATTGTGTTTCATTAAGTGTCTCACTGAGTAGAAACAAAATGTTTCAATCAAGTTACTATTTTTTTTTTTTTACAAGAAATAATGCAATTTCTGAACAGGTTTTAAAAGAATTCAACTATGTCAGAAATTTGAAAATTCAGAATTTCTCTTCACAAGCTGTATTTATGGCAATACAAATGGTTAATTTATAGAAGTGAAATACTCAGAGAAAAATTTATAACATATTGTATTGTCCAAAATAGAGGGAGAATTAGCCATCAGATACTGTTTCCACTTTCGTGAATTTCTCCCTAAAAATGGGATAAGACCTGCAGTTTTGTTGTTCTATAAAAGTTCATCATGCTGTCTATGAAGAAGCATTCTGAATTATACCGAGTTTTTGAGAAGCCTGTCTTTAAAGCTTGCAGAGCCAAGTGATGAATAAAATATGTTACAAGAAAAACTGATTGATTTTGGCTGTTTATCACTTTATTATCTTTTTATTTTCTAGTACTCTGAACTGGTCCTGTGGAAAACCATTGAATTTTTGTCAGTGGCATGCTGTAAAAGAGAAGAAACTATTGGCATTATAAGTGGTATTCATATTTTTGTTTTATTTGTTTATTTATTCTTTAAATGTTCTTAATTACTAGTTCAAAGTCTGCATACTTTTGATCTCTGCGGTCTAATTTTTTCAAAGCTTGTATCGCATAATTTCATAATTGTCAATAACTTTTTTTTTTTTTTTTTTGAGATGTTTACTTTTTTGTTTAGTTTATTTTTTTCTTATTTTCCAAATTGATTTATATGTTTTTTTTTAAGTTTTTTTTCCCTAAAGTGATGTTACTTTGGGGCAGTTAGTGACTATGTATTAAATTTTATAAATTTCATGTAAATTGAGAAAGTTATTAGGGCTGTTCTTAAAAGAAAAAAAAGTATAACTTTTGGTAAAGTTACATCAATGAGTAAAACAATGAATATTTATACAGTAAAATTCAATGTGGTATTCTTTATTAAAGCATTTGACCCAGGCAACTCTTTAGTATATCATTTTATGTTATGCTATATTCTGTCATTTATTTAATCTCTATTATATGTAAATTTTTTATGTCAAGTTGCATATTTGACACCAAGTTAATAAATTGCTTGCAAAATCAAGTCTTATTTGCAACATTTTATGAAGTAACAATGAAATAAAGTATAAAAATCAATTTTTAGTCCATTCAGATTAATTTTTTTACTCTGCACCCTCACTACCTCTTAAAAATATGTTGTAAGTAAAACCTTGAAACTCCTGTAACTTTTATTATTATTATTATTATTATTATTATTATTAATGTTGTCACTGCTGTTGTTGTTTAAAATGTAAACTGTAAAATGCTACTTTCAGAGATGAGATTTAAGAATTTAGTTTAATATTCAGACCTTTTTCAATGTTTATAAAGAATTCAGTTTTTTCATTTTTTTCAAAAATTTTCTGATTTTTCAGTAAGGCAAAATTGTATATAAGTAAGATAGATTTAGTATCAATAAAAATTAAAATATTTATTGCTCTTGAAATTCATAAGTATAATTGCTCAAAAGTTGTTTGGACATTCTTTCAGACTTTTTTTCCTTTTTTGTTAATCTCATATCTGTACTTTGGTACAAACCAAATCGAAAACTAGCCTACCAGTTTTGACACCATATTACATGAACCACCATTAGTGGTAAAAACAGATGAAATATATTATTTTTTAATTTTACTAATACAATATGTAAATGTAAACTTTACTTCCTTAGTAAATTCAGATTTTTTAAGCCTGCAGTATTAACAAAGTGCAATAACCTTGTCAGTGTCCACATGTTGTCATATGTATATTTGAATATTACTCAAAAATATCTTTAGTCTAGTTTTTAACTGACTACAAGAAGATCTAGGTTATTAATTGGGGTCAGTACTCAGAGGTGTAGCAAGAATTTTCAGTGCCCGAGAACAAATTTGCATCACTTCCTGTTTACCAAAATGCGCTGGAAAAAGTTTTATATACAAATTGGTGCCTTTTGGATCCTATGCCCTGGGACAAATGTCCCCCTCTAGCTACACTTCTGAGCATTGAATCCTTGTAATTTACCAGACTGGATATGAAAAGTATTTTCAAACTTCCGTTTAATTATTTATTTCTTTTGTTTATCTTCCACATATAGATGTGATCTTTGCTAAGAATGTTGTTATTTGATGATATTTTACTTGCTGTGCATGAAAAGTTTTTATTTCAAAGTTATCACTTTATCTTTTACTCAATTTTTGATGTACCTAAAATATATTACAAGTCCTGAATATTTTCTATTTTTTAATTGATTGTAATAATTTGCAAATTTAACTCACCAATAGTAAGTAATGTGTTTAATATTTATTTTGTCACTATTAGTTTGATGTTTGTTATTACGCACAGGTTACTGTGATTCAGGGATAATTTTATTCCAAATTGCTTTGATATGGGATTTTCGCTTCAATACTGTCCCCAATTATTCTTTTTTGTGTTACCTCAGAGGATTTACCTCACAAAATAAAATTTTGCGAAGTAAATCCTACAATGTGTTCCTTACTTTAATAAAGTATTTTCTGCTCTCAATCACTTTGCATATCAGTATATTCTAATATTAATAGAACATAGAGAACAGATTATTTTATAAAACAGTACAAGCATTTCTTATCTGTAAAATTAAAGTTTTTTTTCTTTTATTTTTTGCAGGTAAAAAAATAGATTTTTTTTTTTTTTGAGCTGCTATATTTAGGTTTTATTGCAGTTTTTTTTTTCCATTTGCTTTTATGTTCAGTGGCAAAATTAAAATGTAAAAGGCAGCTTAAATTCTACATCTTTATTTTATTCATTTATTCATAATTTGTACAATTTTAACAGTAGGAACCCTGTTTCCCTTCCCTCTCTTATTCAGAAGGTTACAGTATATGTAAATGTTACTTGAAAGTATTTATTATTACCATACATAAATATGGTAATATGAAAAATGGTAATAAGAAAGTATTTATTATTACCATTTTTCGGTATGCTTTTGTGCTGTTCCAAAATTGTATTCAACCTGCTCCTAAAGGTGTTCCAAAATGTATGTAGATTTGCAGACTTTTTATTATAAAGTTATCCTCCGATTTTAGTGAAACTATAAACAAAATGTTTTCTGAATCAAATGAAAAGATCTGCTGACTTATTCCTCTGTAAATTCATCACCTAGTTGAAAGTGTTAAGCTGTGCTTTAGTTGGAGATTTAAATTTGACACTAATCCATGTACACACAAAACTAATTTTAACTAATTTTATTTTGTATGTATTTAACATAGATCTAGTTTATGCTCTAGTATATTCTAGCTGCCAACTCTTTCTGATTTTGAGCCTTTCTTCAGTCTTATTCAAATTATGGGGAGGGGGGAGGGTACCCTTTTTTTATTAGGATAGAATAGCAGTTATGTTTTAACTTTTAATTCTGTAATTACTTGTTGAAGTCATAATTTTTATCTTCCAGATGCTGTTAGAAGAATCCCTGAATGTGAAATAGTATTGAAGTACTCATATTGAATCCAGTGATTGTATTTTATATAAATGTAACAATGTAATACAATTAAACCAAATTTGTAATAATTTGTTGTGTGTTCACTGCCATTGCTTTTATAATTCATTCAAACCTGCATGAGTCTCAATAAGAGATATCTTCCACTTTTTTTCAATTCGTAGGCTATTTTTTACTTCTGCAGTTCTGTAATAGTTTAAATTTTTTTTTTAAATTTAGAACGCATCGTAAACTAAAATTTGCTAGGCTGAAGACTACTCTGGACTTGGAAGTTCCATTACTCATGTTTTTATTAAGACTTTGCTTATATATTTTTATTAACTGTTTTTTCTTTCTTTTTTTTTTGGCCCTCGTATTAATTGAACTTTGTTCTAACATACTAATGAGTTTTTCTGGCTTTACTTTCATTTATTGTTCTAAATCTGTTTTCAATAGTATAATAATTCTTGCATAAAATCTATATTAAAAGAATTTTTTTTTCAATTTGAAGTTTTTAAAAGATTAAGTAATTTGTAGCTATTTTGCTGTAAAAGTGAAATTGAAATAAATAAAGAAATGAATGTGTATATATATTAAAAAATTAAGAAATGGCTTTTATTTTGAAGTATGTATAAATTATGTTCAGAACAGGAATTTGGTTTTATAAGAGGTGAAAAAAAAAATCTTTTTCTTTGAATCACCACCCTCCCCCCTCACCCAGACATTATCTATGGAGGTTAATATGGTTCACCCTCATGCTCTAAACTTCAATTATTTCTTTGCGTTAATGGCAATGTCTACAAGAGGGTGTCTTCTTGGGGGGGCTGACTTGGGTGGTGAACTTTTTAAGGATTCTAACCTGTATTCTTGCTCATGCCTCTAAACCTTAAATAATGGTTTTTGGACAAGACAAAAATGTTGGGTGTATTCAACAAAATGGGCATTGTTGGGGAATTATGAAATAATTGGTTTTGATTTATATTATTTGTGTATTGGCCTGCACAAAAATATTTCTTTACCCCTTTTCACAAAAAAGAAATCAATCAATATAAAGTAGTTTCCATTTTAGAAATATTTTATTCCTTTTCCTGGGGGGAGGGGAAAGAATAGAAAAATAGGTATTCTCTTAAATTTCCAAACATGACATGTACATTAACAGAGGTTATCAGCAGATATATTTATATTTTTGATTTACCCAACAATTAGTTTATTTATTTAATTATTTTTTTTTTTTTTGGTTTTCAATTAAAGGATAGCTATTGCTCTTTTAACTTATTTTCGTGTTTCATAATTCTTGTATTTATTCGTATAAATGACTGAAATTTAATTTCAAATAATTTCTTTTCGATAACAATTCAATCCTGTTCATTTCTTATTTATTTAAAATAAAAAAAAAGACTTGTTAATTGTAATAAAGTTGAAAAGAAAGTTTGAATAAATTATGCTTAAAATAAAACCTATTTAAAAATCAAAATTATTAGTATTCTTTTGATTTTATATAAATATCTTATCATGAACTATTTTTATTGTTTTGTTAATACTGTTGTAAGTGAAAGTTGTTCTGAAATGTACCATAGGTAAAAAATAAGCTTTCAGGGATTTTTTATTTCAGCAGGAGAAAAGGTAACATTGAACATATCAAATATTTCTGCACACTGTTGAGTAATGTGGATGTCCGAAACTCTTATTTCTATTCTTGTTTGATCACAGATTACCTCAAATGAAGTTATAGTACTGCAGACAAAGAAAATTCTTATTAATCTCCTGCTGATGGATTTTACATAGCTCAATGGCTATACAGATCACCTCCAAGCATTTTGAAACTTTCACTTCTATTCCTGTTACGTTTTGACTAATCAAACAAAACATAAACTGTTAACGAATTCTGTAACTAAATAGATCTAGAGGTTATGGAGGTTTGTTTTAGTAACCATGTGGAACTCTTGGGGGTACCTTTTAGTGATGCCATCATCTGATTATTAAAATGAAACTCTGTACTCCTTCTTAATCTGTTTAATTTCAGAATAGGCTGTTATTTTAAATACTGTATGTTTTGTGTCAACAGTCCACATTTCACTCACTGGAATGAAAGCAAGAATCTAAAAATGCATGGGGTCAGATATTACTTGTACCATTGAGCTACGTAAAATTTATTTTCCAGCTGTTATGGATCATTCTGAACATGACAATAATCCAAGATAGCCCAGAAATAGATATCTAAGAAGTTCTGGATATGAAAAAAGTATCAATTTCTGATCTTTGGATATTTTGAATATGAAATAGATAGCTATTTTTGGGATATTCTGGATCTTTAAGATCTTCTGGAAGTTTAATTATTATAACTATGCTACATATATACAGATACCTGTATATTATAGATGTTATTTACTCATTAGAGAGATCACACCTCAAATTTCTAATAGAGAAATCTATTTTATGTTGGACTTCTAATAGATATACCCAATATCCAGCTATGATGTATTAAAGATTGCCTATGGACAAACTTGGGGGGGGGGGAGGTAAATGCGGCAAAAATATTTACTTGTACGATATGAAGAATATTTTCAAGGCGCTCGATATTGCAGATACATTTTAAATATATTTAATTTAAATTCAATAGCAGCAAAGTTTTATAATTTTTACAATATAAAGGTTAAATATCTACTTTTTACCAATACTAGCTTTATTCCCAGTGTAATATTGAGTAAATATTAACCAAAAAAATTAAAAATGGTATAAAGTTATGTTAAAGTAATTACTTATCCATATTGAATTTATTTCCAATGTATATCAAATACTATAAATGCATTTTAAATATATCTGAGGCAAATATTAACTTTGCTACTTTGTACGAAGTTACATTTGATACATTTGACGAAGTTACAGTTGATCTTTGTTTTCAATTTTTTTTTAACAATATTGAGTTAACATTAAAAAATTTATCAATTGAGCACTACTTCAAAAATATTTCCAATACAACCCTATATTAAGAATATATTTTTTTGTATGTTAAATTCAGTGGAAAAGGTATTAGTATAGTCATACTGAAAGTATAATGTTATTTTGAGAATTTATCAGACCTAAATGCTAATTTTTACCAATATTGGAATTTTATTTACCAATATTGGAAACTGTTTATTCTCAATGTGTTCACTTACTACTTTGTAATATTATTGGTTTTTGATATCAATGTTTTCACAATATTGAGTTAATATTTAAAAGTTCATTGGTAGTGAGACTGCTTCAGAAATATTCTCAATATATAATTAATATATCAATACACACTTCATATGTTAATTAAAATTTTACAAATAATAATAACATTTTGAGCATATATCAGGGCTAAACTCTAGTTTTTACCAATACTGGAAGTGGTCTTTACTCTCAAAGTATTCACATATATGTAAATTTTAATAATTAAAAGTAATTAGTACTTAATAATATTGGAAATATTTCTAATATACACTCAATATTATTGATAAATTTCAAATACTTTAAGATTCAATAGTATTAAAATTTGACTTCAAATGGGCAAAATATTAAATTTATAATATTGGATTTTATTTTCAATGAATTCACAAGATTGGATAAATATTGATGCTATATAGAAAATATCTTTTAATGTTTGCCAAATATTTAAAAAATAATAATAATCAATGCTGTTACCAGATACATTCATATATATATATATATATATATATATATATATATATATATATATATATATATATATATATATATATATATATATATATATATATATATTTATAAGGAATTATTTTAATTTCCCCAAAATAGTGATAGCCAGAAGCAAGGCATATGCAAGGAATAAATCCAGGGCCGTACCCAGACAAAAATTTCAGGCAGGGTCCAAACCGTGGAAAAGGCAGAATTTTTCACAAAAAGACGTCATTATTATTATTTTATTAACAAAAATCAATTTTTTTGGGAGGGGGGAGGGTCCGGACCCCTGGATACGGTCTCGAATAATCACCCTATAAAAAGTGGCGGTCACTCTTAAAAAGGGTCATACCTCACTCTTGATCAGAGCGCTCCACTCTTTAAGGGATGGCGTGCTGTCACCCTTTCCTTAGAGTGAGGCACTCTTTTCCGGAGTGGGTTTTTGAATTCTCACTCCTAGTCCAGAGTCAGAAATGTCACTCTTCAGAATAGTGATTTCTCACTCTATGGAGGTTGGCTGATTTTTGTCACGAAGGTAGGGTGATATATCACTCCTCAGCACTGGTTTTTCACTCTTGATTATTAAGAGAGATAGTCCAGTGAAGGGTGAATGCAGGGATGACCTCGCTTTCCCATGATGCATTGCGTGTTTTTCCCTATACTCTGCTTTTACCCGGGATTTTCCGTTTTCCCATGTAAACGGGCCTGTAATGGAACAGCCAACAAATTTATTTCAACCCACTTGTGCCCAGATATTTTTGCGACTTTCTTTGATTTTTGCTACCATCAATAGTAGATCAATTTCTGATGTCCACTTCTTGAGCAAGGAGTGGTTTCTTTTTAAATCATTATGTATAAAAGTTGAAATGTCAACATCCTACTGGGTCATGTTAAATTACTTTTTTGTGGAGTTGAGGTTCGATATTCGTGAATAAAGGCCAGGAAAAATAAATAACGTTTTCGACTGATAGCGAAAATGCCGTCCCAAAAAAGGGACCCGAGGTATAAATGGGTTAATAAATGGAATATTCTATTATCTTGAATCTTATTCACCAGTTATTACGCTAACCATTGGCGGGATATTCCTTTAACCGCTATTCCATTATGCGGGTTCAACTGTACTCTAACAATGACATGTTTCGTTTGTACGAAGAAACGAAATTCTTAATGTGATTTGCAATTTTTTTTTTAGACAACCTCATCTCAAATTTATTCTAGACTAAGAAATTAGTTTAGCTAAATTGTTTAATATTTTTGTTCGTCAGAAATTGTAGTACTTATTGAATTTTAAATATTCAGGTCTCGAGCATTTGATATTCGTGTATAGTAAATTCGTCGAACAAACTTTATTTAGACTTAAAAAAATAGTAATAGCTAATATTTGTATTAGTGTTTAGAAGAAGAAGGGAAGGGAATATAGAAAGGAAAGTATTGAGTATCGGTGAATAAACTCTACATTAAATGCACCTGGAAGATTTATGTACCAAAAAACTATAAACTGGTCTCGATAAATGGGACATGGTGACATATCGATTATCCTTGTAATATTCATTTATTTATTCATTTTTTTATTTTATTTTTGTCTTTGAGAGTGGCTTGGGTTTTATTGAAAATCCGTTTTCCAAGTTTAGCTGGTTTATGGACCTGCAAGAACGTATAGCACTAGAAAAATCAAAGGCACGAAACACTGCACACCAGGTCTGACTCCTTAAGTCTCAAATTTCGCAGTTTAAGGACAATGTTTATGCTTTTTAAACCCATTAAGGACTGCATATGTGTTTCGTTCTTCAAATTCGTCCAAGAATTGTTATTGTCTGTTTACAAATACAACGAGCTTGCACACATGTTAATGAAGCAAATATGTAGATAATACTAAATCAAAAAGCAACTCTACATTTTTTAAAACACAAAATCTTGTTTAAAATGATTGTAAAAGTACAGGTAATTTTAAAATTGAATTTCTTTTTAATTTTATTTTACTTCATATTGCGAAAACGCAGCATCAGTTCAAAATGGGTTAAGTAAACTAAGCATCAAGTTCTCAGTTTAATGAATTTTTGATTAAAAGGAAGAAGCATTAGCAAAATCAATCTATTAGACTTACTGAACTGTTAAAGAAAGAATGGTCTTAAAAAAAAAAAAAAAAAAAAAAAAAAAAAAACTCTTTGAACTAGTCAAGTACAGTAATTACAGTTTTCACTAGTAAATACTCTCAAAATGATATTTCTCACTTTTATAAAGCTGAGAAAATTTTAATATTATTCCATTCTTTGATTTATTAAACAAGACGTTTTCTGAACAGATGAGTTGCGGTCTGCGTTTTACTGCTATTAGCTTGCACATGCTAAAAAACCTGTTTTACAGGTTAAGTTCACTCAAAATACGTTAATCGTGTTATACAAGTTAGCTTACGTGAGCTGAAAAACCTGTTTTACAGGTAAAGTTGTATGTCTACTTAGTGCGAAAAATAAAAAAAATGCAATATGAAGGTCAAATTAGTCTTTGTCATTTTGATTTAAATACCTATCTTTTTGGAACCATGTGTCTGTATACTGATTGAAGCATTTGTTGTAGTTTACATAAGCTTAGCGCGAAAAAATTTATGTCCATTTTTATCTTGATCTTAAATTAAGTTTTAAAAATGTTGGAATTTTTAACGTATTTTACTGCTAATATTCCTTTAGAAATCGACATATATAAAAAAAGCTCTTTCTAACAGTAGTTTATTAATTGGATGTGTTTACTAGTAAATAGTCTATTTTATTTATTTGTTTATTTTTTACTTTACGGGAAACTCTAAAACTGATTAATTTTTCACTTTTTAAGAAGTGCAAGAAAATGTTAATCTTTTACCCTTCTCTGATTTATTAAACAAGGCAATATTCTAGAACGATGTTTTGAGGTTTTTGTTTTACTGAGCTAATCCAACTCATGCTGAAAAACCTGTTTTACAGGTTAATTTGATTCAGAAACGTTATGATGTGTGTGTTTTACTGAGGTTAGCTTACGTATGCTGAAAAACCTGTTTTACAGGTTAAGTTCGCTTAGTGGCTATTAAGTGCGAAAAATAATAAATGTCATAATAATGTAACAAATTAGTTTTGTTATTTTTATTTAAAATAACTTCTTTACTAAACCATATGTTTCGTAACTTTTCGGGAGCTTAGCACAAAAAAATTTTGATATTTATCATTTAACTTCAATTTTAAAATGTAAAATGTTTGAATTTCGTTTTATTTAAGTATACATTGTTAATATTTCTAATAAAATCGGCTGACAAATAGAAAGAAAAAAGTTTAGTGAATAAATTCTGTTGCGTATTTAATTATATAAACAATCTTTACTTTGTTTAATAAAACATTTTTAGTGTTTCTCTGAGTAAGATATAAAATTAATGAAAGAAATTAAAGAAACATTTAACCGAATCTTTATATTTTTAGCTCTTATGAAAGTATCATGCTCAAATTCTTTTATTATTACTTTATTTATTTTTTCAAGAAAATCTTTTGGTTTCAAAAATAGCTTCCTCAAAACTCCAACTAACCCGTGGGTAACGAGTGACTGATTTGTAAAAGAGTTAAAAGAACTTTCCCAAAGCTCTTTCGTTAAACGGACTGATATTAAATGTGAAAAACTTCCAAAACTGTTCAAACTAAAAGTAAATGTGAGACATGCGCGGTTTTAAAACATTTTTTAAAAATTCCTTATCTTTAAAATCAACAGTGCACGGATAAAGTTACTGCCCAAACTAGGAATTTTCAAACTTTTCACTATTTAGACCCCCTTTAAATCTAAAACGTATATTAAAATTTGAAAATAAATATCATCGTTTAATAGTGGTGTATTTTTAAAAATTAAATAAATTTAAAATCAAAAAATTAATCATCACAATTGACCCTGTGGAATACTATAAACCAGTGAAGTATCCACTGGGCAGGCTAAGCTAGTTGAGAAACGGTCCATATATCAGTTTCCATAAAAGTACTAGCCTAACATTCCAATATCGACATATTTCAGTCATTCCAATAAGAGAAAAATAGATGTCTCAAAAGAAATCAGTGAAACACCCTGCTATAGACAGCTTTCAAAAATGCAGGGAAACCAGCAAAAGACATTAGAAATCTCAGCAGTAAAAATTACGTTAATGTTACCCTGCGGCCTATTTCAAATTGACAGTGCGCTCAAATTCAATAAATCACCAACTCTGCAGTAACAGTGTGGATCGACTTACAACAAAAAATATAGTCATTATCGAAACTGGTCAGTATTGGAGAATGAAAATTGATAGTGAGTGTAAAAATCTTTCGAAACTGTCAGAACTGTCTGGACACATAGCTGATGACAGCACGAATTTTTGGTTGTCCTGTCATCCTGGCTGATCTACCTTGAAAAAAAAAAGAGAGAGAGAGATCTTTTTAATCGAGTCTGCTCGATTAAAACGATCTCTCGTTTAATAAAAATTAAACGAGTCTGCTCGTTTAATTTTTAAAAATTAAACGAGCAGACTACCAAAACCATCTTCTCCGCGCATAGCAGTCTGCTATTAATATTTATCCTGGACACGACATCAAAGACAACTTTAAAGTTTCCATCGACCTCCACTTTAACTCCGTTGGGGATCTTTCTGGACTAAAAAATGGTTCATTTTTTGCAGAAGTAAGAGCATTTGTTTCAAATTATGTAATGCTACAGCACGTATTCATTTTAAAAAAATACTTATCTGTTTATCTCTAAAAACTTGTTCGATCTTACGCAGAGTTGTAAGCTCTTCCAGTGTTCCGAATTTTGTAATTCGATCCCGGTATATAGGGACCGAAATACAAAAATGGGGGATCAGGGCAAACGTTTCAGTGGGGAACTCCTCCTGACGAACACTTCTTTATACCCTACGTAACTTTTATATTACATCCTATAAAAAGGGATATTATAAGAGCATGAAAATGATTATTTAATCAACATGCAAGGTGAAATTTAATAGTTCGGTTATAATAATAGTATCTGTATCCTACGTAGATGATGATAATATTTAATTATATTACTTAATTTTGAATTCTTAATTCCATTCTGGTATTTTTACCATAACATGTAAAAGAGTATTTTTTATATGTCTTACTTATATTTTTACCACAACATTTGTTTATTTATTTATAATATATTTGTTTGTTTATGTGTAGCACACTTTGGATATGAAAAAATGCATAACTTGTCTTTTTGTTAACATGAAAAGATGTAATTTTCTCAACTTACAGAAACTAATAACATAGAATAGTATAATACAGAAAAAAAATGAAGCTAAATAATAATCACTTTAAATTATGCTAAAAAAGGTTATGAATAGAATTCTCTCAATGCAGTATCACCTTAAAACAGAATAATTGTGCGTAAGTATTACGCAATTCTCAGTCTTTTCATAAATTAGAATCAGAATGGGCAATTTTTAATTTTAAAGGATACTTTGAAGATCTGAATATCCTGCCGGAAATCAGACCTTGCCTGCCAATATGTAAAAGTTTTTGAACTGCCACAAGTGATAAATGTAGCGATGCAATGCTTCAACGGGCTAACTAAGGAAACAGTCTCATCCTTCCCAGAAAAAAAAAAATCCCGACTTATAACTGAGTAATGGAATATTTCAGGCTTTCCAAAATTCGGCGTCCAGAAATTTCCTTTCCAAATGCAACAAGGCTTCTTTTTTCCCAAAAACCGAGGCAAGCGATAAGGCTTCTTTGGAGATAATCAAGAAGTATTTCACAAGACCACCAGTGACCACGTTTCCCAGCAAGACCACGTCGCTGAGTTATCCTTCACTGTCTTGTCTAACTCACACCTTTCGTGTGGCGAGCGCAAGAGAAAAAAATGGTATCCAAGGTGGTAGGGTGAAAGAGGTATCCGGGGTCGATTGCCGTCCACCCTATTTTGCTTCGTTTATTTCATTTTTAGAGCATTTCTCTCGCAGCAGGACATTTTTGCTGGCCGGATTATGGTAAAAGAGGAGAGCGGGTTTATTTCTTATTTGAATTTTTCAAAATAAGTTACAGATATATAGATCAAAATAAGTTATAGATATATATTTTTCAAAATAAGTTATAGATATATATTTTTCAAAATAAGTTACAGATATTTTTTTGCCATACTGCTTATTACTTGATTAAATGACAACCAACTCCACATCCACAGTATTAAATTCTCACATCCACAGACTAAATAAATTCATTGTAACTGAAGAAAACGGTATACTCATTACCGGTATACTCATTAATAAATTGTTTTTGCCCCCTTCCCCTTTTTCAATCAAAACAGAACTATTTTTTCAGATATTTCGTACTGAATAAATATGAAGCATGGAATCATACCTCAACGATCCTTGTAGAACAAATTTGAACAAGAATTTCCACAAAAAATCTTATAATATAAAAAGTATTTAGTTACTTACATGGTTTATTAGACAGCAAATTTATTTAAATGGTATAACTTTAATTTTGTACAATCCTACAGTGCAATGTATTAAATTTGTACTATTAAATTTCTAACAAAAGACAACATATAACGAAGAACTTATTTGGTTCAGCTTTCCGTAGATCAATTGTGTGTCAGCACTCAAACCCTTTTGCAGATGCTGGTGGTCTCTGTCCGTCAGTTGATCAATTGTCCGGATCAAACGGCCTTTTTGTATGAACGCGATGTTTCATATGCTTCGTTTTGAATACATGTGGTCAGTTAATTAAGCAAGTATAAACAGATGCTCAGACTATCTTGTGTGGTCGGAGACAGACGGGATGGGTGCACGGTTATGTAGAGGGGTGGGATTTACAAAAGACGTCTTGAAATGATACACAAGAGATTACCTGAAGTGGCTTCAATAGATTAGGATTCATGGTTATTTATCTGGAAATATCGATACAAAAAAGGCCCATGAAAGCTGTATTCTTTGGTTAAGTGATGTGAAAGGAGGATTATCGGACATATATATAATAGAATAAGTTTTTCAAATGATCGAACCAAGACACACATAGAATTTTTTATAGAATGGGACAGAGATCTCAGAAAGTGCCAGTTTAAAAACAAATATAACTTTTTTTTTTTTTTTACTTTATACAAAAGTGCTTCAACGTAAATATAAATAAATAAATATATATATAAATAGAAATAAATATAATAAATGAATAAATAAATAAATAAATAAATAAATAGAAAATGAAATACATGTGTTTAAAATCTTCACAATCGGGAATAAACCAATATATACTAAGTAATTGCAAGCATAATTACTAGTAAATATATAAATTGAAAAGTTTTTAAAATATATAAATTGAAAAGTTTTTAAAATATATAAATAGAAATAAATATAATAAATGAATAAATAAATAAATAAATAAATAAATAGAAAAAGAAATGCATGTGTTTAAAATCTTCACAATTGGGAATAAACCGATATATATTAAGTAATTGCAAGCATAATTATTAGTAAATATATAAACTGAAAAGTTTTTAATGATGCTATGACAAAACTTAAGATTATTTGTTTAAAGCAGTAGAAAAATATAAAGAAGTATATTTCATGTTTAATCAAAAGTGTCATGTGATTAGATGCATATCCTAAAATTTTTAAAAAACAAACGCCATAGTAAAAAGAACAATAATTAGATTTCGGTCAGTGCTGATAAATTATACACATGTTCTGATTTAATGCGACAGACGATGCCTAGCACCTGCGCTAAGTATTTTACAACATAAAGTTGTTTTTTCTTATCTTCTCCCATTGCTAGCGAATTTGGTAGTTAGCATATATTTCAGAAATTATATATCGTTTTCATAAAATCGGCAAAGCTTGTCTAGTTATCTCCTTTTTACTTTTAAAAAAGTAAGTACATTTTGATGATACTCAAAACCCAAAGAGTCTCACAAGTTTTTTTTTAAGTTTAATGTTCTTTATTTCAGGCTTTAGCTCCCTAATTTTATTATCAGGCACTACAGATCGTTTTGACTACATACCTTTACATGTTACATTTTTGTGTACTTTCTGATCTTGTAAAGATCCGGCTACTTAGCTCTTAAATATAAGAAACGCATGTACTCATTTTCGGGAGTACATGCAAGGGCTCAAACATGAATATGTATACTCATGACTCAAAATTTTTGATCACATAACATACTCATTTTTCGAAATATCTGAAGAAACGTTATCGAACATATTGCACTTAAAATTTAAAATATACTTTTTATATGTACTCATTTATGATTACATGAAAGAATTGATAATGAATATATTTTTATCATATGCACTCATTCTTGGGTGCATATATAATACAGACTAATATAATATAGCCTAATTCTAATTCATTTAGCCTTAATACTATTATTTTCTATAGCTTTGTATTTATTTTCACTTAGAAATAAAAATTAGAAGCAATGAAAAATTCAGGCAAATATTTGTTCAGCGAACTGGATGTACTCGCTATGAATTCATGCTTATTTGCTCAAAAAATAATGTTTCCATAGAATAGTAAACACAAAAAATTATTCCAACAACGGTCTCTTATACTTATTTTAACCGTACAGTGCATACTGTAGCCAATTGGCTACACTCTCATTTTTTTGTAATAAAAAGAAAATGTTGCAGTTTTTGTTTAAAATATACATTTAAAATAAATGTAAGATCTTATGGAAATAAATTTTAGTTTTTAAAATGTATGCCAGCATTATTTTTTGAGAAAACAAGCATGGATTTATAACAAGTGCATCCAATTTACTGAACAAATTTTATCCGAATTTTTAATTGCTTCTAATTTTTATTGCTTAATAAACACAAAACTATTAAAGCATGGTAATATTGGACTAAATAAAGTAAAATTGGGCTATATTACTTTCTTCGATTTTACGAGAGCTATAAGGTGGAGCTTCGTATCAGAATATTTTTTATGATTTTTCTGGGAAATTACATGCTGTATTTTTTAACAAATATTTATCCTAGCATAGTAAATCTAAATGAAGTTGCGATTTTATTTTCAGACCATTTTAAAAAATCATGCACTGTAGGGTTAAATGTATGTTTTATACAATAACTGCAAAATTTTCTTTTGCTTACGGAAAAATGAAAATGTAGCCCATTGGCTACAGTATGCATAATAGGGTTAAAGACCGCATTGTAAAGTGACAAAGTAATATTACATCCGTTTACGGAGAATTGCTTATTAAAATGCGTAAGGGTGTGTTTTTAATCATGGCATTAACATGATTATATGCTTACTTATATCACTGTCACACACCTACACGTTCTGCCAGAGCTGATATGTAAGAGAATCAAAATAACCTGTATTTTCGGTCGAATTATTATATCTTTCTATGCTTTTATTTACATAAATTAATCAGATATCGGAATAAAATAGTTTTACCGCAATAGTGTTAAACTAAATAGTGTTAATAGCAATAGTGTTACACTAAATGAACACGTTGCATGCAAAGACTGAATATTCAAGTGAATTTTATCCAATTTAATCATTTATATTGAGAGGTTATATTTCATTCCCCAAAAGTGAATGGCCTTTAGATTTCGAGTTATAAAGTATTTTAAAAGTTTACATTACTGTAGATTATACTACTTTTTAAATCAAAACTATTTTTGTAATTCACATTACGAATACTTTAAATTAAAGCAATATGAATTTTCGGGTATAGTATTTTCTTGCAAATAAAAAATCAAATCGCATGTATATTCAATTTGAAATACTGCTGTATATATATATATATATATATATATATATATATTATATTATATATATATATTTCAGCTTTATGCCCGTTTCTTCTCACTTACAGCTGAAGACGATTGTTGATACTATAAAAAACTGCAATCCTCACACATGTCGTCACAGCAATTTATAAATGAGATTATGTCTTTCGTTTTTACATTTATGGATTTTGAGTTTTTATTTGATCTATTTATTAACTTATTTTTGTTTATTTATTTATATCTTCATTTAATTCAAGTTAATAATCTTTAATTCAAATTACACAGCAACAGAAGTTTAGACATTGGTTGTAAAATTTAAAAAAATCGTTCTACACTCATAAAAGTTTTAGAAAATAGCCCATTAAAAAGTATGCGTTAAACAAATCTGGTAACCGTAAAAGACTATTTCGAGAACGAAATCAACGGTGTAATTAACGTATTTTTTATTTAGTGTTCAATTGTTTCACTGTGAGACCACCAATAGTTATAAAATTGTCTTTTGTCAATGACTAAAATTTATAAATTTATAAGTCTTTTTTTTTCCGCAAAATGCTTAAAGGGTGACCAATGGTGGTAAAAAAAAAAAAACCATTCAAAATTTAATTCACTTCTGCAGGCAGACGGAATATACATTATTTTAAACCTATAATGCAGTGGTATCATTTTTATGTGTTTTTCGTTTGTTAAAATAGCATTTTCCTGAGTTTTTATCTGAATAACTTGGTGACATTAATGGATATACACGATTAAATGCTACACATCTAAGTGCAAGAATGAAATAAAAACTTTTATTTAATATAGCTTCTAGAGAATTATACTTTTTTAAAAATTAAAAAGCAATTTTTCCCTTAATATATCTGAAAGGGGACTTTAAATGGAGAACTAGTTGTTACAAATTTAACAGTTTTATGTGATAATCTATTTTTATCCATTAAACATTATGATTTTTTTTACTACATAGCTGCGCAAATACTTATGAAAAAAAGTTTATCTATTATTCCGATTATGTGTGTAAATAAACTTGAAATTTTCAATTTCATAAGCACTTCTGCTTGCTTAGAAGGAAAAAAATTAACATCTTGGACGTTGTTGTGTAGTTTATATATATATATATATATATATATATATATATATATATATATATATATATATATATATATATATATAATATAAAATAGCTAAACTTACGTATGATGGAATCCCTAGTAAAACATTTAGTAGTAGCACATGATGACAAAAGGTACTGAAAAACTGAAAACATGAAGTAAAAAATTGACAATCCATAGGATATATATATATAAATATATATATATATATATATATATATATATATGTAATGAATAAAGAAAAGTTAAACATGGAAAAGGAAAGTTCGAACGTAATTAAGCTACAGAAAATTAAGAAAAATAACTTCATTGCGATGTAACGTTTGAGTAATCTGATATTAAATGAAAACATCAAATGAAGGAATGTGCATCATACATTCATTTAAGGAGTGACAATCTCACTGAAACGGCTCGTAGCATCAACACAAGCGACGACACCTTTGATTGATTAAGGTAATATGGAAGCCTATTCAAGCTTTCGTGGGAAACGATCTTGATAATGAATGCGTAACAGGTGAATGATATTACGAATTTTTCATTATTTTTCATGTGAAAGAATTACATTTCTATACGCTATATCTTCATAATGAACATAATAGTACAATTTCTTTTCTCTCTCTATGTCACTTCAAAGTAAAACTTAATTTATTAGGGAGAAGAAAAAAAACCACTAGTAGAAAATAAAACTACTTTCCGATGACGCATTCACCGCTGTCAAAGTTATGAGACTGTTCGCTTGAGCACCGCAACGATAGAAACACTTCATGAATTTACTAAATAGCGTTGCACAATTTTTGAAAAAGTAATTCTTTTCAAAACCTCCATTTTTAAAGATTTCTTCTGTGTCACAGACATCTTGTGTAAGACAATAATAAATTAAAAAAAAAATTATTTTGTAAAATGTTATTATTCATTAATCATTCATTATTCTTAAACAATTAAAAAATCTGCTAAACATAATCATATTATTCGAACACAAAACTATATCATTGTAAAAATTAATTGACAGGATAAAAGCATTTTAATGTTTGTTGAAAATGAGCATAGTGGAACCTCCAAATTGGACACCCCTTTAACTTGGACACTTTTCTCGAAAACGAAGCGTGTCCATAATATATAAAAATACCCCTATAAACTTGACACCTCTGAAAGTAGGACACTTTTTGAGGGAACCGAAGGCATCCTACTTATCGAGGTTTCACTGAATTCCATACGCAGCCAGTGCCTGCTTACCGAAAAGGCTCCGGAAGCGTCAGCTTACCTCCGGAATTTTAACGGTATTTAAGAAGGCCTCCCCAAAATGGCTATAAAACAGTATTCAAATTTTTCAATTTTTATCTTTAAATGCATTTTTAAAGTTTTAATTCATTCTCAGAATTGAGTATAAGAAGATGATAAATTCGGTTGAACAACTAGCAACCGCAGAATTTCGTGCAACTATATATAGTATACAATATTTTTTTTTAAATATGAATGCGGTGGTGAGAGAAAAAGTAGTTCAATCTGAATTCTGCTGGGCTAATTTCGGAAATAATATTTCCATGATTAGTGAGTTTTATACTTCCATGTGTGTAGAATTTAAAAACTTAAAAAGATAGAAAATAAATAAATAATAAATAAAGTAAAGTAAAAAAAAAAAAGTGTGTGTGCGTTGGGGACGGGAGCAAACTGAAGTTAGAATGAGTTTCCACTAACTTCAGAAGTTAATCGTCCCAGAGCGTAGCTCATTTTGAAAAGTGATGTTTCATAAAATTTTCATAATAGCAAGTTCGTTTTTCTGAAGAAAGAAATAGTTCTTACAAAAAATCCATTTTAAGAATAATTTTGTATGAAACATATTACACATAAGCTTCTGGGTTTTCTTTTCTTTTTTTTCTTTACCACTTAGATAAGAATCTTTTTCTGGGAATCTCTAAATATAAAATTTAATATCAATGAACTATGGTAAATCAAGCAGCAAAGAAAGTAACAATTAAAAAACACGAATGAAGAACTTCCATTGATTAAATCAGTGTTTTAAATAAAATTTCAACTATTTGCTGCAGATAAAAAGTTTTGCAAGGGATTCAATCGAAAAGTTTCTATTGGAAGAGCTGCTAGCACATGAATTATAAAGTACTTTTTATCCAATAAAACTTCATTCTTTCATACAATGTGCAGTATTCCTTACAGAGCGGAAGTGAATCGATTTGACGTCCACCCTATCATCTAACAATTTCTTGCATTGTGGGTTTATGAATTGCTCTTATTCACATGCAGTGCTTATCTCAATACGCAACAAAACTGCACGTGAATAACAGCCCACCAGCAGACCAAGATTCTTCCTCTGAGGTAAGGTATCTGAATACCTTTTCATAGCCTCACTTGAAACATGAGACAAATTTGGCCCGTATATATTTTCAGTGAGCCTTCTTTTCCTTTCACAGCCTTGAAAAGAAACACCCGAGGTCTGCAACAAAGTGACGAAACCAAGGATGTAAGAAAAAAAAAAAAGAGAGATGGAGAGAGGAACCCATATCTTACAAGGAAAAAAAAAAGCCTCAGACGGTAGAAAATATGGTGGATCACATTGTGAAAGCACTTGTGGCAACAATGTTGGAAGACGGGAGAAGTATCAACTGGAGTCAATGATGTAGAATGATCGCAGAAGTTCTGGCAGAGATCGGATCTTTGTTCAAAGAGGAGGTTTATTTTTTTTTTTTTTCCTGCTTGTTCGATATCAAATGGGGTGTATTCAATTCTTAAAATGGTTCATTACGTTTGTATGGGCTTGCTTGCGTGTTCTGACTTACAGATTTTACCTGCAGCGTCGCAGAAGAGGACTGTCGAAGACTTTGTTTTCGCTAGAGCAGCTAGCATGTTTAAGTTCTCGTTTAGTGCTCATCATTTTTGAATGGTAAAGTTGAGAAACGATTTTTATTTTCCTTAAATGTGTATCTCTTTTTCTCTTAAAAAATATAATTATTTAAAAAGAAAAATAAATATTTTTACATCCCAAATTCCGCTTTATTTATTGAGCCAAAGTGCTATTCGTTTAATTCTTTGAAAAAAGGCATCACTTTTTTCATTCTTTATTTCTTTGCATTTAAACTGTTGGTGTAACTTCTGATTATTATTTAAAGTTAATAAGTTGACATTACATGAAATTAATAAGTCGACACTGCATGAAATTAAAAAGGGGTCCTGTTGCTGCTAATCTAAAGCATCTTTCACAAACAAAGAAAAGAAAAACATAAATAAAATGTAAGAATGTCTTTTAACCAATGTGTAGCACAGTGGTTAAAGCCACTAACATTGGGAGATGGCTCAAGTGGAGGAACATGGTTCTGTCCTCTCGCGGGGCCGTCGGTCTAGCGGTCTGGAGTTTTGGGCAGTTTTCTCCAGATGTAACGTGACTACGCGCTAGATACGCAGAAAAATCCTCCCCCAAGGCATTAACCCCCCCTTGTGTCTCGCCTTTCTCTCACGTGGATTTATAAGCGGTTCCTCCTGAACAAGCACGCAAATCTGAATACATGTTCCAACACAACAACAAGACTTTTTTTTCACAAGTTTTTTTTTTGGTATATTCCCTCGCGAAATGATTTATCTATGAAATGAGTTTTTACTAATGTAAAGGAATCGTTATCCCCCCCCCCTTCAGTGACTTTCTTCAGTGTCTCTAAAATGATAAAGACTCACAGACTACAGCCTACTGATCCTAATGGATATTCTGGTGCTACATAACAGGAAGGTATTGGTTCAAGCATAACCAATACCTTCCTGTTATGTTGCCTACACTAGTGTCGTGTGACATCAGTGGACATTGCTGAGCACATCCTTGGGAAAATTCTGAGCATTACAATAAAATTCTGCAGTACTTCCTCATTCCCGTTGAAACGTTTTTTTTTTTTTTTTTTTTTTTTTTTTTTTTTTTTTTTTTTCCCACAACTGATGTAATCAAACTGTTAAACAGGGCAGTTCTGGTCACTGTTACTTCAACATTTAAGAATTATCTAACTGTTTTTCAATAGCATCTGTTATTGAAAAGTAATTGCATCACTCTTAAATGTTATTCACTTTAATGACTAAATGTAGGCATATAGTAAGAATAGGGCACGAACTTCAAACTGCTTAATTTTTTTTTTTGAAATAGTTATATTTTTTAAGAGAAAAAGAGATACATATTTAAGGAAAATATTAATCGTTTCTCTACTTCATTATTCAAAAAATGAGTATCGAACGAGAACTTAAACATGCTAGCTGATATAGCGAAAACAGTTGAAGTATAAGCTGAAATGTTTTCTGAATCTCAGCCATTTAAGAAACATGATTTAATTCACACTTTTCTGTTAAGATACAGCCACGAATACGTTATAGGAACTAAAAACATATTTACTATAAGTGAACTTGGATGATCATGCATTATTAAGAAGTTGAAAATACTCTATAACGTTTTTGTATCTATATAATAGCTGAAATACCCGTCGTTAGCGGGTTAGTATGTAATATAGAATTTCAAAAAGCCTTAATTTCCGTTTTCATTGTAGGAGTACAAAGAATGGAATTAGTATATTGGGGAAGGTACAGAATGCAAATTTTATAGCTTTTGTACATTGTTAAAAGACTACAAGTTAAGAGAGTAAGTAAATGCTGAGTAAAATTGTCAGTAAAGAAAATATTTTACTTTCCAAAATTAAAATTTTATTTTAGTGGAATGAGGTTTAGAAAAATCAAATGTGTAACAAGTAATTTTAAAATATTTGTGAATTATACATATATATATAATGTATACTTTTGAACTATAAATTTTATTAAGGAAAAAATTGGAAAATGTAATGAAAATTACATTTCTTGACTACATATATATATATATGTTAGTGTATGTTAAGAGGCTGGCGAATTTTAGATGCACACACAAGTTTTGAAGCTTTCTATGGGGATGGTGGCCTAAAATGATCCTTTTAAGGGGAAACTTGTGTAAAAAAACAAATGTTTAAATAAAACTTTGTCCCTTTGTTTTCATGTTTTATACTGCATTTTGCACTATAAACACATTTTAATAATATTTTAAACCGACATTGAGTAATAAAAAATAGAATTTTAAAAAAGCGTCCAAAGGATCATTTTATCCTCAACCAAGGGCAAAATGATCCTTCATTTGAAAGTAATTGTAAATCGTTTCTCATTTGAAAAATAACAGATATAAATGTGATTATGACTATACTGATTGAAATAAAATAAGTTTTACAATCACTATATGCGAAATATTGATTTTAGGCACCCGTTTTCATATTTATGGGAATACGTCTTTGCATTGTCTCCGGGTTCTTTTCTTTGTTTGCCCTGGCTTTTCGTAAAGGTAATAAAATTCAAAATGTTGGTGCGATCAGCTTCAAATTTTTCAGAATTATGTAAAAAGAAATGTAGAAAAACAATCTGAGTCACTTTATAAATCTGGAAATCCACCCGTTTCCCAATTTTTAAGCTATTTTTCTCTGTTTTCAGCCCCATTTTATTTCCGAGAGTAAAAGTGTTAATCATTTGCGTGACAAAATTATATGTCGCAATTGATAAGGAATTCATATTGAAGTCACGGTTATCAGCCTTTGGTGGGAAGTAATTGCGAATCCAATTCGTTTAAAAATAGTTTTTCCAGATTACCCAGTTTAATTTTTTTCACAAATAAAATGATCTCCGCTTCAGGAAGCATTGATATAAGAGGGGCTGCTGTCACAAAACGAAATCATTCGAATGCTTAAAGTTTCCGCACGTTTCTAAAAGAGCATGAAATTCGATTTCAGTATAGTGTAAAGATTGAAGATGAAATTATTTATTTTAAAGGGACGAATATTAAATATAGTGAGCATAGGCGCACGCACGGGGGGGGGCTATAGGGGCTGAAGCCCCCCCTAAAGGCAGAAAGTTAGAAGTGAAAAGTGTTAAAAAAGTGAAAATTGTCACTAATTAATTAATTATTTTTAGTTCTTTCTTTCTTTTTTTAATTTTTCTCAAATTATTTCGAACCAAAAAAGACATTTATTTAAAAAAGTTTTTAAATAAATCCTTACAGTTAGTTGAAACACTGTTACACACGGTTACATCGTCGCTCAAAAGATCAGATAATTATTTATGACTCTATAATGAGTTACTTTGCTTGTGTTCTATGGGACAGTCAAGTGATACCGAATACTTTGACGTTATAAGAGAGTTGTAACTAACCGAGGTCACTATGACCGAGTTCAGCAGTATTTGTATGTAGCCCAGCCCCCCCTAAACTAAAATCCTGGGTGCGCCATTGATAGTGAGAGTATGCATATTTTTGCCAAATGTGTTTTTCTAGCGCCCATTGTAATTGCCTCCACAGCGGGCTGCATCTTCTAGTTCTGAATAAGACCTCTTATCTGAAGTAAAAGAAACAAAAAAAAAAGAATTCCCTAACGACAATGTTGAGATTTTTAAATGAGGAAAATCTCCTCCGTAAAACAATGCAAAGAAAACCCCCTGCCTGGCGGACAAACAAATTGTTTTAACAGATATCTTGTGTACCATCTCGCTATGAATTCCCGACCCATCTCAATATGTTTGAAAGCGACAGCAAGAAACGCCACATTACAACGCAATCGCTCACGCACAAGTCACAAATTGATGAAGTGGCGAAGATTAATTGAGTTTTTCCATCCTGAAGCTTCTTTTTTTCTGTCTTTTTTATTATCATTATTATTATTTTACTTTATTTTTTTTTTTTTTAACGCCGTCTTCCAGAGAACCGTGAGAGTGTATTTTTCCTGGTTGACTTCGGCTTACAGTCTTCAATCATTCATTCTCTTGACTTAACAATGAGGAAATTACGCTGGAATATAGATTTGATACGGTGAAGTGACACGGATTGAATGAAAAATCTCGATTGACACGTAAAATAAAAGTTGAAAAAAAAAGAAAATGGCGCTTTTTGAAAGGATGTATATATATAGTTATTTTTTTTTTTTTTTTTATTCATTTATTTTTTTTTTTTTTATTTTTAAGCACTGAGGAGGATCATTTCAAAGAATGCTTTAAGTGTAATGGTGTAAAAAAGTGATGAAAATATTTCTTATTTCTGTTCGTTAGTTGGTTTGAATGAAAAGGTCGGAGATGAAATTAATTCTGTGTAACTTCTTTCGTTTCTTATGATCAATCATTCATTCCTTATCATGTTATTCCTGGAAAAGTTATGCTGTTGAATGCACCGACTTAGATTAAATTATTTCAAGCGAACGCGAATACTTTGTGTTGGAGGGACTGTTTTTGATACACCGTGTGTACTCGCGTAATAGCCGCACTTTCTTTTTTTTTTTTGCTAAGTTTTGACTATGAAAGTCTGGGTGCGACTATTCCTGGAAAAGTTATGCTGTTGAATGCACCGACTTAGATTAAATTATTTCGAGCGAACGCGAATACTTTGTGTTGGAGGGACTGTTTTTGATACACCGTGTGTACTCGCGTAATAGCCGCACTTTCTGTTTTGCTAAGTTTTGACTATGAAAGTCTGGGTGCGACTATTATATGGGAAAGTCTACTTCACAATATCGTATTCTCAGTTGATAAAACATTGCTTCCATTACAAAAACAAATTGTAAAAAAATATTAGTAACTTACCACACATATGTTGCGAGATTATTTGTTGTTTAGTATATAGTGTTGCAGTAGCGCACAAAATAAGGTATTTTTCTTCTGATGGTAATGTTTTATAGACATAAAATTCACAAATAATCTTTGAGAAATTTTTAAGATAACACAGTGAAACTTTCGTAAGTTGGACACCAGTCGTCCGTTCAAAAAGTGTCCAACCTGTAGGTGTATATTTCTATATTATGGACACTGGAAACTTTCCGTTCCCTGTAAAAGTGGTCAATTTTGGGAGGTGTGCCAGTTATGGAGGCACTGTAAATAATTCATAATAAAGCACTTCATTGTAGGTCGCGTCATTTCGCGATTTTTTCTTCTTCAAGACAGGGGTGCAACTATAACGCGAGTAAAAGCGGTATCTTAAAATCTGAGTTGTGAACGATACATTTTGAAAATAATTGCACGATATTTTAGTGTACGAGTACCGTATAATCTGTTTCGCGATAATCAATTTAAAATCTTTTAGTTAAAGTTATTTATTTACTTATTTTGGGGAAGGATGGGGATCAAGGAATATTTATTACTAATAGTCATTACATATTGCGTTTTAAAGGATGTTGCTTTCTATAATTTAACATTAGAGTTTTAAAACTGCTTAAGAACACACAATCAGTAAAAGCTATTGCGCAGTTTAGCGCTAATGTTTAACAAGAGAGGTAAATCATGAGAAATTCATCGACTATCGAGCACTTTCAACATAATTGTCTTTTTAACAACTCTCAGTCCATATTTATGGTCTAATGACAGTGGTTACTGCCTTTAGAACGTAAGTTGTTGTAATGTATTGTTGTTTGATTTGTTATTCTTATTTGGATCTTGAATGGTACATGTTTTGATTTTGTACACTTAAATCGATTAAGTTATCAGTCGTAGTAGTATCGATATAACGCACTCAAACAATATAGTTATTACAATACATCTTTATTTACTTCGGAAAACCCTTCGCCTGAAAAGTTGAAAAAAAAAGCCTTTCAAGAAGGGATCCGAGAAAAATTTGTATTTTAATTAAGGGAAATCAATATTGAGCCTGCTGTTATAGTCCAGAGATAATAAGAAGTATAGTTTATCAGAAAAGTTTTACAATATTGAAAATTAGGAATGGATGCAAGACGATTTTTTTTTTTTTGAGTCGAGACAGAGATTACAGCTTTATTGCGAGACGAGACAGAGATTTTTAAGATTACGACATAGGGATTTTGCAAGACGAGACAAAGCTTTTAGGCTGTTTTGCAAGACGCGAGACGACTATTTTTCGTCTCGCGTCCATCTCCATTGAAAATGCATTTATAAACTTTTTTAAATATTCACCTCGAAAAAAGTAAAACATGTCGTTGTTGTTGTTGTCGTGTCCACGGTAGGACCTAAAGTGGACCAAAGGGGCTCCATACAGCCTTTGTGATATCGAAGCAGTTATCCCTATAAAGGTCAGCATGGAATTGTTGGCTGCAATTTTGCCAGAATGGCAGTACAAAGATATGTTCAAGGTTCAGTTCAATGAGAGGACAGTCTCTCTATGGATATAATAATTAAAATAGATGATAGTTAAAATTACAATAAGAACTTTTTAACTGATGAAGTTAATAAATTATGTAAACTACGGACTTGATTTTTTTTCCCTCTCCGGTTAAATAATAAAGGTAGGGGAAAAATGAACTCTAACATTTATTTTTATATTTTGTTTTTTCCTTTTCTAATCTCAATTTTCCTTTTGTCTGTGCACTTTCAAAGTAAATTACAATCTATGAAAATGTTAGAATTTTTCTAATCAAATATCGAAGTATTAGCAGTAGTATTTTATTTCATTTAATATTCTGGCATTTTTTATCCCTCACAGAAACCTTTTACAGCTGTTGTTTTATTACACTGAACTTTAACATAAAGTTCAAACTTTAGAAATAAAAAAGAGTAGTGTTTTTATTTATTTTCTTCATTAAGTTTTCTGTTTATCACAAAAAATTCAAAAAGTACCCATTCATAAAGTTTAGAATTTTTTTTTTTTTTCTCAAGCTTGTGGATTTTTTTTTTTTTTTTCATCTTTCTATCTAAAATTCTTTGACTGAAAAATTGACTGTTTCTTTAACTTTTTCAAAATCTTTAGATCACAAACTTTGTTCATTAGCTGAAGACTTTTACTTATTCCTATTAAGGCATCTTTTAAAAATACTGACAAATTGCGTTCTTGAATGATAAATTGTTTTCATTCCTTTTTATTTTATCATTTTAGATTATACAACTTTTGCATAAAATTTAGAAATCCGCGCATTTTAATATTCTGGAACTTTTTCTTCATTTCGCTAAGATTTATTGCTGCATCACATTAAAGAAATTAAAGATATTAAAACCCCCCCAAAACCAGATTTTTTAATATGTTTATAGCGAAAGAGTAAGGAAACTTCAGGACTTTTTACCTTGACACTGACATTCTATCTGCAAACACCAGGCTCAAAACTTCTGCTTGATTATTCGGTGAAACCTTATAGCTCCACTTCTCAATGAACTGTGATTTCCCTATTCATATTTATGCTTTTCAGCGGGCATAAAAACCACATTAATGCGGTAATAGAGTAATTTTTCTGTATTGTGAACAACACATGATTCGGGTTTTAAGTTACAGCCCTTTATTGTTTTAGAAATTTCATTTTTGTGTTTTTTATGCTGATTCTTTGCCTCCATCCTGTTCAACATCTACTAAAATATTATTCGCACGATATTATACGTTACTCATAAAAGTAAGAGGCCCAAAAATCATTTATAATTTTTTAGTTACTAATAAAAAGTTTCGAACTAACGAACGTTGAAGATAGAATAGCTGAAATAAGTCCGTTAAAGCAATTATTTTAACACATGTTTAAAGCAAACAAACGTCTAATGCAGTTCCTTAATTAAAAAAATAATTACTATTTTACCAAAGGAAAAATTAGTTCCTTTGTATTATGGGATTATTTTAAAAATGTTTCTGATACTATTTTATGGGGGAAACAAGCAGTTAACTTTGAAATTGCGGAAAATGTATGATGCGTTTTGAAACACTTTCAGTGTAAAACTGTGGATTTGCTTGATTTGAAGATATATACCATTTTTCTTGGCGGGGTATAACACACACTTTCAACTTCGAAGTAATACTTCATTTTTTCGTGCGCGTGTTATACACCGAATATAAAATGCAGAATATAAAGTGTAAAGTGCATTGCTTGACACAGCCTAAATTTACTGATGCGCGTTGTATGCCGGGATATACGGTATTAATTTTTTGTCAGGTTTTTAGTTATAAATTACTTAGAAAAAGTATTTGTATAAAAATATATTTTGTTACTTATAAATATCAGCTTACTTTTAAATAGCGTAAGATGCATGTAATAAGTATGATTAGCCGTTGTTTTGCGCTAAAATAAAATATGCATGTGTAATCTATAAATTCACAAAGGTGTAATAAAGAATGTACAAATCACACACGAAAAAAAAGAGTCTGATTCTCCAGTTAAGGTACCGACAAAAAATGTTTAATTTTATTTCAATAAATGATACCTATAGTATAATTAAATACACCGAAATGCTTTTAGTAAAACCTCGAGAAAAATTCCACCTAAATATTTTAGTGTCTATGTCAATGAATTATGACGCATTATCTTAAAAGTGATTGTCTGAATTTTTCTTTTGAAATGTCTTATTTCGGAAAGTCTAAAAAGCAGAGTATTAGCTTAATTAGCCTAATTACATACTAGTTTGTAGTGGATCAGGTTTGGAGTTCTGTATAAAGCCACAACCTTTGGAATGTCGGAACTGATTTCAGTTGCAAAATGCACAAATGGCATACTTAAAATTATTTCCTTTTCGTGAGAAAGTAAAAAGTGTATGAACAGAATTTGAACGTACATTTTCAGTAAGTGAATGGGGAAAAAAGGGAACTATTTTGCGGGACTACGTAAAAAAAAAAAAAAAAAAAACTATTCATGCAATAATTTTCATAAAAATATACACAGTTGCGGATTTAGGGAAGGGGGGGTGGCTAGCGGATTCCCCCCCCCCGCCATCCACCCTCATCCTCTCACCACAAAAAAAAAGAAAGTAAAGAAAATAAAAAGTAAAATTGCCTACTGGGGAAATTTTACGACGTTGTACACTTAAACCAAATTAACCTCGATTTTTTTCATAAATTAAGCCCTCCCAAAAAGATTTACATCGACTTACACTGTTAATAGTAGTAGTTAACATTTCCCAATAAAATGGTGTGAATTAGCTGCAACCTTTCGTATGGCGAAACGTTGAACCATTATTTGGTGCTTAATTAATCAAGGAACCAAATCATGGTTCAACATTTCTGCATTGAAAGGTTGCAGCTAATTTAGCTGCATTGTATTATGAAATGTTGAACTACTTATATTAACGGTGTAGTGTAATATTTCATAGAAACCGCGGAAGACCAGTACTGACCGATAGAGCTGGAGCAATCTGACGCGTTGATGATGCTGATCATCATTTTGCTTCACTCTACATTTTGCTTAATTCAAATAGCCTTTTAAAAATTAGCACCTCCTCCCAAAAAAATTCGGTACATGCCACAGTAAATACACGATGTTTCACTGTTACAAATTCCGATGAATTTTGTGT
The DNA here is from genome assembly GCA_038373885.1 of Cheiracanthium punctorium. NCBI lineage: Eukaryota > Metazoa > Arthropoda > Arachnida > Araneae > Cheiracanthiidae > Cheiracanthium > Cheiracanthium punctorium. The sequence goes on from JAWZYV010011853.1 coordinate 1,301,216, forward strand.
TTAGTTTAAAAGATATTAATGTTACTGTGGCGTACTTGTGGAATTTGCAATCAGTGGACGAAATTTGTCTGCGTGCGCATGTATTATAGGGACAGCGGAAATTAATGTCGCTTTATCTTATACCAGTACTTTTTGCTAGCCAAAACTAATAAACTTAATAATGCGAAATTTCGCATGTATGTGAGTTTTTTAAAACAAGTGTTAAATTGGACTACATTTTACGAAATTCATAACTTATAGGGACATGAGGTCGAAACGTTCTTTTCATATATCCCGAATGATCTCAAAGAAAAAAGATTTAAACATTTTTGCAGTGAAGGGCAGTACTCACGAATACTTTAAAAAATCAATTTCAGTATGTTTCGAATACTGTTCCTCAAGGCGGGCGAACGTATAAAAGTGGAGACGATGACCATCTCTCTTGAAATAAAAAAAGAAATATGTTATCTCAAAAAGTTCTTGAAAAGTAAATTAATACGAATTTTATTTATTTATTATTTTTAAAACATTACTTTTCGACCCTGCTAATATAGATTTATAAATACTGTGCTTGCACATGCACAACTATCCTGATGGAGAACACGGTATAGTAAAAGCCATGAAAAAAATATATAGTGGGTATTTCAAAATTAGAGGAACAAACTTCTAGGGTAGGTTACACCAAGATGGTTCAGAATAACACAGCTATGTAGGGTCAGAAACAGTGTCTTCATGCACCTGTGAATAATTACTTTGGAAGAAGTAATGAAGTGTGAGTCTAATTTCTCAACCAAGTTTTATAATCAATGGACTCTCCTCCGACTAATTCACCGATGTGCAATGAAAAAAAAAAAAATTCTGAATTAGCAATAATTTTTATCTAGTAAAATCTGTGAAAGATGCAGTAATTTTGGAAAAAACAACCGTGGTCGTAAATTTCGCTGTTACTTGAACACTACATCTAAAGTGATTATTAACGGGTACATGAAGTCGACGTTTCCGACCCTACATCGTTATGTGATTCCGAACCGACTCCGTCTAACCTAATCCCTCCTAGAAGTTTGTTCCTATAATTTTGAAACACTCTGTATGTGTGTAACTTTCATAATTGTATAAGGATAATTACAGAAATTAGAACTGGAATACTTTTCAAGAATTGCTGAAATGTGGAAAGTGTTACAAATGAATGCTGATATACGTGTAACAATTATTTTCTTTTTCCATATTTAATAAATTAATTTTTGACAGTTTTATTTTTAATAGTTTCTTAACATCGTTATTAAGAATTTATATCTTCTCTTAATGTATCGGAGAATATGTTCAAACGACAAATTTCAGCAAAAATTCATTAAAGATTTCGAACGTATGAGGAACATTTGTTACACTATGGTAAAAATAAATAAATAAATAAATCCAAATAAGTCAGAAAGCAGACCATGTTAAAATAAAATGGTTTGAATTTAATAAGAGAAGTTATATTCTATATTACATTAATATATGTCTAGTTGCTTTTATTTAAAAAGCAATGCATTGCAAATGTATATTAGTATCTTAAATTTAACGAAATATTTTTAAATATTTTTTAGTTATTTGTATCGCAAGTTTATTTTATTAGTAAGATAAAGTATATAACCAATAGCTATGTTCTAAAATTATTTCTCCCAAAAGAAAAATTTAGTCGCTTGTAAAACCTTACTTAACAGCAAGTCCACTTTAATATTTCATCCCATTTAGCCCATAGAAAGCTGTTTGTTAATATAGGTTTTATATATTAAATTATTAAATATTATAACATTAAAAGTTTTAAAACTAATTATTTAAACCTTCTTTGGCGATGATTAAGATTAGTGTTTTACATATGCTTGCCCAACGTGAATAAAATGCAATATTCTCTATATAGTGATACTAATAATCAAAACTATACTCATAATTGTTATAGTAAAAGGCATAACTTACGAATCAATGTAGCATCCACTTGGCAAATACAAAATTCCACAAATATCCATTGAATGATAGATGAGCAAAACAAGGAACTTAAAATCTTATATAAAATATATAAACAATGATTAGTTAATTGATATTCATTTGAAGTAACGGAAAGTTGACTACTTATTTCAACCTAGCGTTTTAAGAAATGACACAATATATTTGATTATTATAACTTTATTTAATCATCCGTAATCAGGATGACAGGAATGAATTCAAAACTTTACAAATAAACTAAGTTATATTATTTATATACATAACAAAGTATGGGTGAGACATGCACACTATAATTGAAATAATCCTAGAATTTAAGATTTTTCAACTTTCACACCTAAGTTTCACATGGATCAAATTTTAGCAGTCTTAAGGGCTACAAGTCCTTATTCGCTGCTAATATTATATTTTGAAAAGATAAATTGCAAATCTTATCAAACTGAAATTTTTAATTTTTGATCAAATGCATAGTTTAAAAATTACATTTCATTTGAAAGAAACCAAAATAGTACATAAATACATAAATTTAAAATAAAGTGATCTGGTATTGCAGCTATTATATTGAAAGAATTTAATATATAAGAACATATAAATTCTCATTCATTAATATGTATGTTGTGCGATACATAAAACTTTGCGTAATGTCATACATATGAAGGTACTTATCGCATAGTGCGATAAGAACCTTTTTCTGTGTGTTATCATACAAAGTTTTATTTATCTCATCTTTTAACACCAATTTCTTTTGGGGCATTTTTTGTTATGCTTGTTGTAGTTAAATCTAAAGTTTAAGAAATTAACTGCCATGTAATCAATGCTAAAATTTAAAAATTTAAAGATATTACAATAATTATAAACTAAGAAGCACACCAAAACATCTTCTATAACTGCAATCACAATTTCAGTGTTGAATATCTCTTAATAAGGCAAATATTTCTCGGAATAAACCTTTTTTTTTAAAGCTATATTTTTCAAGGTTTTAAAGAACAGCCCTTTATACAACCATCTATTTGTATAAGGTAAGGTACGAATTAAACTGCATGTTAATAATCACGAGATACAAAATAATCAATAATTTTTTCCGCAAATTAAATGACTGAAAATTCTTATTTTCTAAAAAATTATGTACTGAGTCACAAGCTATTATAGGAACTATAGAACTAACAAAGCAGTTTTTAACTTATTTATTGAAAATAAATCGTACTTATTTACCTTATCACCGTAAACGCATTCAGATTACATCTATTATTATTATTATTAACAATATTATTATTATTATTATTATTATTATTATGAGTATTATTACCATTATTATTATTACTATTATTATTAACACATGCGCTTTTTTTTACCTTAATTTAAAGACATCATTCAAAATGACTTTATTTCAGGTATAAAAACTAAATTTCAACAATAAAAACGCTACTTAAATGCTTCATTATAACTTGCATTAGCGTGGTATCTTACAACTAACACAATATCAAAGTTTTAAATTTCATTTTTTGATCACAGACATCTGCTCAGAGAGCATACACACATGCATTATTATAAATTCAAAACAAAATTAACACAATATTTTCTTACATACAATATTCACATTTTCATACTTAAATCATCTACGAGAAAAAAATTAATAAACATCTCGAAAATCATTTGAATATATTAATTTAATTAGATGGTAACTTTGATAAATATTTTTAACTATTCGATCACCTAGCAAGCCGACAAGGTGAGTATTTCAAATGAAGATTCCTTATTCTATGAAATATAGCAAGAAATTTTATTGCTGGTTATTATAAACACCTAGCATGAAATTCGAAATTCCAATAGCGATTTTATTTTGAGTAAAAATTAAGTGATTAAGGGATGTAAAAGAATATCCAAAGGCTAAAAAAATTTATAATTGCATTTTAAAATGATATTTAATTTATTAATTATATATATTTAAAAAATGCTGGGTATATCAAAGCATTTAAAAATATACTATTATACTTTTAATCGAATTATTTGAGCCAAATCTATTACTTTTAGTGGTAATTCAAATTTGTTTTCTTTCTGAAGAAGTAAGTTATTTTTTTGGTTCTACTGTTTTAAAAATCCAAATTTTCCTTCAAAAAATTTATTTATCAATCTATTTATACGTTAACAGTTAATAAGTAAAGGGATTTTATTTTAAAATTGTTTAAAAATCAGTCGGTTGCCAATTACTCTGAATATAAAAAAAATGCATAATATAATTTTTTATACTTTAAAGTAATAAAATTAAATTATTCTTGTTCATCTACGTTATAACACTGTACAAATATTTATAGAGGTATTTTACTTCCAAACAAGAATATTTATAATTTTACAATTGATATACAGTATGACAAATATATGATAAGAAAATTCTGCTCATAAATTCAACGAAATTTAATTAGTACACGCATTTATGAATGAATTACATTTTTAAATGAAACATATTTGACTATATTAAAGGATTGTATCAATTTATGAGTTCGTTCAATTCATGAGCAATTTCCATTAAATAAATATTGAGTGAACATATAGTACTGCATTTTGAATCAAATATTGAGTTCTACAATAAACACATCTGAAGTTCAACCCAATCAACCAATCATTCAGTCCGCAGCAGAGCTATATATTTTTTGATAGATGCAAGAGCACCGGCATACTATAGATACAAACATCTTCACATCACATCCATGAGTGAAGTAACAAATGTCAACAACCGTTGCAGAACCTGTTAACCCATAACATATTTTTTTAACACATTGTTAAGTGACATAAGAGGGGAATTCACACCTGACTGTAAACTTTAAATTGTTCAGAAGTGATGAGAAGTTTTAAACTAAAAGTTTCTCAAAATCAGACTACGCTCCTATAATGACTATTTATTACAGTGATTGTTTCGTTGCTGCTAATAATTTGAAAAGTGGGACAAATGTTTGCTTATTCTTTTGACGGTTCATTCAGTTACCACATCTGAGTTCATTGATGCAGAAGAATATCTTCGAAGTTCTTTCACAAATGCTGCCTGGATTCATCGTCTTAACCAGAATATCAAATAGTGGTGATGCTTTATAGTAATATTGAAGAAAGAAACGCTCCAACAATTTCAAGTGAAATGGAATGCTGTGTTTTAAAAAATTGAAATTTGTACAAGGGTTTCTATTTTGTATACTGATAAATGTAACAAAAGAAGTTTTTCGTAGTTAAATTTATTAGCTTTGGTGTTTTGAGGCAAATATGAATATTTTCCCCTACCTTTATGAAGCACATTTTTAAGTCCTTGCTCTAAAATGGACATAATAAATCCTTATAGTGAGAGTTGGCAGCAATATACACTGAAAAAAATGCATTACATTTACCTTCACATTGCGCTGTAATTACGAATGCGCTGCAATATCGAATTGCACCACAGCCTGAGTGTAAAATAACATTCTTTTTCAGTTTATTTAGTCCAAAACTGATATTTTCATTCAACAGTTAATGTATGATGTATGAGCTAAATAATTTAATTTACAGAGCTTTTGTATTTTATAAATACTGTAAAGCTTAATTATAAACATTAAAATTAGTTTTTTTAAGTTGTTGTAATGGCTAAGCTCAAATTTTTACAATGGGGAAACAGTAAAGTATATGGGTTGGAGCTAGTAGAGGAAAAGCCTTTCCTTAAAAGCTCTTAGCCTATAGGAAATTGAGATATTACATTGAAAGAATAGATCATTTCGATGATCCTAGCAACCAATGGGTCAAACGTGTTTGAATGACAAACAAGCAGTTCTCGTAGTGCGTTTCAATTAGAGGAACTCCATTTTTAAAATTAAAAAAAAAATTAAGTTTTTTGGGTAATTGATTGTGTTAAGCACACTTTCGACTTAATTTTCTAGTGAGATATTATTTTTGGCAGTGACTAAAGGATGATTAAAATTTTTAACATGCTTTTTCAGGATTAATACAATTGAAATACGATGGCAGAATCTGCGCAGAAGAATGCGCAGTGTGTTATCACTTAAATGACGTACATGAAACATTACATTGAAACGCGCTAGGGATGGATGTGAGACGAGAAAAGGCCTGACTCGCCTCGTGGAGCAACTGTAAAGCTTCGGCTCGTCTTATGAAATCCCTGTATCAGGGGTGCACAAACTTTTTAAGAAAAGGGCCTCTCACCGAAATGAAGAGACTGCCAAAAGCCACACTCGCCAGTTTAGCTTAGTTTACAGCTCCATTATAAAACTGAGTCGGGAATTTCTTACTTCCTCTGAAATGCGATTTTTTGTGATGAAATAAAAATAAGTTCCTTAATAAAAATGCATAAAAAAACTATCATAGTAATAAGGGGTAAAATTTCCCCTTCCGGAAGGGCTAGTTCAGTTTCTTCAAGAACAGTTCAAGAACATAATTAAAAGACACGAAAATGTAGAGTTAATATCCAATTTAAAATAAATAACTTTATATGAAACACAAATTCATAAAAAATAGTACAATACGTACGTTTCAACTAGTATCAAAGGTCCACATTCTTTAGATTAAAAAAAAATTTAATATTCGCACAGACAACACTCTCAGAAAAATTCGTTTTCATACACTAATTTATCCCTCATTTTTCAAGGAATAATTTTCGTACTCCTTGGAAACGTAATATTTCCGTGAATTCTTCAGAAATCCGAAGAACTGGAAAAAAAAGTTCGTTAATCTGGAGAAGTTTCTTCACTGTACAGGGGAAAAAAGAAACGGATAATCGTCAATTAACGGAAATATTCCGGCAGCACTGATTGCTGCAAAACTTACGTGAATTGGAGAAATAATTTTTGAGAGTGAAGGAGAGTGCGAACGCTCCACCAAAATGTACGTATTTCGCTATTTTTGTGTATTTGTATTCTGTATAAGATTTTTATAGTTTTATTTAATTAATGAAAATCGAATTTTTTTAACCGAGCAAATGGCAAAAGTAGACTCTTTTGAGAGTGATATAAACTAATATAACAAAGTTCCTAAATGATATTTTGGCTTAAAATTGCAGTAATTATCACAATATTAAAAATATTTTTAATATAATATTAAATTTAGTAAACTAAAAAAACTAAATTTTTTGAATTATGCTACTTTTATCAACGCAAGTATTAGTGTGATGGTTGAAACTGAATTCTACTAATAGGTTGTGGAATAGATCAAAGCATAGCTTGACCACCATACTATTTGTGATATATTCATACTGTGTTTTCAAATAAAGCAAACTTTTTTTCTCAGCTTACCAGCATGTGAACAAGCCTAATTGTTTAAGCTCTATCTAGGTCATTCTCAAATATTTTTTCTGGTCTAGCTGGGGAAGAAGTAGAGAATTTAAAAAAAAAAACTTTTTCTTCTTCTTTTCATTTTTTCTTAAAAACAATTATTGATTCATCATATTGCCCCAGTAAAAGTTTAAGGAAGCTTTGGCGGGCCAAAAAGCTAACCCCACGAGGGACACATTTGGCCCCTCCGGTCAGAGTTTGTGCACCTGCACCGTGTAGTGATTCGAAATAGACATTGTTTCATCTCTCATAACAATTGCACAAAGGTCTGCCTCGCATCCATCCCTAAAATGGTCAGTATGGTCAGTTGAATCCCCTCCATCTGCTGATGACCACGAAACATATTGCAGAATTCTACACCCAAGTATTGATTGCACAAATAATATGGGACACACAACACGATCCGTCTGTTAAATGTCCATTGCAGATTCTTCTTTCAAGGCCTTGCAGCATGTCTGTCCCTGTGGAGGATCGAAGCCAAGGGGTCCGGCCTGTGGCTGAGATTCAGGCTCTGCTCCTGGTGGTGGTGGTGCGGCGGCAGACCGTGGTGGCCGAGGTGCAGGGCGGAGGAAGGGGGGCTGTGGTGGTGGTTGGAGACGTGGTTGCTCCTCGGAGACGGCGTCCGGCTGGACTCGGACGTGGTGGAGACTGGAGCCGGGCTCAAGCACCTCGGAGAACCGGGGGAACTGAACGATCCGAAAGATCCGTTCGTGTTCTCATCCGTGGTCTCCCCGGGTCCCCCCCTGTGGTGGTCAGAAGACGAGGAGGAGAGTCTGTGGTGGTGCAGTGGGGGGACCCCCTGCGGGTCTCCGTGGGAAGCCGATCCCCCTCGTTGGGAGGAGGAAGAGTGCTGGTGGTGGGACAGCTGCTGCTGCTGCATTTGCTGCTGGAGTAGCCTGCAAGAGAGGAAAAGAAATACGTGGGTTAGTTTATATAGCCGTGGTTATATCGTTCAGTGCTGCTAAAAAATCTGAAGTATCGGGAATTAACCCTTTAACGCGCAGTGCTCCCGCTCTGGGAACACCAAACTCTGACGTTTAGACTGTTGCCAGTCACGAAGAATAGATTGGATTTCTATAAAAATAGTTGCGGGTGACAGAGCTCCACGAGAATCCTTTCCTTTTTAGCACGTCATAGCCCCGTAAAAAAATTGTCACGATTATTTTTAACAGCACTGACATCTGCTGACAAAATGGAAGAATACCAGAACGGCTAGATAGATTGATTGCCCAATGCTGAAAGAAGAGCAGCCGTTGCCATCGCTCGACTTAACTACCAGCAAGATGGCAGACGATCGAAACGTTCATCGCGTACCACAGATCTAAAGACCCTTTTTTGACGACAGCTGGCTGTGCGCGGGCACAGCCAGCGCAGCAGGTTGTGAAACTGTCAGAGAGCCTTCTCGGGCAACATTTTGTTTTTCCGGGCAATTTCTCAACGCGATTGATTCTATGCTATAATTATAAAATATAAAAATATAAAATAAAAGTGTAATATAAGAATGCAACATGAGAGCATTTCTTTAGAAAGTTTCACTATTCGCATAGCGTTGCGTTTATTAAAACGTATAGCACACAGTTTAACCCTTTAACGCGCAGTGTTTCCGCTCTGGGAACACCAAACTCTGACGTTTAGACTGCTGCCAGTCCCGAAGAATAGATTGGATTTCTATAAAAAGTAGTTGCGGGTGACATTGCTCCACGAGAATCCTTTACTTTTTAGCACGTCATTTCCCGTCAAAAAATGATCACGATTACTTTTAACAGCACTGACCTCTGCTGAAAAATGGAAGAATGCGAGAACAGAGCTGGATAGATTGCCCAATATTGAAAAAAGGGCAGCCGTTGATATCGCTCGACTTAACGACCAGCAAGATGGCGGACGATCGAAACGTTCATCGAGCGGTTGAGTTCATTACACACCATACAGTAACTAAATTTAGTTTAAGGTAGCTCGAAAAGTTTGTGTCGATACTAAAACCTGCTCCTAATACAGCTTAAAAAGTTACTTGACTCAGACTCTTAAAAAAGCACTCTTATCAGAGTTTAAAGTTCCGTAGAGGTCTTTAGAACCAGGTTTAAAAAATTGGCGGGAAAAATAGCAAAATTTTTGAAAAGGTACATTATGCATAATGTCAGTAGCTTTAAGGAGGGGAAAAAAGCAAAATATTATTAATTGTGAATGCTATGAGTTAAATACAGTAAAACGTCGATATCTAAGTCGCAGGGACACCAAAAAAAAAATTCGAGATACCGAGTTTTCGAGATTACACGGTGAAATGAAAGATCAGTTTGTAGGTGAAAACAGATTTATTCGGGATATCGAAAATTTCAAGATATAAAGGTTCTAGATACCGAGGTTGCATTTTAGTTTTTTCAGGTATAGGATGAAACGGGACTTCGCTAGTCTTCCCTCTGCGAATATCATCTTAACGTGCACAAACATTCAGGGGCCTTGCTAAGGGGGGGGGTGAGGAGGGTAAGGGATGAGCCTCCCCCTGACATACGTAAATTCTGTTAAACTTGGCAGAATTAGATACCTAGTTGACAAACTTGGTACGAGAATTTTATCAAAAATTATAATTTACCATCCATTTATGGCCTATTTGGTAAAATTACACAAACCCAGTTGGCTAAGTAAGAAGTTGGTAATAAAGGTGATAAAAAAAAATAAATAAGTTGGTACAATCCGATATTTGACATGGCAGTTTATTGACGTTTCCTACCCCCCTAAAAAAAGTCTCAGCAATGGCCCTGCAGACATTTACAGTTTCAACATCCTCAACTATTTCTTAAAATCTGATGTGTTTGTTTGTTTGTTTGTTTTTTCAACGGGCGAACACTTGTCGATCAGGCATTCGCCACTACAACTGCCGGAAGGTATTATGGCCATTTTATTATGGGGCCCGCACAGTGAGTGGCTAGCTTTACCCCCTACGAAGGGACGGACAAGTTAACATCCATGCCCAAGTCGGGATTTGAACCCGGACCCAAGGTGTGATAGAATGGTTCTTAAACCACTACACCACCTGGACGGCTTAACTCTGAAACTAGGAATATCTTTTTCTTTTTTTTTTACTTTAGTAAATAGTATGGAAAATTAAGTTTTCAAAGTCGAATACTTTTTCGATTAACAAAAGCTTCATAAAATCTATTTCACGATGCATGCTTTAACTTGTTTACATATGAGTCAAAACAAAACTTCTAAACAAACAAAAAAAAAATAATAATAATAATCTGCTTGAAAAAAATTTAAAAAAGCAAGAGCATAAAAGATATTTTGGATTTTGGAATATGTACGAAAAATAACAATATCGCTCAGGAAATACACGATCATAGAGCCTTCAGAAGTTTAGTAGAATACATACTTCGAGTAAATTACTTGGAAACAGATCGATTCTGACAGAAACGTATAATTTGCAATCCATGAAAAACAACCAATAGGTGTACATAATACTGAAATTTGCCTTACAAAAGAATGTCAAAATACGACAAAAGGCTCTTTTTTCAGACTGTTCACGACATATTACTGTTGTAACGCTATCGTTTATGCTTTACATTTAGCGCATTTATCCCCAATCCCAAAAAGAATTCTATACCCGTGTACAATCAAAATTCATAAATAATGCTCGAGTTAAAAACTCTTCATGCAAAAAATTCTCCAATTACCCACTTATCACTTTGTTTGGTGAATAGTCGAGTATCACAGACTTTAACCTGACTGTCACGGAAATAGAGTTTGCACAAAGAAATCAAACACAATGGTTCGCATTTAATATCGGTCAGTTTTTGTTTTGTGTTTTATTTTTGAACTTATTTCTCATACACTGTTGGCATTGTTCGGTTACTTTCGCCCGTTCATGCGAGAAAGGAATCGCGTGCTCTATCATTATTTATAGCATTTTCTCTATTTCTCTCTCTCTCTTTTTCTAATGAGTATCGTACTGTATCATTTGTAGTGCACTTTATACTGGGTGTCACAAAAATACTGAGAACTTATTGCGCTAAAATAGCTTTCAAAGTTTTTTTTTTCCCTACCTACACAAGTCTTTATGGTGTTTTATTTAAGGTTTTCGTAACGTGAAAAAAAAAAAAAATTGTAGACACACACACACACAAGACATCTTTTATTTTTTAATCTTCAGAAACGTTATTTTATTTCTCACTTACTTCCTTTAGATATTCATATAACCACAATTTTTAAACTCTTTATGTATGCACACACAATACAGGGTGTCCTAAAAGCACTGAGCTGGGTTTTTATTCCATAAATGTTGATCATAGACATATACAATAAATTATAAAATTACGCAAAAATGTAAAAATATAAATGACGATTAAATAAATGCCAATAAATAAAAAATTTAAATTTTTATAAGGCCACCGTACAAAAATTTCCTGATTAGTGCAATGTAGCCCATACATTAATTAGGTGATGTATCAAATTTCAGCCTTTCATCTCAAAAAGGATCAGAGATATCTTTATTTAAATTTAAGAAGGATTAGTAAAATACCGAAATAACATACGTATTATGTATTTATGAAATCATTGTTTTGCTTCGTAATTTGTGTACAGTGCCTGAAACGCAATATTCCAATGTGAATTTTTCTCTTCGAGAACCATTGAAAAGTCGTTTAAGTCGATATATATTTATTTTCATACATCTGCTCCTTTTTATGATGAAAGACTGATATTTTGTGCATCCCCTAATCAATGAATGTTGTACATTTTACTAACAGGGAATTTTTTTGTACAGCGGTCGTATAAAAATTTAAAATTTGTATATATTTAATCTCCTGAAAATTTCAGTTGATACATAAAATTCTGTACCTTTTTTAACGTAACTTTTTAGTTTATTGTACATATCTATGATCAATATTTAAGGAATAAAGGAATAAAAACCTAGGTCAGTTGTTTTTTGGACATCCTATTTATATATATGCAAGCTGTTTAAGTGCAATAAGTGCAACAGCTGTTTGAAATTTTTATTTACTACTAACCTATTTTACCTTATTTACGAATTTAATTGAACAGCTTTTCATGCACTTTAAGTTGTTACTTTTTTAGTTCGATTCATATTATAGTAACATTTACTTCGTTTGAACATGTACTACATAAACGATACAGAAGATTTATTCTGTGATTAAGCAGTCAATTATTATTAGCTTGTTTGGTAGCGTTATTATTGTTAATAATCCAACTACAGACTCTAAGTAGCATCGATTTTTGATGGAAAAGTTATTCACGGTTTACTAACTTTAGAATTATTATCGCTTTATGCAAGATTTATTAATCGTCCCATAGTCGCATCCACGGGAGAGGCTATGGGGGCTAAATCTCACCTAAAGGTGTAAAAATAAAAGTGAAAAGACTCTTTTTTTAAAAATATAGAATTGTTGCTTGGTTAATAAATTAAGCAAGAAACGTTTCCTTCAAATTATTCTGAACGAATTTTTCACAAAAAAAATGTGATTATTCCATAAATACTTACAGTTAATACCTGGTACAGGGTTGAAATTTGTTATACTGTTACTTGAAGAGACCAGATAATTATTTATGACTCTATAACAGAGTTACATTAATAGTGAGCTCGTGTCTTATGGATGAGTGATGCAGAATATTTTGACTTTATAAAAGAATTATCACTCGAAACGATATTATAATAGAGTTTAATAGTAAAGGCTGCATCTGTCTTCCTAAACTTCAAATCAGATGTTACTCTCGTGTATCAAAGGATCTGAAATTTTATTCATTGCATTTTTTCAGTCAGTTGAAAACTAACAGTTTGTTACGGTTTATTTTTGAACATAATTTCTGAATAACAATTTAAAGTAGCGAATCAAGTTTTAATTTACAAAAAATATTTAAATGGTTGAATCTTATAAACAGAAATGAATGGTTATCAGAAAAAGTCTGCTATTGATAATCACTTTAAATTTTTATCGGTAAAAAGGACTTCTTTGGCAATGCAACAAATGAAATAGAAATTATATTTTTCAAGTTCAAGTGATATAATTCTTACTTAATTTGACTTTTAAAAGCTTTTACCATTAACATTATAAATAAGTTATTAGTCGGCGGTTTAAGTTTTATTTGTTTCTTTTTCTGTTTAGTTCAAAAAGAAATTGTCCAGTATAAAATATTTTGCGTGTAACATCGATGTGTTTTAACCTTTGAAAAAAGTAAAAAATATTGTTCTCTATTTGTTTAAAATAGTGTAAATGTTCAAATCATTTATATCGACAAATATGTTGATACAAAAAAGTTTCTCATTTAATTATTTCCAGAATAGTGAAAAAAAAATTCATTGGAAAGATATTTGTTAGATATATAGTTCTTACATAAACTTTCAAACTCATTACAAGGTCTGAGTTTACAATCTATCTGAGACTGTTCGATATTACACTTCAGAGTGTGTATGCCCATCTATGGTCATCGTTTTGGGGTTAGTTTAAAAATAGTAAAAGTGACTAATTTTCTCTCAATAAAAATAATATCCTATATTTTTTCTTTACCTAATCGAGATGTAACACTCGTCACTTTATTTTTAACAAACCAGAAAGGAACAAAATAAAGTCCATGTGTATATGCCCCAAAAGGTTCTTTAAATCAGTTATTGTATCATCAATTACAGAAAAAAAGTTCCCTTTAGAAATATGAACCGAAAATTTATATAGTTATATGTGTTTGAAAAAATAGCAAACTGACCAAAGGATGGCTTTTTGAAGTTAAAACCACAATAGAATTGTTAAAAAAAGGAGGGAGTCAGGTGTATCAAAAAAGAAAAAGAATTTTCCATAAATTTTCTAAGATAATATTTTTATTTTAAATGTAGGTTTAAACCTGTAATGCCCACTATGAGAAATTTCAAAGCAAAAAATTTTTTTTTCCTTTAAAATGGTGTTCTCTTAAGTTCAATAACGTAAATATAATAAAAAATCACTAAAACAGTTTTTTTAATGTTTTTTTTTCATTGTATGATTTTAAAACTCTTCTAAACATTGTAAATAAAACTTTTTAAAAAATTATTTTGTATCTAGTGAAAAAGCATATATTTTCTTACAAATAAATGACAATTATTTATTTTTCTTCATATTAAATATCACGAAAATAGTAGAAAAACCTTATAGTAGAAAATGCTTCAAGTAGAACAAAAGGGTTACTTCTAAAATATTTTAATATTATTCATCCATTAATTCTGGCAACTGTGGACCCAAACCACACTACTATCAAGGACGTATCCAGAAAAGCATTTAGGAGCCAAAAAAGGAAATTAAAAAAAAAAAAGATTTTATCATTATCATTTTGGTAACAAAAATCAAAATTTCGGGAGAGGGGGGTATCTAGACCCCTGGAACCCCCCCCCCTTAAATACGTCCTTGACTACTATTATTAATTAAAGGTACAGTTAATGGTTTCATGACTTCAAAATTACATTTCGAAACATTTTTCCTGTAAAAAAAAAAGCTTTTAATGGATGGTAGCATATTTGCTGCCATGGACCTTAGAGGGTTAAAAGAGTAAAAGTCATAATTATCCAGTGAGAGAAGAATACAATAATAAGAGCATTTTATTAACGTCATTTCAATGATTTATGTTTAAGCTGAAACAAGGCGAAATATGCAAAAATAATAACAGTTAATTAAATCTGTAACTGAATTCTGCCTATGGAACATTGAAACTTTCATTTTAGAAATCGAATTTTAAAAAATAATGCATTTATTTTGAATAATAGATTTATAGAAAGGAATGGTCGAACTAGGTTATATCGTTAATCAAGGAATCAGAACAGTTATTGCAAAATAACTTGGTAATATAATAACCAAATTGGTGACAAAGCAGATGACATCGGTAAATAATTTTCAAGTAAAACTAATCATATTCTTGAAGACATATTGATGTGACATAAAGATGTATAAGCTACAAGGTTTAACAGTATAACAACAAACTTGTATTTAAAAAGCAAGATTCAGTATTAATTTTGAAATATATAAACATTTGAATAAATAAAATATTTTGACGTTGGAAACGTTTTGTTATACTGTAAGCGATGTCAGTGTTACCGATTTCAGCAGTATGTAAAAGTTATTTTGCAATTAAACATTCACTTGTGAACAAAATTAAAGTTACAAACACAAAATCTGTACTAATTAAAGAAATACTCAGTTTATTGCACCAAATTTGGCACAGAAGTGTATGTATAGGAGAAAATATAGAGAACAAAACCATAAATAAGGGCTAATTGGTAGTTTATATACAGGTTGTATCAAAAGCTTGTATAGCATAGTGCATGGTAGCCACACACTATGTTAATTGGACCCTTCACAAGCTAATAAAAAGTCGTGATTAGGGCGTTTTGGATATACCCTGTACATAACTAACAAATTATCTGCTTTTCATTGTCATGTTGCAATATGTTTTTTTCCCAAAATAATATATTTCGGCGCCAACTTTTGTTACTACAAACCGAGTATTTATTCAGCTATTACAAAGTTCGTTTGTAACATTAATTATGGACATAAGCGTACATATGGGCTTTCGCAATAAGATGGTATGTTAATGGTAACTGCATATGAAAATGAATTTTTTATGCGTTTAGTTTTAATGATAGGAAAATTCATTATGTATAGCAGAAATACACTAAATCGAAATCAGTATGTTAGTCTTAAATGTTAAATGTTTTTAGATGTACACACAGTACTACTACTAAGTTCTTCATCCTGCTTAACTTTACATAGCACCTTGAATATGTTAATCATTTATTCAACGTATGTTTCCAAGATTCTCCCATAAATGTTATCAAGAACATCGGAAGTTTCCTAAAAAGTACTTCTACTTTCTTAATTATCAATAGTTCACATTATCCTGAATTACTTATCGATTGTTTTAACGACGTGAAACATGGTTTGAATCTTTCTATATCAAGATCAATGACGTCACGTAGAAGTTTGATTAGTGGCTTGAATCAACACTAGAATCTGTCTTAGTTCTACGTAGCAGCCATTTTGATCCGGCGGTTCACATTTCCCCATTATTTTATTATAAAAATGTAGGCCATTATTTCTGCCGGGTTAATTATTCTTCCTTCCCTACAGTACCTGGTCATATCGTATATAAGGGTTGTCCACCAGCATATATGTAATTTTTACTTTTCGAAAATATATCATGTAAGAAAAGAATTGTAATCGTGAAAAGATTCGACTTAGAGATTTTCATGTAGCTACACGTTTTGAGGCATTCTGAAATCATTTGTGTTACTTTTATGATGATATATATATGTAAATGTATTTATTCGAGTGAACTCAATAGCTAGTAAACGGTGCATTCGATTGAACTGAAATTTGGTAAATGTATAATAAACTACCCTTGTACAACCGATATTTTGATGCGTATAGGACGTATAGTTTTTACTGGGCTACAAAAATAATTCTTATACATTCTTTTAAGGTTTTCATCACACTTTTCAAAAGTTGTAACGATGAACATTTATAGTATCTTCAAGATAATTTTCAAAAGTTGTGTATCCATTTATAGTTCGTGATATTTTTCTGTAGATTTCTGAGAACATTGTTTTTAAAATGTTTCAGTTATTCCTTAGTAAATGTTATCACTCATTTATAGAATTATCTAATCAGAAATAATTCAGTCGAAGTCGTCTTTTCAAATCTGGGATTTAATTTCAAATAAGCACCAAACTTTTCACTGCCAGTTAGCAATTCCGGTTTCTGCCATTTACACTACTTTTTCCATAGATGGCTCAATACTGTTAGCCAATATTTGAAAACTAATACAGGAAAACTGCAAGTTTGTATCCCGATAAAAGGCAATAAATTTGTGTTTTGGAAGAATAGAATGCCTTGTGCCAAATACAAGTCTCATTTCTTGCAACCTACAATTTTTTTTTGAAATTTTAATAGTTTTTAAATTTAGTTTTATATCAAGTAAACCTATGATAAGAAAATATGATGTGGACAACACATGACTTTTTGTACGCCTATTAAATCATAAATATTTTCGGTGCACTTCATCTAAACTTATTTCGTCTGAAAGATATACCATACTGCAATGATACTAAGGTTTAGCGATTTCTAGCTAAATATTTGATTGATCGTCAAGCTGGGTTCAGTTTGAAAGATTTATTCTTGGCACTTAATTTGGCAATATTTCGCTAAAAACCGACAAATTTAAGATAATTTGCGAAATTTTGAGCATAGAAGAAATAGTGATTGAACACAGTCTTTCAATGAATTGAATTTACCCATAGACTTTAGAAGTCTTTTGTGTGCTGTAAATAAATTACCCAGTCGATTGCAATCAAAAAAGACATACACAACTGTATGTTACAATAGTTCTAAATACAAAGTCTCGACATTCTACTACAGACAGTTTCAGAGTTATGTAATTATTCAGGCTCCAAATTTGGCGACATTTCGGAAAAACTTGCCAAGGTTGATCACAGTTGGCGAGATTCTTTGCATGTCCCAAACAATGACTGACTACATACATAAATATATATTGAAGATGTGAACAGTACTTAGACTGTATGTGTATGTAGCAGGAAGGTTGCTATAGCTCTTGAATAATTATTAAAAATATGATTATTAAAATAATTCAATTATTGAAATTATGATCTGGTAATTCAAGCCTCAGTTGTCTACATGCCTCTTTTTTCTAGCATTCAATTGTCAAACGTATAAAGTAGAAGCTGCAAAGAAATAGAGAGTTGCATAGATACAGGACTGTAACCAAGATTAAAGGCCAGGTAGGGCTAGTATTAGTGGCCGAGGAAGAGTGTTTTTCAAGCAGTTTTAAATTTTTATTCCCTACTTCGGAATCCCTGTCTCAGAAAGCAAATTAAAGTGCAAGGAACTTAAAGGAAAAGCGGAAACATTTTGTTTTTGCTTCACTCCGGAAAAATCCAAGATCCAGCAGTACTTGCAGCCAGAAGCAGCAAAATAATGAACCGTATTGAAATCTGGCACTTATAATGACAATTCGCCCAAAGCGATGGGCATTTTTTATGATTTAAAATTTTTATTTTATTTTAAAAAACACTGGCTCTTAAACTTTTGTTTTTATTGGTGAATTTACAGAAAATTTTAAAATTATATAAAAATAAACAAAAATCTATTCGTTGTAACCTTTCCTTTGAAAATCACTATCAAATACTTACTTCATTTAATCAGCTTATATCACGATTGCATGTTCCATTAGAGTAGATTGTTTTCAATAGACAGCTTTCCACTCATTTTCTAATCATGTCGTGTCCCCTCCTCCCCCAAAAAGAGCATTAGTAAATTTTCGGACGTTTGTTTTATGATTCAAGGATTCGATTTTCTAAAAGTGTGTCCATCAAAGTATGACTTGACGCCTTCAGATTAGTGGGTCCTATACCCTTTATAAAAAAGCTCGTTAACTGTTCATAAAACCGGTCGTCAAACGTATAGCTTATGCTTATTAATTTTTTTATTAATTTTCTTATAATGATTACATTAACCCTTTGACGCGCAGTGTTCCCGCTCTGGGAACACTAAACTCTGACGTTTTGACTGATGCCAGTCCACGAAGAATGGATTTGATTTCTATAAAAATAGTTGCGGGTGACATAGCTCCACCAAAATCCTTTACTTTTTAGCACGTCATTTCCCGTACAAAAATTGTCATGATTATTTTTAACAGCACTAACTTTTATTAGCAAGATGGCGAACGATCGAAACGTTCATCGCGTGCCACAGAACGAGAGACCCCTATTTTTACGCAGCTGGCTGTGCGGCACAGCCAGCTGTCGTCAAAAAAGGGTTCTCTCGATCTGTGGCAGGCGATGAACGTTTCGATCGTCCGCCATCTTGCTGGTAGTTAAGTAGAGCGATCGCAACGGCTGCCCTTTTTTCAGCATTGGGAAAGGGTTGCGCCTCAAAGGGTTAATCAGTATTTATCATTCATTGCCTAACTATAACAAGAAAAAGGCAAATAGATTCAAGATGATAGTCTTCTAAATTCCTAATTCAGTTAGATAAAGGGTTAAAAATCTTAGGCGGTGTGGGGGCTGAAAGACTGGTAGGTAGGGCTCAGTCCCCGTAGCCTTCCCCCCTTGATTACGGTCCTGGTTATATAAAAATCAGAAACCAGAAACAAAATGGAAGACCGTTTTGCTTGACCGCGTTCGTATCTGGCGAGGCCCTCGCGCTCAAATTAATTCCATGTAACATATACGTGATTGAAGGCGGAAAATTTGAAATGCCTAAGTGCATTTCGGGAAGATGTAATTATTCGCGATCGGGAATTTTCTCGCAGGTAGAGGAGGCCTCCGCGGCAAGAATATGAATTTCTCTGGTTATGGCTTGTAGCCCCCCCAGGCTTGATCGCGATTGGTAATTGCGGTGTATTGTGTGAGGGGATTTAATGCTACGCCGCCGCTGCGGTATGAGAAAGATTGATCTATGACAGGATAGATCGAAGCAACGAGGCAATTTAAGTGAATTAGTTCGTACTCCCTGAGCAAATAAAATGACACGTGTTGTGTGTGTGTGTGGGGGGGGGTTGCTCTTAATTAATTACAGGCAATCTTTGTGGTGGAGTGCTGCGTGTTTGCGCCCGGCTGAGATGGAAATGAAATTTTTGCAACAAGAATACTTAATAAACGGAGTTTTTTTTTTTATTAAAACTTAATGATATATGCCCAAAGATGGAATGCGGCATAGACTAATTACGTTTTTTTTTTTGTACGAGTCGGCTTGTTAGGGAACCAGTTAGTGACTTTTGAAAATGTAAATTTTTCAGGTTACGTTTATTACTTTCCGAACATGTATCAGGTTGTAACGAAAGTTTTCCACCATATCTGCCTGAAAAACTAGCTTCTAACTCCCTAGATAACTGTTTTTGAACTTTCGGTACCAAACCTGCACAGTATCACATGATACAACACTAGTACTTAAAGCTGTACTCATAATTCGTATAGGTTATGTAGCTGACTTTTTGCAACACAACTGGAAGTAAAGGATGGTTCTAATTCTCTAGAGTGATAGTTCCATTTGAGACACCTTATACTGAATGATAACTATATTTTTTACAGATTTCACAACACAATGTTATAAAGTAAACCTCTTTATTTCAAATGTCAAAAATCGTTTGACAAAATATGAGCAAATACGCCAACGAGAACTGTGTGCTGGTGCTGACGATGTTTGCGGTGGCGGGAAACTTTCGTTACAACGTAATACCATGTAAGGAAAGTATTGTGATCGTGAAAAAAATCGACTTCGAGATTTGGGTGTATTGACACGTTTTGAGATCTTCTGAATTCATGTGTGCTGTTTTTATGAGATGTATGTGTGCATGTGTGTTTGTGTGTATGTGAGTAAACACTATAGCTCCTAAACGGGGCATTCGATGGAGCTCAAATTGGGTATATATGTTATAAACCGCCGTTGCAAGACCGGTACTGATTTTGGCGTGTATAGAACTTGTAGATTTTCTACAGGTTACGACAAAGATTTCTTTTACTTTATGGCATATGGGGAGAAATTCTTGCAAGTGCGCTATCGTTTAAATGGTGCATTTGATTAAACTACAATTTGGTATGTATGTTTGAATTATTCATCGATTAAAACTTATTTAGATGCTTGGTAATGATCTTAATCTTAAGTATTCGAAAAGTCGAGTAGAGTCACTCCAGATTTTTTTTTAAATCGTTTATATTTTTCAGCTGTAAAGTAATATTATAAAGTTGCTTTATAGGTACAATAAAGGAAACTAAATATCTAAATAAGATAATGGATAAAAAAAAAGTCTTCAGAAAAAAATGTCAAACTAGTAATAACTTTTTTAGTCAATGATGTTTGTGAATGTTAGAAGTACTAAAATGATAAATATGTTTTTATAAATTTTTTTTAAAGGAAATGAAGAAAACGTTTCCGACTACGTTGGTATAAAATTCAACCTTGTCTATAAAAGTTTGTTCCTCTTATTTTGAAACAACCTGTATATATATATATATATATATATATATATATATATATAGCTGGCTGTGCGGCACAGCCTGCTGTATTCAAAAAAGGGTCTCTAGATCTGTGGCACGTGATGAACGTGTCGACCATCTTGCTGGTAGTTAAGTCGAACGATGGCAACGGCTGCCCTTTTTTCAGCATTGGGAAAGGGTTGCGCCTCAAAGGGTTAACCAAGTTTCATAAACAATGCGCTTCTTTAGGCAATTTCATCTATGTAATGAAAGAAACAATTCTGAAATAACAATTCTCATCCAGTGCAATCGGGGAAAGAGGGATTAGCTTTTGGAAAACCATGGTTGGAAAGTTTACTGTCACTTGAACACTTCTTCTAACGTGATTATTAACAGGTACACGAAGACGACGTTTCCGACTTCACATTGACATGTGATTCTGAACACAGTCTCTGTACCCCCTACACTCCCTGCGAGTTTGTCAGTCAGTTAGCAAATCACCTTGTTTATTAAATAAATAATTAAGAAAGTTTTATAACTTTTCCATGCAACAATTAAGTTTTCCGATGTGCTTAGCTTCACGATAGTTTTTATGAATTATTGTAATGATATTTTTAATGATAAATGTTGTGTTTCAAAAGCAATTTCTGAAAGTATCAGCTGAGAAGAAATTTTTAAATTATAATTATGGTTAAATAGTTAACTTTAAAAAATATTTTTTACAAACACTCAACATTTCTTGAATTAAAAATAAAAAAAATCTGGAGTGACTCCACTCGACATTCCGAACACTTACGATCAAGATCATTACCAAGCATTTAAATAAATTTTAATCGATGAATAATTCATACATATATACCAAATTGAAACTCAATCAAATGTGCCGTTTAAACGCTAGCGCACTTTCAACAATTTCTCCCATAGGCCATAATGTAAAACAAATCTTTGTCGTAGCCCTGTAGAAAAACTATAAGTCGTATACACACCAAAATCCATACCGGTCTTACGACGGTGGTTTGTAACATATATACCCAATTTCAGCTCAATCAAATGCCCCGTTTAGCTTTTGAACATTTGAGAATTGCTTTAGCGAGGAGCTATCGTGTTCACTCACGCACACACACATACATACATCTCGTAAAAATAGCATAAATGAATTCAGAAGACCCGAAAACGTGTCAATATACCACAATCTCGAAGTCGAATTTTTTCATGATTAGAATACTTTCCTTACATGGTACATGTTCGGAAAATGAAAAGAGAAGTGGAGAATTTCTTAACCGAGCATTTTCAAATAAATACTGATAAAAATAGAGCATAAGATCAAAAATACACTTATCAAATATCCACAGTGTTTAGAATATATATCAAGAACCTACAACAAACACTATATTGACAATCGATAGTTTTCCATTGATGCTTTTGATACACATCAGGCAATCTGCACCCACTCGACCCGTCTGCAATCGATAATTGTTTCAGGGGAAAGTGGACAACTGTTCATCGCTAATTACAGAGACCACAGGGGGTGTATAAACTGTGGCTAACAAAAGACCACTCAACAAAATCGATAGATTGAAGACCAAGAAGCGTTTTGCTGCTTTAGTGCCCGGATAATACCGATTTAGTGACAATCAAATAGATATGCGAAACATTCTATGATTTTACAGAGAATGTATCTCCTTTAATTTATTGTCAGATAGAAGAAATAAACTTTGAATTTATTTAGTAGGTATAAAAAATTATGGAGTCACTTATTTCTACTCAACTGGCTTGGAAATTCAGCATATTTGCAATATACTTCTTACCATATACTATAATTTTATGCAACTGAACCCACATACATTAGTTGCTAAGGAATTTTGAAAGATCAAATGAAAACGTTTATTTATACAGCGTAAATTCAAACACTAAAACATACTTGTATTAACAAAAAGTTTAGATACAATGAGCCAAGGCTATACTTTTCTTGCAGTATAAGCCCAATTTTCACGTTTAACTCTGATTTACTTTTATTTGTAGTTGTTATATTGAAAACACTTTACAAGTGGAAGCATGTGACCAACAGTTGAAAAAAAATACAGGTTGACTAATGAACTAAGCCATATAAACATCACCAATTTTAAGACTATAAAACAATATAAATTAATTTCGATTTTTCTAGACTTTTTTAAAACTCAGTGGAAAAGGCATTCATGAAAATGTTAGTACACATCAATGTATTAAAAACAGCTATATTTTTCAGACTTGATCTGAATGAACGAGCATAACATGAATGAACGAGCATATTTTAAAAAACATTCAAAATAAATGCTTTACCATTTCTTAAGCCAAGCAGAGGTTTCTGAAACGTGTTTTTTTTTTTCGGTTATTCATCAGAATGTATTTATTTATTTATTTATTTATTTATTGGTTGATTTTTTTTGTTGTTGTTGTTTTGTTGTTTATTTTTTATCTGTAATGTTGGCTAATATGTATGTTGGCTATATATATATATGTATATATATAATATAAAATAGCTAAACTATATATATATATATATATATATATATATATATAATTAATACGTAAAAACAAAGACTATTACTGCGAACGTATATTATCAGAATCATAGGGCCAAACAGTATGAAATTCGAAAGACAATGAACCAAATTATACCAGAATGAATGGAGTGGAAATTATAACCTTTGGAACATTCTTCAGTGGCCATACCCAGTTGATTATAAATAAAGACAAAAAAATATTAGGGTTTCGGTTGTGTGTCATATCAAAAGAGATATTCACTCCACACATTTAGGCCCTATCCTACTATAGAAAAACAAGAAAATAAACGCATAATTAATTTGAAAGAAAAATAATAAAAAAAAAACACTGCAAAACAGACATACTCAACAGGAATAATGTAGATCAAATGGCGTGAGACAGCAAATTTTGTTACTTGCAACTTTTTTTAATTATGTTCTAAGACTATATTGACATCCTTTAACTAAAATTTACTCCTCTATTTACTTGCAAAGCTACATTTTATGATTTATATCTGAGCATTTATTTATTTTAGACACGCAGTATCCCCAGGCTTACTTTCACTGAAATATAGATTATGTTAAGCAACATCTGAGATAAAAAATTAATTAACAGCCTTATTTTGTTTACTGATTCCCTTAGTTTAAACTCATAACAACAAAATCCCTCATTCTCTCTCTCTCTCTCTCTCTCTCTCTCTCTTTTTTTTTTTTTTTTTTTAATTTTTGTTTCTTGTTTGAACGCCTAAATATTATAATAAACATTAACTATATCTATTACTGGCCAGAAGGAAAAAATAATAAAATTATTGTTTTGATTTACAATTATCCTAATAAAAACAATCGCTATGTTTTTTGGGTATATAATGAAAAGGACACGGAATAGGCTATAAGTTTCTGGGGTAAAAAGAAGAGTTAAAATTTCTGAACCATATAACACAAAATATTCATCAAAAAGGGATTTCATCTAATCAATACAGCATGCCAAATAAATAAATTATATCTGATTTACAGGCACGTCTAAACTCGATTCTCATCACTGAAAAATACCCAATACTTTTCTTTCGCATTGGAGCAGACAGCTGTTTAACACTAATTATAGCTGCGATTGGTGTGTATGAAGAGTGAAGTCTCACAAAAGACTACTTCTCAAAATCAATAACTGGACACGCTGAAATGAATTCAATCTTTTGTGCTTTCTCAGAAAATGTTTACTGCCTAAAATTTCCACAGATGGT
The DNA here is from genome assembly GCA_038373885.1 of Cheiracanthium punctorium. Taxonomy (NCBI): domain Eukaryota; kingdom Metazoa; phylum Arthropoda; class Arachnida; order Araneae; family Cheiracanthiidae; genus Cheiracanthium; species Cheiracanthium punctorium. The sequence continues at coordinate 1,326,192 of JAWZYV010011853.1, forward strand.
ATTGTAACAATTAATAACAAAGCAAACTACGGTCCGTATTTAGCGGAAAGTGCAAGGGTATAATTTTGAACTGGGATGATTACTTGAGCCTTTGTGTAAAGCTGAGGTTGGTAAACATAATGGAACAGATATTTAAAAGTTTTCAGTTTCGTTTCGGAAATAACGAAAGCATTTATCAAGAGCTCATTCAACGTAAAGAATATGCTGCGGTAGGATTTGGCTATGCTGGAATAAATTCAGCGTAGAACATTTCCCAACAAAATATAGTTTGATTTAATTATTACTCAGTGAAATGCTATACATTTGCTAGGAAAAATTTCATAAGATTTTACATCTTGTGTTTAATAAAACACTGCGCGTTAAAGCGTTAAGTCACTTCAACAGATTAACATTGGTTCAATTTGCAATTCTGTAAAAAGCGTCGTTTGGCTTCGGCAAGGTTTTTGCTATAAAGAGGGAGAGATTAACTTAATTGGTTTTCTTTGGCACCTATCAGTCGAAGTGGAAGTGCTCCTACGGATCTGAGTTTGAAGCCAAATAACGCTTTTTACAGAATTGCAAATTGAACCAATGTTAATCTGTCGAAGTGACTTAACCCTTTAACGCGCAGTGTTCCCGCTCTGGGAACACCAAACTCTGACGAACGTCTACGAGAATCCTTTACTTTTTAGCACCTCATTTCCCGTAACAAAAATGGTCACGATTATTTTTAACAGCACTGACATCTGCTGAAAAATGGAAGAATGCGAGACCAGCTGGATAGATTGCTCAATGCTGTGAAAAAGGGCAGCCGTTGCCATCGCTAGAGTTAACTGCCAGCAGGATGGCGACGATCGAAACAGCTGGCTGTGCCGCATAGCCAGCTGTCGTCAAAAAATGGTCTCTAGATCTGTGGCACACGATGAACGTTTCGATCGTCCGCCATCTTGCTGGTAGTTAACTCGAGCGGTATCAACGGCTACCCTTTTTTCAGCATTGGGAAAGGGTTGCGCCTCAAAGGGTTCACCTAAACTGTGTTCGTGAAGCTAAATTTCAACTATTAGATAATTCATTATGTTGTCTAGCACCAGACAAACCTTAAAGTAAACGGTAGCATCGGCGAGCGAGCAGTGCTATCAAAACTCTTCTTTCATGTTGCAAATGTCGCCAACGCGTTTTCCTCAATAAGTATTCGTTGTATCCGAATACTGCAACAGTCTTTTCTTCATGATTTTGTATGCACTTTAAAATGTGATCTGAACGAACTTTGTACGATAAAAACTCGCAAAGTTTCAATGACTCAGACTTTTTTTTGAAATAATAAAAATTCGATTTTGAGAGTAGAATCCTGATATAAAAAGTAGCGTGATCAATTTTCGCAAAATTGGATCTGTAGTTTCTTTTTGGTGTCACTAATGAAAACCTACTAAAAAGATTTGAAAGAAATGTTGAATTTTAAATTGAAAGCCAATTATATCTGTAAAACTACTGAATAGTTTTCCTTTCAGCTGTTTTCAAACACTGATTTTAAAATTTTTAATTTTATTGATCTCAGTTTTTTAAACAACATTAGTAAAAGTGCACGGTTTAGGGCACAGAAATTTTATATGGTTTATGGCACACAAAGAGGGCACAGTTTATTAATTTCGTATAGTGCAATGCGACGTTAGAGATATGAAGTAATGCATAATTAAGGAAGAGAGTTTAAGACACATTTAGTTTAAATTATAAAAAAAGATTGTGTCCTCTCTATTCCCGAGTGCTTTTTTTCTGACATTTTAATAGTTAAAATTTTTTGCCTTTTACTTAAAAATAATGGCTGTTCATTATGAAATGTTGGAAATAAATTGTAGCAACACTACATTCTTTATGAGTTATGTAGTCGATATTCATTAGATCATGCAGAAAGTGGCAGACACTTCGAATGATATCAGATACTTTTCTGGTCACTAATTATATTGAGTTATTAATAGTTAGTAAATAGTTTATCTACGTTATTAATAATAGCACGCCTCAATTAATAAAGATCAGGGTTGTTGTTTTTTTCTTTTCTGGGGTGAGTACAATTGAATGATACAATTAATTGTCGATTTAATAGGCATGATAGTTTAAAATCTTCTATATCAAAATAACGGGTGCAGACCATCATGTTACTCAGCATCGCCTAAGCTATCGTCTACAAAATAATTATTGGTGAAGATAATTATTTTACTGGTATCGACAAACCTATTTAAATGAAGTAGTTGTTTCAACAGGCATGAAACTGGAGTTATTATCAGACTATTTAAGACGAAAACTTTTCAAAATTAATTCCTTTTTAAAAGTTCGCAATTGAAATACAGTCAAAATATAGACGATGAGCACTGAATCAAATAAGATCGAAATTTACCTCGTATTAATGTGGAAGTTGTTTTCACTTTTACGAGTTCATTTACGTAAGACAAAGCAAGTTTTTTTCTCGCTTTTCTTCAGAATGATGAAAACAGTTACTTCAAACTTTTCAAAGACTTAGTAGATATAAACGGAAAAGAATAGTAATTCGCATTTTAATAATTTATTTCTCCTGTTAAGCTCTTACTTAAATACAGAAAATAACAGTTTTTTTAATGGATAAAAACAAACAGTACCCTTAAATGTTTTTAATAAAATCAAATTTTCATGTACAAAATCAGTGCTTGAAAAGAAGCGAAGGGAACAAGCCCACTTTTCACTATACTGTAAAACCCTGTATTAACATCATTCAAGGGACCGTAAAAAAAATGACGTTATATACGGGAAAACGCTTAACCGGGATTGGAGGAAAATTAAGTCTTGACTTGTGTTACATACCTTTTATTTATTCTCTTAAAACAATTTAAACATTAGTTTTCAGAATTATTTTTTAAAGAAATGTGTTTTTAACTTTAATTTTCGCTTTCACTATTGGCATCACAAATTTCATTTTCAACGCATATGAGTTTTTATAAATTTTTTTCTTGGCCTTCCAATTTACTCGTATATTTTTCCCTTCATTACGATTTCGATCATCATACGAGCAATCTGATTTTGAAAGAAACGTTAAATATGGGGAATGTAACGTTACTTAAGGGCTTTTCTAACATTATGGGCATGAGAAAATATTCCGGACCAGTAGAAAAAGACATTATAGGCGGGAAAACTTAAATGCGGATAATGTTAAATGCGGTATCGCATCATTTCTGAAAAGAACAGCCTTAAATAATGTAAAATATTCTAAAATATTCTCAATACATACTGTATATGTCGCTTGAGTTACATAAAATTAATTTAGGAACAAAGGAAGTTCTGATCGTGAAGTTACGCACCTGAAAGCGATTTTTTCGAAATTTTGCCTAGTAAAATTTTTACTTAATATTTTAGGAATTTTTGAATGATTTTTTACGGGTAACCAACAATAGCAGCAAAATGCAAGGGAATAATCTTTATTTCATCAAATATGTCAGAAAGTTTACTTTCAAAACAGTTTGTTCTGAATTCATAACGTAATTTACCAATTAAAAAAAATTAAAATCTATTTTCAAAAATAATTTTCAAAAAGTAATTTTTAAGTGATTGTATTCTCAAATCTATTTGTCCTAAGGTTTCCCGATTTCGCCATATTATAGAATGTACATTTCCCCTCTTTTTAAAGTAAAACAAAAAAGTAATATAAGATATAATTCGAGGGGGAGATGCCACATTTAAGGATTTTTTTGTTGGACAAATTTAAAGTGCTAAGTTGAAGAAAAAAATACACCATTTTAATCAATTTTTAAATGGTTATGCTTATTAATTGCTTTTCTAGTATGTATATGATTGAAAAATTTAGTGCTAAATAAACTCATGTAAATTGTAGCATCTTCCCACATATATAGGGGAAGATGTCACCAATTAGTGTCTGAAAAATGACACAAACATTGGAAAATTACCTATGAATTAACAATAACCATGAAGAAACAAATAAATCTGAAATGAATTTTTTTTCGAATTATTCGCCTGAAATTAACAAGAATACAGGTTTGAATGTTAGCCTTAAAACATTTCATTCAGTAAAAATGATCGCTATTGCAATCTTTGTACAACTATTTCTTGCATTTGATATACTGAATGCAATTACAGGTCAGACATTTTTAGCGTAAAAGTATAAAACGAGCAATAAATTTAATTCTGAACCAATAACTTAATAGATTGAATTAAGTTTGATTCTGAACAAGAAGATCGATCCGTGTTCCTTTTGTAGATCCGAGGCATTAGTCTATATGATAATAAAGTGAGAATTATATTAGTTTAAAGTTATTAATATCTTTAAAGAAACAAAAAAAAAAGTAAGTGTAACTACAATACACATATATTATACACAATGCGAAATATTACATTATAATATTAAATAATTTTTCAATTAAAAATATATAATGATAATTATTATAATATCATAATAATTATTAATTTCCTTTATATTTTACACTATAATACACAATTTACAAAAAAATAAAGTTTGAACCATGTTGCTCCTTCCCATAAGTCTTATGTGTGCAACTGAATGCGGAACTTACTTATATTGCTAATACCACATTTAAAATAAAAATATTGGTTTATTAACTTTAAATGTGGTCAGCAGAATATTGTAAGGGCACTAATTATCAGGTTAAATGTTCACAAGATCTAAAATAACGACTATTAAATGCGATGAATTAAGATAAATTCACAATCTAATTGTTCATTGAGATACGATTCATCACATAAGAAGGTCAGTAATCCTATTTTTTTTTTCAATTAAAATACCAGCAGCAAACTTGCCCCCCCTAGTTCCCCCAGCTGGCATCTTCTTCCGAATTACCTTAAATTAGGCGATTTTACACAAATTTTAAGCTAAGCAAAACCAGCATTTTAAGAGTTTAAAGCTGTTGCAAGAAATGTTCATTTTGCAAGTTTTAGGGATGGACGCGAGACGAAAAATAGGAATCTCGCGTCTCGCAAAATAGCCTAAAAGCTTTGTCTCGTCTCGCAAAAATCCTTATATCGTAATGTTAAAAATGTGTGTCTCGTCACGCAAGAAAGCTGTAAATCTCTGTCTCGTCTCGCAAAAAAGTCGTCTCGCGTCCATCCCTAGCAAGTTTCTACTTTTCATTTTCCTGTCGATGACGACATTGAAGGCAATTTTTTTTTTTCTTTTGCTAAATGGCGGACCTTAGTGGTATATAGGCATTCTCCACTTCTTTGGTCAGAAATGCTGGCCACTTTATTTTGAAGACACCTAATAGCTGGACCACTGTTACCTCCTATACTATGAAGGGATTCCTACTACACCCAAGCAGATGACGGGAATCGAACTGGATATAGTATGGTAAGATGATTTTTTATAGCCTCTGCAAAATCCAGGTGGCTTGAGGAAAAATTTGTTATCTGACAAGTCAGACATTTTTTTTTCTTTTTTCTTCTTTCCTTGCTTGTTAGGGAAAAATGAAGGTGGGGGTACGGTACTGACGTACCACTAAAGACCACCGAGTACATGCGGTGTACGTGCACGTTAAATCCGTGGTTCCGAATGTCTTTTTGACGGTCGCTAGCAATTTTCGAGGGGTAAGTCCCCTATCTTCTGATGAGGTTCCAAATTGTGACGGGAAACTCCGGGAAGGACGCATGTAGCTCTAAAACGACACTTTCAGTGACGTGTGCTGCCTTCTCCTCGCTAACAAATTTTCGAGTGCGAAGGACGGGGACGCAGCATGTATATGTACATTAAAAAAAAAAAAGAAGAAGAAGAAGATTTTAACCCATTTATGCCTAGCGTCCCTTTTTTGGGACGGCATTTTCGCTATTAGTCGAAAACGTTATTTATTTTTCCTAGCCTTTATTCATGAGTATTGAGCCTCAACTCTACAAAATATTTTAACATGACCCAGTAGGATGTTGATATTTCGATTTTTATGCATAATGATTTTAAAAGAAATCATCCCTTGTTCAAGAAGTTGACATCGGAAATTTATCTATTATTTCTGATATCAGTAAAAATCGAAGAAAGTCGCAAAAATATCCAGGCACAAATGGGTTAAACAGGTGACGCCATAAACAATGAATATGATTTATAACCTCTTTCTGTGAAAGTCGGACGAATGAGAAGTATCTAATACCTTGCGCGGTGAATCCAAACATTTCACCATTATACACCTGATGTGTAATACATTCACTAATCACATATTCATCTTCGGAGAAATAAATGTAACACGCGCAATTACGGTTGTCACGTAGAAGGAAGTAAAAGTCTGAGCCTCAGAATTGAGTTATTGAAGTGTTTGAAGCTCTTCCGACTGCATGTTTGGGAAAAATGTTTTAAGAAAACTCATTGTGAGGTCCATTGTGTGTCAGCTGGAGATGAAAGGTTAGAAATGGAGTTCCCAAAATGAAAACGGCTTCGGTGAACTATTATCACTAGCAAACGAGTATTTCCATCAAGGAAAAACGCGAGTCGAGGCTACACGTAAAAACGTTTGACGGACAACGCGTGTAGGATGGAGTGCGTAAATGCGGGTATTCCCCATGAGTTAACTTCCCTGTTGGTGTCGTAAGTTAAAACGTTACAATGTCAAGTTTCAAAGAAGTATGCATCTCATTTGATATGTTTTATTTTCATATTCCTCTTTGTATTCACACGCACATATATATTTTTTTATGACGAAGGCGAGAAAAGTAAATTAATAAAGTCTAAAATTAAAATTTTGAAAAATATACTACTTTCAGATTTCAAATGCTATTTTTATTTTCAGAATTTTTGCTCCTTTTTGAATTTTTTTTTTATAGAGGGAAGATATTATAGGATTAGTGCATAAAATATAAAAATTAAACTAAAAATTAAACTTATTAAATATAAAAATTAAATTAAATTAAATAAATATAAAAATTAAACTTCTAAAAATTAAACTTTGATTGGAAGATTTCGTTTGATAGAATAATATGGTTTTTATACAATCTAAACATCTATTTATTTATTTTAATTAATGAACGAATATATCAAATGTTTGATACTAAAAACTAAACATGTTCTTTTATTGTTATTTTTAATTTCATCTTTCCCTTTGCAGAACTTTATTTTAATAGTTGTAAACTACATGTTTACGATAATACTCTCCCCCCCCCCGAGTATTTTTTATTTATTTTATTTTATTTTTTGTGAGTGTAACTAAAGTTTATTGAAGCTATTTTAACAAAATAATTCATTTGAATCAACAAAGCTTCCTTTGATTCAGCGACGTTTTGTGGAAAAGGTAAGGTTTTTTTTTCATTTTTGTTATTTTGCAAAGTTATAAATAATTTTAATTTTGGTTAATTCAATAAATTACTAAATAAAAGCAAACCAAATTTTTTATTTAATCAACAAGAGTTCATTAAACAAAACTTTTTCACTCCATAAATAGAATTTGAATAGTGAATTTCCTTCGCCGACTTAGAATCTCCAAGTGAAAATTTTTTTGCAAATTCTTTAGTCATTTTCACAATTAGATACATGAGAAACGAAGCAAAGGTATATCCCGCTGATAGCAATTAAATACTCCCTAAAAGCGACGCTACACGACTCTCGTTTTTAAGAAAACAGCCGATGTGCCTCGAGCAAAACGATGAACAAAGATCATAAACTCCATTAAATGAAAGAAAACTCACGCTCTGCAATCCATCTTCCAGAATTCCATGACGAAACATTGTCTATCAACTGTCTTCCTCTAAGCAAAGAAATATCAATTACCTTATTAACTCGGAACTTAATTTTTCCATAACTATTCGCTAGGAGACCAGTATGATGAATCAATTCCTACACCCAAATTACGTTTGCAGATAACACTGATCTTTTGCGACGACAACCAGAAGCAAATTAAGTTCAGCAAGAGTGCCATCCTTGCTTATTAACTTTTCCCACCTTATTGTTGCTGAACACAGCCTAAAGAAAAGTTCTCAGTTGGGGCAACTGTCTGAAATCCGTTGCCGAGTCCCTGCTAAACAAATTAATTCATCATTTCGGAGAATACAATGAGTGAAATTTCGCTTTGAATCTATCCACGTATTGTTTCTAAGCGACCCTGGGGCACGTTTCCCTCGTAGATCAAAAGTCCCGATTCTCTTCTGAAATGACACGATCTGATTTTGTTTCGTAATAAGGTGGGAAGAAAATTAAAAAAAAACGTTTCTAGCTTTTAATTGGTCTCTTGCATTATACGCTGTATCTTCTTAGGGGCATCTGAAAGAGAACTGAACAGATAGCTGTTTCAAATCAAAAGTGTGCCGAATGAAAACATTTAAGAAGACCTCATTATTGCATCGCATTAACTAGTAACTATGCTGAATAGTTTTCGGCTGAACTTTTTTTATGTCCTAATTAATCTGCTGTTATTTAAGGGTATAAACACAAAATTCGATCAACCTGTGAAGATTTGTTTTATACCATGGCAATTAGGGATTTCTGTAATATATTCATAATCAGAGTGGGGAGTAAAACAGTCGGGAGAAATAATGCCAGTATATTTAATGATTGGGATAAATTGAAACAAAATTTCGATGTTTTAAGTTCAAATTCACCCTGTTTCTTGGATGAATTTACACGTCCTTGTCAATCAGCGATTTCTTGTGAACAGGTGGGCGCAACTATTTCCATTCAACTTCAGTTTGGAATAAAAAAAAAACCGTTTACATTTCCCCCATACTGTTTCCATTTCAAAATAGTCTATGGGGTAAATGCTAAATAATCTAAAGTACATTTAGAAATAGAATACACCTGTCACCTTGACAAACGCACTCTTAGTCAGTGTCTTCCTGAATGGATAAAAATGGGGGGAGGGGGTCTCGATTAGTAAGGCGTACGAAATATCAGGTTGTAACGAAAGTTTCAGGCCAGATTTGCTTGAGTCAGCTCACGCGGTACCCAGCTATTGACCTTATATGCCAAGTTTATGCGATGCAGCGCGACTAATGGACATGACACTAAAGTCTAACTCTTTCAGCTAGCTCTCGAGTGGATGAATACTTTATTCTTTTCCACAGATTGTCGTAGGCGGGTCTCATCAGCATCATTAGGCCGGCCAGAGCGCTCTGCTTCTTAAATGTCCTAGTCCTCGTTTTTGAACTTTCGGTACCAAATCTTCACAGTGTCATATGATACAACAGTAGTACCTTAAGCTGTACACATGATACGGTGTCATTCTGTAGCTGACTTTTTGCAACAGAACTGAGAGTAAATGATGGTTCAATCTGGTAGCGTGATAGTTCCATTTCAGACACCTTATACTTAATCATAACGATATTGTTTTACAGATTTCACAACACAGTGCTCTAAAACAAGTCTTTTTCTTTCAAATAACAAAAATCATTTCGCAAAATATTGGCAAAGACACCAACACGAACTGCATATGCAGGCAATACTTGCAGTGGCGGAAAACTTTCGTTACTACCTAATACATTTAATTTTTTTTTTTTTTTTAAATACCGTGTTTACTCACGTAATAGCCACACTTTTTTACAAATTTTTCATTGTGAAAGTATAGATGCGACTATTATGAGGCGAAATATATTACACAATACTGTGCACTGTAATGTTAAAACATTACGGATGTGAAATTATAATAAAATTAGTAACTTTCCAAATGTTTCCAGATTATGTGTTCTGTTTACCAAATACATTCTTTCCGTCGGTTTCACACAAAATAAAGGCATTTTTCTTTTTGTGATATTATTTTTATAGACATAATATTTACAAATTGTGAAAATTTTGCCAAAATATTCTAATAACATAATAGTACATAATTCAAAATAAGTCTCTTTAACTGAAGGTATTAGTAGCATTGCAGTTCTGGAGAGAGTTGCGAATTTTCTATTTTCTAGACGAAGGTCAAATACACGACTGCGATTTTTATGCGAGAAAATTATTTTGACGTTTTTGTATTTTTTCTGTTTCAAAACGGGCGTGCGACTATTACGTGAGTAAACACGGTAGTCATTTTGACATTAGGACTGTTGGCTGTGGTAAATAGAAACATTACGTTTTTCTTAGGCCCTGTTAATCGAAATTATATTGTTTTGATAATCAAAATTTATTTAATTACAAACAGTATAAAAATCCATTAATAAATTATTAAAGTTTATTTATTTGAAATTAAAATTAGTTTAATTATAATTAATTCAGTTAATTTTATTTTTAACAATAATTCCATTTAGCTAATTAACCATTTTTTATGTTAAATTCCTCAGAAGTGAGCTTCCACGCACTTTTTTCTTAGGACTGCAACACTGTATTAGTGTATATCACTTATTAGAAATATATTCACTATCTTCATATGTACTCAAAATAAGTACATACAATAAGGATATTTCAAATTTAAAGACAACTATAGTAATTCTTGTATTTATTCAAACATCAATAATATGGATACTTCAATTTTCTCGATTATTGTGCGAACTCAAAATTCATAAAATGAGTGTTTCACGTACTCATTTTCAAGTCCTGTGTGTACTCAAAAAAATGACACATGTACATCACATCTTTTTCTTGAATTTTAGAGTCAAGTATTCGGAGCTATTGCAAGATCAGAAAGTACTCAAAAACGAGTACGTTTTGCTTTTTCCAAAGTATGTAGTTTTAACATCGGAGGACCAATATAAAATACATCAGGTATGCTGGCAGAAAACTTTTCGTGCAGCGGAGCTGGGAAAACCTATATAACTATTCACAAAGAAGTTTCATTTTCATAATCTTGTATTAAAAAATTATTTAAAAAATTTATATAAATATGCATTGCATATAAATAAATAAATAGCCAGAAAAGTATTCCTTCGTAAATCAGCTCCACTGAACGGCAGGTAACTCTGGAACAAATAAATTTTTAGTATGACATTTATTCATTGTGAATATTTATAATTTATTTTTTGAAATCCATTTAAACTTTGACTTAAAGTAGATACCCCGTTTCTAATACCCCATTACGACATTTTATTATCGTTCTCAAATGTGACATGCTCACACTCTATTAGGGTGTCCCATAATTATTGAAATATGAAAGGTCGAAAACCCCATGTTAATAATCATTTTAGGAAAAGAGTTGAAGTGGTTGTTCAATTTCTCAACCAAGTTAAATAGACAACGGCCTTGCCTCCAAAAATTTCATTCCTGAAATGAAATAGAATCTCTAAGCTCTTAATTTTAGTCACGTGCTTTCTGCGAAAGATACGATAGTTTTTGATGAAAAGGGTCGGAAAGTTCACTATTATTTCAGAACTGGTTTTAAAGTGATTATTAACATTAGTAGTTATTCATATTAGTATTGTGAAATATGAATGATAATTTTAAAACCGCAGTTAACTACTGATAAAAAGGTGAAAACTGATTAAATATGCGATAGAAATGATAGTAATGAAATTACAAATTGAAATATGTAAGTGGCGATAAAACAAAATCTTGATTACGAAGTTGGGTAATATTACTGAAATATTATAAATATTTGTTTTAGTGAAATACTTTTTTCTTTTAAATATAATGTTCATATATTTATACGCATACATATCCTATGCAAAACATTATTTGGAAGAACTATTTCTTTCAATTAAAGAAGTTAAATCTTCTATATTCAGAATACATTTCGTTACATCTGTAATCTAAAACCATTCCATTGTGGTAATTTCTTCTCCAAATACTTTGCAGTTGTACAAAAAAGTCCTTTCTCGGTGTCAGTTACTGAGACTATAGAAGGCTTAATTTCTTTTGCAAACATTCTAACTTTCCTCCATTGCACTAATGATATCCTGTAATAGAATTTGATCTTGTGTTTCTAAGAATTCTTGACATGTCGCCAGGAACAATTTTTTTTTCATCCCATGAGTCTTTTGAAGTTTTGAATGTGCCAACGAGAAATCCAAAATTACAGATTATAGGATTTCTTTTTCAAATGCAAACACTAATAATTTACTCAAAGTGTAATGCAGTATGTAAAGCTTCTACAATACAGAAAATATTTAATTGTAAGTAGAGTAGGAAGGCAATTTACAAAGCTATACTATACAGGAAATATTTACTGTAAATAAAGTGGGAATGCAGTTTAGAAAGTTACTATACAGCAAATACTTAATGTAAATAGAGTCAAAATTCAGTTTACAAAGGCAATATGCAGAAAGTACAGGGTAATTATAATTAAAGTTTAAGTTTTAAAATGCCTTGAAAAAGAGTCACTAATCAGACAGCTGAAGAAGGCTGAAAAATATTTCTGCCGAAACGATCGGACACTTTGATAAGTATATTTTTATGTATGTTATTGTCAAAGTTTAATTTATCTCATCTTTTAACAGCAGTTTTTTTGAGTATTTCTTTTTTAACCAGAAACTGAATCTCGTACTTTAAACCGTTATGACATCCTGCAAATTAGAGAAGAATTTATTATTTATATGTGTTACACCTGGCTAAAATTTTATTTATTTATTTATTAATTTTTGTTTTAGGTTTAAAGGGAGATAGATGTATAATAGTCTAATCGCATTTTTGCTTAACATTGCAGCGTCTATAGCGAAAATCTACCTCTATGTTAAATTTCAAAGCTGTTAGCTCGATTGGAAAGGAATAAAAAATCGACCTCAAAATTCTTAAAAGTGCGACACAGACCATAGAGAACGGGAGCTGAATAAAACCTCTTAAGGGGATGGTAGGCTATGACATTACCAAATTTCTGCCAAAAAATCGCAAGTTTTTCTTAATGTATTTGAAACAAAAACTGCATGTCTCTAACTTAATTAATAAAAAAGTTATAAGCGTTTAAAAAATGTAAGTATCTCATAAATGGCCCTTTAAATGTCCGAAAAAATACCTTTTGTGCAAAATGAATATTTTTCACAGTTCTGTGTCTTTAAACTGCCCCTTGCGATACAATTTTTGAAGAAATCTTAAAAATTCATAAGAGACTCAAGATGCATATAAAAATAAATTTTCTTCTCCGTTTTAATTTTGGGGATCACTAAGATTATAAAAATTCAATATACGCTTATAAAAAACATGAAAATTTTGTGAAAATTTAGGGTTATCGTATAAAAATGCTTCCTAAAATTTTACTTTTCAACGAATCTCTAAATTAATAAGAAAATTTGTTCGGAATACATTTTTGAATAATAACAAGGCAAAATTCAAGGAAAAACTTAAAAATTGGCAAAGATACATATTTCAGAAATTCAATTTTTTAAATTTAAATTTTAAAAAATGTAATTTTTTTAGGGTTTTTTTTTGAGTATTTAATTTTGTCATACTTCAAAGAATACACATACAAAAATTCATAATTTTTGGTCAAAAATTAAAAAAAAAAAACTTTGCTAGCGTCCACCGTCCCCTTAAAAGAGCTACAAAAAATTTTTAATAATCTGATATTTCATTCCTTTTATTTAAAGTGTCATTTACTTATAGCAAGAACAATAGACGTTAGTACTACAACCTAAAAAAATTAGTAGGAGTAAAAATTGAAAGATTTTTTTAATAATGTTCACTTCACTCCCTCAGCAGTTCATTCGAGAACAGGAGAAGGAGGAGTTTTGAGAGAGAAGAAATGATTTCAGTCATTTAGTTAAAGTTAAAAGAGCTAGAATGTAATACACACTAATTATGAAACACTTTCGAGCTGCCTTATTTATGTTTTCTGTGCCGTATACAAGAGAAAATATATTTTGTAGAATTCAACAAATTTTAATCATTCAGCAGAAATTTTAAATGAATAATTTTACTGAATCGACAAAACTTTTTGTTGAATTAACAAAAATTTTGTTGAATTAACAAAAATTTTGTTGAATAAACCAAAATTTTGTTGAATTAACCAAAATTTCGTTGAATTAACCAAAGTTTTGTTGCATCCACAAAACGTTTTGCCGATTGAACAAAGTATTTTTGTTTTTCCGTACAACATAAGAGACAACAAAAATTTTTTTAACTCAGAAAAACACTTTTTTTTCCGTGTGGACATCGAGTAAAATGTACCCTTGAAGCAGAAGGAGCTTCCTCTCTAAGTACTGGTTAAATTTTTGAGCTTCTAAAGTTGTGTACCCATTTGTATTTTTAAAAAATCATAGTAAGCCTCGTGCCCGATACTTTTTAATAATTCCTAAAAGTTGAGGCCTATAAATGCTATGGCTCGCCTGTATGCATAATACTTCGTTTATTTGTATTGCATATGGTAAATTGATTGCGATAGTGGTTTAACTTTTCAGCACTTTTCAACGAATTTGAAGTGTTTAGGATTTTGGTCCGTCTGTATGTCCTTCTTGTGATTTTAAGCCGGTACGTCTGTCCATCTTCTGAATGCCATAAATATGCATGATTACATAAATATGCATGATTACTATACGCAAATTATTTATGTTGTACAGAACCTTGTTCCCTACTGGAAATCATGTTTTCAGTATTTATAGATTTACAGAAGTACCTAACTGAAGACCAATGTATTATGTTTTATGAACAGCCATTGTTTAAAGCGTATTTTAGAAATATTCTGCTATTTCAAAAAAAAAAAAAATGTTAAGGATTGCAGAATAATGCCTCCCATCGAAAACTGTGTATGTACCATTTAGAATTCTTCTGCCGGAGCCCCCAAAAGAATTTCAATACATTTTGTTTATATGGCAGTATAGGGACATTAATCCATTTCAAGCACAATACAATAACACTTACTCTTCATTTAAAGAATGGAAATAAGATTTTTTAAGTTTTTTCACAAGGTCTCGCAAAAAAAAAATTAACGTGTTTACTCGCGTAATAGCCGCACTTTTTCCCTCCCAATTTTTCATTGTGGTCCAGGTGCGACTATTATCCGGGGAAATCGAGTACGCAATTATTATACATTTTTCTATGCTAAGCCAATACTGGTAAATAAAATGCATTATAACTAAATTAATACTTAATCAAATGTTTCCAGATTATTTTCTGTTTATTAAATAGTCTTTTGGTCCGTAGCACACAAAAAAGAGGGATTCCTCTTTTTATGGTAATAGTTTTATAGAATAAAATTAATAATAGGCAATTAACAGCATAATAGACAATTCATTCTCATGCCATAGAGCGAATGCCATAGATGCGAAACGCTTTAAAAATTGAAAATTGTCACTAATTTATTAAAATATTTTATTTTAAAAATTGGCTTAATTATTTCTATATATATATATTTTTTTTTTGGGGGGGGGGAAGGGAATTGAATAAAAGTAGGGGATTGTGGTTTTTAAATAAATACTTACTGTTAATGTGTGAAATAATGTTAAATTTGGGCACTACATCACTGAAAAGTTGAATAATTATTTATGACTCCAACGAGTTATGTTAATAGTGGGCTTGTGTTGTATGGGCAAGTGCTAAGGTTTTAACGTTATAAAAGAGTTATAACTATAATCTAGTTCACTATAACCACTATAACCGAGTTCAGCAGTATTTGTAACCCCAGGCCCTTCTCCTAAACCAAAACCAGGGTGGGGACAGGGTGCAGATGTAGGACGGCTTACTCGGGCTGGGGCTGTTGTATGGAAAAACACTCCAGGATTACGAAGACAAAATTTGTTTTCGTTTTCACATAGTTTTACAGGGCAAGTGAAGTCACGAAAAATCTCAGCTCCGAGCTGCGTTTCGAATTATATTCTAGCAGCTCGGATCACGTGTTCTATACAGTATCACATGTTCCAAAAGAGATGCACTTATTGGTTGTTAATATGCCCGGGTCTGCTAGCCTTAGGAAATTCTTGCGAGGTGTGGCGACAGCAGACCGTGGAAAAGAGGGGAGATATATTACTTGCGTTTGAATTAGATTTAGATCCTGATACAAAACCTTTGTTTAAAACGAAAGTCACTACGCCCTGAAGAATTTTGAAGCAAGCAAATAAAAATTTTGAATTTTGAGAGGATGTTTAATTTTATATGTTTTATATATATGTATATATATATATATATCTATATAAAGTAGCATATCCATTAGGAAGGGACGCGAGACGATATAAGCTTCTCGCAGAACAGCCTTGTCTTGTCTCGCAAAATCTCTATATCGTAATAAAATCGTCTTGCATCCATCCCTAATATCCATTTTTGTGGGCCTCACCGGGGCACACGACAATCGCCAACTATTTGGCCTGCCCAGCATGGGCGCTCTATTCATGTATGCCTTCGAATCATCGAAACTTACATCTCACTACTGCTGACATTCTGTCTCATTTTGTTCCCACCTATTTCAAAAAAAAAAAAAGAAAAAAAAAAACTTTACCATGGTAACATTCGTTCACCAAACAATTGTTGGACAGAAGCGTCCCCCTCAAATTGGATTTAATCCTGCGTCTCGCCAGGTCCTCTTGTGTACCAATAGTCATTCGGGAGTTACACAGCTCCTGGACCCCCCCCCCCCCCCAATTGGATTTAAACTCAATAATCACATACTCCCGCTTACTGTTTAGAGTTTCATTTATCCGGACGGAAATTCTGCACTCTTTTTTTTCGTATGGAAATTGCTTAACAAGCATTTTCTCTCCGCGTATTGACTGTTTTTGTGACGTCATTTACAAATTAATGAGAAAGGAAATTGCAATTCTGGCGTTAATAAGTTATTTTTGTTTCGTTTTTGTGCGGGGGGAGGGGGTTGTTGTTCGCGGGTAATTCATTGCTGAGTTTATTCTCTGGTACTAATTGCGAGGAAGAAAAGGAATACATTAGGAACTAAATTTGCAGTTATTCACTCACTCGCTGGAGCTAAAAAAATGACGGAGTAAGTAATCAAAGCTGAAGAAGGTGGGAAAAAATTGTTTAATTTGTAGATCGATTGTTTAAGATTGAATAAATCTGCAAAAGAGAGGGGAAATTTATTTACAGAAGCTGCATCCATATTGTTTATATGTTAATTAATGACAATGAAATAATGGGTGTTGCTTATCGTTTTACCCCGCGCATTGAATAACGATATTGTTAGACAAAGATCTCTCGAGTTAAAATTATTGTTATGGGTTAGCCAGTTATTTTGACAAGTATTTATCAAAAAATTAATAATTAGTCGCAAACTCACCCCCTTTTAATAGTAAAAACTGTATGTTATTATAAGTAGATCCTTTATTTTAAATGCTAAATTCCGAGAACTAACACATAAATATGCGTTCAGTTGAACAATAGCAATCGAAAAATAACAAAATAGTACTCGTCCTTAATTAATAGTTAGGCATAGTTTGCTATTATCATGCGTTTAGCAATTCCATAAGGTTTTTAGGAGTAAGTGAGGGGGGGATGCTCATTATGTGTACTATCGTCTCTAGTAACGGAAAGGGCACTATACTTATTGGTAATGTGTGGTTACCCTCTCCTGTGTCCTTTCTAGCTTTCCTCTTTCCTGCGTCCCTGATTGTCATGTATTTTAAAGTCTCCAAAATACTCCACAGATTTCATTAAAAAAGGAAGCTTCCATTCTGCTGAGCTTGTATTTAATGCAGTTATTTAAGCAAGTTTTAAAGTTGGGAATCCAATTCAAACATTAAAGAAACAATTGCTTAAGATCGTTTAAGATTCATGGTGAATTAATATTTTGCTTAACTACTTAATAATTAGATACTGAATAATGAACTGCGCTTTTATGTATTTTAAAACAATTTTTCTCTCTTTCCTCGCAATTTGTTTCATTTTATCATGAAGGCTTTAGTTCACATATGGGCAACCTCCGGTATATCAAAACCTCATATAAATAATTCAAAACCCCATATAAATCCCAATTACACGGCTCGAGCCTTTTCTAACATTCTGAAGTTTGCCCCCCGACTTCACTTATATCCTAAAGTTTGGCCAGAAACTTTTCAAAGGTTGCGAATACCTGCTTTAGTTTTAAGTATACATTATTTACTTTTCTAAAATAAATAAATAAAAATCTTAGCCTTTTGTCTTAATTATCTGTCGCGAAACATACAGCATTAACAATTTTAATTTTTATAGCTTTACTAAGTCACCTTTTCTTTTTCTTTTCTTTTTAACAGTATATCCCTTAATTTTTCACACACATTTGAGCATTTAAAATAACCCGAGATGTATTTAGAAAGGAAATTTTCTACATTTTCCTACAAAATCATCAAAGACATGTCACGGTACAATTCATCTCGAAAAACTTGATTACTATTATTTACCAACTTACTATTATTTACCAACTTTTACTACCATTATTTATTTATTTACTTATTATTTATGTATTTATTCGTGTATTTTTTTTTCCAGTGGAGAGCTGCTCTATAACTACACTCTTCTTTTAATGATTTTTGATACTTTTTTTTTTTTTTTAATAATTTAAATTCCCACAGTGATTGTCTTTCAACAGTACAATCCGGATTACAAAGTCAAAAGTGCTCCATGAAACCCAGGAACATAATATTCAATATTAAAAGCTTGGAAATTTAAATTACATTCGACAAATTACCCCCCTTTTTTTTTCTATCGCGAAAAGAATCTAGTACATGCAAAAGGATAAAATCCTCCTCCAGATTATAAAAACATTGGGCAACCGACAGTCTGACTGACGTGTGCTAGGGGGAGATGATAACAGGAAATGAAGAGTAGATGAAGTGGGCTTCCCTCAATGAGAGTTTAAATGGTTCGTCAGTTCTCCCCCCTTTGACCCCTAGAGATTTCTTCCCCAACAGGGAAATTCAACCGCAAGGGCCCACAACGCATCATCTGGTTCAATTAGTACCGGTAACTGCGTCCCTGATTTCCCAACGGGTGTGTAATCTGGTTCAGAAGCATTAGACCATTTTCTGCTCGCTTGGATATTTTGAGAACACTCTGTGTCTGTCCCATTACTTTCACGTGGTTCTATTTATTTATTTATTTATTTTTATTTTTTTTAAATACACGTTCGAAAATCGATGAAATCGATTTTGTGGAATCGGGATGAAAATGTTTGAATCGCTGGGATTACACGGAACACTGAACAGCGCTTTGCAACAAAATTTTCGGCTTGTAATCAATACAAGAGATTGCCTCTTAACCGGCCTCCGTTTAACCGGATCTCCGCTTTAACAGGCGATAATTGATTTAAATGCAATAATAATACAGTCGGAACTCCGAAGTTGGAAACCCCTATAATTTGGGCACCTCTCTAAGTTGGACACTTTTCTCGGGAACGGGACGTGTCCATAATATAGAAATAAAACTCGACTGCGTTCGAGCCTCGTTAGGGGAGACCCCTCTGAACCCCCCCCCTCATTTTTTAGTTTCATTATTGCCATATTAAAACGATATTAATTGACTATGTCATTTTATCTCTCCTCTTTCGTGCATTTCGCCTGGTAAACCTACGTTGAAATTTTTAGAGTTGTAACCTATTTATAGAAAAATACATGGGATGCCTATTCTACAGCTTACGAAATAGTGTAACAATAGATTAAAGGTGTTGTGAACTAATAGTATTTAAATATATGTAAAAAATACATGTGATGCATATTCTACAGCTTACGAAATAATGTAACAATAGATTATAGCTGTTGTGAACAAATAGTATTTAAATATATGCAAAATTATGTCGCATTTTTATGTCGCTTTTTTGGGACACATTTTTGGACAATTTTCAATAAAGGGGGTGAGAGATAAAATGACATAGTCATTTAATACCTCTGTAAGTTGGACATCTCTGAAAGTAGGACACTTTTTGAGGGAACTGCAGGTGTCCAACTTACAGAGGCTTCACTGTATTACAGTAAGGTACCGTTTACGTGTTTCTCATGAATACGATTTTTGCGTTTATACGTCTTTTCGTGAAGTACCGATTCATTCCTATTCGTTTTAATGAGAAAATGTTTCGTTTATAAGACGCGCAATTTCGGTTATACGACGTTCTTCACTTTCCTAAACTTTGAAAATGTTCTGTCTCAGTCATTACTTTCCTCTATTTAATTAGAAACTTTTCCTAGATATAACGTATAATAAAGCATGCAAGGAGAGATGTAATTACCTTACTTTAAACATGCAATTGACTATATAGAAAAATTTTGTCAGAAAACGAGTGAAAAGACATTTCAACGGCTTATTCAATCTATAATGCTGTAATTAATAATCAAATGACAATCAGAACATGTGACCACTATGAAAGATTTTTTTTTTTTTTAAATTCAATGTCTGTCTGAACATAAATCATATGGTATTTAGTATGCATTGTGTATTGCATTAATAAATTATATGGAGTATTTAAGATAGAGAACGATAAAGGTATGATTTGTTTCTCTTATATGATAAGTATTTTATTTTCAAAAATTTAGATATTGCTTTTATTGCACCAGTTACATGAAAAAGACTTTAAAATTATCGCATTCACATAAATTTACATTAATAACTAGGGATGGACGCGAGACAATTTTTTGCGAGACGAGACAGAGATTTACAGCTTTTTTGCGAGACGAGATAGACATTTTTAACATTATGATATAGGGATTTTTGCGAGACGAGACAAAGCTTTTAGGCTATTTTGCGAGACACGAGACGTCAATTTTCCGCCTCGCGTCCATCCCTTTTAGAATGGGCGCCGGCAGAATATTTCCCAGGGGGGGCAAAGACTACTTCAACGTATGGTTAGCATGTTGGAAAGAGCAAAAAAGCAAGGGAAAACACTGCATACAAAAATACAGCCCCCCTTGCCCTATGCTGCCGGCGCCCATACCTATTAGCAACTTAAAACTTGTAATGTAAGTTTTTTTATTAATGTTTCAGTTATACGTCTTTTCATTTATACCGATCCCTTGAAATTATTAATTGTTTTATGTCGATCCCTTGAAAGACGTATAAACGGTGCTTTATTTAAACGTTTTTAAAAAAATTAAAAACGCAGTTGAAAAGACAGACTTTTCTATTAACAACTTTGTGTCTATTTTCAAATGCATCGCAGTGTTTGCTGACGTGTCGATGTTGAAGCCGTAGATAAATGGTTGGTCCAACAATGGTTGGTGACAGGGAGCTTCAGAAAATTTTTTTAGAGGACGATATCATCGTAACTGTCGCTGATGTGATATACAGGATAACGTTGAGTTTGAAATCGATGATCCAACAGCGACTTCCATCATATAACATACAGATGGAGCAAAAGCATACTGGAAATAGATTTATGATATATAGAACAACAAGCATCGGATTCCTCCATCGATGTGATGCTTTTAAAAAATAACAAAACTACGCAGTCGAATTTCCAGTCTTCAACAGAAAAATATGGCTGAATTTTTTTAAAAACTTTTCTCCAAAATGTTTAATATGCAGAACGTTTGTAATAAATTGACCTGCTTATTATAATGCACTTCCATATTTTTCAAATTTTATTTATTTATTTATTTTTACATTCTCTGCTTTAACCGGAATTTCGCTTAACCGGCTTAGCCCCAGCCCCATTTAAGCCGGTTCAGAGGGAGCCAATCTATGACATGTTCAGTGTCGCCAAAAGGAAAGGTTATATACTAAATATAAGTGCTTCAGAAACAGGTATAATGTGAATAACCAAATAATAAACACTATCATAATAAACCACACTTTGAGATATTCTCTATAGCTGATCTTGAGGAACAGTAAGTCTACACACGTCGATGTGAAGGATGTATTTTCAAAACTTGCATTTTCAAAAGTCGCTAAATCCGACCTTGGTATATGGCTCAAGTGTGAAGGTCCAGAAGTCTGGACTATAACCGTGCGTCTGTCAATCTAACGGTCTGGAGTTTTGGGCGGCTTTCTCCAGGTGTAACGTAAATGAACGCTAAAACCTCTTTTAAGTTCTCCGTCCAAGGCACTCTCCCTTTAGGCAAACGGCCTTAAGCTGTTTGTGATCGTGTAGCTTTGCCTTAACCACGTTTCATATCCGCTCTTCCTCTCCTGTTTGTATTAAATCAAAAATTGGATCATTTGCAATGTGCGTATTCCATATGCTGAACTTTTCTCTTAAACATACAATGAATGAGCATTTTCCCATTGCCGAGAGTTTATCTCGGTGCTTAAACTGACGCAACTTCAGTTCATCAGCTCGGGTTATTCGCTCGTGTGAAGGTGTGTGCTGTTTTGAAATCCCTATTCAGATGTAAATTTTGACACTGGCATAGCTGATATGATGATGTGGCACAGTTGATATGATGAGTGAGGAGGGCAAATAAACTTTTTTACTCAAAATCCTTTTAAGATGTTTATTTAACAACATAGAAGCTAGCTTACAATTTAAAATAAAGCAATATCCTTGAATCCGGGAATATTCTTGAATCATCTCAATTTTCGACGGTCGATTTCAATTATTTGTGTTTGAGTTTTATCCCTTCTGATAAAATTCTGTTTATAATTGTTTGAAAGCCGCTTTAATTTCCATGAATCTTCTCAATTCTCGACTGTCGATTTCAATTATTTGTTTGAATTTTATCCGCTCCGATAAAAATCTGTTTATAATTGTTTGAAAGCCGCTTTAATTGCCATGAACAGAAAAGGGATATATGTATTTTATTAGTAAAATGAAATCAATTACAAAACAGTTTTTAACCCAAAATTTTTCTTTAACGTGCGCTTTCACAAAAAATAACTCCAAACTAAATTAATCAAACATGGTACCTAAATTGCAATAAAGTGTTAAAAATGATGATTGGCATAAATGGTCAACTAAAGCCTTGTGTTTATTTCCAAAATTCTTAATCCCATCGTATTTTTTTCATATGTTTATTTTATTTTGTTTTACATATATGTTTAATGTTTGGCGCAATACTTTCAAAGCTTATTTATTTATTTATTTATTTTTAATTGCATTGCGATTATTATTCATTTTTACTCATTAAAATTCTAACATAGTTTTGCGCAATTAAAGAAACTCTGGCTTCAATAAAAGAAGCTCATATTCAATTGTCCAATATCAGCAAAAAATCAACGTTTGGTTAGATTCTACCAGATAATAAACATTTCGATGATGAGGATTTATAAGCGGGCTTCGAGCCAAGCACACAAATCTAATATACGTGTTCACAATAACAACAACAACAAGATTTCGATTTTAAACGCAAATGTGGTTTAACTATGAAGTACTGATTCAAATGATTTTGATCACAACACTTTAGAGTACTAAAAGGACTTACCTATAATTATGTGTTTTGGAATGCGTTGTATTGATGATGCAATAAAGCGATATGTTTAAGCATTTAAAATAAGTTTGAATAACAGTTTAAAAGTACATGAGCTTCAATAAAACTGCTTTACCCAATTACATAGCGCAGTAGCGTAGCCAGGATTTTATATCGGGGGGCGGTGTTGGGTATCAAATTTAAACCTGAAGTTCAATTGTAAGCTAAATATCAAATTGTAAGATAAGTAAAGCGTGTCGTTTCGGGGGGGGGGGGGTGAAGCCCCCCTCAGCTCTTCCTCTGGCTACACTCCTGAAGTACCCTGACACCTCCTAGCGTATTTGATCAAATTTGTTGGTATATTTTAATACAGATTAGCACCAAGCGGGCATTAACTGTTTTTTTTTAGCAGGAAAATAATCTTTATTCTTAAAAAATTATTCTTTATATTTTGTATAAAAAGTTAATTCGTATTGCTGATAAATTTTGCTGTAAAATTTGAAGAAGGAAACACACACACACACACACACACACACAAACAAAAAAAAAAAAAAAAAAAAAAAAACTTGTTGGCATGCATTGATCGATGTAATGAACAAGACTGTTTAGAAACAATATATCTAGAAATCTCGTAAAATCTTTCTGGTTCAATGATTTATCAAAAACTTTTGAGAAACTAACTTCAGTTTATAAGAATTTAAACACACTTAAAGAAATTGGTATTTAGAAAAATTGAACAATTTCGTATGAGAGACCAGACTAAGATATTTGAATCAAACACTCTTTAGTTGATTATACAGTCGTCTATAATCGATTAAAACGACTTATATGGATTGAGATTACGATAATTACAAATATCTAAAAAGATTATGATTAGTGAATGTTAATTGAATAAAATCGATAGAAATCTTAAACTGAAACTTAAAACATTCAAGAATGGTGCAATTTGATTATAGCATTTCAGTAAAATTTGTAAAATCTTATATTTCAAAAGTCTGGTATAAAACTAACAAAAAATTACGTACTTTTTAAGGGATACAATATGTCTTTGATTTCAGTAGCCAATTAATAATTGCGATATCATGATTCAGAAATTAAGTAATCAGAGTCTTAAAGATTATTTTGCTTCCTGAAGAAAAAAGAATCTTTGAGCAGAGATACTTGACTGACGCTATGTTTTTTTTTTTTTATGTTTTATACAAGATTGTTTAATTTAATAGAGCCTTTATCAGCCTGAATAAAATTCCATTGGAACTATTTTGATATATTAAACAACTCTTCCTCGCAGATACTAAGCGCTGACTGTTTCATGCAAGCAAATCAAACTTTCTATATTTTTCAATGGATCTAATCACTTACTTTATCACTCGTCATGTACCAAGTGGTACATGGTAACGCCCTAAACCTGTCTGGGGAGTATTGAAAAGGCTAAACAAACTTTCCTCTGCGTGATATAAGGTGCTGCAGATCATTATTTGTCTGTTTTTTAATGATTAATGATTTTTGATCTAGAAATAAGGTGGCAGAACTCAAGATCTCGCTCTTACAAAATTCTGATTTTCTTAATACTTATCGATTAAAATATCGATATCTTATAATATCGATTTAAAAAAAAACACTGATTAGAAATTTTAAAAAGTCAAAGATTGGATATGTGTTTTTTAAGTCCATAGAAGGTCTAATAATAATATTAATAATAGCATTAAAAGTATACATTTCTTATTTCATATCCTTAAAGATTTTTAACATTCAGTGTACAGATTTAGAAACCGCTAATAGATCTGAAAAAACACTCAAAATGCTGGTGTTAAACGATAAAGTAATTAGTAATCCTCTTTCCTTTTACTTCTTATGTGTGTTTTTTACAAAGTTTTTTAATTACTTTATCGCTAATAGATCTGTTCAAAATGTTTTAGATATGATATAACAAGCTAAATTTCCATAAGTAGAAACTATACTTTTATTTATTACTATAATGAGTTATTTTAATACGATAGCACATGCAGTCTCTTAACGATATAACATCCTGCCTGAAAATACTTTCAGTTATTTGATCTTTTAACAGTGGCGTAGCCAGAAATTTTTCATTGGGGGGTGGGGTACGACTACTGCAATTTGCGTATATTTATAGGTGTGAGTGATAAGGGAGTGAAGAATATACATTCTGTATGGCAAAATATTCCTCATGGGGGTTTGTGACCCCCTTTATCCCCCCCCCCTTGGCTACGCCCCTGTCTTTTAACAATTTTTATTTGTTCTTTTCAAATGTTGTATATTGAATGAAACTTTTGGAAGCATTCCTTCGTTTGTGTGGGTTTTATGTATTTACAAATTAATTATTTTTTACGTGAAAAATAAAAACTAATCAACTAATCAACAATAAAAACACTTCAACTTAAAATGCATAGTTACTGTATATCCCAGGGTATAACACGCATCAGTAAATTAGGATATGTCAAGAAATTTATTTTATATTTTATGTTATGCATTTTATATTCGGTGTATAACACGCACCCGAAAATATGCAGTAATTTTTTGAAGTCGAATGTGCGCGTTATACGCCGTGATATACGGTAGTTCAGAAAATAAATGTGAATAATTCTTAAATGTTTTATTTTATTTAATTTTGCATGCGTGTATATGCTTTTAAAACAGTAATACACTGTTTCTTTCACACACGTTATCATTTAACATACAGTAAATCGTTGGTTAGTATTTATTTCATATTTATTTTTGTTTTATTTTTTGGCCCCTATCCTCCCATAATTAATATCTCCCAATACCTCCCAGATATTAGTTACAATTTCAAAGAAAATATAAATTTTGAGAATGCTAAAAAGAAATCGGCTCGATGCTTAAGAGTTTTTGAAATCAAATAAGTACTAATTGTAATTTTTTTGGCAATTCAATTTTACTAAGTAAAATATCTTAACAGTCAGTGAGAACTAATTAGTCGTTTATAATTATTAAGTTTTTTAATATAAATCTATACACATGCTTTGTACAGAAGAGTTTGAGTGTAAACTTAACTTCATGTTTAAGGTTATTCCAAATTTAAAAAAGAAAGAAAGAAGAGAAGAGAAGAGAAAAAAGAAAAAATTAAGAAAGAAAAAAAAAAATGAACGCTGATTTAGTCTATATCCTTACTAATGATAAATTAATCAAAAGCTTTCAGAAAATTTTCTAAAAATAATATTTCTGTAAATGCTTTCGCTTAGCTAAATTGCTAAATTTTGCAATGCAATTTCACATACAAAAAAAAAAAAAAAAAAAAAAAAAAAAAGTTCCAAAAGTCAAACAATTCTATCGTTTATGCAATACAAAAGAAACATTATACATTATTTTGAGTCGTTTGTGTTTCTTTATTACTTTTTAAACGGTTCAAGAGTGATATGTTAGATTTTTTTTTAAATTATTTAAGAGCATTTTGAAATTATATTTTAAATGCACATGAACTAGTACAGTAGTATGAGTATGAAGTCCACAGTAATGTAAATATTTTGTATGAAGATGAAATTAATAGAGTAAAGTTTCTTAAATTACTTCAAACTTTTATCTTTTCAAACAACTATGTAAAACTTAAAGATGGAAATTTTAAAATAATTTCAGCGTTTTCCTGTCAAAGTAATGATTAGTTTAAAAATATAACGGAAGGAAACTCGGCCTACCTAGCGTTACAAAAGTTAGGTAAATAAATATTAAATATACAAAATTTAATAGCACATGCAACATTTTAAAAAACATAAATAACTTTAAAATAAAAACTTTGTAAAAAAAAACACACATAAAATGATACTTATAAGACGATCATCGTCTTATAAGTATCATTTATGTTGTTTTTTACACAAAGATTTCATTTATTTTAAACTTTAACACCAGTATTTTGAGGGGTTTCCTATAAATAATTATACTTCTGCTGATTCTTTTTCGGAACAGTAAATTATAATTGTTTTTTGAATAAATAAATTGCATATATTAAAAAAATTAAAATACGAATGTTTCAAAAATTTACATCAATAATAATTAGTAACATGTTGTTCACACAGCATTGCAAAATATTTAGTATCAGAGTGTAAAATTTAGAGAGGTATTTTTCTTCCCTTGAAAAGTAATTTTCCTCGTCTCACATTATTATTATTATTATTATTATTATTATTATTATTATTATTATTTGTTCACTTGTTCTTTTTATTAAGCAAAAACACTAAATATTATGATTTTTGTTGACTTATATTATTATTACATTTGAATAATCTATCGGTAAGCATCCACTTGTCACTCTTCACAACATCATTTTATTTTACATAACATGAAAACAATACACTAGCTACATGCTATAGAATAACATATTTTAAAGATAAAATAGTAAACATAAGAAAAACTTTCAGTTCCAAAGAGTTAAACTTTTAATCATTATGTACTAATTTATTAAAAGTGCTTTTTTAGTTATTTGTTTTACGTAAACGGACGATAATACGCTTTATTAAATATTTATCGAGTTTGAAAGTGTTTAAAATAAAATTAATGAAAACAGAAAAATATAATAATGTGTTAACAAGAGATAACTGCGAGACGAGCTAAAGGGCTATGTAGCAATTGGAAACAGACGAGTCTCTCATGATACGTAATTGCAAATATCTGTTTAGTTTTTCTTGAGTTCATCCCTACTTTAAATAAAATTTCTGGGGGCAGCCTTTAGCTAGTTATTTAAAAGTTGTAGCAATGTTTAAGCCATATTAACTTGTGAAAGCATTTCGCTGAAAATAAACAGAAGAGAACACATTGCAGTGAAAAAGAGAAAAAAAAAAAGAGTTTAATAAAAGTATTTTTGAGTTTCATTAAAAAAGTAGATAGTTTATCACAACTAGGCGAACATTTCTGAGGATATCAATTTTTCTAAACCACAAACTGAAAAGAATTAAAAGGTATAATTATTTTGAAAATGTTAAAAACAGATTATATTGCATTTTAGACTTGATAACTGTTAACAGTTGACAACTGATGTCTTTTTAAGTATTCAGAAATTGTACACATTCACATTTTTAGCATCATGACCATGAATATTTTGATATTATTAAAATTGCCACATGTACTTAGAGAATACAATAAGTGCATTAATGTATACCTTTTCAAAAAAGTATTCAAGTAAAAGTTAAACTTCTACCTTGTTTTCGGATATTAAGAATTAATTATCATTAAATGTGAGTTAGGATATGTACAGTTGCAATTAAAAATATTACTGCTGAGTTGTGCATTTTTCAGAGAAACTCAATAAAGCTAAAATAGGAAACTTCGCTTATACTAAAATGCTTTTTTGAGAGGGTGTATTAATGACGCTGTAATTTTGTGTTCTACAGGAAATATCTTGCTATTTGTGAAAATAGCAAAGGTGAGAGTTTTGTTATTTTTTATGATGTTTTTCGTAATACTTGTAAGTATCATGGCCATGAATATTTTGATATTTTTAAAATTATCATATGTACTTATAGAATACTTTGTATATGCCATATCTAAACTAAGGGGGCAAAAAGAGAACATTACGTTCTCTTTTGCCCCCTTAGTTTAGAACACTGGTAGGTTTCGCGAGGTGTATAAAGGAGTTCGAAGAAAATAATAGACTAGTACGCATTGACTATGCAAGGGGTTGGCCAATTTCTTTTGTGTTTTAGAAGGAGCTCACAAGGAAGAAAAGGTTGAGCATTATTGGCTTGGAAACGATTACGTTTTTAAGGAACAAAGAAAAATTACCTATTCTTCGCTGCTGCAGCTCTGTCCCGTTGCCTCCTGTTCTTGAACCAATTTCCCACTTGCGTCGGCGTAAGACCAGTAGCCTGAGCCAGTTCTCTCTTTTTGGTGGGGTTGGGGTACGGATCTTGCAAGTACCATTCTCTGAGCAGCGACCTGGTTCTCTCCTTGAAGCAGTGAGTCTTCTGCTCCCCGTCCCAAATGGTCCTTGGAAGAGGATATTTCTTCCTCACCCTGTACTTGTCCACGGGCCCCAAGGGTCTGCCCCTCAGCTTCTCGGCCTCCTGGTAGTGGGCCTCCAGCCACATCGCCTGGAGTTTGGAGTGGGACACCTTCGTGAATCTGTGGCTCTCGAGGATTCCGTAGAGTTCCCTGAAGTTTCCCGTGTGGAACGCGACCAGGGCGCGTGCCCTGAGGACCGATTCGTTCTTGTTGAGTTCTGCACAGTTCGGGTGAGCGACGGGCAGAGACCACAGGAACCTGCCCAGTCTCTCGATGTCTCCGCTGTCCTCCAGTGTTTCGCAGACTGCGGCGACTTGGTTGATGGTGAAATTCAGCGTCGGAAGAAACATCATGGGGTTGTAACCTGGGAGGGGGGTTGGTTGACTGAGTCCCAGAGCCATTGGTTCTCGGTATTTCATGAGAATGTCAGATTATCTTTTAAAAAAAGTTCTAATGCTAACTGGATGCAGGAAGAAAATTTAGTCGATAATTTGATAAAACTCGTAGCATTTTAAAATACAGTTTTGTCGAAGAAAGTCAATCAAAGAAGTACAGTCTTTCGAAGCGTCCTTTGCATTGCCATTTCTGATTTCTTGTGAGATGAAAATAACTGCAAATGGTTGAAACAGCTTCGAATTTTTTTTCAAATACGCATTTAATCCTTTACAAACTGAAACAAATAACTAAAGTTTAACGCTCGTGCCTTATTTTACAGGTACTTCCTTTAATAAATAACGTGCTTTTCAACAAATTAGTATTATCAAATTCAACTCGCTCTTCATTCAATCGAACAAAAGAAAGCAACGAATGTTATAACAACATTTCCGTTCAACGTAGATATCAAAGCGAGTCCCGCAAATACATACACACCCTAAAAGGAAAACTGATCATATGAGAGCAAACGGAAAGGCCTTCCGAACAGCCTCACCCTCTGAGACGCAAATAAATCACACCGCGCTCTTCTCTCTTGCAAAACTAGTTATCAGGGATTCAGGTCTGGTTGAAGCCTCCGATTCCGAGAGTTGCTTTTCCACCCGAGGAGTGGTAACTGAGGCGTCTAGTGATCCCTTATAGGTTACGAAGTACTCGCACAAAACGCTATTAGCCCTAAGTGCGAGAGGGGAGGAGGGGCCATGATTCGTATCCATGGCCGGGCGCGTAACGTGATCTCATTTGCTGGCGTCGCATGCTCGGCGAGATCCTATTGGTCGAAGCAGAATGCCAATCAATGTCTCCATGCCAATCACTGCGTTATGGAGACGACATCTCGCTTCGCCGAATCCAAGAACTTTTTTTTTTTTAATACTTCTCTTTTATTCCCGCTTTGGTTAGGGTCGCCGTTTTTGTGTTTTGCGAAAAAGAGGAGAGAATGTTTTTCTGTAGAAAATGTTTGAATAAGTCCGGGTTTTTGGGGGGAGAGATGCTTGGCATGATATCTGGAGATTGGCAGTTGTATTATTGTCACGGAAAGTTCGATTTAAATTGGAAACAACTGTTTTCGCGATATGAACCTTGGTTATAATGTCAGATGATGTTTTTTGAGCTGAGTGACGTCGAGAGTGAAGTAACCTGTTGCTATGCGTTCTTTTTTCCGCTGTGAAAACGTAATCATTAAATACTAAAATGTAAAGTTTAAGCGAATATTTTTCCATTTTGTTTTATTTTTTAATGTAGTATTTGATCAAGAAGCAATATAACATAAAAAAAATAATAACGGCAATGCATTTTTAGCTCTGCTAATTAAACGCCTTTGATTTTTAGATTTATCTCTATAACTTTACGATTTGCCACCAAAATTATTTAATAATTCATTTCCCTTTCAGTATACTAATAACTATAGTAATAATAATCATAAACATTCCTCGTAGGATAAGGAATAATTGTTGTGTATTTCCACTCTCAACAACTTTTTCAGATGACCGTGTTTACTCGCGTAATATCGCACCTTTTCCCAATTTTTCATGGTGAAATTCTTGATGCGGGGAAATCTACAACATAATATTGTTTACTCCAATTATAAATCAATACAGGTATTATAATATAATTAGTAATTTAAGAAATGATTCCACATTATCGGCCGTATATTAAATAATCCTCTTGTCAGTTGGACACAAAAAAGAGGCATTTTAATTTTTTTAATAATATTTTTAGAGAAATAAATGAATGTCAAATACGTGACAGCGACTTTTATGCCCGGAAAATATTTTGACGTTTTCTCACCTTCAAAACGAGGTTGTGGCTATTATACGAGTAAGTACGGTACATAAGATTTTCAGAGAAATACTGTTTATTTTATTTTGTGACTTGGCTAATAAAGAATATATAGTGTTTTAGATGTATGAAATAAAACACGTTTCTAAAAAAAAAAAAAAAAACTTCCAATAGGGGTACAGGGGAAGACAACTATAACTTTTTGAGAAAATTTTAATTAAATTAATTAAAAAATGATTTAGAATTGAAAAACAAATCTTCAGGTCATTTTACGGAAGCAGTTGAACACGCTAAAGAGTGTTTTGTTGATTTTCATTTGTTTGGCTAAGCCTTAAGATAGTTTCGTTTAGTTGATTCAGTAAATATCAGCTTTATTCGACCTACTCGATTTAATAGTATGCCTTTTTTGTATTAACAAAACATTTTGTTTCACATGGGTGGAGCCAATCGTACGTGTTTACTATAAGGGATGCGACGCGAGACGAGAAACATGCCTGTCTCGTCTAGAAAACACAGTGTCTCGTCTCACGTCTCGCAGAGAAAATGCCTGCCTCGTCTCGCGTCTCGCGCGAGACGTATTTGATGAAATGTAGCTAATATGAGTTTAAAAAAAAATCACACTTATTAAGTACACAGTTAGAGCATAAAATATGAAAGTAAGCATACCTGCATCATCTATTTCAAATTAAAAAAAAAAAAAATGCAATAATTATATCTCTAAATAACTTTGAAATTTTTTCCATTATAGCATTACTTGAATAATTTATTCATAATTCTGGATTATACGAAAATATGAATTAGACATTAAAACTCACTTGCAATTCACGCCTCATTTTTAAGCTCTCTAAATATTTACAAAAAATAACTATTATCAGAACTATGGAACCGACTATCTACTTATTATTTTTCTGTATTCTACTCTTATCTGTTTTCTTTTTCTTTCTTTTTTTTTTCCAGTTCCTTTCTTTATCCTCTCCTTTGTGTGTTTCGTATATCCCTCGTGCTGTCCTATTGTTTGTTTGTTTGTGTGATTATGGCAACGCTACTCCGGGACGATCTGCCAAAGATCGGGTGTGCCTTGTTTGGAGGACTTCCTAAGGGGTTCTAGCACGTGTTCGCGTTACATCTGGAGAAAACCTACCAAAACTCCAGACCGCTAGATCTACAGCCGCGCGATTGGACCCGAACCCGGGACCTTCAAACTTCGGCCGTCTACCATTTTCTGTGACATAACCACTGTGCCATAGTGAGGCAAATTCTGTCCTAATTTTAAATGTTACGTGATTCTGTGTATTGTACAGTGTTGATATGATAGTGCGTCAGAAACGATGGCAAAGAACACACAAATTAACCCTTTAACGCGCAGTGCTCCCGCTCTGGGAACACCCAATTCTTAGGGATGGACGCGAGACGAAAAATATGCGTCTCGCGTCTCGCAAAATAGTCTGAAAGCTTGTCTCGTCTCGCAAAAATCCCTATATCGTAATGTTAAAAATGTCTGTCTCGTCTCGCAAAAAAGCTGGAAATCTCTGTCTCGTCTCGCAAAAAAGTCGTCTCGCGTCCATCCCTACCAATTCTGACATTTTGACTGTTGCCAGTCACGAAGAATAGATTTGATTTCTATAAAAATAATTGCGGCTGACATAGCTCCACGAGAATCCTCTCCTTTTTTGCACGTCATTTCCCGTAAAAAGATTATTTTTTAACAGCACTGACATCTGCTGAAAAATGGAAGAATGCGAGAACAGCTCGATAGATTGCCCAATGCTGAAAAAATTGTAGCCGTTGCCATCGCTCGACTTAACTACCAGCAAGACGGCGGACGATCGAAACGTTCATCGCGCGCCACAGATCGAGAGACCCTTTTTTTGACGCAGACTGGCTCTGCCGGCACAGCCAGCTGTCGTCAAATAAGGGTCCCTAGATCTGAGACACGCAATGAACGTTTCGATCGTCCGCCATCTTGCTGGTAGTTAAGTCGAGCGATGGCAACGGCTGCCCTTTTTTCAGCATTGGGAAAGGGTTGCGCCTCAAAGGGTTAAACGGTAGGCTTCAGGCAAAGTGAGGAAAGCCTCTCTTCTCAGGATGGCAAAGCTCCTCAAATGCAGCACTGATTGAAAAGTAATTCGTACCGTAAATTTATGCGAGACGAGAAATTCTCGCGTTGTCTCGCACGAGATTTCTCGCGTCTCTCGTCCATCCTTATTTTCAAACACAAAATGAAGTGTATGTGATATGTTACATTTTAGCTCTAACTAGTAAACGTGATAAAATTGGAAATAGTATCTTCTAATTACTGAACTGGCTAGGCTAAGCTGAATTCATCCAAATTTTGTATGTGCTTTATCTGTGCATTTAAAAAAAAACGTGTTTTGGACCATAAATACTGAGGAAAAATGATCATGTCAAGAACTTCAAAAATTTTACCATAAACCTCTATCAATAACGAAACTTTTGAAAAAAAAGTTCTTAAAATTTTGCTGGCTGCGTCACTCTTCGATAAATTTTACTGAGCAATTCCATTTTTAAGATTATTTTCTGTAAGTTTCATGAAAAGCACAGTGTTTCATTTTCAATTCATTACTAATCATCTTGATTTTTTTTTTTTTTTTTTTTTTTTTGAGTTGCTATTGGAGCAATTAGTTTAACTTGTGGACGGTGAAGTAGTTTTTTATTTTGCCGACATAACACTTAAAAAAAAAAATTCCCTCATGCCTAACACTTACATTATAAAACATTTTCGAACTAAAATTACCTGCGCTTAGGTATAATATTGATGCAGCATAATTAACCCAGGCAGCATACAGGGGCTCTAAGATCGTGACCACACGTTTTATATTGTACAAAACGCGTTCTGGTTCAGAATTTATTACTTTTGCATATTCAGCTTTATTTTTTATTCTAGTTCCAACGGCACAGGGTACATCTTTGCTGCTGCCGTTGTTGGTTTAGTCTGACTATCACACGTACAGAAAAAATATACTTAGTTCGTCTTACAATTTAATTACTCTACACATTTTCAAGACGTTCAATGTAGTACATAGGCGCATCCACGGAGGGGGCTATGGGGGCTGAAGCCCCCCCCCTAAAGGTGAGAAATTAGAAGTGAAAAGTGTTGAAAATTAAAAATTGTCACTAATGAGTTAAATGTTTCTTTTTAAAAATTGTCTTCAAATTATTTCTAAAATACTTTTTACCATGTTAGTTTTCAAATAAAAACTTCCAGTTAGAGCATGAAACACGATTAAACTTGGTTACAACATCACTGAAAAGATCATATAATTATTTGATTCTAAAATGAGTTACATTGCTCGTGGGGTTATGTTCTACGGGCAAGTCGACTGGTACAGAATATCTGAAAAATCACTCAAAATACTGGTGTTAAACGATAAAGCAATTAAAAAACTTTGTAAAAAACACACATAAGAAGTAATAGGTAAGAAGATACGCACGTTTCGTTCAAAAATTGTTTTGAACTTCTTCAGTCCAAGCCCTTCGTCGTAAAGAACACAGGGAACTCTGTTCCCTGTGTTCTTGTACAGAATATTTTGACGTTATGAGAGAATTATAACTATAATTGAGGTCACTATAACCGAGTTCAGCAGTATTTGTAGCCCAGCCCCCCCCCCTAAACTAAAATCCTGGGTGCGCCACTGATGTAGTATGTCATCCAATAATTATATAAACAATCGCTAAAGAGTCCACTGTTTATCCACGTATCAACGAATGAACATGGAATGTGCTGGATGAAATATTTTTTTAAACAGAATGTTTTGAAATTATTCAATCGTATGTACAGTAAAAATCCAATTATATGCTATTTCTTATAAAACGCCCTGTACAACGAGTTGGGTACATTTGGAGAATATAAGCCGCAGATTCCAGTATTCAACTATCACTCTACAGTATACTCTCGATTATCCGTGCGCGAATTATCCGGGTTTGCGGATTATCCGTGCTCATTCTGGACTTACAAAAAACTTGAAGAGAAACATTTTCACGCTTATCTTGCATATGATCTCAATTAGAACCTCGCCCGGTTTAGTTAATAGCATGCAAGTGAAGTCAAAGCGAGTCATTTAGGAGTACCTGAAGGTAAAACAGTTCCCGCATAATGGTAATTCTACCTCTTGAACGTCCAAAAGAATTCGAAGGTTTCGAAAATCTGGATGTTCTCATAGTCATGCATATATGTAAGCCAGGCTTTCAGTATTTGAAAGATATACCTGTAGACATCATTATCGACTGTGTTGTTAAATCTAATAGTGATAATAGTACTAATGCAGAGGATGTACTAAGTAAGGGAGATACACTTTCTCATTCTTCTGCTCTACAGCCTGTGTAAACTTTGCAAGATTATATGGGACAAAGAGGATTTGATTACGGTGACATTACTGCGGTTCGTAAAATAGGCGTCGTTGTACGACAAGAAATGAACAAACAGAAGCAAAGAGGCTTACAGATTTTTTTTTTTTTTTGAGCAGTGTTCATAGGAAAATTTCTAATTTGATGATATACAGCCTGCAAATGCAAGTAATTTTTATAATTCTGTACTCATGTTGATTTTTTCTTTAATAAAAAGAAGTTTTCGGATTATCCGTGTTTTTCTCACGCTTAAACCCAAAGAGCGAAAAAAACGATACACTGCGGAGCGATCGGTTTCCCGCGAAAGGGCTGTTTACGTAGTCCTTTTTCTGAGAATCCTCTCCTCGCTTCCTACACGCTTAAATCTATTGATTAAAACTAACACGCCTTTATTGATTAAATTTCTTATCGGCTGATTTAAATCCTTTTACGCTAAAAAATACTCATTAAAGACAATAATTTGTTATCTCCTCAATTCCCCTCAATGCTCAGGATTCGCTAGATTCTATTATACTCCATTTTTCCCTAAAATCTTGTCTATTTGAGAATTCTGACTCTCCCCCACGGAAGATGCGTAGTAAGATATCCTATTACTATCACGTGATACGCTTTTCAACGGAAAACAGCACATAGTCACCAGTCACCACAGACAACAAAACGCGGGAAGCGGGAATCCTGGCTTGCGGCGAGCATCGAAGAGCAAACATGTCGTTATCAAAATATGAATTAAGAGAGTTTCTAAAGAGGATACCCGATGATACTTTAGAATGAATGTATTCGCTGGTGATAATTTTATTTTATATCCGAATACCAAATGCATCTTTTTCATATTCAGAGTTGTGAAATAAATTCAACCTACATGTGGAGAAGATGCTTTCGGTAAAAATTTTGTTTTAATGGACATAGTTTCTTACGATTGGATTATAAAAATCCCATCGCTGTTATACAAATGAAGTTATATCTTCAGTCAAGTGAGTAAGTACTCTTTTACCTTTTTCATGTAAATAAATTGGGTTGCTGCTTTAATTAAATCTCACAACTCGTTTAACCATGATTGCATTTGTGTATTCTGACTGTACTGTGAATTCGTTTTATAACTAGAGACTATATAGTGATAACTAGAGACTATATAGTGAGATAAGTGAAATTATATTCTATTTATTAAAAAAATACTTTTTTATAGTGTATTAAGATATATGTAATGTATTTGCCTGGATTTAAAATTTATTTTCTCGGGCTTATAATCCTAGATTACAGCTCTGATAATAAAAAATGAAGAAAACGAATCATTCAATATATTAATCAAAAACAGCAAATTTTAATAAAACACCCTTTTTCTAGCTTAAAATAATAATCTTAATTGAGTACAGATATGTCAATTAAAAAAGGGCTTATTTTGCAAAAACGCTCATTCTATAGCTTAAATAATAATCCTAATTGAGTACAGTTATATGAATCAAAAACGGACAGACACTCCTCATTTTTGATTATTATTTAGCCTGAATGGAGCTTTTGTAGAATGCTCAAAAATTGAGAATTTTTCGCTCCATTGATTTTTGTCGATTAATGGAGCAAATTTTACTCAATCGGGAGAATGGCTGTTTGAAGTCAATAATTGAGTAAAAATATACTCCGTTTGATTATTATTTTACTCAATAGATTTAAGCGTGTATCTTTTCTGAGAATTTCCCCTCCCCGCCCATTGTTATATTCCGCTCCGCTCTTGTGATCGAAAAACGCTCCTAAAGGAGAAGCTCACTTTTGAAAACTGGCTCACTTTTCCCTCAAACTGATCGAATTTCGCTCGTTTGGTTTAAGCGTGTATTATCAGTGCTACCCTTCCCGGTGATTAGTCCGGATAATCGGGAGTATGCACTGTATATGTTTTACCCAAATGCGATTGCCAGTAGAACTACTTTTTCTGCATACAGAGTTAAAATGCAGCGGTATCTAAACATTTTCTTTCACTGCCAAATCATATTAGGTATTATTTTTAAGTCGTTTGTTACCAGCAAGAATTTTGTTCTTTGGACAGTCTTTTGAGTTTTGATCCAATTTTTCAGAAAATTGACAACCAGTCATTGGAACTGAAAGCACTTCATGATTTTTTCCCAACTCTAAAATTGATTTTTCAGCATAGAAAGGCATGTGTGAAATACATCTCCAGTCCTTTCTGCCTTTCTAATAATATACGCTTACGCTTTTTTATGTTTACTCTTCAAGAAAAATTTCAAAATTAAACTGCCCATTTGAGCTTTAGTCAGATTTAAACATTTTTTAGATTTTGCTTTCAGTTCCAGTGAATAACAGTAATTTTATCATCTGTAGTTTCACTTGATGCCTATATACACTTACGTGCATTGACTATGTTTTACAAAATCTAACCTTTCCTTGTTTGTAAAAATAGATTTTCTGCCTTAAAATTTTAATGCACTGAAAAATGTATGTGGTTCATGTTTTCTTATAAATGGCATCAGTAGTCTCTATATTTTGAGCACAAAGAAAAAATTTGTTAATTGTTTTACCTTTTGAAATTTAATCCACTTCATACGTTTATTTATCATTATCAATCTAACTATGTTCTGTTTATCTAACTAGAAGAGTGCACAAACAGCAAACTTGAATGTCATTTGTTCGATAAAAGCTACTGTTAGCATTTCACTGCCTTTTAACTCTTTATACAGAAAAAGTAGTTTTACAGGCAAGTGCGTAAACACTTGAGGGTTTGGGAAAACGCTTCCCGGACATAATGGCGTAAGTGACACTAAATCTTGTACGCATTATAACGACTTTTGAAAGAACTTGCACGCTTAAACCCAAAGAGCGAAAAAAACGATACACTGCGGAGCGATCTGTTTCCTTGGAAACCGACTGGTTTTTCCGCGAAAGGGCTCTTTACGTAGTCTTTTTTCTGAGAATCCTCTCCTCGCTTCCTATCTTTTCCGAGAATTTCCCCTTCCCGCCCATTGTTATATTCCGCTCCGCTCTTGTGATCGAAAGACGCTCCTAAAGGAAGAACTCACTTTTGAAAACTGGCTCACTTTTCGCTCCGACTGATCGATTTTCGCTCGTTTGGTTTAAGCGTGTGTGCTGCCGAGAAAGCCGGGACAGTTCTTTTGTTTTACTCTTCGAAAGAGCTGTCCATTTTACGAGCACTTAGATCGACTGAGCATTCTTTAATAAACTTTAATTACATTTATTACATTTGCTTGGTTTGAAATTCACTTCAAACAAGAAATGCCTGTAAAAAAACAATTTATGCTCTGCGACATTTTCATCAAAGGTATATGGTACAGCCAGTGGCGCACCCAGGATTTTAGTTTAGGGGGGGCTTGACTACATACAAATACTGCTGAACTCGGTCATAGTGACCTCGGTTAGTTACAACTCTCTTATAACGTTAAAATATTCGGTATCACTTGACTGTCCCATAGAACACAAGCAATGTAACTCATTATAGAGTCATAAATAATTATCTGATCTCTTGAGTGACGTTGTAACCGTGTAGGGATGGACGCGAGACGACTTTTTGCGAGACGAGACAGAGATTTACAGCTTTTTTGCGAGACGAGACAAACATTTTTAACATTATGGTATAGGAATTTTTGCGAGACGAGACAAGCTTTTCGGCTGTTTTGCGAGACGAGAGACACCAATTTTTCGTCTAGCGTCCATCCCTATAACCGTGTGTAACAGTGTTTCAACTAACTGTAAGGATTTATTTAAAAACTTTTTTAAATAAATGTCTTTTTTGGTTAGAAATAATTTGAGGACAATAAAAAAAAGAAAGAAAGAACTAAAAATTAATTAATTAATTAGCGACAATTTTCATATTTTTAAAGCTTTTCACTTCTAACTTTTTACCTTTAGGGGGTGCTTCAGCCCCCATAGCCCCCTCCGTGGGTGCGCCTATGAGCTATAGCAATAACATGTATAAATTTATTGGCAATCGTTTCATAATTACAGTTCGAGTACGGATAAACCCCGAAATAAGAAACACTTCAATTTCGTCGGAAATTTATTTTTAAAAAAAATAATGATACCTAATACACAGAAATAGTAGATAGAATCTTTCACCATTGATAGAAGGAATAGCAATCCGACATTTATAAAGGACCGTATAATAACAGTGAATTTCGGTCTGAAAGCAGAGCCGCGCTAATAGCCGGTTTAACACTCCGATGTACTAGAACAAGATCACTCATGCGGAAGATGCTTCTATTGGAGTAAGTGTCAACCAGACAAAAAGAGAGCGGAGATAAAAGGAAAAGAAAGAAAGTGATCTCTCTCTTTCACTCCACTCGGAAATGGGAAAGAGATGTCGGTACAGAGACCTTTCAAGAAGCAGGCAGGCATTCATTCGGTCGAATTGGAAACTTCGTTACAGCAGAGACTGCAGCTCTGCAATCATAACAATGTTGGGTACAAGCAATAGTGTAGGTAGCTCACATGGCAGACAACAAAACTTAGAATGATCTTTATACTGGCTTTTGCTGTGAGAGTTGATTATGGAATTGAAAAAACTCTCATGGATTTATGTTCTATAGGGATAGCGATTAAAATAAACATTTTAGTGTTTTACTGATTCTAACCCTTTGAGGCGCAACCCTTTCCCAATGCTGAAAAAGGGCAGCCGTTGCCATCGCTCGACTTAAGTGCCAGCAAGATGGCAGACGATCGAAACGTTCATCGCGTGCCAAGATCTAGAGACCCTTTTTCTGACGACAGCTGGCTGCAGTAGCGGATTCAGGGGCTAGGGGGCTTCAGCCCCCCCAAAAAAAGAGATTACTAAAGGATAACATTCTGCTTCATTATGCACTTTGAGTATGTAAAATGATCTTTTTTAATCACTTAGCACCTCCCAAAAGTTTTTACATTGGTTTAGACTACAATTTTGCTTTACTGTACATCTTGTTTGGGTGAAATAAGCTTTTCTCAAAATTTAGCCCCTCCCAAAACAGACTTTCTGGATCCGCCACTGGCTGGCTGTGAAACGTTCATCGCGTGCCACAGATCTAGAGACCCTTTTCTGACGACAGCTGGCCGTTCCGCACGGCCAGCTGCAACAAAAAAGGGTCTCTAGATCTGTGGCAGGCGATGAACCTTTCGATCGTCCACCCTCTTGCTGGTCGTTAAGTCGAGCGATGGCAAAGGCTGCCCTTTTTGCAGCATTGGGCAATCTATTCAGATGTTCTCGCGCTCTTCCATTTTTCACAATCGTGACCATTTTTTTAACGGGAAATGACGTGCTGAAAAGTAAAGGATTCTCGTGGAGCTATGTCGCCCGCAACTACTTTTTATAGAAATCAAATCTATTCTTCGGGACTGGCAGCAGTCTAAACGTCAGAGTTGGGTGTTCCCAGAGCGGGAACACCAAACGTTCCCAGAGCGGGAACACTGAGCGTTAAAGGGCTAATCTGTTCACACTCCCATACTTGAAAAAACGCGACAGACATAGTAGCAATTCTCCCTTTCGTGACCATCGTTACTGTCCGGCATGAGCCTTCGAATGTTCCAGGTGTGAGCCAGCGATTGCTCGAGAGCGGATGAGCTGGTCTGATAGTAAAAAGACTTTCTGAATAACAAAGCAAAATCATCAGTTTTTTGAGATAAGTCTGTTATATATGCTTAGGACGGCAGAATAGTGCGTTACTGGTCTTGAGTCAAGCAAAAGTTCATCAGCAATTCATCGTGAATATTGTAAAATTCAGAAGTCCAATCTTCCTCTTCAGTGATGCAAAAATTCAATAATACATTACTGGCTATCAGCAGCGAAAAAATTCAGTATAGCGAATTAGAAACTTCACTCTTTACATAATATTTCTTGGATTAAGTTATGATACAATTCAATAATCCATTACTAGTCTTCGATGATGCAAAACATTATATAATTCATTTCTGATCTGCAGTCATTCATTAATCCATTACTCTTCAATAATGCGGACATTCTGAACAATTGATTTCCCCATCTTCAATGACTCAAAAACTTATCAATCCATTACCAGGCATCGACAATGCGAATGCTCAGGAATATATCGTGAGTCTTCGAATATTAAAAGTCTCTAGCTTGACAGTAAATATTTCCAAACTTCATAACAGCATTGGCATAATAAAACTTCATCAAAATCGCAGCAGGAAGACTCGAGTGGATTGCAGGTTGTGCACCAAAATTCAACGCACAGTAATTACATGGATGGTTCGTGTTCATGTATTATTTATAGAACTGATTGTCCTCTTCAGTGGGTGTGGTTGTAAAACGGAAGCTGCTACAATAGATTATGTCACCCTTTGTTGACGCATCAAATTATGAAGGTACAAGCTTGCTAACTCGCTGGATTAACGCACAACAAATAATTTCCATTTATATTATTGGTCCTCCATATACAGGGTTGTCCAAATTAAACTTCCCCAACTCAGAGGCCTGTGCAGGATGTTGTATGAGTCATAATGTGATGATATTTTGAAAACAGACACTTCAGATCACGCGCTCGTGATTTACTTAAAAAAAAAAAAAATCATTAGTACAAGAAGTTGCCGATAGGTGGCGCTGTAACACTAGTCATTAGCATATTGGAATAACGTGATTTGCAGAAATAAAGCTGTTGAGCAACCTATCCAAAAGAGAGCCCTACAAAAGTGGAAGACAGGCGCTGCACAGGCAGTTGTTTCCAGCTCGCTGGTATACACAATGGTGGCTTTGAAAGACAAAGCTCTGTTAGTGAAACTTTTCTACCAGAATAACGAGAACTCCTGTGCTGCGATAAGAGCATTCCTTCGGCTACAGAACTTACGCCGCGGACCAATGACACCACGCGCTTTACGAGACATGATTAAGAAGTTCGAAAGAACCGGGCAGCTGGGAATTTTACCAGGTAGAGGACGACATGTTGTGGATTCTGCACGCGTTCCAGACGTTGCTTTGGCGGTCGTGGGCGCCGCTAGCCAATCGCCACATGGTGTTGTCAGTGTGCCGACTGTTTCTCGTGCTGTTGAACATCTGTGGAACGTCTTGTTGATCTGCAGCGCCACCTATCGGCAACTTCTTGTACTAATAATTTCTTTTTAATAAATCATGAGCGCGTGATCTGAAGTGTCTGTTTCCAAAATTTCATCACATTATGACCCATACAACATCCTGCTCAGGCCTCTGAGTTGGGGAAGTTTAATTTGGACAACCCTGTATATATATTTTGTTTCTTTGCGAAAAGAAACTAATGCCAAGTGCGAAATTCATATGCAGAAAGAAATATGTAATTTCAATAATGAATCAAATTTCTGTACGATGAAAAAAATCCGAAAGTCTATTCTTAGAACTCTGTCTACTACGAAAATTTCGCAGAGGAAATAAGGAGGTCACGCTTAAACCCAAAGGAGCGGAAAAAACGATACATTGCGGAGCGATCTGTTTCCATGGAAACCTACCGGTATTTCCGCGAAAGTGCTCTTTAAGTGGCCTTTTTTCTGAGAATGCCTGTCCTCGCTTCTTTTTTTTTTTTTTTCGTAAAAATTCTTCTCCTCGCTTATTGTTATATTTCGCTCCGCTCTTGTGATCGAAAAACTCTCTTAAAGGAGAAGCTCACTTTTGAAAACTGGGCCAAAAATCGCTCCGACTGATCGAATTTCGCTCGTTTGTTTTAAGCGTGTGCGACCCAGTATATCCCTTATGATATTTTTTGTGTCCATTAAGAATTATTAATGTGTACCCTGAACACAAAAAATGCATATAGATAATCTAAAATGTCGGATTACACAACTTAAAATGTAATTGAGAGATTTAACCTTGGTGAATCGATCAACCACTTTCTAATACATCAAAAATAACAAACTGATGCAATATAAATATTTTGTATCTTTGCCCAGAAAGGAACACCGGAAAACTCTATTTTAAGAAGAAACAGAAAAAGAAACCATCCACATGTATGGATTATAAAACATTATGTAATTCAACAAAGGCATATAGCCATAGTAAATTTATGTGCGTGTGTCGAAAAGGGGAATTGGGGGCTTGGCTACTAAATCTTAACAACAATACTTGTTAACAAAAATTTACATTTAGGAAAGAATTGAGGGCGACCAACCCGGTCCTTCCATTTGGTTACATACAGGCTTGTATACATTTTTAAGGGAATAGTTAAAATAAATTAAACAAACTAAATTATTTTTTATAGTGGAATTGGGCATACGCTTACTTGAATCTGAGGACTGAAAAAAGTAATTTTATTAAATTAATATGATTGAACTGTGAAAATTATACAATGGACCTTCCCAAGTTGGAGACCCCCATAAATTGGATGCCTCCTTAAGTTGGACAATTTTCTGGGGAACGGAACTTGTCCATGATACAGAAATACATCTGTATAAGTCGGATACTTTTTGAGGAAACCGCAGGTGTTGAAATTAAGGAGGTTTCACTGTATAATGCCCTCCTGTAACAGCCTAAAATTGATTGTCTCTCAGTTTGAGATTTTACAATGAAACAAGCAGATACAGTAACACTGCTGTGGGATACTTGTGGATTTCCTCAAAAAGTGCCCAACATTATTTTTTTTGCGTTAAAAGATTAGTAAAAAACAGAACAAGTCACCAATATTTTCAATGTTGTTATATCAGGTTGTAACGAAAGTTTTCCGCCATATTTGCCTGAAAAACTAACTTCTAACTCCTTAGATAACTGTTTTTGAACTTTCGGTACCAAACCTGCACAGTGTCACATGATGCAACAATAGTACTTAAAGCTGTACTCATAATTCGTTGATATTATGTAGCTGACTTTTTGCAACACAACTGGAAGTAAAGGATGGTTCTAATCCTCTAGAGTGATAGTTCCATTTGAGACACCTTATACTTAATGATAACTATATTTTCTACAGATTTCACAACGCAGTGTTATAAAGTAAACCTCTTTCTTTCAAATGCCAAAAATCGTTTGACAAAATAGGAGCCAATACGCCAACGAGAACTGTGTGCTGACGAAGTTTGCGGTGGCGGGAAACTTTCGTTACAACCTAATATTTTATTTCGTGTTCCTGTTAAACTACTAGTAGGTTGCATCCATTGGGATGAAAAGCAAGTAAGAAATTATTGTTTGGTGGGGCTCCACCAAATAATAATCGCCGGGAAAAATCAGTTATCTTTTCCTTTTAATGTATTTTTCATGGAAATAGCAGGGAAAATATGATGAATGATACTTCCAGGATGACTACTGAGGGATAAAAACAAAAAGGGGGGCCGTAAAAGAAGAGGAACCTATTCTCAGAAGTTAAGCATTTTCACAAAAACATTCTAGTGACTTGTCACAAACCTTACCACTAAAGATCAAAATCGAACTTTTTCGTGTTAAACAATTTTTGCTTCGTGCTAAAAGAAAAGAAAATGTATTAAATTGTACCGTTTAATATTC
Organism: Cheiracanthium punctorium; assembly: GCA_038373885.1. NCBI lineage: Eukaryota > Metazoa > Arthropoda > Arachnida > Araneae > Cheiracanthiidae > Cheiracanthium > Cheiracanthium punctorium. The sequence continues at coordinate 1,371,172 of JAWZYV010011853.1, forward strand.
GGACCGCTGCGCGTTATTACTTTCCGAACATGTACCATGTAAGGAAAGTATTGTAATCATGAAAAAATTCGAATTCGAGATTTTGGTGTATTGACACGTTTTGAGGTCTTCTGATTTCATTTATGCTATTTTTACGAGATGTATGTATGTATGTGTGTGTGTGTGTGTGTGTGTGTGTGTGTGTGTGTGTGTGTGTGTGTGTGTGTGTGTGTGAGTGAACACGATAGCTCCTGAACGGGGCATGCGATTCAGCTCAAATTGGGTATATATGTTATAAACCACCGTCGCAAGACCGGTATTGATTTTGGTGTTTATAGGACTTATAGTTTTTCTACAGGGCTACGACAAAGATTTCTTTTACATTATGGCCTATGGGGGAAAATTCTAGAAAGTGCGCTCGCGTTTAAACGGTGCATTCGATTGAGCTCAAATTGGGTATAGATGTTATAAACCACCATCGTAAGACATGTATTGAGATTGTTGTGTATAGGACTTACAGTTTTTCTACAGGGCTACGACAAAGATTTCTTTTACATTATGGCCTATGGGGGAAAATTCTGGAAAGTGCGCTAGCGTTTAAACGGTACATTCGATTGAGCTTCAATTTGGTATATATTTTTGAATTATTCATCGATTAAAATTTATTTATATGCTTGGTAATGATCTTAATCGTAAGTGTTCGGAAAGTCGAGTGGAGTCACTCCAGATTTTTTTGTGTTACAATACTACATACTTTATCACAAATATGATATCAAGTTTAAGGTAAGCTAAAATTTCTAAAAGCTGGGAATGTTGGCTACTGTAAAGATATGTTTTAAAAATGTGTGATATCAGGTACAAAAATTTGAATACAGTGAAACTTCATATCTTGGACACACCCCTCTTGGACTCTTTTTTGGAGAAACGAAACTTGCCCAAATTACTGAAATACATACTTCATAAATTAGATACTTTTTAAGGAAACCGCAAGTATCCAAGATTATGAGGGTCAAAAAGGGTCAACTAAAAATGTCAGATTATGATTACACAAATTGCACAGAGGCCAAACTAAACAAGTGAAACCTCCGTAAATTGGACACTGGGTTCCCTCAAATTTTCCAACTTAAAGAATGCATTTCTAGAATATGGACTTATTCCACTCCACAGGAAAACGTCCAACTTAGGGAGGTGTCCAGGTTATGGGAGTGTGCAACTTTGAAGCTTCCACTGTATTCCGTGGATGGGAGTGATAAATGATTATGCTTTCTGACTGTCTTAACCCTTTAACGCGCAGTGTTCCCGCTCTGGGAACACCAAACTCTGACGTTTTGGCTGTTGCCAGTCACGAAGAATAGATTGGATTTCTGTAAAAATAGTTGATGGTCACATAGCTCTACGAGAATCCTTTACTTTTTAGCACGTCATTTCCCGTCAAAAAATGGTCACGGTTATTTTTAACAGCACTGACATCTGCTGAAAAATGGAAGAATGAGAGAACAGCTGAATAGATTGCCCAATGTTGAAAAAAGGGCAGCCGTTGCCATCGCTCGACTTAACTACATGCAAGAGGGCGGACGATCGAAACGTTCATCGCGTGCCACAGATCTAGAGACCCTTTTTTGACGACAGCAGGCTGTGAGCACAGCCAGTTGCTGTTGAGAGTTACAGCTGAACGTTTGGATCGTCCGCCATCTTGCTGGCAATTAAGTCGAGCGATGGCAACGGCTGACCTTTTTTCAGCATCGGGAAAGGGTTGCTCTTCAAAGGGCTTACAGTGAGAAGCGCTTCCATATTTATCAGCGATCCTAATAGGCCCGTAGCACACTTAAGTACTTCACTTGAATTCTCGAACTCTTTTGGATTCCAGACAGTCGCTGCAGAAAAGGCCATAAATTTACACATATTCGAGTTCCTATTCTTCTACGATAACACGTTTAAAAACGGAGAGCAAAGCTGGGGAAACATTTTAGATGCACTTATGCTGCAGCATAATTCTATTCCCCCCTTTTCACTGAATAACGTCAAAAGCCCCCTTCTTCTTCTCCTCTATGTATGAAAACTTCAACAAAAATCGTCAAAATCATGTTTGAAGCACATGGTGGAAAAAAGGGGGCAGCAGATAAATGGGGAGATAAAATGGCCGAGAACTTCCAAATAGGGTTAAAGAGCAAGAATGGAAATTCGAGATAACATGTACACACATAAGTAAGTGCATTTAGATTCGGGGGAAAGTGAGTGAACACAACTGCGTTGGGAAGTTTGTCAAACCTGAAATACCATTGTTGATATTGGGATCTTTCTTCAGACAAAGGTTTGCAGAAAAGTAGCACGTTTCTCAGAAGAAAATGTCAAGTTGCAGTTACCGTTCCATTCGGGATATTGACAGAAAAAAATACTTAGTAGACTGCAAAGAAACGGGTGGGGGTGTTATCGCGTAAATGCTTTTGTAAAATGCTTATATGCAAGTGGAGGCTCGTGGCCTCGTTTCAGTGGAGGGGACCGAAACAATAGTGCCACTTCTAATAAGGGGGGGAGATATATACATACAGAACAGCCTGTACCCTTGAATTAAAAATTTTTCAAACAGTATTATCAAAATGACTGTGCAACGTTGCCTGTTTTTTTTTTTTTTTAATTTCATGTTAACCCTTTAACGAGCGGTGTTCCCGCTCTGGGAACACCAAACTCTGACGTTTCGACTGTTGCCAGTCACGAAGAATATGTTTGATTTCTATAAAAATAGTTGCGGGTGACATAACGCCATGACAATCCTTTACTTTTTAGACGTCACATCCCGTGAAAAAATGGTCAGGATTCTTTTTAACAGCACTGACATCTGCTGAAAAATGGAAGAATGCGAGAACAGCTGGATAGATTGCCTAATGCTGATGCCGAAATACGGGCAGCCGTTACCATCGCTCGCCTTAACTACCAGAAAGATGGCGGACGATCGAAACGTTCATCGCGTGCCACAGATCTAGGGACCCTTTTTTGACGACAGCTGGCTGTGCCGGCACAGCCAGTCAGCTGCGTCAAAAGAAGGGTCTCTAGATCTGTGGCATGCGATGAACGTTTCGATCGTCTGCCATCTTGCTGGTAGTTAAGGCGAGCGATGGCAACGGCTGCCCTTTTTTCAGCATTGGGAAAGGGTTGCGCCTCAAAGGGTTAATGTTAAAAGTCTATTTGTGCTAATATTAAAAATTTTGCTCTGTCACCAGTCGAAAAAACCTTTTTTACATGTGTTTGATTTTTCTTGAGTATTTGAAAGGGACGTAGCAAGGAAAAAAAAATCATGGGGTGCCCACAGGTGAAAAAGGAAGAATTCTTACAACAATATTCGATTCATTGACATCCAGTTAACAAAAAACCAAACTTTCGGGGAGTGTTCAGGCCCCCATGGGCACCCCCCGTTCCTTTATGCGTCCCTGGTATGTATTTATGTTTTTTATAGCTGCTCATTCATAATTTGTAAATAGTCTATTTATTAACATATTAAATGCATTTACGCATCGCATTTCGATGTTGTTGCCCCCTGAGAAACCGAAAACGGCGGTGCCATATCCCCCCCCCCTCCGAAGGCAGGCGTTGGTCAGAAGGGGTGCGACTTCCAATTTTAGGAGCCCAGTGGGAGGAAGTACGATTTAGGCCGTGGTCCCCTAATTTTGGACCCATTCCAGAGGCGGGACCCACCCCTGAAATCGGCACCCCCAGAGGTACCGTTTAACAACTTGGAGGACATTGGAGACACGACAGAATTTACGTGCACCAGCTGCCGTTAGCGTACACGGTCCCACAGTAGTCGAACCGGGAGGAAGTTGACCCTACCAAACACTGGCCAAGCCAGAGGCTGCTTCACTTGCCGTGTTCTAATGGGAACGGAGTTTAGCGCCCAGACCACTGCGAGACTCGGATTTCGTAAATCAAGAAAACAAAAGAGAAAAAGGTATCTGATTCCAAAGAATATAAGATCACGCAAATAAAAGATGGTTTAATATTGAGCAGAAAATTTTATTAACAGCTACCGATTAAGGCGGTCGGACGCCCGCCATCTTGGATTCACTAGTCCCATGTTAACCGACGGGAAAATTTTTCTACCTCCCCCACAGGATATTTTCAAATATTTTAATAAAAAATTACTGTAGGTTATTCATCAGACAATTGTCTATTAAGGAAGCTTTTTATTTTTTACAAAATCTTATAAGAACGTAGTTAAATTTTTGAAAATTCAGTCAATTATACATATAAATAGTCAAAAGTACTTTTGAAATTCAATATGTTTAAAAAATAAAATAATTCTTTAATAGAGGAAAGTTTAAACTCACTTCCAGTTTTAATTAAAATTAGTTTTGAATAATTTAAATCTCAGAAAAGAGAGAGATAATTTATAAATTCACAAATCTGTTCTTGGAGGTAGATTAAGAAAAGAGTGGGAGAGTGGTGGATTGATATTGGTGGTATTTCACACTAGGGGAGGTTTTGAAAGCTGGTTTTCTTACCGGAAGTTATTTATACTAAAACACAAAGGTGAGGTAGCATTTTATTTCGGTGCTGTGTTCTTGTAGAAAGTAATTTTTGGTCTTTCTCAACTGCATAATACAACATATCTTAGAAAATCATCTATCTCTTTACTTGATACTTCAAATCATAATATTGTAAAAAACTCCAAAATACACATTTTTAATAATTTTTAACGAACAGTGTATAAGTTACAAAGAATGATCCATCTAATGTTAAAAGGAAGTTTTTAACTTTAACCCTTAACTCCTAAAACACTGAATTCGATTATGCTTTATTTCAAGATTAATTTACAAAAGCCCACAGATAATAAAAACTTATTTTTAAGATTACAATATTTTTACACTAATTATGAATTATTCAATTATATTTCAAAAAATCAGAACACATGTATTTTCGTTAAGTTAGAGAGTGTTAGACATCAAAAAGTGTGAAGTGCTTTGATTTAAAAATTGAAAAATAATGTATTAAATATTATATTTTAATTATCTTTTAACAACAGACAAAATGTTCGGCCCGTAAGATAATAGCAAGTTTCTGTTCTGTGGGTACGTAACTGATGATGACAGAATCTCGATTTCAAATTTGTGTATCTACTTATAGATTGCTTTCCCTTAAATAATATAGATTGATAGAAAGAGGGAACTAGAAACTATTGGGTTGTTCGTAAAGTCATTTTGTTCTTTAAGAACACAAGGAACCCATATGTCGAGCTTTGGGGAGTTTCAAATCATCCTGAATGGTCGAATTCGATAAATTTAATCTTTCTGCCATCTCACGAGCTGTGTTATTCTCCGATTTTCATCAATGAATGCCTTTATTGTGTCTTCAATTGCCCTTCCAGAACATGGTGCGTCTTCAGCAATCAAAATGACCGAATCCAAATTTAAAAACCAGTTTTGGCATTGGCGTTCTCTGAATACTTGTTCTCCATACACATAGGATCCTTTTTTTGATTTATTAAACAGTATTTTTACCTTTTCGATAGAGAAAAAAGCAAAACATGTCAAAAATGCCGCTTTTCGTTTGCCATTTTTGAAAGTGTTACCAACCAGACACTGCTGCTCAGAATCAATCGACTTTTTTCGCAAGCAAGCTTGCTATATATGTCAAAATATATTGATTATGCGGCTTAAGCGGGAAGTTGGTTGTGTAAAAATACAATGAAGTCCTCTGTTGATAAATAACGAAATTACTTTCCGAACAACCCAATAGCTGCCGCCCAGGCGGTGTAGTGGCTAGCGCGCACTACTACCATCCTTTGGGCCCGGGTTCGACTCCCGGCTTTGGGCGTGGATGTAAAATTGTCAATTGTACTTTGATATAAATAAATATGATTTGTGTACCTATGAGCAACTGAGATGACAGCCATAAAAGTGCTATAGATCTCGAAAAACTGTGTCTTTCAAACACTTTCAAACAACCCAATAGCTGATATCTATGTGGAAATGTTACATGGAAATATATTTTTATAATTAAAACATCACTGTTATAGAAATGCTTTTGTTTGGTAGAAAATGATACTTTCAGATTGATACATGATTGAGTGATTGATACATATACATCATGATTGATACATTCAGATTGATTTCAGATTGATACTTTCAGACTGATACATTCAGATTGATACATACAATTGATCAGATTGATACTTTCAGACTGATACATTCAGATTGATACATACAATTGATCAGATTGATACATTGATACTTTCAGATTGATACATTGATGCACGCTTTGCAAAACTACATTACCATGTAGTTTACTCGGTCATCTCTTTCCTCCTTCTTTAAAGAAAAAAGAAACACTTAACTAATCATCAGTCCTTTCATCGTGAAACGAAAAAAAAAAAAAACCAAATTGATGCGTAACTAATTTATATATGCATAGAAGCATCAATGCTCGAATTTAAATGCAGGAAATGTCTTCCCAGTTCACCAAGATAAAAACGCGATCGTTAACCCCACAAATCGTTTCACACTGAGCAAATTACACGCATTCTGTCACTCCTTCATTAATCCTAACACCAATTTAATCGAAGCGCTGCTCTTTAATTTGCCGTAAACGCTCACAAGAAGAAGAAAAAAAGAAAGGTCAACCATTCTTTCGATACTAACCATAGCGACGCCCCCAGCAAGTGTCAATATTTACGTCAACGTTCACAGAATGCAAGTCGATCGATCTAATCAACAAGTAATTGCGTGACAACTTCATGGGGAAGTTTAAAAAAAAAAGAAAAGCCATGCTTTGAGTTATAAATTAGTGGAGACGGTCGCTGATTTTTATACACTTCCAACACGTGTTGAATGAGTAGCTTGTCCAATGTCCCATTGAGCTGTCTAAGAGTGGAAACTAGCGTGGTTTGCAGGAAGTGACAGTTCATTGTGATGAACAGTTTTCGCAGGTACAATGACATCAAAGGTCGTCATTTCTTAGCTGTCTGAGCTGTTCCGAGCAGTGTTTAGTTCTCGTTCCTAACATCTGGGGATTGGGCAAACCTGGCGTTTTTGTCAGTTTATTTTTTCCAACGTATTTTCCAAGCATTAGTCTCAAGAATTTTAATCAGAAAATTGGTAATCCTTTGTGTCGCTTCATAGATTAATTGCATGCATAAAATCTGACGGATGTTTGGGGTGTAGTTACCGTATTTACTCGCATAATAAGCTTTTTTTGCCAATTTTTCATGGTGAAAGTCTGGGGGCGACAATTATGTGAGGAAATCTACTATATAGTGTTGCTGAAAACAATCTACTCTAACATGCAATCGTGATGTAAGCTGATTAAATGAAGTATTTGGTAGTAAGTTTTCAAAGAAATGGTTACAATGAATAGTTTTTTTTTAACAATTTTAATTTAAAGGTACTTTTAAGTACTCTCAGTAGATAAAGGGTTAAAGATATAAGCCCCCTCTAGATAAACCAGATTTATTATTATGATTATTATTATTATAATGGAAAATGGCTCCTTTAAAATTCGCTGAAAACCCTCCACTCTAGAAATATCCAAAAAGCTTACCCAGTTACGACACCACACGATACATAAAACTTTTCTTTTATGTAAGAGCTATTTGGACAAACTTAACATCCGAACGAAAAAAAATTATCCCCACATACAAAGGTAAGATTTCATATTCAAAATAAAAAATGGACTCATTTGCAACTCAATCTACAATTCTAACTTAATTCCAGTATTTCATTTTTAATACTGCAGTAGTTCGTACTTAATACTATATCCCCCCCTCCAAATAAATAAATAAATAACTCGGCTGCAAGCCTCGTCAGGAGGAGATCCCCCTGAACCCCCCCCCCTAATTTTTTCGTTTCATTATTGACATATTAAAACGATATTAACTGACTGTGTCATTTTATCTCTCATCTTTTGTGTATTTCGCCTGGTAACCCGATGTTGAAATTTTTGGGATTGTAACCTATTTATAGAAAAATACAATGAGATGCCTATTCTACAGCTTACGAAATAGTGTAACAATAGATTAAAGCTGTTGAGAACTAATAGTATATATGGGTGATTCCGTTCTAACTGTGATATTTTATGTCCTGTATTGCTTGTTCTCACTCGTCATTAATTAATAATCTATTAATGAAATTTTTGTGTTAATTAGAAACCCATCAACATATTGCATCATTTTTTTTTATATAATATATCTTGCCATTCAGTGAAAACTTACAATATATCACCTAAATGTCAGTAACTTACAATATATCACCTAAATGTCATGTCCATTTCTAGAATTTATAAATTGTTAATTCTTTTTGTCGCAATAAATGATTTAAACTAATTACCTCATAAATTCTAATGTATATGATCAAACTAAAAAAAATTTATGCACAGTTTTGTTAATGTATTAAATTAACATTGGATTCCGGTTCAATAACTTTTGTCTTTAAATTTTAACGAATTTTTGAATTTGAATTTGTACGACTCGAGCGCCACCCACCTTAGGATTTATGAAACGTCTAGTGAACCATGTTGAAAGTACGTCATCTGAGTAATATTTACAAACATTGAGTTGATGAAATAGTGCAAAGAGTTTGCGTCATTTTAAAACCCAATTTTCAAAAAGGTATGTCATAAATTTTCTTGTCAGTACCGTGGTATTGATTAACTTTATCAACTATTGATTTTTTCCTATCCAAAATAGCAAATTTTTGTATTTAATACTAGCCTAAATTACACAGTAAATCGATATTATCAAATTCATAACCAAACAATTATAGTTGTTATTTTAAATGAAAATGTCAGTACCGTGTCTGTCAGTACCATGTGAAAAAATAATTAATTAGTAATAAAATTATTTTAATTAATTATTTTAATTAATAATTGTAATTTTTTAAAATGAAGATGGCTCCAATACTTCGTACTAGAAAACTGCCTAATCCTAATGACAATAAAAGTGGCAGAATTCAATTGGGTTGAGCATTGGGTAGAGCAATAAGCGGAAAAATTGTAAAACAAATATCAACATCTATCTGCCATTAGGAAAAATGTTGTCCCTATTATTTCTTCAAGAGTTCATCGGAGTAATAAACCACTGGAGTATGTAAAAAATGCAAAAAGCAATCACAAATTTATTCATGATCGAGTGAAAAGTTTTTATGATGAAAATAGTAAGGTAATTCATATAAAATTCCTCATTCATATAAAATGGCCTCATAAAAAAGCTTCTATATAAAAATGAATGGTAAACAAGTAACAAAGCGTTATATAAATGCTATACGATTAAAGATTTACATTCTAAATTTTGTTCCCAAAGTGTGTACCGTGTTAACTACTCAACCTTCGCAAAATTACGCCCAAAGTATTGTATTGAACCAAAAGTTACTAATCGAAATACGTGTGCGTGCTTCACACATGAAAATTTCTCTTTGTTAATACGAGCTTTTCACAGCCATGAGTTATAGACAGAAAAGACGTCATATAAAATTTTGAATAGTTTCCTATGTGACAGTAATTCTGAACTATGTCTATCGAGAACGTGTCAGACATGTAAGTTAAAAAAATTAGAATTTAATCTGAAAGATACTAATCCTGTTGATAAAATATCTTACATGAATTGGGAAGTATCTCCAGAACAAAGAATTAATAAAAAAACAACAACAAAAAACAATAACTGTTAAAATTACTGAAAAAAAAACATTTCATGTACGATAGGGCAAGCAATTAACCATTTTAAACATGAGCTAGATTTGTTTATAGCCCATGAATACAGAATTACTCATCAAAACAACTCGATGAAAAAACTTACTCAGGCTCTACAAAGCAATGAGTTATGACTACTCATTGACTTCAGTGAAAATTATTCTTCTAAGTATGAAACGGAAGTTCAGTCAGTACACTTTGGGGCTAGTAGAGTACAATGTACTTTACACACTGGCATGGCCTATACTCTTCAACATCTTCTCAAGGCTTTGCTACTTTGTCAAAATCGCTCAGACATGATCCTTCTGCTATTATTGTTCACATGAAAAAAATACTTGACGTTTATCTAGCATCAAATCCAGAGATAAAGGAGTTTAAAAGTGTTATAATATAATTGAGGAATAAATTTAATAATTTTTCTAAAGAATGTCTACCAAATTTATTTTATGTCAGTACCGTGGATAAATGAGTCAGTACCGTGGAACGACAAATTTGAAATTTGTTTCTCGTTCATGACGCTTTGAAGTTGTAGTACATTCCTCTCAGGCTTTCATTTTTTCAATAAAATAGAAGAATAATATGCATGAAAAAATTTAAAAAGTTTAATTTTAAAATCCTAACATTTTTAATCAAAAGAATCACATTTAGAACAGAATCGCCCATATATGTAAAAAAATACATGGGATGCCTATTCTACAGCTTACGAAATAGTGTAACAATAGATTAAAGCTGTTGTGAACTAATAGTATTTAAATATATGTAAAATTATGTCGCATACTTTTATGTCGCATTTTTGGGACACATTTTTCAATAAAGGGGGTGAGAGATAATATTACATAGTTATTAATATTTTAAATTTGGGGGTACGATCGTGCTCCCTCCTAACTCCTTTTTGCAGCCCCTGACAAAGAATAGTCTCGTTTCACGAACTTTATGTGTAGTTACAGTAATGAGAAATAAGCCTATCTCGTCTCGTCTTGCATTCATCTCTATACTGACATAATAATGAAAGTGCACAAACAGACTCTAATAATCATTTCCCCACACCAATTGATATGGATAGAAGAAAACCCTCTACTCAGGATAGTTTGTGTTTACTTTTCCAGTTATATCATTTTCAATGTTATAACTGGCTTTAGACCAAAATAAAATGTTCCCATTACTATATAAAATCAGGCAGAATCTAAACCTACCTGATGTTGTTTTCATCATTAACCTCTATGGACTCATTTTAGACATAGCACTACTAGAACTCATGAACTGTCAATCCACACAAAGCAAGTTCGTGCAACTTCAAAAAACATAAATAAGACTGATGGTTCAAAAATAAACTATTTTCTTTCGTAAGTCATTCTGTGTACCATGCTTGCCATGTCATGGAAGCTACTTACGAATTTCTAAACAAACTAAATAGCTCGTGTTAGTATTTTCGTGTTATACCTTTTCTACTGCTGTATGATTCTAAGTTTAACGCGTATACAGTTACAGATTTTCCTTCTGTTGCGTAATATTTCCCGCACAGTAAATAATGATTATCTTGTAGCAAAAATAAGTAAATAATAATAAAAGTAGTAATAATTATAATAATCTTGAAAAATCATGTAATAAGCTGCATTTTAAATTTTAACTCGTTGATATCATAAAGTCAAAATTCTAAAAGTGTAATTTTTTCAGTCATTTTTCATTAGCAGCGGTTTATTAATCTGACAGATATTTTACCTGTGCTGAGCATACTTTCTGTAACAAATATGTCTTAAATCTTGTTTCAACATAAAAATCTTTATTTATTATTATTATTATTTACTTATTGCAATTCGCCAACCAAAAATAAACCTTCGATTTGTATCAGAATTATATTGTTACGAAGTTTTAATTATTTATTTGAAAATCATCACCCAAAAATTAAAAAGAAAAATCATTTCAAAAATTTCTTTACAGACCGATGTATTTTATAAGTAAATTCAAGATAATGAGGTCAAAATTTAGATTATTCTTTTCAGCTCAAAAAGAAAGAAGCCAGATAAATGTCATATTCACATAGAACTACCTCAAAATTTACCATGCAATTAATTAATTAATTAATTAATTTTCAAAAATTCTGAGGTTGAAACAATTAAAAAAATAATTTTCTTAATTTTCTTTATAACATCCATTTTGGTATCTTTTTACTTTTATTTCCTTTTAAAACAAAAAGGTAGTCCATTAATATTGTTCATCCAAACATTATAAAATAACTTTCCTGTCTGCTTCACCAGTAAAAATAAGTAATGTACTGAACCTACTGTCTTCTACACACACACATATATGTGTGTATTTTAACCTACTATCATTCAACAGCCAACGAAGCGCAAAGAATACGATTCCTTAAGAAAACATATCGCGAAACCTCAAAGAGGCCATACGAAATAAAAATACGATAAATTTTCTGAAGATCCTGGGATAATAACAAGAGAAAAGACAATAAAAAGTGAAAAAACTGGTTTCGATGTTCGCGGAAGGGGCAAAAAAAAAAAAAAAAAAAAAAAAAAAAAAAAAAAAAAAAAAAATGTGCAAATAAACGTAGCACGTAAAAGGCGATAGACTGCAATATAGTAGGGTGTTTGTAAAAGTGGTACAAAGTGGGTTGAAGTGTCCAAGAGAAGAGTGCTTCAGCGCCTCTCTTTTTTTATACTTTCCAACCTATTGTATTCATCAATGGCTGTAGTGATATAATAGACTGTAATGTATATGGGGTTCTTTGAACGCCGGCGGCTGTATTTATTCGTGGCATAGCAGGGAGGTATTTTTTAGTACGTGAATTTTTATTTAGTTCAACTGAAATCCTGACACCCAAGATCGGTTTCTATGTCCATGGGAGCGCTGTAAAATGATCCCACGGGGAATGGATGCTATCCTATAATTATGGGAGTTTAGTGAATGCTTTGTGAAAGCGGGCATAAGTGGTTCAATATCAGAGGAGGGAACGTGGAAGAAATAGCTCTTCTTTCACGAACTTTGCTGAAACCTGTGAACATAATAAAATTTTTCATCACGGAATTCATATTCATAATTTCTCTCTCTCTCTCTCTCTCTCTCTCTCCCTTTTTAATTAATACAGGGTGAATCTAAACTCTTGGCCCAAACTTTAAGAGGTGATAGGGCACATAATAAGGAATCAGAATCCCATAGCAATGTGGGGTCGGCAACATCGTGTTCGTGTAGCTGTTAACACATTTATGCCTAGCGTCCCTTTTTTGGGACGGCATTTTCGCTATCACTCGAAAACGTTATTTATTTTTCCGAGCCTTTATTCGCGAGTATTGAACCTCAATTCCACAAAACATTTTAATATGGCCAAGTGGGATGTTGACATTTACATTTTTATACATAATGATTTTAAATGAAATCATCCCTTGTTCAAAAAGTTGACATCAGAAATTTATCAATTACTGCTGGAGTAAGCAAAAATCGAAGAAAGTCGCAAAAATATCCAGGCACGAATGGGTTAATAATCACTTTGGATAAAAGTGCCGAAACAACAGTGCACTTTCCGACCATTGTTCGTCAGGAACTAATGTATTTTACCCCGAAAACCGAAGCCTAAAATGGATAGTTTAAAAATTATACTTTATTTCATGGATGAAATTTTCGGAGACGAGCCTATTGTTTATGAAACTTGGTGAAGAAATGAGACGGACACTTCAATGCTTTTACAAAAGTGATTATGACCGGGTAAGTTAAAACTGCGTTTTTCACCCCAGATGGCTATATGATTACGATTCCTCATTGTGTGCCCTATCACCCCTTAAAGTTTTGACCAAGAGTTTAGATTTACCCTGTATATTGATTCAAAGTTTAATAAATCAAGTACCGTTGAAAAGACTCTAATTTATCCTTAAGAAAATAATTAAATTAGAGCCTTTACACGCTCTAATTTATCACGATAATTAAATCAGGTATAACAATGTAAAACCATAATAGAAAAGTTAAAAAAGTTAAAAATCCATTAAAAGTTTTTACTTTTGTCCAAAAGTTAGAAGTCATTGTGAATCCATGAAATATTAAACGAAGAAAAGGTTTAAAAGAAAAGTTCTAATGATATCGCTTAACATTATTTTTTAAATAGACTTTTTTTGAAAAACTCTATGTATACAAAACCTCTATGGTTACTAATTACGGTAACCTGAACTTTGATCAAGAGCTTCAATATTGAAGATTTCTGCCATGGCATAAAGCAAATCTGACATGGTATCATTTTTGTTCTAGTACGTGATTTTCATTTAAGAACTCTTTTCTAGAAAGCAAAGTGTTTCCATTTGAGTACATGAGAAAATGTTTTAGTATTCTTTTTCATTTTGTGCTATGAAAATATAAGGATCATATGGGGCAATTATGGGTCATAAAACAACATCTTTACATTCATACTTTAAAAAATATTAACATACATTAATATTTTCTAAAGTATGAAAGATAAAATGATTTAATTTGGCATGAAGTAAGCTTAAATAACTTACAGATTATTCAAATAATCACTTTACCTAAAATTGAATTATTATTTATTTTATTTAAATTACTAAGTGACCAGGAATTGCCCGGGTTTGGGGCAATTTTGGGTCACGTATGGGTTAAATATGGGTCACCCCCTTTTTTTGTAATTCATATCGTAAGTAAACAAATAGACTAAATTATCACTATTTAGCACACAATTTTTTTTTAAATTTACCTAATGTGTTGCATTTAAGAAAAAAAAATTAAATGATAAGATTATTTTTGAAGAAATAATTAGGGACAATCCTGCTTTGTGTCCCCAATTCGGAAACAAAAATCGGCGATATTTTATAAATGCAACAGACATTTATAAAATAAAGGAAACATGAAGAATTTCTTTTCAAATTGTAAAGGAATAGCTGTTTTGATAAAGATTTTGCCCCAATTGTTGTTTTACATCTTAGGAACAGACTGAAAGTTCTGAAATTCGGGATGTTTGGTCAGCTTAATCACAATAAACAGCAAAATATTTCTGCTCTGCATATGTACAGTATGAATTCCTTGTAGCACCTTCTTAGAATATTCTAAGGAGGGATTTTTCGCAACTTTTTGACTGTAGCTTCTTCAATCTTATTTTCATTGTCATTAGAGAGCTCTTTATCACTAATATAATATAATATTACAGTAGAGAATAAAATTTTAAATTCTAATATTTTTTATACAAAAGTAAATAAAAAATATCACTGACCAAGAATTACCCCAATAAACTGGGATATACAGCATACTCTAATATTAATTTAAAAAGTAATGAAGAAAAAGTTATGCACATATGAAAAGCTTAGACCTACTGCAAGTAAAAAGCAGCATAAACAAAATTGTTTTTTCAAAAATGTTTCACTGATGTGAATCTTTTAAAAAAATCATGATTTTCAGAGACGATCTCTCTTGAAGATGTTTTTACAGTAGTGTAAAAAGTTGTTTCTTTCTCTTATTTGCTTTATAGTTACTTTGCTCTTGAACTTGATATAAGATAATAGAACGCATACGGATGACTTGGCTTAATTTAGCTGTTTTGTAAAAAAAAAAAAAAAAAAAAGTATTGCTATAAAGTTAATGACTATCATTTACCCCAGAAACAGGGTGACCCGTAATTGCCCCTTACGACCTTTATGTTTTTCCTGGAAGTGCGAAGAATAGATAGAGGCATTGCTATCATATGAGAAATAGTCTGATCTTTCCGGTGTTATATCAGATATCATATAAAATATTACCCCTTTAAGTTATACTAGGACCGCACGCATGCAATGTTGAGCTGAGCGAATTTCGGGCAGTTATCTCTACCACAAGTTGAATTTTTTTTACTGATTATTCATCGATGGTATGCCCGATTTCCGATTTTCTTTTATTTAAGTGATCAGCATCATGACCTTGACCAATGTCATAGGTTCAATGAGCGCGCGGAGCAACGAGCCATTGAGAAAAAGACTAATTCTTCTAACATCTCCATCGAAAGTGAATGTCACCAGGTTTTTCGGTGATTATTCCTCCGTGGTCAACCCGATTGGTTTGATTTCAGATTTATACCTTGCCACCATTGGTACCTATAACCAAGCCAAATTTGAACTAAATCGGTCAAGCGGATTAGGAGGAGAAGCGTTACATTGAAATGGCTGAGAGTATCGTTACATTGAAATGGCTGAGAGTAGCGTAAGGGTTTCGCTCACTTCACTCAGCTCAAAAAAATAAAAGTAAGCATCTGTTTACAAGGGCAGCATACATTTTCTCCGGAGCTCCTTGCTTTGCTCAACGACTTTTCAAGCTTACAACAAACATGATTTATCGAGTGTGAATTCCTCAAGCTTCAAAATTAGATTGGGAGTGAAACATGGGTTACTAAGTTTTGGATTGTTGCTACCAGTTTCAATAAAAGTTAATCTAACGGTCTGGAGTTTTGGTCATTTTCCTACAGATCTAACGTGAATGTGCGTTAGAACCCCATGAAAAGTTCTTCAACTAAGGCAGCCCGCTCCCCATAGGCAAATGACTCTCATGTAGGCTTGTCAAAACAAACGCTCCCTTGCTCAGTTAACCCATTTGTGCCTGGTTATTTTTGCAACTTTCTTCGATTTTTACTGATAACAGAAATAATAGATAAATTTCTGATGTCAACTTCTTGAACAAGGGATGATTTCTTTTAAAATCATTCTGCATAAAAATCGAAATATCAACATCCTAATTGGTCAGGTTAAACTATTTTGTCGAGTTGAGGCTCAATACTCATGAATAAAAGCTAGGAAAAATAAATAACGTTTTCGACTAATAGCGAAAATGCCGTCCCAAAAAAGGGACACTAGGCATAAATGGGTTAAAGTTAGGTAAGATTCAAGCAAGTCTGAGTTCTCAGTTTAATAAGTTAGAACTAATGCTATATTCGAAAATAAAAATGCATATTCAAAAAATATTAAAAGTTCATAAAATTATTTCGACTCTGAGAAGGCTTTCATTGGCGATGTCACATCAAAAACGGCAAAAGTCAATAAACGTTGGTTTTTTGCCTTGTTGCCAACTGGGTTACAATAATTGAAATTGTCTCAAGTAAAACAATTGTCTGATATATTGTAAGGTCTCTGATTTTTCGGAATAATTGTGCAGTGCTTATTTCATTTTACAAACCTGTACACTAGGGTGGAGTGAAAATGGCCAATTTTTTTTTTTTTTTTTTTTTTTTTTTTTTTTTTTTTTTAAATATTGCCTGACTCAACAAATGGTGCTGCATGGCAAAAAAGTCACAGAAAAAAAATTCTAGTCCATTCACTGATTGTCTTCAGGTTCGACACTGGGCTCAAAGAAAGGAATGTTAACGTAAAAAGTAAAAAAATCAATTTTTAAAATTTAATTTTAATGTTTACAATAACTTTAAATTCTGACTCAAAACCATTGGAAAATATATAAAGTGCAATCTCTTTCCGTGTAACAAAGTTGATGATGTTGCAGGTAATATCAGTACTAGAGCCTGAATGCGGAGTCACATGTGCTATGTGAACAGAACCAGGTTCTGACAACATAACAATATGCTCTTCCACATATACAGTAGTATATCAAAAGCTTCACTTCTCACTCAGTTGTGTCCTTTCTTCCATCGAAGTATATGGTGTACAAAGACTGTGCTACTTGTATAGAATTGTGATCGTATCTTTCATTATAATTTTTAATAAGGGGAATTACTTCTTGGTGACTTACCACAGGCAAAGGAGTCTTTCGTCCAAATTCTTTCAACGTCCAAAGAAATAATTTTGATGATCGCTTTTACTAAAGGATCCTTTTTGTTCCCCTTATTCCATAGTATATCCTTTTTTGTGATTAAGAAATGCTTCATTAAATCAGAAAACGTTGGTGGTAACACTGTCTCTTTCAATAGTAGTGGAATTACGAAAACACTAGAAAACGTTTCACTTCTAGTTGTGGTCATATTTAAATTCATAACTCCGTATTATTTTTTTGTCAAATATAAATCAAAATTAATAAAACGTATTGCTTCAATCTTACAAAAGAGAAACAAGTGATTGAAACAAAAGCAATCGCAAAATCGAATCATTCCACACAATAAAAGTGACGTGCCTTATTAGGCTATGATATAATAGATTAGAACAAGCGCTGCCATCTAGTAGATTTTAGAGTATGATTTGCTTTTTTTATGTACAAAAAACCATTTCTGGATCTGATATCTGGCAGTAACGTTTCAATAAAACAATTTATTAATGAGAAAGTAATTCATTAATATTATTTTATAAATTAAAGAATTATTTAGTAAAATATTAAATTAAAAAAATATTTTTTACATAAAAATCATTAAAAACTTAAAAAAAAAAAAAGACAATATAAATATTCACTTGAGGTGTGGAACCTCAAGATATCAACAATTTTAGCTGAAATTTGGAGACAATTGGTTTCAGCTAGTTTGGCACCATATAATGACTCAGGCAATGTGAATTTCGAAAAAAAAGTTTTTTCGATCCACCCTACTGTACACTCAAACAGAAGACTTGCTTCGATCAAGTTTGAACCTTTTATGTCAGATGATAGTCAACATTTGATAATGATTCTGATATAACGAACTTAAATGCTACAGGAATCACAGGTAGTGCAAGCTTATAAATTCATTAGCGTCCAAGGCAATTCAACAGGTGGATAGTGTTTTCATCAGAATAAACGTGAATGCTTGGTATAAACAAAAGCTTGAGCTTTCAAGTTTGATACAAGCTTTTAATTTGGTCAATCAAGCTTCCAGGTTGCACAGTGAAAAATTTTTCGAGCCCTCGTGCAATTCTATATGTACTCCAGCAATATTTTTGAAAAGCATTTTTGCCGTGCATCTCTTAAGCTCCACTGGGACGAAAGGAAGCGTAGAATGATACAAAGAACGTCTTAAATTTGTTTAGTTGTACCTGCCTTACCTTCCAAACGGCTTGACCTAATTAGTCTAATATTAAATAATGCGGATTCCACACAATATGCATCCTTCTCGAGTTTAAATCTAACGCCATGGAAATCATTAACTTGAGATATCCGTCGGATTCCCGTGTCGAAATTCGAATTCATCGAATTCGTGGAAAATCCGTGAATGGCTCCATATTTACACCCATGATTCTTACCTGTCCAAAACAAAAGGGTATGTCGCAGGATCGCTGGATGGTTCTTCCGCTTATTCGAAGACTCGGCATGCCAGTTACTACGATGATAAGATGTGTGCAGTTCATGAAGCTTCAAGCTAACTGCTAGCCACAAACCTGACTCCAGCGGAAGTAGGCTTTCTGATTTACTATCAGGTTGCAATTTCAGCGCTCAGCAGTATTACTTTTACAGACTGCTTGCGAGCAGTCCTACGGATCGCGCGGATCTGGTGGAGCTTATCACGCATGGATTGATTGTTAGTCTGATGTGTGCTAGTTGATGTGTGGTCTGATGGTTAGTCTGGTTTGTGCGATGGTTAGTCTGAAGTCATGTGGTAATCTCTGGTCACATAATGAAAAAGTCGACATCAGAGCCAAGCAGGGAGCTGAGTCGAACCAATTATCTATTCCAATCACACTGAACAGAGTAAAGAAGTTGATCACTACCACTATCAACAACATGATAGCTGAGGTCCCCAGGGACCCAAGTATTGGCAGAAATGGATAAAGGTTTGCCAAAGTAGGGCCAATCCCAAATCACCTAGATGGAGTTGAGGCTGCCGTCCGCTTCCAAATGACTATCTGTCATTATCTGCAGGTCCACCTTCATTGTATCGGCCTAGCCACTTTTGAGGCTTGTTCATTGTGCAACGAGCCGAGAATGGACGTTGACCATCTGAGAATCTGCCGGGGATTTTGCATGCCCTACTAATGGCATCATTAATCGCTTGTGGGAGGTTTGGCGTGAAATGATTGAGGAACCACGCACAAGCATTGGATAAATATCATACTTGTACTTGCCTGCTTGTTAGATACATATTGTACTTGTCTGCATTTCGCAGACTATTTAGTTGGCAAGTGTTGTCATATAGATATACATTTAAAATCGTTTATTTTCTTTTTATCTTAAAAAAAAATACATTTTTTTCATAAAATACCATAATTTTCAGATTAAACGAAATGGCAATTCTTTAAGAGAAACCGAAATATAGAATAATATAAAATTCATCAAAGTACGATCTGCACGTCATATTTACAATTTTACTTAGATGAACAGTTTTCTAACTCTTTTTTTTTTAAGGCAAGATCTTGAATTTCATCACAAAAATTTCTTACGTGTAAAATTACGCGATTTGTCGAACGCGAGAGATACAAAACTGCGCGTATAATGTTGGATTTTCGCTCCATATTTTCAGTATTATGTATCGCAGAACGGAAGGCGTATTTGATTATTTTACTATACATCGGATGAATAAACATAAGTTGGAGGACGGGCATTTTTATGTCTCTTTTCCTTTTTAGCCTATGCTAAGAAAGGAAGTACTTACGAATCCATCCGACTTCCATCTATTAAGTTGAAACATCCCGTATTTATACTTTTGATGAAAAATCCGCCGCATCTACACCTTTTTTATTCGGGTCTACTAACAGACACCTTTCCATTCTTCCTCTTTGTCAATGCTATGCTTAAATCTATCCGCTCTTCTAAAAGCTCTTTTCATCCTGTTCAAAACCTCAGTTTACTTTATCCGACAATCCGTCCTTGTAAAAGATATCCATCCGAATGACCATTGTAATCCTATGACCGTTAAGGGCGTAGGGCACTTGTAGGCAGTGGGCGACAGACCGCATGTAATGAATACAGCGAGGGGTGATAATCCAGTCTTTCATCGATGCTAATGCCTCGATAAGCCACTCGTACGCACACCTTTACAATGAACTCGCTTTCGCGTGACACCCGCTTCATCTGCCAGCATCTGCTCTTTCATGGTACATTGGCGACCGACGATCTACCAGGAACGCTTACATCATTTACAGCAGAAGAAATACACCCGAATTTACGTCGGCGTAGCTTTTCGATTTAAAAAATAATGAATTTTATAATTTTTAGTTGGCATCACAATAACGTTGCTTTTCTATTATCTGCTTCACACCCAAGAAAAATCTCACATCTCAAATTAAACAGCAGTCTCATAATTGTTAAAAAAAAAAAAACGATTACACTTAAAAACAAGTTAAAAGTCTATTTTCGAATAAAAGCCTCATTCACAATATTTGATTCAGTGGTAAAAATTTACTATCACCCATAAACAAATACTGCCAAGACACTTTTAAAGGTAAATGAAGTCCTACAAGTTCTTTCCAGCTATATGAATTTCGAAAACAGCAAAACCTATTAACAAATTCAACTTGCGAAATTTCAATAACATTGAAATATTCTTTTGTGTAGCGGCAAACAAAAATAAAATTACGGCAAACAATAACAAAATGTGTGTGTCAGCGTGTAGAATTAACACATTCGCATGCATTAAAATGATTTATTCAAAATTAAAGCCTCGACACATGTGTATGACCACTCAGAACTGCACCAAATCTTAAAGAATCGTTTTAACAGTGGAAACTAAAGATCCACACATATGTATGTCCACTCAGAACTGCACCAAATCTTAAAGAATCGTTTTAACAGTGGAAACTAAAGGTCCACACATATGTATGTCCACTCAGAACTGCACCAAATCTTAAAGAATCGTTTTAACAGTGGAAACTAAAGGTCCACACATATGTATGTCCACTCAGAACTGCACCAAATCTTAAAGAATCGTTTTAACAGTGGAAACTGAAGGTCCACACATGTGGACTTCTGGAACAAAAAGGCTGTTCAATCATCAGCATAACATTTAACGTAATTGAAGAACATTTATGATTTCGGTTCATCTGTACGACTGGTGCTCTAATTCTGTAAGTGTGCTTGGTGAATAATTGGGAAATCACAGATTATATCTATGGATATTAGTCTATAATTGCAACTGTTAGAAATACAACCACTCAAAAATATTCGAGTACGAGAGAAATTTCTTGTGTTAGTTTTGTTAATACCTGATAATATTTTCAAAGAACATATAGCTCAAAAGAAATACAAGAAGCTGTTATTGTGTACTACATAATAACAGCTTAATTCAGTCCTGTTATTATGTACTACAGGGTTATTCTTCATAAAAATTGGATGATGTACTACGTTATCCAATTTTTATGGAGAAAAATCCTTTATATGAAACCGATATAAGAAAATTGACTTGTACTCCAATACTTTTTTTGAGAGGGTATTCGTATTGATGATAATTGCATTTCATGGATAAATTGAATATATTTTGATTGTAAATTGTAAAGAAGAAGATGGTAAAATGGATTGTAATATATTTTTTGTAATTGTAATACTTTTTTTTGAGCAGTTAAAAATATCTAATCACGGTAGCTTGATTGTACACCATCTCAAAAAAGTATTCGAATAAAAGTGAAACTTCCAACGTCGATTGGGTACATTAAAAATTATTTATCATAAAATATGAGTTAGGTTTATATCATTATAACTTTTCATATCTCTGTTGATTTGTGCGTTTTACAAAAACTAGTTAATAATTGACAAAACTGAAATAGGAAATTTCACTTATACACGAATACTTTTTTGAGAGGGTGTTTTTTGGACGAAGATTTTAATATATATATATATATATATATATATATATATATATATTATATATATATATATATATATATATATATATATATATATATATATATATATATATATATATATATATATATATATATATATATATATATATTATATATATATATATATATATATTATATATATATATATATATATATATATATATATATATATATATATATATATATATATATATAGTTATACAGTGGCGCGCCCAAGATTTTAGTTTAGGGAGGGCTAGAGTTACTAATACTTTATAGAAAACTATATAGAAAAACAGTATTCTGAATTCGGTTATAGTGACTTTGATTATAGTAGTTATAACTATCAAAATAAAAGAAACTAGATTGGTTTTGGAGTAAAAATAGGAATACATTTGATGATTTTTTTAAAAATCACTTGATCTTTGCCTATTTTTCTCGCGCCCTCCCTCCAAACGCTGCGCCCCCCGCCCATGGGGGCGGGAATGCCCCACGAGTTGGGAATCACTGCATTCAGGGAATTCAAATATTAGGGGTTTTCTAACCTCTTAATTAAAAAAAAAATGAAAAAAACCCAGCAAACGCCTTTGTCTGGTCCTCTTTTTCAACATTTTTTCAAAATAAATTTCTATTTAATGCTTATTGCTGATAAAAAACTCATTGAGAGAGCGGGGGAATACGTGTTCATCCACTAGGTTCTTATCCAGTACACAGGGGCCTCTCGGCACGCATTATTCTATTTTCTAAAAAAACAATTATTCTGAGCATTTGTTTTTATAACCTTTCTTAAATGTCACTTTATGGTTGAATACACGTACTGTACCCCCCCCCCCCTCTTTCTGATCAAAACATTTTTATATTTTCCATATTACTATATAAGGTAAAACACACATCGTGGTCAACAGAATTTATCACCTCTGTACGGATATGATTAATACTTAAATCTCTTTCTTTAACTAGAGATTTTTGCTTTTCTACACAGTAAGAGTTTTTATAACAAGGAAATTGAGTGAAATGGGTTTAAAAATTAACTGTGAATCTTCAGCTTTCATAGTGCCGATCTCAAGTGACATTACATCTCTTTCTTTAACTAGAGATTTTTGCGTTTCTACTCAATAAGAGTTTTTATAACAAGGAAATTGAGTGAAATGGGTTTAAAAATTGCACAACTGAAAATTTCCAGTTAACTATGAATCTTCAGCTTTATAAGTCGTTCTATTATTAAGTAAATTTTAAAGGAAGTTTTAATCAATAGATTTCTTAACTAATTTGCTTTTTTTCTGTCATTTTAACCTGTTTCTTTGCTTGCTTTCTGATGTCAGTGATAATTATTTTTGCAACCATGCCTTTTCTTTTGCTTCAATCTGTTACTCAAAGAGAATTGTATAAATAGATTTGAGTTAATGGTCAAATATTAAGTTAGCCTGCTGACACTGGAGCAGCGTATTGCAGGCAATTACACGCACCTGTAACCCATATTTATTTTACTCGTTTCCACACCAATGTGTTTTGTACAATATCAGTGACGCAGAAGGAAAGACTGTGAACCAGGAAATTTAAATTCGACCTCATCAAATTGAAACTGCAACCATTAGGCCGAAGGACATCTCTGTAAGGACTGTTGTGATAAGAAATACTTTTTTTCTTAACTCAAGGTCTTATAAAGCGCGTTCTTAAAGATGCGCCTCGCAACATCTGACATCTTCATTTGTATATGGTCAGTTTAATATAAAAGTAAATGCCTTTTTGAGAAGCTGAAGCCCCTTGATTTGTTTTTCAGGAATTTAAAATGCTGTTTTAAATCGGCAAAATATTTCTTAATAATTTTTTTAGTGTCATTTAATATAAATTACGTAATATAAAAACTCGGCTGCTCGATCTTCGTCAGGGGGAGACCCCCCCCCTGAACCCCCCTCATTTTTTAGTTTCATTAGTGCCATATTAAAACGATATTAATTGAGTATGTCATTTTATCTCCCATCTTTCGTGCATTTCGCCTGGTAACCCTATGTTGAAATTTTTAGGATTGTAACCTATTTATAGAAGAATACATGGAGAGCCTATTCTACAGCTTACGAAATATTGCAGCAATAGATTATACTGTTGTGAACTAATAGTATATATATAAAAATATACATGTGATGCCTATTCTACAGCCTACGAAATAGTGTAATAATAGATTAAAGCTGTTGTGAACTAATAGTATTTACATACATGTAAAATGACGTCGCTTTTTTGGGACACATTTTTCGAAAAATTTTCAATAAAGAGGTTGAGAGATAAAATGACGTAGTCATTAAAAACTTTTTTTCTTAATTTTAAAGGGTTTTAATGATATTTAGAATAATTTTTGTCTATATTATTGTTTTTTAATATAAAAATAATATTGAATTGCATCAACAAGTAATAGCATTGACGTGCCTTCCATTAAAACAAAGTGCACATATATAAAATCTAACCGAAAAAATTCTTAAAATAGGATTCTTAATTATTCTTAAAATAGGATATTATAAGAATAATATATATATTATTCTTAAAATAGGATTGAATCAGGGCTCGCGTGTTACTCACATTTTACGCGTACATCGATATTTTTTGGAAAAAATCGACTCCCATTTTTGAAACTGCGAGTCAAAGTTTGACTCACAATTTTCAATAAATGGGGTGAGAGATAAAATGACATGGTCATTAAAAACTTTTCTTCTTACTTTTTAAAGGGTTTTAATGATATTTAGAATAATTTTTGTCTATATTATAGTTTTTTAATATAAAAATAATATTGAATTGCATCAACAAGTAATAGCATTGACGCGCCTTCCATTAAAACAAAGTGCACATATATAAAATCTAACCAAAAAAAAAAAAAAAAAAATCTTAAAATAGGATTGAATCCTTGCTCGCGTGTAACTCGCATTTTACGCATAAATCGATATTTTTTCGAAAAAAATCGACTCCCATTTTTGTAACTGCGAGTCAAAGTTTGACTCACAAAATTTCGGTCCATCTGTATTAATACAGAATTCCTGAAAATTGTCATTTCACATTGTAACGCTCAAACATCACGCATAACGGGCATCATTTCACAAAGATAACGCTCGCAAGCTGTAGAGGGAAAGGTATGAAAAATGCTGCACCCGCAATATTTTACACATTTACACAGTTTGACTTTCCCACTTTAGAAAATCTGAAAAAGCTGTTCTGTATGTACGATGTTCAATGGCAATGGTTGCGAGAAGTACCACAAAACCCATCTTCAGGATTCGATCTCTAAGATTTGTACGTTTCTAAACTCGCAGGCACGTGTGAATCTCTCTTAGTATATTTGACTTTAACCCTTTGAGGCGCAACCCTTTCCCAATGCTGAAAAAAGGGCAGCGATGGCAACCATCGCTCGACTTAACTACCAGCAAGATGGCGGACGATCGAAACGTTCATCGCGTGCCACAGATCTAGAGACCCCTTTTTTAACGACAGCTGGCTGTGCCCGGCACAGCCACACAGTAAAAAAATTCAGAAACGTTACATACTTATAGCGGAAAGGTTTCCGAAAGTATAGCGTAACCTACCGATGCTCTACTCGAACTCACGATTTCGGAAACATAACCCATATTTCGGGGTAAAGTATTTACGGGCGAAGGGAAATCTTTATTTGGGACTTCGCGCGCATGCGCCAAGTGCCAAGAGACGGATGAGAGTGAACGCGTTTTCCCTAATAGCACAGATGGTCACAAAAGAGTCGCGAGCCTGATTAGGACCAACAGGGGCCCCGGGCGTTTATGAATTTGGGGGTCCCCATCTATAGAATTTGTTTTCTTTTTCATAATATTTTGACGTATAAAGGAATATTTCAGAACAACATTTGAAACTGGTGCCCTGGGCAAAGTCCCGATTTGCCCATGCGATAATAAGGGTCTGGTAACTTGTGAGTGATGTAACTTCACTGTGTGGTCACTGTGAAGTTTATTTGTGACCAGTCACCAGGTGACGTCGCCGGATGAATACTTAAATAAAACAGCACATTATCTCCTGAAAATAATTTATGTGGAAGAAAAAAGATTAAGATTTTTAATTTATATTTATTAATTATGGTATTTTCTCTCCATTTACAAAATACTTCAAAAAATTTTTAAGTTTCCAAAACAAACCGTACCACAACAGCAGTCAGTTTATTTTTAAAGCAAATTCCGGCAAGCGGATCGCAGCGTCGCAGTAGCGTGCTGTCTTATTGGCCGTCTGTCTTCGGTTCGATTCTGATCGCTGCGCTCCTTCCGTTAGTTTGGTGCTGCCATCTAGTTGAAGTTACTTGAAACGCTTCATCTAGTGCATGTTACTTTTCTGAAAAACTCAGAAAGGTTTCTCGTAATTCGGAAACCTTTCCGAAATACACGGAGAGGTTACTCAATATTTTACCAAAATATACAGAAACGTTACCCATATTTTCCAGAAACCTTACCTAAAATGCAGGAAAATAGGTAAATATGTTTCCGACATATGCAGAAACGTTTCTAAATACTTTACCCGCATGGTTCGGAAACGTTTCCGCAATTTTAAACTACAAGAGTTTTTTACCGTGCAGCTGTACACAGAAACTTTTTGTGTTGAATGGGTTGCCTTTTCACAAATCCTTCAAGTCCTTGTTTATAGACCAGGTTATTCAATTCTCGTTATTCGATATGCTCGGGAGTAAAAATATGAATACATATGATGACTTTTTTGGTACAGCGTCTGCAGGGAGGGTGCGATAAAAACAGGCTAAGATCAAGTGATAGTGCTTGCTTTAAAAAATCATCATATGTATTCCTATTTTTTACTCCGAAACATATCTAGTTTCGGAATTGTTCATATTGGATTGTTCGGAAAGTCATTTCGTTTTTTAAGAACATGTGGAACCCATATCTCGAGCTTTGAGGCGTTTCAAATGATCATGAAGGATCGAATTCGATAAACTTAGTCTTTAAACGATCTCACGAGTTTTTATTCGCCGTTTGGTTTTTATCAATGAATGCCTTTATTGTGTCTTCACCAGCTTCAATTGGCTTTCCAGAATGTGGTGCATTTTCAACATCAAAACTGCCGGATTCAAATTTGGAAAACAAATTTTGGCACGGGCCTTCTATGAATATATCTTCTATTTGCACATCAGACTTTTTATTTTTTCTTTCTTGAACAGTTCAGTCGTTGTCGGGGCACTGTTGTCATTGCATCATGTCAGAGCTAACAGACTTCGAACGTGGGCAAATTGTTGGAGCTCGTATGGTGGGTGCTTTCGTAAGCAAGGTAGCCGAGGTGTTTAGTGCTGCAAGAAGTACTGTGTCGTAGATTTATTCCGCATATTTAAAATACGGAAAAACATCATCCGATAAGTCACAGGACGACAGTGCGTGCTGAGTGATCGTGACAGACGATCATTAAGGAGGATTGTGACGAAAAATAAGAAGACCACAGCTGCAAAAGTTTCTGCCGAAATGAGTGTCGTGCTCATAAACTCTGTGAGTACCAAAACTATAAGAAGGGAGCTCCATAAGCAGAGGATTGCTGGCCGATCTGCAATCCAAAAACCATTCTTCAATGATGATAATGCCCGTAACAGGAAAAGTTGTGTTTAAGTCATAAAGCCTTGACTTGAGCAGTGTAAGAAAGTAATATGATCGGATGAGTCTGCTTTCACATTGTTTCCCACTTCTGGCCGAGTTTACGTCTGGAGAACGCCATCCCAAGCCTATAATACAGACTGCTTGTTGCCAAGAGTGAAACATGGCGGGGGCTCTATGATGGTTTAGGCAGCCATATCGTGGTTCTCTGTGGGTCCCATGATAAGTCTGCCAGGCCACATTACTGCCAAGAGTTATGTGAACATTTTGGCCGATCAGGTCCATCCCAATGTTA
The DNA here is from genome assembly GCA_038373885.1 of Cheiracanthium punctorium. Classification (NCBI taxonomy): domain Eukaryota; kingdom Metazoa; phylum Arthropoda; class Arachnida; order Araneae; family Cheiracanthiidae; genus Cheiracanthium; species Cheiracanthium punctorium. Next base: position 1,399,338 of record JAWZYV010011853.1, read on the forward strand.
CAAACTTTATTCTCCAATGGTGATGGTGTCTTCCAAGACGACAAAGCCCCGGTTCACACAGCTCACATTGTCCAGGACTGGTTTTTTGAGCACGAGGAGGAATTTTCACATCTCCCCTGGCCACCACAGTCAGCAGATCTCAATATTATTGAGCCTTTGTGGTCTACATTGGAGAGGAAAGTGCGTGGTCGGTGTCCACCGTCAACATCGTTATCTGAACTTGCCACCGTTTTACAGGAAGAATGGCACCAGATTCCCTTACCAAGTATACAGGAACTGTATTTATAAATTTCAAAAAGAGTGCAAGCTGTTTTGAATGCCAACGGGTTTCCTAGACGGTATTAGGCAAAGAAACGTAGTTTTTTTTAGGTATTTCCATCTTTTTGTCCAACCCCTGTACATTGTTTCACCTTCTCAAAGGCATAATTCCAATGTACATAGTACTAATCAATGTTATTTTTATAACTAAATTATTTTGCAGTTTAACTTTTCTATGAAATTTTTCAAAAAAAAAAAAAAAGCATAAGCAGTGTCATAATTACCATTAGTGCTGCTCGGAGTAAACTCTGCAAATGCCGCCCAACTCCCAAGACAGAAAAAAGAAACCCTTCAAGATAGAAGACCAATACCAATTTAAAAGTTATACTAACGAAAAAAAAAAGCTTATTCTAAAGTAAAGAACTTTGTAAAACCCCATAAATTTTAAAATGAACCTTTCAAGTTTCTGAAATATAAATAAAAATCACCTCCTCCACAATGGCCAAGGCGATATGGGTGGATGCCTTAATAGCTTTATTCCGCATCCCTTTATACAAACAGTGATATTGTTACGAATTTCTGGATCGTTCTGCCCTTTTACGCTTAAAAATAGTTTAAAATTTGTATTCCACACATACTGGACTTTAGAACGACGAACCCAGGAATTAAGCAGTGTGTTTCTGCAACACTTGGTGTCATTTGGGATTCTAACGAAATATTTTAATTTTAGAGTATATGGTTCTGACGAGAGGAAAAATGGATCAACAGCTTAAACAGCTCATGGATATGATAAAAGACATAAAATCCGGATAAGAAGAGATGAACATCGACCTGAAATTCAGGAAAGAAGAGACAAAAACAGCACAAGACGAGGTAAAAGCCGGACTCAAGAAACTGCAGAGAACCCAAGAAAGTTTAGAATTGAAAATTAAGCAAAGGCTTGAGCAAACATGAGGCTAGCAGGCTAGTGGGAAAACATGAAGGAAGAGATGGAAAAGAGAATGACTGTTCCAGAGGAAACTCAAATGAAATGTAATGAAAGAATCGAACTAAAGATCGAAACAAGAATTCAGGAAAATCTGAAAGAATTACAAGAGAATGCGAAAGGATTGGAAGAAAATGTAGCTTCGAAAATACGTGAAGTGAAGCTAAAATTGAAGAAAAATTAGACTCTCTCGTTAAGATGGATAAGTTACTGGAAAACATCTAGTGTCACGCCGCCCAGCAGCGAATCTAACGACCTATGACGGAAAGACTCCCTGGGAAGCCTACAAGACACAATTTTTAATTGTCGTCTTAAGCCATGGTTGGGACGACTCTGAGAAAGCGAACCAACTGGCCGCTTCCCTTAGCGGTGACGCAATTAACGTACTCCAAACAATTGGAACGACCAAGATAAGGGATTTTAATGCCATTGTCAGTGCCTTGGAGCTCAAATTCGGAGAAAAATGCCAGAAAGAATATAGCATTATTCAGCTGAGGTCAAGGACGCAGAAACCTGTAGAAACCCTTCAAGAACTGGCGTCGGACATAGATAGGCTGTGTCATCTAGTCTACATGGACTATCCTGATAATGTCCGAGAAGAAATCGCTCTGAAACATTTTATTGAAGGCGTCTGAGACTCAGAAATTCAGGAAGCATTGATCTCGAAGGATAATGAAGATCGCAAGTCTGTTCTTGTGATTGCTATGAATTTAGAGGCAGCTCAACGAGCCGTAAGGGAAGATCGACATGCTGTTACAGTGGTGACGGTACAGGGAATGCTGATATAGACACGGATAATTTAAAGAACAGAATAATGTAGAGACTTTAAGATCTGATGGATCTGACGAAAACTAAGATTTAGTGGGACGAAAGATAGCCCAAGGAAAGTAAAATGTTGGAAGTGCGGTGGCAAAGGCTATTTAGGAAAATACTGTGATTTATAAAAGTTCTGTCGTCGTGAAAATCGCAAATATCAGCACACCAGAGAAGCACCAGGAGGAAGGCAGAAAGGAAACGATCTTGCAGAACGAAGGCTGAGAGATATCCTAAAGTCTCATATGAAAGTCTTACAGAAAGAGTGCTTGGAGAAAGTAATGGACTCTTTGTACTGGTATACGTAAAAGGCTCTATATGGCACATAGTGATTGATACTGAAGCGAATGTAACCATCATAAGGACAGATCTGGCCAAGAAATTAAATTTGAAGTCTGTCTGGACTCCGCCCTCGCTGATCCTCCAGGCTGTGACAGATGACAAGATCGAAGTAGGCGGAAAGCAAGAGTGGAAATTACATTTGGAAATGCCAGACACAACCATGTGGTATATATCGCCAATATTACGGACTCTTTCATTCTTGGTCTGGATATTTTAAAACCACATAAATCTATCTTGGACTTTAAAAATAACGAGCTTAGTTCAGACTCAGATTAAAAGTGAAGGCGTTTTGCCTGTTCAACAAATAATAGCGCAAACTGATATCACTGTACCCCTAACAACGGATTCTATAATTTCTGGAACAGTAAAAGAAATCTATAAATTCCGGCTCGGATTACTCGAATACGCAAGCAATAGTGGTTCTAGCAGAGGAGTACTTGTGGGTGCAATACTTGTAGACGTGTCGAAAAATAGCATTCCAGTTAGAGTAGCAAATGTGAGTGACAAGTCGAAGGTGATAAAGAAAGAGAGTTTTGGCAACATGCACTCATGTTACCTGCATTAATAAGAAAAACAGTCCAACAACAGCTATATCTTCTGAGTGTCTGACAAAGGAATTATTACAAGACGCAGAGTTAACGGCGGAACAGAGAAGCGCTGCGTAGAAAATAATGTTGGAATTCGAAGACCTTTATCATCATTAGTCCGGCAACGAAGCAGTACTGAGCTTTGTAGGATTCGCTTTGCCTGAGAAATGGAGACCTGTGTCATAAATGGGAGTCGGACGACGGCAAGATACTCCGATGGCAGTTAGTAAGTACTCCCGCGTTCGAGGATTCCGAAGGTTCCAAAACTGCTTCATAATGGCCATTTGGCATAATGAAGACCCTGCGAAAAGTTCGCGAGCGCTTTTACTGGGGTAGGGATCGAGACGATGTTGAAAGGTGATGTCAAACGTGTGATGTAAGGCACGAAAAGCCCGAAGAAACGGAGCCGAGGAAAATTTCATCGCATTGATGTAGGACCGTTTTTTGAGAGAATTGCCCTCGACATCTTGGGACATCTTCCACGAACTTCGAATGGCAATAGGTACATGCTAGTTGTCAGTGATTATTTATCTAAATGGCCCTAAGCGTATCCTATTCCCTATCAGAAAGCTATGACCGTAGCACTGGTATTGGTGCAAGAATGGGTTTCCAGGTATGGAACCCCTCTGTAACTTCATTTCGAATAAGGAACGAACGTTTAAGTCTGCAATTTTTAAAGAACTATGTCAGTTTTCCGGAATAGACAAAACCCAGACTGCGCCTTTACATCCAGAATCCAACGGCATGGTGGAGAGGTTTAATTGCTCTATTTTGAACAACCTCTCGCTCCTGGGACCCCAATTACCCTGGGTACTTGTGTACGCTATTCGAGCTGGTGTAAGTAAAATCCGTCATGGCTCCTATGTCCTCCATGTTCAAACGATACCTCTGGAGGTGCCGATTTCCGATGGCCGATCCCTCATCTGGAATTGGTTCAAATATGACGACAGCTGGCTGTGTGGCACACAGCCAGCTGTCGTCAAAAAAGGGTCTCTAGATCTGTGGCACGCTATGAACATTTCGATCGTCCGCCATCTTGTTGGTAGTTAAGTCAAGCGATGGCAAAGGCTGCCCTTTTCTCAGCATTGGGCAATCTATCCAGCTGTTCTCGCATTCTTCCATTTTTCAGCAGACGTGAGTGTTGTTAAAAAGAATCGCGACCACTTTTTTACGGGAAATGACGTGCTAAAAAGTAAAGGATTCTCCTGGAGCTATGTCACCCGCAACTATTTTTATAGAAATCAAATCTATTCTTCGTGATTGGTAACAGTGAAAACGTCAGAGTTTGATGTTCCCAGAGTGGTAACACTGCGCGTTAAAGGGTTAAAAGTGCATATGTTTTTGAAGAAGTAAAATTTACTTTCGGAAATTTTTGAAAAATTATGACTTTTCATCTTTTATCTTTCATTCATACATTTATATATACAGTAAAACCCGTTTAAGAGTTTTCCTGATTAAAATGTTCTTATTTTCAGTTCCCAATTTTTTCCTATTCTTACCATGTTAAAAGAACCCGTTTAAAAAGTTTCGTTCCGAACACTTTACCGCTTAAAAGATTTTTTGTTTTTTTTTTCACTTCTAAGTTTACTTTCAGGGCGTGTTTACATGTGGTTTTCGTCCCCCCCCCCTTCCCTATTTCTTATTACTGTTTCTAAAAGTCAATGTTTAGGACTGAAAACGATTGTATTGGCCAGTGAAATGCTAACAGTGGATGAAATTCCTTAGATTACAGAAAATGAAGAAATGAATGAAACTCAATTAGAGGATGTAGAAATTCTAAGTTTTCCGGTTGCTGGAATAGGACTAGAAACTTTTCTTCGTTTTATTAAAAGCGTTGAGGATGTGAAAGAAAATTTTTTTGAAAACGAAAGACCAATTAAAGATAATCCAATAATGCGTGAAGCTAATATGTTTTTTAAAGTTTTAATATAGAATAGTTAATTGAATTGCTTTACTTTATTAACCAAACTAATTTTTCAAGTGTGCAAAACAATTTATATAAGTAATTATAAACTTTATATTATTTATATAATATTTTAATAATTATTAAGGAGACCAAAAGATATTTCTTCATTTATATCGAAATTACTTTATTTGTTTTTTGAAAAAAAGAGTCTCCCGTTTAAGAAGTTTTCCCGCTTAAGAAGCTTTTCCCCTCCATCCGCTTGGAAAAACTCTTGCCCTTCTTTACCTCCTTCTGGGGACGGTAGAAATTAAAAAGTTTTTTATTTTATTTAATAAGATAGGATTATGTGAAATTTGGTATTTTTAATATATTAAACTAAAAGCATTATAAATAACTGAAATTTTTTTAAAATAAATAAAAAATATTAGTAATTAATTAAAAATTAATTAATTTTCTAATTTCGAAAAAATGGTCCATGCGTTCTAATTTTAACTTTTTTTTTACTAATTTTGTTTTATAATAGCATAAAAATACATTTAAAATAGTCTGTGTATTGGTTTTTGAATCGACCGAGTGGTTAATTTTTTAGAAATATTTTCATGGATATATACCAAATTTTCCCGAAATTTTTCAGTTTTCGTAAATAAAAGTGAAATTTCATAATCGAAATTTTCACCATATTTAAAAAGGACACACAGATTTATTGTAATATATAAGAAGAATGTTTGTAGTAAACTTTGTACAATTCGACCAAAATTAAGACGCATGGAGCATTTCGAAGTCATGAAAATCACAAAAAACTTGGAGAAAATCCAATTTAAAGTGTAATTTTCTACTTAAATTTAATACCGTCTCTTCCGAATAATTTTATTTATGATTTTACCTTAACAAAACATATTTTTAAAATAATTTCATTCAAATATTAGCTTATTTTTAAAACGTTCAATAAAATTGTCACGTGCTTATTTACGTTTTTTTTTGTTTTTGTTTTTCATTTTTGTAGACATTTAACTGTCCCTTTAATTTTTTCAAACCCTTATATCTTTTTAAAAAATTGTCGTAGACATAAGCGGTTTTTTCTCCATGGTTCAGCTTTAACTGTAGAATATTAGTATGTAAAAAAGAAAAAAAAATACATTTTTTTTTTTTTGCCAATTTTGATGATCTGGGTGTCCACCGCGGCCACTAAGCGGGTTTTACGGTTCATTAATTTATCATTTCATGAATAATCTAGGAGTTTTTTCTACTTTCCATGCCATTCATACAGGTTGCACAATTAACTTAACTTTTCACGTCAGCATGTTTAGAATTATTTACAGCACATCGGTAAAGTAAGATAGATGCCATTTTATTTAAATATGACAGTAAAATGAACATTTTAATTTTAATAATCTGTCAATTTTCTTATTTTACTGTATTGACAGGATAAATTAATGACTGAGTCATTTAGTTTCGTTTTTAGGCAAGGCCGTAAATAGAGACATGAGTTCATGATTAAATGAGGCCCCGCCTACATTGTTTCTACAAAACTCGGCCATTTTACTACACTTCCTTTGAAAGTTAAAAAGCGTATCATTTATTATGTCATTACAAAGTGAACATGTGTCAGGATATCTTGTGCTTCGAATGTCGATCAAAATTATGCTTTCGGAAACTTTGTAATGTAAAATAACTAAGAAGAAGGTACTCCATAGTAAAAATTGCGTGAAAAAAATTGTTTATTTATGCTATGTGTTACTCATTTACTTTATCTATCTGCAGGGTGCCCCAAAAAGTGGTAACACGCTTTAATTCATGACCTATTAGAGGTAAAAGGGAAATGTGAAAATGCTCAAAATGAGATAGGTGGGGGGAATTAAGGAAACAATTCCTTTCTTTAATTTTCAAAAGTTAAACTTGTGTACGACCTCCGTACAAAGTTAGTAAAATGTCCCCTATACACTAAAGAGGTGATATTCGAAATTTTTATCTTTTATCATAAAACATCTTAGAAATATCTTTAAACAAAGACGATCGGAGGTTATGTATGATTTTTTTTTCAATGGCGGGCCTAGATGCTTTGGAAGTATTAGCCACTACTAAGGCCGGAGTTGTTGGGCACTTTATTATAGGGGCACCTAGTAGGTGGACCGACGTTGCCCCCTATGAAGGGACGGACACAATGACAGCCACACCCAGTCGGGGATCGAACCCTGACCGCCGGGAGTCGAACCCGAAACCGTCGTATGGTGCTTTATCCACCATACAATTTGGTCGGCTTATGCATGAATATATGACAGCGTTTATGCTACAGTGGATTTTTTTTTTAAATCATGTTATCTATGCTATGGACCAGAGACGTCATGAAGTCACTGGTCTTTTGGCTTAGTGACTGAATATTCCAATTTATACCATTTTTTTCCGATTCGATATTCGTTACACATAAAATTTTACCGATATAAAAATAGAACGCGAAGGGAACACAAAAATAGAGAAAGAGGAAGAAGCAAACGGAGTCGAAACCCCCCAAAAAAATATTTTTTTAAAAAAGAAAGGAGAACGGGACAGCGTCACGTGCTGGAGATCTGCACGTGCTTCAGTATGATCTGGAGAAATATCCGATATCATCTGTAGAAAGATATCGGAGTCTGCAGATTCCGATATCTTTCTACGGAAGAGAGGAGCTTTTGTATGAACAATGTTTTAAGTTCCATTCCAAAAACATACACGTCGATCCACAATCCTCTCGTGGCCGAATTTATTATTATTATTATTATTATTTATTATTTAGTTTTTATTTATTTGTAGTAGGCAAGTATCGAATTCTAAAGAAAGATTTTCTCTCAAATTTTGAAACAAATTTTAAATCAAAAGACAGTCTTGATAAACTTGGGGATACGTGCAGCATCTCTGTTCCCCATCGATGCTAAGCCTATACATGGACCAAAATGCACAGTTTTTTTTTTTTTTTTTAATCATATAACGCTCTCTATATTTTTGAAAGAAACTTCACACTTAATAGTGACAAATTCAAAATGAAACTTAACTTTTTTTGGAAGCTACTTATTCAGTCAATGACATAAAAATCTTTTGTTGGTATGTAATTATGTTTCGTATTTTACTAACAATACAAACAGTCTGATCAATACATTGTATTATTTACAGTTACTAAAATGTTTCATTTACAAACATGTTTTCAAACTAAATATTACAATAAAAACATTACTTGTTTCCCACAAGTATTTAATACTAAATGGGATTAATGAAATGTGCTGTAACATTCTGCAAAATTCAAGAGTTGTGACGCTGTTTCACAAGTGGACCAACATTTTACAGACTTGAGTATTAGTTATGTAGATTAGTTTTAAAAAAATTTGTTTGATTAATCCATAAGTCTTGATCTATTAGATTTATGATTTATTGCATTGAAATATTTGTCTCTATACAGATCCATCATTGAGTATTTCTTTTTTGGTGAGGGAAAGGGGTCAGTAATCATTTTAATCAGAAAAAAGTAGTAAAATTATCCAAAATTTCGCTGTAGTAATAACTAGGCGTAGAGTGGGTACACAAGACTATCCCCCCCCCTCTTCCAATTTAAGTAGATGTATGCCTTTGTTGATGAGATAATAATGGTAATTTAACTGTTTAATTTTTAACAGCAACCCTTTCTTTAAAAAAATAAGAAACCTTAAAAATGACAATGCTTTAAGGTGGTTCTTTAAGAAATCATACCGTTTTACACCCGTATTTAGAAAAAAAATCAATTTGTAACACAAAAACATTGACAATGTCTCCTCATGAGTCACACTATGTTCTATTACACAAATTATAACCACAAGAGTTATGGAAGAAACACTAAAAAATAAACTTGCTGTATTTTGCGATATGTTTCGAAATAAACAAATGGATCCGCCCAATTTGTTACGCGACTTCTGTACTTCAGAATGTTTTCTTAAAGTTGCTCAAGATACATATGGATTTGTTGTATTAAGAGTCCATAATAGAGCTTGGGGAGAAACATTGTGGATTTACTTGTCGTCTGTTGAGTCTCTTACTTTAACAACTCTATTGAATCTTTTACTTTATTTATTTTGAAACTAGTGAAGCGGGTTTTAAGGAGTAAGTTTTCTTTTTTATCGAACAGCCTTAAGTTTTCGCATAATAAATATCTAATATAATGAAGTACGGTGAAACCTCTCCGAGCGGCCACCCTTGAATAGCGGTCACCCCTCTAAACGGCGAATTTTTCATTGCACTGATTTTTCGGCTCATAGACTTAAGGTTAAAATTTACCTCTATTAGCGGCCACCCGACCCCCTGCAAACGGCCACCGACTTGGACCGTCCATCTCGTTTTTCGCGGAAATTCTACTCACTCCATGCTGTAATTTTGGGCGGAAAAACTCACGGTCAGGTTTATGGTTAAATTTAAGACCCAGAAATAACTGGAATTGAATCTGTTATCTCTTTTGTATTCTCCCCACATCACTGGGCCCGTTTACATGTGCAAAAATGCGGAGTAAATCCCGGGACTTACACTGCTTTCTACACCACTTCCCCTACTTTGGGGGAAAAAATGCGGGGTAGAAAGATTCCTGGTCGAAAGGAGGGTTAATGCAGAGTCTACCCCGCTTTCCCATGATGCATTGCGAGTTTTTCCCTGTACTCCGCTTTAACCCGGGATTTTCCATTTTCGCATGTAAACGGGCCTTTTAAGATGGGGGAATCCCTATTGCACCACCCGTGGAAACTGAGGAAGGAAGTGGACAATCAGGCGTTGAATGTGTCCTACAAATGAATTTTTGTCCCTTTCAGGCGCTCATTCCGTCCCTGAAGAGGAATTTCCCGCTGTTTGTAATGGCGAGCAAGCTAAACTTTCAACACAAGCGACTTTAGGGAAAATCGATGAAATTATCGAAAATTCAGAAGCGGTTACAAACAAATCGAGAGATCTGCTTTTTAAAGTAAAAAATGAACTTGAAAAAAATGTTTGTTTCTGAGAAAAGTAAAAATTTAAAAAAGACAGATTTTTAAAGTAAAAAACGAACTTTAAAAAATTGTTGTTACAGACAAAAGTAAAATTTTAAACGACACAAATTGTATCCTTTTTTCAAAAAATGTAAGAAACCATTCAATAAAGTACTATTTTCTCTTAGGAAATGTTTTAAATTTCATTTTAAATAAGGAATATGTGTCAGATTTGTTTATATTACGCATTATAGCAATTATCTTATAATAGTATATAAACCCTTCAGAGCGGCCACCCCCTCTGAGCAGCCAAATATTCTCGGTACGGTAGGATGGCCGCTCAGAGAGGTTTCACTGTATTGGAATCTCTTCAATCTGTTAAGGGTACATTTAAATCTCTAATCCCCGATGTGAGATCAAGGGGTTCAGCGTAGCATATTGTGATAGGTGTTTTGAATCGAAACACAACTGCTTAAATATTGTTTACCCGCTTATCACTGAGAAATAAACTTAAAAATTGTTTCAATTGTTTGTGTTTAATACATGTTTTTACATGTTTGCTTGAGCAATCACTGAACTCCATCTCAGTAATCAGCAAGTGATTTTCAGTTATGAATAAGTCTGGATAGCATTTACTAGAAGAGAAAATTAAGAAGTTTTATTGCAAAAAAAGGCCAGATTAATTGTACTTGATAACTTGAATGTTGGATTTGTAAGAGGCCAATGTAAACCTAGTACATATTGGAGGAGGGGGGGGGCGGGGAACTAGACGGTATCGGAGCAAAAAGTACAAAATGCAATTTTAAAAATATGTTTTAAGTTACAAAAAGGATTAATAAAATAATATTTTATAGAATATTATCATTCACAAAATACATCAGCGGGACGAATTTCTTTTATTGTTTTCAAAATATTACGGTCCAACATTCAACGGCGGAAAAATTAGCGCCTTTGAATGTGTCTGTAAATAGTTCAAGAAAAGATGCTTTTCACATTTACTAGGGTTCGTAAGTCTCATGGCAAGTCTCGTCTCGGCACCCTTCAGCTTCAGGGCTTCTCACGTATTGTGGGGGGTTGCAGGGGATTACGGTACGCCTCTGGTTAGAGTACTCAAAATGAAAGGGGTGCAGACTAGAATCTCATCAAGTAAAGTCGGGACATATTTCAAAAACTACTCGAGGATACTCATCAGAACGGCAGTGGAGGAGAGGTTAGTCAAAAACGTTCTCTCTGTACTGTTGTTGACTTATTTGGGATCACAAAGTGTGGTGAGGATTACCAGTAACTTCACACACGCACACTTCGGCATATCTTTATTTTGCAAATTTCGCCAATTTCAAATGTAAAATATTGTACTTTTAACAAAGTGTGGAAAATAAAAATGTAAGCAAAATTGCTTAACCCTTTAACGCGCAGTGTTCCCGCTCTGGGAACACCAAACTCTAACGTTTTGACTGTCGCCAGTCACGAAGAATAGGTTGGATTTCTATAAAAATAGTTGCGGGTGACAGAGCTCCACGAGAATCCTTTACTTTTTAGCTCGTCATTTCCCGTAAAAAAATGGTCACGATTATTTTGAACAGCACTGACATCTGCTGGAAAATGGAAGAATGCGAGAACAGCTGAATAGATTGACCAATGCTGAAAAAAGGACAGCCGTTGCCATCGCTCGACTTAACTACCAGCAAGATGGCGGACGGATGACAGCTGGCTGTGCCGGCACAGCCAGCTGTCGTGAAAAAAGGGTCTCTAGATCTGTGGCACGCGATGAACGTATGAATCGTCCGCCATATTGCTGGTAGTTAAGTCGAGCCATGGCAACGGCTGCCCTTTTTTCAGCATTAGGTGAGGATTGCGCCTCAAAGGGTTAAAACACTTTCATGGAATCCGTCTAATCAATGCCACAGTTCTCTCTTCACCAAATCATTCAACAAAACAAAGCGTATATGTATGATGCTTAGAAAACCACTTGAAAAATCAACTTTTTATCTTCCTTTCCGAAACCAATGCAGGTTTTTAATTAATTATCAGCCGGCACTACCGATAAAATTAGTTCCTTATCTCGATAAAACTCTATCTTCCTCACCCCATGTCCCATTCAGCATCTGAAGATCCGCGAAGAAAACGAAAAAAAAAAAACATGAAACAAAACGAAAGCCGAAGAAAATTAGAAAATTAACCGCAAGCACAGAGACCGACCTTAAAATAATTGAAATTGAAAAGCTACTTTCTTTATCTTGCTTACGAATCAAGTGCGTGTGAATCCGGAATGAGTTCCAAAAAATAACAAAGTGATTATCTTTCCCAGCTTCTGCAGCATGAAGCTGCAAAAAAAGACGACGCTAATGAGAAAGGGAAGTAAGACGCAAAAACCAAAATCGCAACAAAAACCCTCGATGTAATTGAAATCCAGTGCAATGCATATTTATAATGTCTTCTTCATTAGGCAGTTTTATTTGTGCTGTTAAGAGAGACTTTTTCATCCCTCTTTAATTTTTGCATATGATTACTTGCCCGTGTTTACGCAAACAGTTGCGTTAATTTTTATGCAGTTATAATATGAATAGGTTTTTAGAAATGTTCGTAATCAGGTAATTAGATTTCAAAAGCTCTCAGAGCAAATAACTGCAGAGCTGAAATATTTTATTCATTCTGCGTGAGGAATGTTATTCATAAAAAGGAGTAATTAATTTAGCATGAAAATGGTTTTATTTGGAAAAGAAGTGGGAATTAGTCGTACTGTAAAAAGAAATAATTGCAATATTTGAGGTATTTCTAATGGTTGTGTAATTTTGCGAAAAATTTTGGTGGAGAATGAATTTAAAACTAATTTTAAAATGTCTGCAGTGTTTACAATTCAAATTAAAGACATTTGTGGTTCAAATTAAAAGCACTAAGTACTGTCCGAATTACTTATTTTTTAGAAATTTAAATATTTGCAATGTATTTGAAAAGCAGGACAAACTCTTCAATTTTTAGTGTGTTTTATTTTATTTGTTTTATTTCTCATTACCTTTGAGTCAACACTTATAATTAAGTATGTACTAAATAATAAAGAGAGAATAAACTGTTAAAAAGTTGTAAGATTATGTAAAATTAGTTTAATTTTGAAGTTTTTAAAAAAGTTGTAAGATTACGTAAAATTAGTTTAATTTTTAAATTTTTTAAAAAAGTTTTAATTTTAAATTTTTAGACTTTTGATGAAAATTTAACAGTAAGTTTAAATAAAATGAGTGAAAAGAGACTTATACAATTTTTTGTTCTCTTAAAGTTTTCAGAAATGCAATATGAACAGGCGTAGACTGTACAAAAGCACTAGTTTCCTACTCGAATAAAGCAAGGGAATTAAATTCAAAATAATTAGAAAAAATTGAATCATTATAATGATATGATCAATACTGCATGAGTGTGGAGTGATTAAAATAATTTTTCTTAATTTTAGCCGAAAACTGCCTTATACAGCCTAGAACTTACTTATTCGATAGGATTCATCAATCTCAAACAATAGTAGGTTTTAACGAAGCCTAGAACTTACTAATTCGATTGAATTCATCTCAAACGATAGTTTGTTTCAACGAAGCCCAGAACTTACTTATTCGATAGGATTCATCAATCTCAAACGCTAGTTGGTTTTAACGAAGCCTAGAACTTACAAATTCGATTGAATTCATCTCAAACGAAAGTTTGTTTTAACGAAACCCAGAACTTACTAATTGGATTGAATTCACCAATCTCAAACGATAGTTGGTTTTAACGAAGCCTAGTACTTGCGAATTCGATTGAATTCATCAATCTCAAACGATAGTTGGATTTAACGAAGCCTAAAACTTACAAATTCGATTGAATTCATCATTCTCAAACGATAGTTGGTTTTAACGAAGCCCGGAACTTACTAATTCGACTGAATTCATCAATCTCAAACGATGCTTGGTTTTAACGAAGATTAGAACTTACAATTCGATTGAATTCATCAATCTCAAATGTTAGTTTTAACGAAGCCCGGAACTTACTAATTCGATTGAATTCATCAATCTCAAACGATACTTGGTTTTAACGAAGATTAGAACTTACTAATTCGATTGAATTCACCAATCTCAAATGTTGGTTTTAAGGAAGCCATCTGCACGAGTCCCTCCTATATTACGTTCCTCCTCTATTGTTCTCTGGAAGAGGTCGGACGTCCTTCATGCATATTAAAAATATACATCTCGAGAACTTGAGCCAAGTCAACCGTGGATCAAGTGATCACCAGTGAATATGATTCAGGAGTATATTTTTAAAAATAGCCTTTTCAGGAGCAGAATGGGACGCCGGCATGTGCATGATACAGTCTGGGAAAGACGTGTATCCGTTGACTGGCCCGTTTTGTGATTAACAGCAGGGATCGTGTATGTGGTATATTATATGCGACGCCCTAGGGCGCTACGCGATTCAGGCTTTGTTGGAGTTTTGTGTGTATAAAGGGAAGGATATGCGATTGCATTTGGTAACATGAGAACAGAGGTTTAATAGTCAATGAACGGTAGGAAAAAATAGTTTTTTTTTCTTTCTCTTTTTTTTTTTTTGTGTGTGGATTTATAGAGGTAGGCCGAACGATCCAAGTACGTAAAAAGAGAGGGGAAAAATTGTGGTTAAATCAAGCTTCCTGCTTCAGTGCCATAATACAATAGTGAATGGGATATTTAAATCGAATGGAGGTCCGATGGGTATACCTTAAAATAATTAGTTTTTCATAGAAAAAAAAACTGAAATATAGAAATGTAGTTATTTAAGTAATAGGGAGAATAATTTAAAAGTGTTGAAATTGATTTTTTTTTTCTGATGTGGGCTGAAAAAAATAATTAACCCATTTATGCCTAGTGTCCCTTTTTTGGGACGGCATTTTCGCTATTAGTCGAAAACGTTATTTATTTTTCCTAGCCTTTATTCATGAGTATTGAGCCTCAACTCGACAAAATATTTTAACATCACCCAGTAGGATGTTGATATTTCGATTTTTATGCATAATGATTTTAAAAGAAATCATCCCTTGTTCAAGAATTTGACATCAGAAATTTATCTATTATTTCTGTTATCAGTAAAAATCGAAGAAAGTCGCAAACATATCCAGGCACAAATGGGTTAATATAATAAGAATAATGCGTTTGAAAAAATACAATAATTTCATAATTTATATATTGATATTAGTAAATTTAAAATGGTTCAAAATGTGTTTGCCATGCAAATATCTACTTTATAGAAGCTTCCCATCAAAAGAAAAAAAAAATGCTTAAAAAGTAAGGTGATATTCGCAGAATTTGCCCCTCTCTGTTTGATTTAAAGAAAATAAAGAATTCTTAAAGAATGTAGAGGTGCTACAATGTATTTCCGATATTCTGTAACAAACAACAGCCATTATTTTCAAATAAATGGCATAAAATTTTAACTAAATTTTTAGAAAGAAAAAAAAAACCACACTCAGAAATTGAGAGGGCACAATTTAGTAATTCCGTATATTGAGATGCAACTGCAGAGATGTAAAGTAACACCAGCTTCGGAGTGGCACCTTTAGGGACCTCGGATAGAGCTTGAAAAGGGGACACTTACGGAGGAATTTAGAGGGAACAGAATTCTAGACTACATATAATATCTGAAAATTACGCTTACATACGTAAGAACCACATTCATCTTTTTTTGTCACTTCGGAAATGGTTGAGTAAAAAAGTTTTTTCTGATGTATTTTATTTATTTTCACACAAACAAAAAAATTATTTAAATATACCTTACGTACCTAATCTAGTTCCCTAGAAATAAATATTTATATTTATTGAGAGTGGTTTATTACTTAAAATGAGATTCTGTGACAATTTTAGTTTTAGGCAACCAAATCGCACTATTGAAGCCATAATAATCAAAATCCTACTGTAATACCTAAGTTAATATACTAAAAAATCAACGGTAATAAAAAATATTAAGAAAGATTACTTTTTATTTGAGATTTTATTGTTAGAAATTATAATGTATATTTTATAACAAAAAGAAAAATAGCTCGACAATTCATAGACACAACAAAGAAAAGTGAGGTAGTAAAAGGTTGTTTTGTTTACTAACCTAACTACAGTTTGGACAGTTCTTCACTGGGCCTGGCTACTTGATCTATATAATAATAACTTAATAAAATAATAAAATATAAAATCCTTTATTTTATATTTTATTATTTTACAAAGATATTACAGATGGAATTATAACTTTCTTTCATAAAAAGAAAATTAGACTTAAGGTCTTGGCTTAAAGTAGATTTATAAGTCGATTCTTAACGATTTTAAGTTTCGAAAACACCCTTTCACAGTTGACTTGTGTACAAGGTATGGTTAGCGCAAACTCGTAAGCTACGTATAAATTGGTTAGCAATCCAGATTGATCTCGTTCAAAAACAATAGAAAATTCTCCTGATAAACTCCGAAAAAATGGTCTCTTTTCAGAGCAGTACCGCATAAAGATTTTCATTTTTTACATTCAGATCCTACATCGTCAAATTTACAAATTTCTTCAGCTTCATTTCTATTGAAATGTTTTGTTTTCATTTCTTATTTTAGCTAATGTATAGCTTTCATACCCATCTGCAAATTGTTCCAGCTCTATCGATACCTGTTTTTTTTCAACTGTACAAAGCTTAGGGATACTACATTGGATTCTCTTAGAAAAGCTGTCTCGTATTACGATTTCACTATTTTTTTTTTCGGGGGGGAGGGGTTATAATCAGGAACAACCTTCAAAAATTTCTTTGTTTGGACTAAATCTTTCTTCGGTATTTGTCCCCAGAACAATCCAAAACACTGAAAATGATCAGTTTATATACAATAAAAATGCCAATTTTTATTGTGTAAGCTCTGAACAATTGGAATTGAAATTCCCGGAGCTTCATCTATTGGTTCTTCACCAAGCGCACATAATCCTTTTCTGTGAAGTTACTTTTTTCCCTTTAAATATAATTCTATTTCTACATCAATGCTGTTATCTTCTAATTTGCAATTAACTGTAGTTTTGTTTTTGAATACAGTGCCTGAAAGGGTTATTCATTGCTTTTATCTTTTTCTTGTTGAAATAGCATCCCCGCGAATTGGCAACCCGTAGAACAGTCAATAGTTTTACTTTGTAAACAATTCGAAATTGGAGAAGTAACAAAAAATACAGGCTGGACATAAAAAACTTTGGCCATATGTATGGACCTCTAGGTGCTGGTCTGTTCAACAGATCGAAGTGAAATTTCTGAATAGTTATTCAGAGGTAAAAGCTCGAAATTCTGTGAATGGCAGCAAATTCGCGCCCCCGTTTACGATTGTAGATACAGAAAGTCGAAATTTTCGAATGCAACACCTATTTTGTTCCTTCGCAAAATCATCAGTATGCTAAAACCCTAATGATCGTTGAAACGGTAAAAACTCACAAAAACATCACAAAAAAGTAGGTAATACGTGTCTGACCATCGTTCAACCAACGACTGTTACCTGTTGCATAGGAAGAATTCTCCGACTTGCGAACGCAAAAGACAAAACGATATGCCGCACAAAAACATTCTGCAAATGGCGAGAAGGAAAAAAATAAAACATGATAAGGGGACGGACAGGGAAAATTTGCTTTAGAAAGAGATAAGACACCAACAGCACAGATTGGAAAAAAGAAGACTTTTATTCTGATTACAAAATTTTCCTTATATCTGCCCTTCCTGGCAATTACGCATTACATGCGGGAGACTATGGGCAATAATGCTGAGTGTAGCATAACATAAGGCATGTTCGCAATCTTAAGTCTAACGTATTAGTGTCTTCCAAATCAGGGAATGTTGGGGATGGCACAGTTAATTTCTGCATTTGTGGCATCCCCAGACCAGAAATCCATAGGAGTGGGATCTGGGAATCGCGGAGGACACGGAAATGGAAAAGTCATGGCCACCGAAACGCTGTTCTAGGACCCAGCGAACAGACGTTACTGTATGTGTAGGTGCACCGTCCCGCATCTAAACGATGCCATTCAGTGCATTTCGCTACAGCATTTCTGGTGTGACATAATTTGGGGCATATAGGCTGTATAGCAAGAGCCTGTCACAGAGCACGCTACAAACCCTGTTGGTGTCGCTTCCTCAAAGAAGTATGGCCGAGAACAATTGTGTCTGCAATGCCGCACCACACAGTAACTTTGGCGTCATATAAAGGTCCTGGCATCACAGCGAGTGTATTAGTGTCTGCTCAGTGCACAGTTGCTACTGATGGTGCCATTAATGGTGAAATGCGCCTCTTCCGTCCCTAATATTCAATGAAGCCAGAGCCAGACGTTATTGCATCGCTATCATATCGGATAAGATACTCATTTGATAAGTTGCTTAAGGTCTCCTACTTCCAATATCTGGATGCTCCGGAACCTGTATGGACAAGCGCAGTAGCTTTTCGAAAGTTGTTTTCGAAATATCTCATACACGAGCTGTACCTCTTACAGTTTCCATGTGTCCTGGAGTCACACATGATGCACTTCCGTAACAACGTCCTAAGGAACAGCTGGTCATCCAGATCGCTGTCTATCACATGTGTAGCCAATTTCTCCGAATTTCTTTACTTAATTACGCAGGTCTTGCAGGTACATGGACCACGCTTTTGGTGATGCTTATGACGGTAAACACGCAAATCTTCCGCGGCATTCATCCCATCTTCATTATAGAGTTTTACCAATTAACCAAGAACTTTTCCTGCTAAGAGTCATAAAGTTGGCATGTACGAGCTCCCTAATGAAGAACCAATCCGTAACGATGAAAGGTGACACATCGCCTTTATACGACGATTTTCTGTCTTCGCACATGCCTGTACTAAATTAACTTCTACGTTATTACTTCTGCGTTAACTAACTAGCTACGTTAACTGTTGGCACTGTGGAACGAATCGGCATGCAGTTCTGCTTTTTACATTCCCAAGTCGAAGGATTTCTCCTACGCAGCTGGTGACAGTTGCCGCTAAGCCGGTGCACAAGCACGTCATACCCCTTGGTACTCGGTCCAACCGCTACAACGTGTTTTTTTGTGCGTGTATAACGCGCCCGTTTTTTTTTTTTTGTGATGCACGTACTGCTCTTAATGATTTTAGCATGCGCTGATCATTTTGAGACGGAAAAAAAAATTAAATGTTGCCATTCGAAAATTTCGAGCTTCTTACCTTCAACCGTGACAGAGATGTGTCACTTAATCCATAAGTCAAATAAAGTTTTTTTTTTCCACCGGATGTGACGTAATACCCTGTTACTTTCTTTTTCGTATTTTTATCGAAAACTATAGCTCGTAATGCCCTAATTTATAGGTGATTCGTGAGTGACCTAAATAAATTTAATGAGAAATACTATTGAAACAAAGAAACATGCACGTAAAATCCGTCGTGGTTCCAATGACCTATATGGCATGTAAAATGGTCGTGGCTTCATGTTCAAACGATACCTCTAGGGATGCCGATATCAGGTGGTTGGTCCCTCATCTGGAATTGGTTCAAAATGAAGGACCAACTGGCAGAAGTACAACCCCATCGGGGGACAATGTCACCTCTTTCCATGAATAGTGCGATCGTCTACTCATGGTCATGAGAACAACGACAATACAATAACAACAAGAAAGAAACATGATTTTCGCTGAAATGAATCCAGTAATTTGGCTAACGCTATACCGAAAATAATGAACAGTAAGGCATCGGTCGTCAAAACTTGGCGGAAAAGTAGAAATGATTAATTAAAAAGTGTCGTACATTTTAACCCTTTGAGGCGCAGTGTTCCCGCTCTGGGAACACCGAACTCTGACGTTTTGACTGTTGCCAATCACAAAGAGTAGATTTGATTTGTATAAAAATAGTTGCGGGTGTCTTTTTAGCACGTCCTTTCCCGTAAAAAATTGTCACGATTATTTTTAACAGCACTGACATCTGCTGAAAAATGGAAGAATGCGAGAACAGCTGTATAAATTGCCCATTGATGAAAAAAGGGCAGCCGTTGCTATCGCTCGACTTAACTACCAGCAAGATGGCGGACGATCGAAACGTTCATCGCGTACCACAGATCTAAAGACCCTTTTTTTGACGACAGCTGGCTGTGCGCTGGATAGATTGCCCCATGCTGAAAAAAGGGCAGCCGCGGCTGTGCGCGCACAGCCAGCTGTCGTCTTGCTGGTATGACATGTCGTCAAAACGTCGTTGTCATGCATGTCGTTTGCATGTCGTCAAAAAAGGGTCTCTAGATCTGTGGCAAGCGATGAACGTTTCGATCGTCCACCATCTTGCTGGTAGTTAAGTCGAGCGATGGCAACGGCTGCTCTTTTTTCATCATTGGGAAAGGGTTGCGCCTCAAAGGGTTAATAGAAATTTTCTACTTTTCTTCATACTTTTTAAAAACTAAACACCACTTTTTCAGATCTTCTTTTCTTATTTAAAAAAGACTGATGTTTTTCTCATAGAACAATAAATAATGGAGTTTATAGATAGATAGATAGATAGATTTCCTGTGTGTGTGTGCGTGCTAACGTTACAGTCAGTATACAAATTGAGCGATTTCCCCTGCAATAGTATTCTCCATCACCGAGAAAGGGGGATTCATATTTTATTCTGTTCCTGCATAAAATCGTGATCGCCAGCTAAAGATGAAAGGCGAAACTCGATTAAATATTCCATATTCATTTTATTAGTTACCCTTCTCTTAACTCAACAGTAAATAAATCACTTCCGTAGCTCTGCTTCTAAAAGCGCATTTATGGTGAATCGAAAATTCAACCATGTCTTGCATAAACAGATTATTCCTTCCTTTAAAATACTTTTAATTGAATTCGTTTCGTATCTATCACTTAATATTTAGCGCAAGCCTAAACGGTGAAACTTAAACACTTTTCTCTACCAGGAGCTCCGCCGGCTTTTATTCAAATCCTGCATTGTATTTTTAGCCGCCATCGCCAGGCACTACTGAACCTCTCCATCTTAAAAGCCCCTGCCTCTCCGATAGGAGTGGAGAGGTTTCCGTGCTGCTTTTACGGGCTCCATTAAACATTATTGTCGGCAAGTGCCGCATTCGGAGCAGTAATGAAGTTAACACGGGATGGCATCATAGAAAGCCAGATTATCGGATTACCCGCAGACAGAGACTCCTCTCCATCCGATATTGCCGGGATTGAAGATTGCGATCCGCACATGGAAAAGACACTGACAGGGTTCAGCGCCATCTGTTGCGAAGAAAATCGGCAGTCGATTATTACTCATGGCTGGTAAGCAGAGCTAAGGCGCCTCACAAAAAGTCTCTATGTTCTCCTAGTAAATATAATGGGATGATTCCGGCTACAATTAACGGCCAAACTTTCTAAGAGAACAAAGTTATGAGTCCGCATTGACAAGTTCTAAATTGAGAAACAGCAGGTAAGTAGGTAGAGTTAAGACGCCACTAAAGAAGTCTTGATGCTCTCCTGGTTAATGCAATGGAATAATTCTAGCTAAGATTCGCCTCCACATGTTAAAAGGCAAAAAAGTTAAAACGACCAAAAATACGAGTCTGAGAAC
Source organism: Cheiracanthium punctorium (assembly GCA_038373885.1). NCBI lineage: Eukaryota > Metazoa > Arthropoda > Arachnida > Araneae > Cheiracanthiidae > Cheiracanthium > Cheiracanthium punctorium. Next base: position 1,420,721 of record JAWZYV010011853.1, read on the forward strand.
AGCATATATGTTTTAGATAGATATAAATTCCCAACATTTAACTGTTCGCCGACAATTTAATAATTTGATAGAAGATTCAATGTTTACTTTCTTTAGGGTTGGATAATATGAACTGTCACCCTGACTCCTGAAAACCCTCTTCTATTTTGTTTTAGAGTTCACTGGCTCTAATTTTGACTTCAGATATAATTGTTTGCGTTGGCGTGCTTGCTGATATTTTGTCAAAGGACTTTTAGCATTTGAAAGAGATATATTTGCTTTAGAACACTGTGTAGTGAAATCTGTAAAAAAATCTCGTTATCAGTAAGTACAACGAGTCTGTATTACGGTACCAGATTAGGACCACCATCATTTACTTCCAGTTTTGTTGTGAAAAATCAGTTGCTGAAGGTCAGCGAATTATGCGTAGAGCTTTAGGTGCTACTGTTGTCTCACATGGTACTGTGTTAGGTTTGGTACCGAACGTTCAAAAACAAGAACTATGACATTCAAGAAGCACAGCTGACAGCTCTCTGGCAGGCCTGCTGATGTTGATGAGGGACTCTTTCAAGAACTTGCGGAAAAAGATCACTATTCAAGACGTTAGTGTCATGCTCATTAGTTGTGCTATACATCCCATAAACTTGACATACAAGTTTAATCGCTGGATGCCTCATGAGCTGACTCAAGTAGATTCGGCGGAAAACTTTTGTTACAATCTAATAAAAAGAAATTAATTCTGACACCCGATCAATGTAATAATAGTTTTAATATTTTATAACTTGAATGAAACTCAATATGTCTGTGTGTAACATAAACAGAAAACAAGTAATATAAATTGTTTAAAAGGTGATTTTTTTAATACCTTTTCTTGATACATTCAAAAAGAAGCGAAAAGAAAAAAAAAAGAAATTGAAAAACAAAGAAAACAAAAACCTTAATCAAAACCAGAAATCTATTTTAATACATTTAGTCTGATCATGAAGATAATTGAAAGGAAAAACAAAAGAATTAATTTGTGTAATATAAAAGCGAATGCAAACCTTTAAAATGCATTCAAGAAACATTGATTACAAAAGGTGAACAAGGCCTTTCATGATGCAAAAATATGAGTTACATTTGTATATGATAAAAATGGTTACAGTGTTTAACTTTCTGACTCTAAAGGCTAAAATTCTCCTTAAAAACAATCTATATTGTTAGATTTTTGTTGATACCGGAAAGGTACTTTACATTTCATCCTTTACTAAAATGTTGCATAGATTGTTAGATTCAAATTCATTTCTTTAAACGGAATACCATACAGCTAAGCCAAACGGAATACCATACTAAGCGGAATACCATACAGCTTTTTACAGCGGAATACCATACAGCTTTTTTTCTGTGAAGTAATTTTAAAGTTTCGGTAAATGAATTTTCTCGACGAACACAATTACAAATTAAATCTGAATTATGGCAATCTAGCTGGAAGGTCTTGCAACCAAAGAAAGAGCAGCAAAATTGCATACGGACGGAATAAGATCCACATAACCTGATCTAACACTAAAATAGATTTTTATTGATTCTGAATATTTTCTGATATTTTACTAAATTGTGAGTTTTTTTTCTCCGTAGTATAATAATAATAATAATAGAGGTCAATCATCCAGTTGCAGATATATGATTATGGGCTTTATCTAGATAGTACAATATGAATGCACAGGGTATCAGAGAGATTTGTGAACACCAACCAAAACTGACATTAAAAGGTAAAAAATAATTAACCGCATATAAACAGGTACTTTTTGAATAGTTGTGGCGGTTGCGCGAATCAAAGCTGCAGGAGGGCTATCTGTCTAAAGCAGCGATACCCAACATATTAATAGTGTCTCATTAACAAAGGATAAATTACGATAGTTCCTTCTCTGATATTGCTATGCATACGAACAGCTTTCTGTTCTTCAAGAATGAACATTCAGTCATCTTTTCTAAAAAATGATAATGATACCTATAAAGTTCAAATAAACATGTAAACGAAAATAGATATGTTGTGGAGTAAAAATAAGAATAAATAAGATGATTTTTCGAAACATGAGTTATTGCTTGCTCGTTACCTGTTTTTCTCGCCCCCCCCCCCCTGGAAACTGCTGGTCTAAGGGATAAGAATGCCTTGGGAGGAGGTATTTTTTAGCGGTTCTAGCCGAATTCATGTCATAGTTGGAGAAAATTGCCCAAAGTTCCTGCTGGACCTACAAACTTCAGCCATCTACCAATGTCCAATAAGGCCATTGCATGCAAGATACTTTTTGGAAAAACGATAGTTTCATGTGGTATCAAAGGTAATGACATACAGCTAAACAAGGAGCAGATACAGGACAGATGATACAGAGAAGGGGCTACAGATGATCTTCAAGTGCATCTGTACTGTGGGACATAATCCCACAGTACAGATGCACTTGGAGGTCAAGATATGCTATCAGGAAGAGCCATGCCCATCAGGTTTGAAAAAGTCCTCAGCTATCAAAATCACTTTATTTTTCCTTTAATTTCATAAAATACTAACAGTGAAGCTTCGGTAGCCTCCTTCAGCTTAGGCCACTCCCCATTGCAGGGGCTCTGGCCAAAGCTTCATCCATCTTTAGCTGCAAAAAAATTTTCAATTTCCACACGACTTTTCGTAACTGAAGAAGGATGGACCTTTTGCATCACCCCCAAATAATCATTTTGTCCATGAGTAGATTTTTATGTGCGTTATTCTATAAAATGGTTCATTATTTTTGATAGGATTTGTATTGCTAAACCGTGCTTTTGCATAATTCCAATAAAAATTCGAGCTTTGCACTGCTGTCCAAGCATATCTAATGATATGAACAGCACATGTCGCATACTCACACATTGAGTGTTCACCTACATTTCACTTTGATGCAATGGAAAAAAGCAAAACACCGCCAACACTGCTGAGGAGTACTTACTTAGATGTAAATGTGTGCACTTGTGCTCTCTCCCCGCACACAGCGCATGCATTCAAAAAGGCATTTTTTTTTCCTTTTATGTATTTTATCCAACCCAAGAAATATGGTATTACATGCTTGGTTCATCCCCCTTGTCTTTCAAACGTGCATTCGATATTCCGAAATCTTCATATTCAATAAAACGCATCAGGGGAAAAGCTTTTCCATGGAAAAGGGGGGGGGGGTTGCAGAGTGGGGGGAGGAAAAAAGGAGTCACAAATTCCCAGCTTTCAGACCGGAAAATGTTGGTAGCGTCAAAATGACATTTTTCCTTCTATCCACCTAGATACAAAAAGTACCTTATAAATCAATAGAAATGCGCATATAGAAACCTTGGCGAGGAAGAGACCTTGCTTCTGGGCAATATACCATCAGGAGTGGAAGAAATTGGAGGAAATCTTTTCCGGACTAAGGCGAGAGGGAAAAAAAAATAGATGTGGAGTGATACAGGAAATATATCACTTCTTCTTCCCCCCCTTTTCCACTTTTTTTATTTTCCCTTTTTTGGCGTGGATAAGGAAGAGAATGCGAGAGGGTGGAGGTTATTGAGTCTTGGAGAAGATAGTTTCTTAGAGTAATTACGTTATTTCTGTTCAGAGATTGAACCAATGGAAAAGCGACGTGGTCGGTGAGGAAAAAATGAAAGAGCCATTTTTTATCTACAAATGGTTAGACTGGATGAGATCACAGGAAAAAAAAAAAAAAAAATATATATATATATATATATATCGTTCTGAATTTAATTTGTAATAATAGTGTTCTGAAATTCATACGTGTTTCAGTTTTTGAAATTAAAAAAGGTGATTAAAACAGAATACTGCTTGTGGAGAGGGTTTAGGTAGAGTTAAAATTGAATTACTTGTGATCGTAGAGGTTAAGTACGAAAGCTTTCCAATAAGCAGGCGCGTAGCCAAGGCCGCACACGGGGGGTGGTCCTATGGGTCCGGAACACCCCTCCGAAATTATCACATTATATCAGTGGCGTAGCCAGAAATTTTTCACGGGGGTGAGGGTTACGACTACTGCAACTCACGTATATGTATACGTGTGTGTGATAAGGGAGTGAAGAATATACATTATCAATGGCAAAAAATTCCTTATGGGGGGTTGTGACCCCCCTATTCCCCCCCCCCCCTTGGCTACGCGACTGAATTATATATATATTTATTTATATGTGTGTGAGAGAGTATGTTTATATATAAAAAGATTAAATTCAATAAGTCAGAACCCCCGAAATGTCGGACCCCCTCCGAAATAATTTTCTGGATACGGCCCTGCGCGCAGGAATTCCAAGAGACAAAATAATCACTTTAAAGGTTTTTATTAAAAAACAAAAGAATTATTAACTAACAATTGATACGTAATAGTATTTGGTGGCCAGGTAAGAGGCAGAAATCAACGTGCTTTTAACGGAGTGTCCAAAATTGAAGTCCTCAAGAAAACACGAGTTTCCTAGCAGGCCAAATTGGCGCGAACCGAGGCAGGAGCATTAAACGGTCGCCAAATAAAACGCCAACAACACATCCGTTTTTGGTTGACGCTGTAGTTCAGTAGCGATATCAAATACTGGAAAGAACTTTTAAAGCCAGACGTTTCAAAAGGATGAAACAAAAAAAAATGTAGCAACTAATTGAAACTTAAAATGAAAGCCAATGTTTCTTATTAGATTTGCTTACCCTATTCAGGGATGGGCAAACTTTTTCGGTCGCGGGCCAAAAATCGAAAAAAAAAAAGTTTTGCGGGGCAAGATAAATTTTTAAAAATTTTAAAAACAATATACAAATATTACAATTTAAATATGTTAATGAGGTGAATGAAATTACGATTTCACTTTTAAAAGTTCCTTATATTGTTACGAATTTTCGGGGCAACCCGCTGCTCTGGGGCTTAAAATGGTTTAAAATTCATATTCTACGCTTCAAATAGATAAATTTTGCTTTTTGTTGCATCAAAATCGGCCAATTAGAACCGGAGATACGGAGGTTTCGCTTTCCCATATGTTTTTCTATGGGCTTCTAGAAATCTCGAGAAATATTAGTCCTAGAGCTTAGATCTCTTCACTTTTGAGGACTTATTTTTGGCGCCAAATTTGGCGATATTTCGCCAAAAGTCGCCAAGCTTGGCGACTTTTTGGTCATTTGGCGCGATTTTCCCAATGGGGCCTGGAAGTTGTTTTTCCTGCATTAAAAACGCATAATAACCTAACATTTCTCTTCTATGACGTAATCAATATTCACGCGTTATGTAGAACCCTCGAGAAATTGACTTTTCTGGAAACCTCTTGTACCTCCTGCGTCGGCTATTTATAGAAGCGAGCATCGCCCCGAAGTCAGTCAGTGCGAGCTGAACGCTCGATGTGTGAAGAGCTCTGAGTACGCTTTGTGTGAATTGATAGTGCTATAGAAGCTGTGTTTTAGCTTGCTTTGTGAAGCTGTTTTTAAAGTGCTGTGTGTAAATTCTTCATTGCTGTGTCTTAAGGGATAGTGTACTATATCCCTTGAATATTTCCACGGAATTTTTGCCTGTGAAAGTGACTTATTTTGTGTGAGAAATACAGCATTTGTGAGAGCTTCTGATCCAAGCGGATTGTTAAAAGCACGTTACTGCTAGATTGTGCTTGTGAATTGTGTGCAGCTGATTGTTCTACGAAGTTCTAGAAGCAATAAAGTTTGTGTTCCATCCTGACAAGTGACTTTTTACTTGAACTTTTTACACCAACTGGACTTTAGAACGACGAACCCCAGGAGTAGCAGAGTAATTCCGCAACATTTGGTGTCAGAATCGGGATTCTAAAAAAAGACTTTAATTTTCCAGTTTATGGTTTTGACTAGACAAAAAATGGAAGAACAACTTCAAAAGCTCATGAATATGATGCAAGAAATGAAAGCCGAGATGAAAGCCGGACAAGACGAGATGAAAGCTGCACAAGAACAGATGAAAGCCGGACAAGACGAGATGAAAGCCGGACAAGACGAGATGAAAGCCGGACAAGACGAGATGAAAGCCGCACAAGAACAGATGAAGGCGGATTTAGAGAAGAAAATTGAAGCCGGATTGGTCGGACTAGAGAAGAAAGTGGAAGATGGACAAAGAAAAATAGAAACCGGATTAGATGAGTTAAAAACCGCTCACGAAGAGATGAAAACCGGGTTAGAGGAAGTAGAGAAAAGAGTGTCACTCCTGGAAGAAAGTCAAGCGAGATGCGAGGAAAGGATTGAGGAAAAGATCGATCACAAGCTAGAAGAAAAACTGGACAGTTTAGTAAAGCTGGGAAAGGTACCAGAAAACATCAGGTTGTCGTCACGCCACCCAGCAGTGAAACTAACGCCTTATGACGGAAAGACTCCCTGGGAGGCTTACAAGACACAATTTTCAATCGTCGCCAGAGCCAATGGTTGGAGCGAGTCCGAGAAAGCTAATCAACTGGCCGCTTCCCTTAGCGGAGATGCAATTAATGTATTGCAAACTATCGGAGCGACGAAGATAGGAGATTTTGACGCCCTTGCCAGTGCCTTGGAGATGAAATTCGGAGAGAAGTGCCAGAAAGAATATAGTAGAATCCAACTTAAGTCAAGGATGCAGAGATCTGGCGAGACCCTTCAAGAGCTGGCTTCGGACATAGATAGGCTTTGTCATCTAGCTTACATGGACCACCTTGATAATGTCCGAGAAGAAATGGCGGTGCGTCATTTTATTGAAGCCATCCGTGATCCAGAAACCCAAAAGTCACTTATGTTGGAAGATTATCAGGATTTGAAATCTGCTCTCGTCTTCGCAATGAAGCTAGAAGCAGCTCAGCGGGCCGTCAGGAAAGATCGGCATGCTGTTAGAGCTGTCACGGTCCAAGAGGGAGCTGACAAAGACACGGAGAGCGTCGAGAACAGGTTGAAGAGAATTGAAGATTTCATAGAACGAAAATTAAGATCCGATAGAACGAGAGATGGCCCAAAGAAAGTGAAATGCTGGAAGTGTGGCGTCGAAGGCCATGTACAAAAGCATTGTGGTCGAAAGTCTCATGACCAGCAAGAGAACACTAAGATCATGAAAGAGGGAAACTAGGAGGTGGCCATCTCGCGGGGCGGAGGTTGCCAGATAGTCAAGAGCCCCACCTAAAAGTCTTGCAGATTTCATCAGTGAATGGCGGCAGTAATGGACTCTTCGTACTGGGTATGTTAATGGTTCCCCATGCCACATGGTGATTGATACTGGAGCGAACGTAACCATCATAAGGACGGATCTGGCCAAGAAATTAAATTTGAAGATTATCTGGACTCCGCCCTCGCTGACCCTCCAGACTGTGACAGGTGACAAGATCGAAGTGGGCGGAAAAGCGCAAGTAGAAATCATGTTTGGGAATGCCAGATACGACCATGTGGTATATGTCGCCAATATTACAGACTCTTTTATTCTCGGACTGGACTTTTTAAAATCACACAAATTTAATTTGGACTTTAAGAATAATGAGCTTTGTTCAGATTCAGAAGAAATAGCTGCGTTCGATATTAGAAATGAAACTGTTTTGCCTGTTCAGCAAATAATAGCCCAGACTGATATCACTCTACCTCCCAGAACTGATTCAATAATTTCTGGAACAGTAAAAGAAAGCAATAAATTCCGTTTTGGATTAATCGAACACCCAAGCAATAGTGATTCCATCAGAGGAGTACTTGTGGGAGCAACACTGGTGGACTTGTCGAGAACAGAAATTCCAGTTAGAGTAGTAAATGTGACGGACAAGTCGAAGGTGATAAAGAAAAATGAAGTGTTGGCGACATGCACTCCTGTTACCTGCATTAATAAGAACATCAACCAAACGACAGATAAATCTTCCGAGTGCCTGACGAAGGAATTATTACAAGACGTGGAGTTAACGGCAGAACAGAGAAGCGCTGCAGAGAAAGTAATAGCTGAATTTGAAGACCTCTTCTCTCGTACTTCCGGTGACTTTGGCCGTACGAGGTTAACGCAACATAGAATAGACACAAGCAGCCATTCTCCCGTCAAGCAACATCCTAGGCGGCTGCCGTTTGCTAAGCAAGAAGAGGTGAGCAGACTTTTAGAGGAGATGCAGCGTGATGACGTCATCGAGCCATCGACTAGTCCCTGGGCCTCGCCAATTGTTTTGGTCCGAAAGAAGGATGGTTCCACCCGGTTCTGTGTTGACTACAGACGTCTGAATGACATTACCAAGAAAGACAGCTACCCTCTTCCAAGGATAGACGACACATTGGACACTTTATCGGGAAACGAATGGTTCTCCACTCTGGATCTCAAGAGTGGTTACTGGCAAGTGGAAATTCATCCCGACGACCGTGAAAAGACTGCGTTCACCACGGGACAAGGATTATGGCAGTTCAAGGTTATGCCTTTTGGACTCTGCAACGCACCTGCTACATTCGAGCGACTAATGGAGACAGTGTTGAGAGGACTTTCCTACGAAGCATGTCTCGTTTATTTGGACGATATCATCATCGTCGGAAGGACTTTCGAAGAGCATCTAGAGAACATCCGAAAGGTGCTGCAGAAATTAAAGGAGGCGAACTTGAAACTGAGTCCATCGAAGTGCAATTTGTTTCGTCGGGAAGTACGTTACCTCGGGCACATAATATCCGCCCACGGAGTCCGAACCGATCCCGAAAAGACGTCCGCAGTCCAGAACTGGAGTCGTCCCGAGAATATCCATGACTTAAGAAGTTTTCTCGGTCTGTGTACTTACTATCGAAAATTCGTGAAGGGCTTTTCTCAAATTGCAAGACCCCTTCACAAATTGACCGAGACTGGACAGAAATTTCTATGGACTGAGGAATGTGAGGACGCATTCAACGAACTGAAGACGGCTTTAACATCTTCGCCGATCCTGTCGTATCCTCACCCTGACAAGCCATTTATCCTGGACACAGACGCAAGTAAGGAGAGTGTTGGAGCAGTTTTGTCCCAGGAGATAGATGGCCAAGAACACGTCATTGCTTACTGGAGCAAATGCCTTTCAAAGGCAGAACGTAACTATTGTGTTACGAGAAAGGAACTTCTTGCTATCATTAAAGCCGTGGAGCACTTCCATCATTACCTGTACGGCCGAAAGTTCCTGCTCCGAACGGACCATGCCTCTTTAACCTGGCTTCTAAATTTCAAGAATCCAGAGGGCCAAATAGCCAGGTGGATACAGCGATTACAAGAATATGACATCGAGATACGTCATCGGAAAGGGTCATCTCATGGAAATGCAGATGCTTTGTCGAGAAGGCCCTGCATAGACAGTTGTCGCTATTGCTCCAGGGCGGAGAAAAATTACCATCTGAAACATCCCGTTGTCCGCCAAGTTACATCATCGGCACCATCCCAAGATCCCTGGAGTGACGAAAATGTTCGGGCGGACCAATTAGCAGACAGCGACATCAAACCTATTGTGGAATTTATGGAAAAATCCAGCACTAAGCCCAGTTGGCAAGAAATATCATCTTACAGTCCGGCAACAAAACAGTACTGGGCTTTATGGGATTCGCTTCGCCTGAGGAATGGAGTCCTGTATCGTAAATGGGAGTCGGACGACGGCAAGATGCTCCGATGGCAGTTAGTACTCCCTCGCTCGAGGATTCCGAAGGTTCTAGAAGAGCTGCATAATGGCTTAACTGGAGGCCATTTTGGCGTGATGAAGACCCTGCAGAAAGTTCGCGAGCGCTTCTACTGGGTTAGGGCTCGAGGCGACGTCGAAAAGTGGTGTCAAGCTTGTGACGCCTGTGCTGCCCGTAAAGGCCCGAAGAAACGAAGCCGTGGAAGACTACATCGTTATAATGTAGGAGCGCCTTTTGAGAGGATTGCCCTCGACATCCTGGGACCTCTTCCGCGAACTTCGAATGGCAACAAATACATCCTAGTTGTCATTGACTACTTCTCTAAATGGCCCGAAGCGTTTCCTATTCCCGATCAAGAAGCTACGACCGTAGCAGAGGTACTGGTGCAAGAATGGATTTCCAGATATGGAACCCCTCTGCAACTTCATTCCGACCAAGGAACGAACTTTACCTCTGCAGTCTTTAAAGGACTATGCCAACTTCTCGGAATGGACAAAACCCAGACTACGCCTTTACACCCACAATCCGACGGCATGGTGGAGAGGTTCAATCGTACAATTTTGAACAACCTCTCGCTCCTGGTATCTAGGAATCAAGAGGACTGGGACAAGAAACTCCCCCTGTTCCTGCTGGCCTATAGGAGTGCCATCCATGAGACTACCGGCTTCACACCTTCCCAGATGCTGTTCGGCAGAGATCTTCGTCTTCCCGCCGATCTAGTGTTCGGCCGCCCTCCAGATGCGCCTTCATCGCCAGAGGAGTACGTGGAAAACCTTCGGGCACGGTTTGAAGATGTACATCATTTTGCTCGGGAGCGGATCAATCTGAACACGGAAAAGATGAAGACTCGCTACGACACGAAGGCTACGGGACACGAGTTCAACGCAGGTGACAAAGTTTGGCTATGGAATCCTACTCGACGGAAAGGCCTGTCTCCCAAGCTGCAATCGCCGTGGGACGGTCCTTACACAGTCCTAAACCGGCTGAATGACGTCATCGTACGGATTCGTAAGTCACCAAACTCGAAGCCAAGAGTTGTACATTACGATCGGCTAGCCATCTACCGCGGTTGTAATTAGTTCAGACCATGGTCACTATGGCGTAATTCCTCTTTTCTTTCAACTCTTATTCCTTTCCTGTCTTTCTCTTCTCTTCCTCTTTCTTCAACGCTCTTTCTCTCACTACTTACGCCATGTTTAGTGTACATATTTGTAATATATTGGATTTTATTAATGTGTATTTGCTATTACATTGATTACTTATTACAGTGTAATTATTTATTATGTTTATTATTTATTTATTAATGTGTATTTGCATATTGTGCTATTGATTACTTGCTTGAATTATGTTGTTAAGATCTTGTTAAGTGTTACACAGTGTAGGTACTTGTGTGACCTCCTAACCGGGGATTGTACTGCCCGGGACGTGCAGTCCTTGGGAAGGGGGCAATGTTACGAATTTTCGGGGCAACCCGCTGCTCTGGGGCTTAAAATGGTTTAAAATTCATATTCTACGCTTCAAATAGATAAATTTTGCTTTTTGTTGCATCAAAATCGGCCAATTAGAACCGGAGATACGGAGGTTTCGCTTTCCCATATGTTTTTCTATGGGCTTCTAGAAATCTCGAGAAATATTAGTCCTAGAGCTTAGATCTCTTCACTTTTGAGGACTTATTTTTGGCGCCAAATTTGGCGATATTTCGCCAAAAGTCGCCAAGCTTGGCGACTTTTTGGTCATTTGGCGCGATTTTCCCAATGGGGCCTGGAAGTTGTTTTTCCTGCATTAAAAGCGCATAACCTAACATTTCTCTTCTATGACGTAATCAAAATTCACGCTTTATGTAGAACCCTCGAGAAATTGACTTTTCTGGAAACCTCTCGTACCTCCTGCGTCGGCTATTTATAGAAGCGGGCATCGCCCCGAAGTCAGTCAGTGCGAGCTGAACGCTCGATGTGTGAATAGCTCTCGGTACGTTTGTGTGAATTGATAGTGCTATAGAAGCTGTGTTTTAGCTTGTTTTGTGAAGCTGTTTTCAAAGTGCTGTGTGTAAATTCTTCATTGCTGTGTCTTAGGGGATTGTGTACTATATCCCTTGAATATTTCTACGGAATTTTTGCCTGTGAAAGTGACTTATTTTGGTGTGAGAAATACAGCATTTGTGAGAGCTTCTGATCCAAGCGGATTGTTAAAAGCACGTTATTGCTAGATTGTGCTTGTGAATTGTGTACAGCTGATTGTACTACGAAGATCTAGAAGCAATAAAGTTTGTCTTCCATCCTGACAAGTGACTTTTTACTTGAACTTTTTACACCAACAGGACTTTAGAACGACGAACCCAAGGAGTAGCAGAGTAATTCCGCAACAATAGGCAAGAACAGAACGGAATGGCCAAATTACACAGGTTTTCCGCCAGTTTATCCGGTTAAGTAATCTTTGGAGGTTAAGTAAAATTTCTGCGTAATCAGCTTTTAGGGCGATGTGAAAGCCAGTGAAAGATATGACTCATGTTTGTGTGTAGGTGTTACGGTAGTTCAATCCAAACAATTGTTAATGCACTTAACAGAGTTTAAATAAAAATAATAATCCTTCTTATTCCCGGAACCAATGGGACACCTGATGATGACGATGACGACGACGATATACACCCGAACCCATTACGTGCCACAAGAGTAGATTTGCTGAACACTATAGACATTTTTATAGGGAGCATTTGAGGAGAACAACGTAGATGACCACGTCACCTCTTTTCAATATTAAGTGAGATTCAATTTGCTGCGCTCGCAAAACAGCCTTTAATTTCGGATTCCCCCACCCCTACCCCCCCACTAAGAAGTTGAATTCTTTTAAAATAAATGTACAAACGTATTTTTTTCGCTTTTGTTCACTTCTTCATTCTTTAATAAATATTTGAATACTTTGTTTGACTTTTTTTATATGGAGCATTTGAAGAGAACAACGTAGATGATCACGTCATCTCTTTTCAGCATTAAGTGAGATTCAATTTGCTGCGCTCCCAAAACAGCCTTTAACTTCGGATTCCTTCCCTCCACCCCCCCCCTCCCTCACTAAGAAGTTGAATTCTTTTAAAATAAATATATAAACGTATTTTTTTTCGCTCGTTCACTTCTTCATTCTTTAATAAATATGTGAATATGTTAACTCTTGACGAATATGATTCATATTTTTGAATTAATTCATTGATTGTTTTCTTAAATTTTCTCACTTTTACTCTGGTCCCACCGTTTAATTCGGATTTCTGTTACAACACTTAATCAGCACCTATCTTTTATAGAAGGGTATGTGGTATAAAATTTTCAATGAAAGATTTATTTCCAAGCTATTATATTTATTTTGCTTGATTGGTACAATCCGATTTTACACGTTCATTGGGCTTTCGTTTACCCGAAAGATTCTTCTTAGAACCTTCAGTGGCATTAGACGATAAATAAATAAAGAAAAAAATAAATGAAAATAAAATCTCCCGAAATATTAATACCGTCAAATTTAAGCAGCACCGAAACGTTATACGAAAAGTCAAACGCGCGTGTTCACTGTCTTAATAATAAATTGAAAAAGGTCTAACCTATTTCATTTCGGTTAATATAAAATGGTTTCTGCATGAATGTTTGATATATGTTATTTCTTATATCACGTTCATTCTAGTTTATTAAGAGGTGGCTGTGGATGTTCTTCATTGAGAGCAGTTTTGAAATTCGTTATCAGAGAAAAATTGTTTTCGAAAGGCATTCCTAGATGTCAGCACAAGAAAACACTACAAAAAGTATTCTGTCTCAACTTTGGAAAATTTAAAACATTTAATTATTTTTTGGCATGTGCTTCGAAAGCTTTGGGGGCCGGTAAACACGTCCCCCCTCCCCAATATTTTGGCTTCGGGAACGGAGGAAGGCGGGGACCAAAGAGTACTTCTTAAATTACGATAAAAAAATCTCTAAGATGAAAAAAGATTGAAAGAGACAAAAGGCTGAGATCACATCTCAAAGCTCATTTCTCTCCACAGGATAATGAAACACAAAACCTTTTACAATTATCATTCAGAAATATTTTATAAGTCCATTGTGAAATGAATAAGGGGTTAGGGGTAGTCAGAATTTTCAAAAAATTGATTTTTTTTTTTTCATTTTCTTAAAGTATAGTATCTTAAAAATATTCTCTGAAAGTTTGAAGTGAATCCGACAAATATCTTTCGAGTTATTTAGCGAAGAATAAAAGGTTCTCGAGCGGTCTAATATTTCCGAGAACAATTAGCTAGCGGCATAATTCTCCCTTACCTCCTGAAGTTTTAAAAGCAATCAAGCCTATTAATGAAGATCTTAGTAATGAAAATTTACTTTCAAGATGTGTAGGTGGATTTAATCAAAATAATAATGAGAGCTTCAACCAACTAGTGTGGAAAATATGCCCCAAAACTATCAATACTAGTTTTACCATTGTTCAAATTCCTGCATACGTAGCTATGAGTATATTTAATGAAGGGACAAAGTCATTATTAGTAATAATGAACACACTGGGACTTAGTTGTGGGCCTAATTCGCATCGGTATACTGAAAAAACCGATAGTGCACGTGTAAAAGTAGCTGATCAGCGCGCTAACGACAACACTCGCGAAGGTAGAATGCGACGTAGACAAAAACAAATTGATGTTTTAGAAAGTTCTACAACGGCTGAAGAACTCTTATATGGTCCAGGAATAGATGACGCAGTGTAAGTATTGAAATTATTCGTATTACTGTACATCAATCAACTGTAAAACTTTAAATGCGTTTTTCTCAAAACTATGTTTTTTGAACTGGTGACCACTGTAACTCAAAAACCGCTCGATAGATTTGAATGAAACTTATACAGCTTTTAGAAAACATAAAAAGCTAGTGCCTGATCGAAGGATTTTTTTTTTTTTAAACTTCGATTTTTTATAAACAATTAATTGTTGGTTTTTTCCCGAAAATCTGCAAAAAAATTTCCAGAGACCGCCATTTTGTTAATTTTGAAAAAAAAAAAAGCTTCGATCAGGCACAAGATTATCTATCCATAAAAATAATCTTTTTTGTTTCATTGATTTTAGATTAATCTCCAAGGAGCTGTAATGGTCACCGCAAGGACCCATTATTAAAACCTGTTCAACTTAGACCGCCATAACTTGTAAAATAATAATTATTTTTTTTTTAAATTTAAGTGAAGTAATGTTAAAGTATGATGAAATGATACTATGTTTTTACTTATGTGAAATAAACTTAATTACTAGTAAAAAAAAAATTAATAAAAAATGGCATTTTTTCATGCCTCTGACTACCCCTAACCCCTTAAATCAGATATATGCATGACTATGTTATTATTTAGCGTGGCCCGTCTGCTAACGTTTTGGGAAGTGGATGTTATTAAAGTTGGGGTGGGGATCCCCTTTTGCTCTCGCAGTTACTTCATAGGAGAGTGTTCAAAGACTTAAGATGGTGAGTAATACTTGGCGCAGAAGGGAATCTTTACCGTTGTTTCTCTTTAAGCCTCTGAAATGAAGAATTAAATCCAGATTTTTACGGAGAATTAATTCAGTAATACGGCCACCTACATATGGAGTAAAAAAAAAAAAAAAAAACTTCCCATTTTTGGATTTCCTCCAAGATGTTCACAGACTTGTAAAATTTGATATTTTAATTACATATGATTTTCATAACAGGAAAAAAAAATCTAGAAAATTGGGGTCTATTGTAGAACACGGTACGACCCCTGAATGAAAGGGCAATAAAACGCCAGAATAGCTAACAAACTGAATGAAATATCTCCAAAGGAATTTTAGTAGCAGCTTTAAAAGTTATAGTATATGCCTAAAAACATTGCGTTGTTGACGTAATTCCTTATCATGCGTAAAATATGGCGACAAAATACCGACATGCTGAATGCTTAACCGTGCTTTGCGATATAAATTCGAAAATAGAAAGATAGGCATAAAATAAATAAAGTTGGACACGTAACTGATATAAATATTGATGTTTATTGTTTATATTAAGAAGCAGCTGTTGTACAGTGCTGAGAATGAACGCTTTATTTTTGCTGTCCTGAAGAACTGAGTTGGAATAAAAGATTCAGCCGTTGCAGATTACTCGAAAAGCACTTGAAAAGAAATTGTGTGAATAACAGGCTTGAACAATGCTTGGACATTTTAATGGACATTTTAAGACGTAAAAACTCGTTATCAAGTGACTCTATGGAAACGTTGAGATCAGAAAAGAAGGTTCTTCCTGCAGACGCTTGTGAATTGTTAGTGAGGGAATGTGCCGCGTCTTCTTATAGTTTGACTCACTTGTTGCAAAAACAATGATTGAGATATTAAAGGCTTCACTACTAGCATTTTTGCCCGGGCCATCATCGGCCAGCTACGTGGCCAGTGGTAACCAGAGCAAAATCGCTAGTAGGGTTGCCAGTATCGTATCTATAGGTATTTGTACGAACATACTTGAGTCGAGACGAGATGGCCACAGAAATTCTCCAAGGATAAAGCTTTTAAGCTGTTCATACGGCTGGTATAATTCTTGAAGACTGCTTAGTAGGAAAGACTGGAAATTCAAATACTCCTACCCTGGGTTTGAAGAGCGGTGCGATGGTAGGTGCTGGTTCTTCCTTCAGACGCCCGTGGATTGTTTGGGGGAGAGTTCCTACAACTTTTTGCAGTTTGGTACTGCTTACAAATGACTTGCTGTCTCACACATTAGGAAAACGATGATCTCCTAGATTCCATAAGCTTAACATCGTGTAAGATGTAGTGTGTGTATGATTAAGGCAACGCTACACTAGGGCGATCTGACAAGGATGGGGGGTGCTCATGTAGGAGGACTTTCTAAGGGGTTCTAATGCGTATTCAGGTTACACCTGGAGACAACCGACCAAAACTCCAGACCATTAGATCAACAGCCAAACGATGGGACCCGGACCCGGAACCTTCACACTTCGGCCGTCTACCGTTTTCAGTGGCATATCCACTGTGCCATGGTGAGGCTGTGGAAGGTGTAAATACTTGAAAAAAACGTGGACTCGTTGAAGCAGAATAATCGGTGAATATTTATAGATAAAGTTCAATTCCTTTGAAGTAAAAATCATTCGTTCAGACGGCTACATATAAGCACTGACGTTTGTCAAGACGGTGCTTCTCAGAACTTTCAAATCTCAGTTATATTTCGATGGTTTTCGAAGTCAGGTGCGTGCTGGATTTCGATAGCTCTTAAAGTCTTATTTTTGACTGAATAAAATACATTACATGCAGCTGCTATTGAATTTTGGTGGTGAAGTATCGCGACTATTGAGGAGGAAGTCTACCAAGTAGATTTAGATTGTGATGACTGGTATGTTGTTAGGTGATGCAGTGTGTGAATTGTCACCATTGAGCATTAAAGTGTATTTGTTAAATATAGTAAATCTTTGAATCGGGAGGGGTCTGGGTAGTTTGGGTGATTATGGATGTGGTCGGATGCAAGAGAGGAGGAAGAAAAATTTACGGATTCACCTAAATTTCTTTTTAGGGTATCTAATGGAGGAAAATGGTTGAGATGAGGGAAGAGGGGATACAATTCCTGATGTAGGAGGTGGTGATGTGTCTGGTGTAAACGAGAGATCTAGTGTAACTGATGAGGTGACTGATGAAGGTGGGAGTGTGGCTGTTACATACCATGTGTAGTCTGAAAAAATGGGTGGTATGTGATCTGTTGTATTGTCTGTGGATGTACTAAAGGAAGTACTGGGTGTTGTGTAGGATGAGGCAGAATCTGTGTCACTATTGTCTGTGATTGATGTTGTACTTACAACTGGAGACTCCACCTCCTTCACGACTGGCCCACCCGAGACGGAAGCAGATAGCCGAACAAAAACAAAACGCACGAAAAGTTTTCGTAAAAATAAATACAGTATAACAAAAGCACCAATCATTAGCAAAGACGCCATAGCTTGAAAAATCTCTAACAAAGACTGAAATAATAAGCGGAAATTTTATTAATTTACATTGTTGTGAACAATTCCGGCATTTTGAAACATGCAGCATGAATGTTGCCTTGTTTTAATCTTAAAAGTAACATTATCGAAATAATATAACTGAATGGTTAAATAGTGATGTTTTGTAAACATTATAAATTATCTAAACAAATGTCTGTTTCCTTTCTTGACTCATCGATGCAGTATTTAATATTTCGTATTCGTATAAATTCAATCGCATTAAAACCGTATTATCATACCATTGCACTGTCATAAGCGACGAATTTAACAATGTTTTGCTGAATTCCGGTTATTTTCTTCTATTCAAATTAAGCGAAAACATTTAAAAAAAAAATCTATTGATAAGTTCTTGCTGTGATTGATGCTTATATCGGCGACTGAGCTTGCTTGGCAAGATAAGGGTTACGGCAAGATCGAAGCTGTGCTTTAGAACTGCAAACGTCTATATAATATGCTATCGTGTATGCTCGCAAAGGATTTTTTAAAGAGCTTTCACTATCAGCATCTCGGAGATATATCTCCTTTGCTTGAAATTGAATTGTAGTGTCCTCTATGAATCCCAAGTACATTTTGTTATTTGTTATACTATATAAGTATCATGTAATACAGGGAATTCGAAACATACTTTTTTCTAACAACTGTTACTCCAATAAAAACATTAGAGCTCCCAAGGAGTCTTTTCTGAAGCACCCTGCACATTTGTTACAACAATGGAGTTTAAAGCACACTATATCGAGTTGATAAATATTTCGTGAAATTAAAAGTTTTTGTTGTGGTTCTCATTTTTTAACACTCGCCTTACAATTAACTGAAGGATAAGTAAGCTTTTCGGTATTGATAATGAAGTTTCAATGGAATATAGGGATTGATATATTATTTAATTATTTTTATATATTTTTTATGTTTGAATATAAAATTAGGTAGTGACAAATAATCATGGAGATGTACAGTAACATGTTAGCAGAGGAGAATTAACTTCTTAAGGCTCTCCTAGATAGCAGCACCATAGAACATAGAATGATATATTGCATTAGTTGCAAAAATTCCTCTTACTAAACTCCGGAATGCGAAAAGTTTCCGCACTTTCTCAGAAGAGCATGAAATTCGATTTCAGTGCATATAATAAAAATTGAATCTGAAGTTATTTATTTCAGGAGGTCGAATATTTCATATATTGAGTGAGACATGCTATCGTTAAATGCTCTTTCTAGCGCACTTTGTAATTGCCTCCACAACGAGCTTTGACTTCTAGTTGTATTATGCAAGCTTACACGACGGGTATCTGCCTAGGGTGGGATGTGCGCTGGGTGGAGGTCTTTTTAAGGGATTCTAACGCTCATTCACGTTATATCTGAAAACAAAAATGGCAAAACTCCTGACCGTTGGATAGACAGTAGAGATGAGACGGGCTCAGCCCGATCCCTATCCCGAACCGGGCTCGGGCTCTGTAATTCACAACTGCGTTCGGGCTCGGGCTCCTGAAAAAATTCTTCTTTATTGAACATACTCCTTGAAACAGATTTAAAAAAATGATTCATGAGGAAAATAAAAGTACTTATAAAAAAAAATAGTGGCACAGGCGCCTAGATGGTGCGTGAAGTTCTTTGGGTATTTCAGAACGGTGGCTTATATTGATTAGTTAGTCATGAGATCCGACATTATTTGATAAACATGGATATAAAGAATTAGAAAGTGCATTGAGAGTTTGCAACAATATTTTTCTTTAATTTGCATAAACAGCAAAATTTATTGTATTCTGTCAATGAGGTAATTGAATTTTTTTTTTTTAAATCTTTAGCTGAAATTTCGGGCTCGGGCTCAGATTTAAATAATATTACTCGGGCTCGGGCTTCAAAAAATGAGCCCGAACGCATCTCTAATAGACAGCCGCGTGACAGACACGAGACCTTCATACTTCAGCCATCTACCATGTTTACTGCCTCATAGGTCTATCACACTGAGCAAAATCCGGCCAACTTTCCTTGCAAATCAATTTTCCTGCCGATTTTCTCCGCCGTTACCTTGACGACCGCGAACTCCAACTTTTTCCTTTCCGAAGGAAAAAATCCGAGTCGGACGAAATTTCGGCCAATCAGAGTACTTCTTCCTGCTTCGTCATAAGCAATTTCGAGCAATAGCGACTACTACTATGTTCGAAGCTTGGCTCGATGTCAGAATCACGTGTAAATAAAATTATGGCCGCGTTTAAGTGGACTTTGGAATTAGAGATTGCTGCCCATGCGATGCTGCCGAAATTACTGCGGATCCGATGTAAATATACCAACGCACGATAAGTAAAATAAGAACCTGCAGGCCCAATCAGCGAAGCGATGACTATTTGGAGTCGAAGAGAGTTTGCTTACTTTTGCAACCCTTAAAGATAACCACGCCTTCAAGTCCGTCGGAAAAGTTGGTCCAGCGCGAAGTTGCTCGGATTTTCCCTTTAGTGTGATAAGGCCATTATCCACTTGAGTATCTGGCCCAAAGTGGGCGGGAGGGGAGACCGGATAGGCCGGAGGGCTATAAATATTTACTCACTTCCTGACCCTCTTGCCATGATATTAGAAACATATACGGTACTCTCAAGTTTTTCTTGAATTTGCAATTTTGCTTTTCTGGCCCTGCTCCTCTAATTAATCGCAGGTTCTTGGGCATCCATCTTTTTTCTTATGTTGTTCTCTCTACATTTTCTGATTTCCTGCTTCGCATTTCCATTGATGAAAGTACATAATTTTGTGCCAGAAATTCTCAATTTTTTGGTGGTTACGTGTGTTGCAAAATTTAAGTACACGCCGCGTAGTGCACGGCTGCTGCCAACATTCCTCTTCCTCCCTTTTATTTTTAACTGGGCGGGATACGCAGAGCCGGATAGTCGGTAGGTTTTCTGCATTCGTAGGAACTCGGGTTATGATGAGTAATTCTGTCAGTAACGACACGGTGTCAGTATGTTGAGTTAGTTCGTTACATGATTTTCTAAGTTACTTTTTGTAACGATTGATCAGTTATTCTGTATACTCCCCAGAAATGTATGTTGACAACAACATACATTTCAGTGTATGTCTACCAATATAGGCACCATCATGTGTATGTAGGTAAAACAAAAACAATTAACACGAATAAAAACGATTTTTATTGCACAGTTTTTACATTGAAATAACAATAGATGATACAACATAAACTGATTTGATATGTATAAATAGTGACATCATTGAAACATGAAATAGACAGCATAAACATTTCTTTTAAATAATTTACATTATCTGAAACAAAACTATTGTGACACTAATTCACACAATTATTGTACTCTCAGCAAGGTGCTTTCTCTCGTTTATAGTTTAATAGGAAATGCATCTGCGAATAGAATGCGCACAAGTTACTTAAAATTCATTCTAGTTTTGAATTAAAGAAAAATGTAGAGATGCGATTAAAGTGGATCTTTTTTGTTTTTTGGAAGTACTTCCAGTTAGAGGTGAGTGAAATTGCAATTTTTTACGTTTTAAATATTGGTACGTTATAATAATCAAGATTTTATTTTTTCTTCTATAATAAAACAAAAAGAAAGATAGCGCATAAATAATCTTGTGCATGGGCTTTTTAAAAAAATCATTTTTCCTTTTTCGTATTGAAAAAACACAACGTACCTCGATAAATCATGTAATTTTGTTTCTCCAATTTCTATTTCCAGCAAGTGTGCATTGGAACATATGTCTATGAAAGTATGTGTATATCAAAAAAATATTATATAGTTTGCTCAACTTTAATTAACTACCTCTTTAAATGATTCTCTTATATAGTTTGAAATTTCTGAATTTTATATTTGACAAAATTTAATTTCAAATCTATCCACAAAATAAGAAACATAACACAATTAAAATTATATGTGATTCATTTTATAGAACATTTTTATTTTTTATTTTTTAACGTTGATTTTAAATTAAATTTAAGCAGCATTAAAAATAAAATCAAACCGCAGCACACGGCAGCGGAAACACGTGAAAATTATATTTAAATTGAGTTTAAAACATATAAAAAAATATTTTTCATACATAATTTTTAGAAGTAATATTCTTGCATTAACATTACCGAAATTTTTCTTACGATTTGTAAGAATACCCACGTGTGAGTTTTATAAAAAAAAATAAACTCTTTTAATCTTTCTTTCATATCATACCTAATTCATAAATTTACGTATGATAATCCTAATCATTATTTGACTTCAAAAATCTAGCATTTATTATGGAATAAAAAAATTCTCTCAAAGTATGCCTAGTAACTAAACAGCTTTGATACAAAGCTATATTCAGCCTAAATTATATTAACAACTAAGCAAATGAGCACGCTAATAACAATCTATCAAAAATTCTTATAAAATAGTTTAAAGCTCTTGATGCGTTAATTTCGCTTGTTACAATAAAATAGTTCAGAATATTGAAATAGATAAATATGGTGAAATATATTCAATAAATGTTCAAAATACACAATTTTATCAACACGAAATTCTCTCTTTTCCCTATATTTCATCACAGGTAACAATAACATGCATGTATTTACAATAGTAAAAATACACTACACATAAGCATACATTTAGATAAGAGACTAGATGTAATATTCTTTCTTGTTTTTATTTATTTTTTGGGGGGTGGGGTGGGGGGAGGTGGTATTTATTTACACGAAGACAATATATCAAAAAAGGGCCAAGCTTTTTCTCATTTCAACTAAACAACATTGTTTCACAAGCAGAAGGTAACTGGAACAAATAAATTGGCTTTCCTAAGGGGATAAAGTAAATCAAAAGACACGATCAACATGTAAATAATTTTCTTTCGTAGATCAAAACAGATGTTTTTTATGGATGATCTCCTCAGAAAATTCATCCATGGTCAATAATGAAGTATAAATCTAATTCAGCCTAACACAGATGAAGTGTAAATTTGTCAAAGAAGTAAATTGCAAGAAACCATCATGATGTAAATAACATTCTATCGTAGATCAAAGCAAATGCGTTTTATTGACTATCTCCTGAGAATTATTATCCATGGTCAATAACAAAGCATAAATGCAATTTATATAATACAGATAAGTCTAAATTTACGGTTAATAAATATTACTTTTCTAAATTTAGAAAAAAGTAGGAAAATGTCAGCTAATATTGCCATTATTTTCTTAGAATTGAAACTATGATTAGTATTTCAAAATATTACAGTTTTTGAAGAAGTATAATATTTTTTAAGTGCGTTCAGTTAACCAAGCACAAAAATCCGAAAATAAATGTTCCAAATACAACAACAAATATAGGAAAACAAATGGTGCCTTGGCCTTGTAGAACGGGATTTTTAACGATCCACAGTTAAAGACATTTTCTATTTTGTTCCTTGTCAATATTTGATGTGGTTGAACCTCGAAAAATGTAGTTAACTATCTGGTTTGATGATAAAAATTGGCAGGCCATTTCAGCTAACAAATTTTCACATCTCGATATATCGCTTATTTTATAAATTAAAAACTATAACTGACATTTCAAAGCACTGCAACAAGTCATCTAAAAATATTTTAATCCGAAATCTGCAA
This sequence comes from Cheiracanthium punctorium, assembly GCA_038373885.1. Classification (NCBI taxonomy): domain Eukaryota; kingdom Metazoa; phylum Arthropoda; class Arachnida; order Araneae; family Cheiracanthiidae; genus Cheiracanthium; species Cheiracanthium punctorium. Next base: position 1,443,822 of record JAWZYV010011853.1, read on the forward strand.
TCCGTCTGAAACTTTATCATTGACTTAACAGTGGAAAATCAGGGTATTGCAGCTCCAGCAAAGCTACCCCACAGGAACTTATTAAAACGTTACATTACAGCACTGAATATTTACAAGGTATAATCAAAACAAACTAGTGGATCGATTGTAGTGAGACAATACCTAGTTTTAATATCACATTTTAAGCTGAGCTTGCTCTTTAGAACTCACCTGAAGTAAACTCAACAACTGAGTTGCCTTAAGGCCTTATTACACGAGGGAAATTTCGGGCGATTTTGTTGCTACAATCAGTTGTCGAAACTTGTTCCAGCAAGTCGATGAACAAGCAGGGTTGCCGTAATAAACAAACTCGACTGTGCTCACAGACGCCCGTGATTCGCCGAATGGACGATTGTTATAGCATGTAATTATAGGTAGCTTATCGTCTCAGCAAGCTTTTTAAATATTTAGTGTCTCGACGGTTCCATAAATGTGGAATTTCCATTTGCTTGGAATCATTATCTATTTCTATATAGCTATTCCATTTGAGAGACACTTTTCCTTCGCTTATCACTACGATCGGCATCACTGAGTCGTCCGCAATTTTTGTGACGTAGAAATAGCACTGCAATTGGCTGGCATTCCAGCAACCTGCAATATTATCGCCTCTAAACGAAAAAGTTGGAGTTGACCGTTCCGTAGGTAATCAGGGGAAATTTCCAGGAAAGAGGTTCCCGTAACTGGCTGCAGCAACAAAATCGCCCGAAATTTTCTTCGAGTAATAAGGCCTTTAGTGGATGAGTTTAGCTCGAAGAAGAAATGATTATAAACCTAGCATCAACATATCAACACAGTTTTCCAGCGCTATTTACAGAACTTAGATATTGTCATTGAGATCAAATTTCACTTTGAAATCTCCGTGAACTAAAATATTTACACGCAACAGTAATCAGAGAGCGCTGTTCCGTACGAAGGTATTAGTACTTTCGACAGGCTTCTTTTTGATTAATGTTCTGGCAGACTTCGTACCAGTTTAAGTCATAGAATCTTGATCACTGGAAGTTTTGGAATTATCTTTTTCCGCTTCTTTGAAGAGGTTCACCAAACCTATGTTTTCTAGTGATTCCATGTCGTAGAATTCCTCTTCATTGTCAATAAGGACACTGGTATACTGGATGGAAGATGACGGATCTGTCAAAGAAAAGAATAAGCAATTAATTAACAGGTAAGACTCAAGCAAACACAGACAAAACACTGTTAAAATACGTAGTTAAAATTTCACCTTAACCTCTTCAAACCCGGCAAAACTCTCCCATCTCAAATTGAAGAGCAATCTCATAATTGTTTTTTTTAAAAACCTATTAACCTTAAAAACGACAAGAAGCAAGCCTATTTTCAAATAATTTTTTGAATAAATGCCTAATTCTTGATCTATTTTACAGTTGTAAAGAAGTAGGGATGCAAAGAATACCATATTTTGCCGAATAACGAATACCGAATATTCGGTTGAAATTCAAACCGAATGTTCGGCCGAATACCGAATACTTGATTAAAATTTATTAAACTTATTAAAACGTTATCAAACTTTGGTTGCAATGATTAATTTATTCTTAAACAATATTTCATATTTCATATGGTGTAAAACTTCAAAAATTAAAATCCTGCAAGTTTTAATATCCAAGTGTTTCCTTTATATATTATTACTAACTTTTCTAAATATTTCTGAAATGCTGGTTAATTTTTTTTTACCTGCATATTTTATTAAAAAAAATAGCAGTTAATTGACTTTACATATTTATGAACACTTAATGTTATGAGGTTTTTTTCCCCTGATTACTGTTTCAAATTTAAATGAAATAGTAATAGCAAGGTTAATGTAATGTGTCATAAGATTTCAGAAAAATTGCAAAGCAACGAAATCTGAGTGTCTTCTCTTACATTAAAACTAATTTCATTGTGATATTAGTTTTTTGGGTAATTGTGGCAACACTGCGCTAGGGCGATCTGCCAAGGATGGGGGGGGGGCTCCTTAGTAGGATGACTTTCTAAGGGTTTCTAATGCGTATTCACATGTGATATTAGTAACAACTTGAAATAATTTAGTGCTATGGTACTATACTACAACTATCATTCATGATATAAAAAATATGTATTTGTTTACCAATTGGCGAATACTTTAATTTATTTACTATTCGGTTGCCGAATATTTAAGTATTCGGCCGAACCGAATATTCGGTTTGTCTGCCGAATAGGCAGTATACCGAATACCAACCGAATATTCGGTGCATCCCTATAAAAAAGTTACTATCAAAGACTGTCAAGACACTTTTAAAGGTAAATTATGTCCTACAAGTTCTTTTCAGCTGCATAAATTTCGAAAAAAAAAACTAAAAATATTCACAAATTCATCTTAGGAAATTTTAATACCATTCGAATATTCTTTTGTGTACTGGCAAACAAAGATAAAATTGTTAGGAAAAAGAACTTGAGTCTCGCTCCGTCTCCCGTTCGCGTGCTTTCGTTAGCATGTTTGTTTTGCAATCGGCATTGCCGTGTTGCTGCGTGCATCTCTCTCCGGCTAAATTGCCGTGTGTGTTATTGAGCCGTCAAAGTATGACGTCACCTTGGCGTCATCTCCTGCACTCGGTTCTTTGGGATCGTAGTGCGTTCGCAAACTATTTAAGCATTCATTTTTTCCTTCCCCGACATTGTCGGCAGTATGTAAATTTATGTTAATGTATTATGTTGTGGTATAAAAGGTGATGCGCAATGTGTTTCGGACGGACATTTTTCTTCCAAGTTCTTCATGCTGTTTGTACGGAGCGGTTGCTCCTGGATTGTTGTTTTATGCTCAAATATGTGAGCAATTATGTCAAGAATTCCTTTTTTAATAAATTTTAACTTAACTGAAATAGTATAAAGTATTTTTTGAAATCCACTGCTCTTTTACTCTGCAAAACAAAAATAATGGCAAACAAAAGCAAAATGTGTGTATCAGTGTGTAGGATTTACACATTCACACGAGTTAGAATCATTTATCCAAAATTAAAGCATCGATGCATTTATGCTTCAATTCAGAACTAAAAAAAAATCTTAAAATATCATTTAAACAGTGGAAACACAAAGTTCCACAAATGCGGACCTCTGGAACGAAGAGGATAAAATGGTGCTGAATTAGCGTTCGATTGGTGCTTAAACTCATCAGTGGAAACAAACCATGGTGAAATGCTTCTCCATAGAAAGGGTGCAGCTAATTTAGTTCCATTGTATGGTGAAACGTTGATCTACTTTTATTAACGGTGAAATAAAAGTACTTCGATAATAGATTTGGTGCAAGTGTTTTTGATCTTTTACTTGTATGCACAAGGGCAAAAGTTATAATAGATTTCTAAGGGATTTTTACGGGTTATCAAAGTCTTTTTCAGATGGCATGTAAAAATAAGTAGATTCGAATAGCAGTTAAGTAATGTTACAGGATGTATGAGTGACTTAAAAATAATAAATATAATTGTGTGTTATAAGTAAACCGTCAGTAAAAATATGCTATATATGGCATTTTTTTGTGTCGATGAATTCATATGCATTTTGATGCGAGAGAAAATTAAAAGCAAACTATCTTTAACAGGTACTTGATTTTAAATTTCTTTTCTGGTATATACGAAAGACTGCAAGCTTTCTATAAACTAAATACATAAATATACTTATTTAGTGTAACACGCTCTTATACAAACAGCAGATTCGCGCATTTATGATTTCTACATTCACAGGTTTTGATATTCCTTTTTAATTTTCCATTTTCATTCATTTAAGAATATATATATGTATATAATATAGATAAATGCATAAAATGCAGTAGAAATATTACTTAAGATTAAATATATTCAGTTCCTAGAAAATGAGATTTACATATTTTTTAAAATTCTCTTATCCAATTAATTTTTTATTAATTCGAAATAGTTAATATAAATCCTTTCTATATGAAATAAAATATTTTTGCAACCTTGTAGTCTGCGTTAATTAATGGTATTCAGTGTCTAATAGTAAAAATTCCTGTACTACAAATAAAATGGAAATTAGTTTGGATATATTTTTCTGAAAGCAAATTGTAATTCAGCTTTGAACAAACAGAATGCATGTTACATAAAAATAGAAAATTCTAATTAAAAATAAGCGTTTAGAAATGTTTAATATTCAAAAGATGATGGATCACGAAAAATGTTATTGCAATTTCATTCTATTTGATGTCCTTAAAAAGGTATAAAATAAAACTTGCAGTTTAGGCAGAATATTGCACGAACAATCTTAGTAAAACGTTAAATATGTGAAATAATATCACTGCTATCAAGAAAAAGTATGAGACAGTTTTGAGTAAGGCGAATGAATTTATTCAAAAGATTAAAATAAACCATCATTGTTAAAGATTATTGTAACATAAAATATTTATTATACTAAATTTACAACATAAGTAATATAAATTAATTGCTAAATTCTCACTAGAATAAAGGTAACTATTGAGATCTGAAAGAAATATATTACGGTGCATGCTTAATACGTAACTTACTGAAAACAATACAATCAAAAGCTTATTTCTAAGAGAAAAAATGAAAACTTTAAATAAAATTAAATTAAAATACAAATTATAGTTAAATATTAATTGAAAATAAATAACTGAAGAAAACTAAATTCTTGCGAATTCTTCTCATCAATGCCAAGCCTGAAGTCATTAAACATTTTTGAATTTAGAAGGGTGGGAAGTAACGTCTTAATTTTATAAAAAAGCGTAACAACATGTACTTACTTTTTACTTTAAAAAGTTTTGTGAGATAAGGCCGTAATTTTTAAAAAGTTTTTACAGTCATTATCATATAAACTTCGTGTTTTAAAAATTTTTTAATTTTTTTTTTTGTGGAATTCTTTAAAAGTCTTCAGTTTTTTTTAATAAAAAAAATACCGCTTGAGACTTGTTATTTTTTTTTTTTTTCATTTCGTTTTATTTCTACAACTGTCTTTAAAAGCGTTTTGTATAAAAATTTACCACTTGAATCTTAATAAGCGTTTATAACTCCCCCATGATTCAAATTTGTATTCATAAGGTAGGAAATATTTTTATTTTAGTTTACATACAGAAAATAAATAGCTATTTTTGAGCAGGAAGTGGCTTTGAAGAATGAAAACAAAAGTAGCAGAATTCAAATTTAAATCTAATTTCTTGTTTTAGAAAAACTTTCTGATTCGTACTGCCCCTAATGCCTTCTTTTGTTTGTCTTATCTTTTTATTTTTATAGATAATCATCATCCCATAAGAAGGCTCAAAACATAACTTTATCTGCGTGCATGAGCTCCAGTCAGAAAGAATTACGAAATTGATTTTTATGGATCACCAAACACTTTGAAATTCATCTTTGTATCATCATCAAAATATATTCGCCAGGTGCAAAGATATGATAATTTATAAAATGGCCGTAAGCTTAAATAAGGATAATTAATTAATTTATTTTTTATGAGGCGTTTTTATCCTTATAAAAATTTACTAAGTTTTTTTTTTTTTCGGAGGGGAGGGCGGTTAACTAGAAGCTTCTGCCTTGCAGTTCTATATTTGAGTAAGAATATCTCCATAAACAACTTCTGTCATCTTAATGTCATTTTCAACGCAACTATTTAATCCCGCTAATTCCCAGATCTCAAACAAAACTTACTTGTCATCACGATATAGACAGATTTTGATGCGTGCTTTGGACCTCATTCAGTCAAGAGTATGAAAGTTGCACCTGTTTCTGGCTGATGAACTTTGAAAATTTGAAGACTCTCCTCGAGTATTTCAGTAAAATATTTTATCCTAATACACAGGGTGATTCCAAATTAGATTGATAAATTTGTGGGGTAGGTTGGAAAAAGGCGGTCCGGAATCACATAACAATGTAGGATCGGAAACATAATGTTCGTGTTCCTGTTAATAATCACTTTAGAAGAAGTGTTCCAATAATAGTGAACTTTCCGACCGCGGTTTTTCGAAAACCAATACACAACCAATGCTTATTAAGTGCAAATCTTTCACAGATTGCACTTAATAAAAACTGTTAATTCAGAAATTCCTTTTCGTTAGATTGATAAAATTCTCGGAGAAGAGCCCATTGATTATGAAACTTGGTTAAGAAATTAGACGAGCACTTCAATACTTCTTTCAAAGTGATTATTAACAGGTAGATGATGATAACGTTTCCAGCCCAACGTTGCTATATGATTCTGAACCATCCTGTTCTAACCTACGCCTCCTAGAAATTTTTCAATAAAATTTGGAATCATCCTGTATATGTAATAATGTAAGCCATAATTGGCCTCTTATAAAAAAGTTCATTGATGGGCATCTGGTTAAGATATTCGTCTTCACAACATGGTGCAACAGCCTGTCAATCTCAATGGTGCCTCGCCAGTGGACTCGGTCCTTCTTTACGCTATAGTAAATTGGCAGATTTCTGGACAAATTGGTGATTAGAGAGTGGTTTTATCCCCAAGTTGACTAGTTTTTGTAAAAATTCTTAACTTGGTTGCAGTACACTCTCTATTTATCATAACCTCACATATAGTCTGTATGTAAATAGTTTCCGTTTGAACATATTGTATAGAAGTTGTAACCGTAAATAAAAGCGCTGGATTTCCATTGATTAAATGCTTACCCTCCACTCGGACATGTAACATATACGTATACTAATTTGTAATATATTTTCTTTTTCCAGTTTAAAAAAAATAGATTATTGCTACTCCTTTTAGTCCCATTAAGACATAGAAAACGGAGTGTTACTTAACCCATTTATGTCTAGTGTCCCTTTTTTGGGACGGCATATTCGCTATTAGTCGAAAACGTTATTTATATTTCCTAGCCTTTATTCATTAGTATTGAGCCTCAACTCTACAAAATATTTTAACATGACCAAGTAGGATGTTGATATTTCTATTTTTATGCATAATGATTTTAAAAGAAATCATCCCTTGTTCCAGAAATTTATCTATTATTTCTGTTATCAGTAAAAATTGAAGAAAGTCGCAAAAATATCCAGGCACAAATGGGTTAAACTATATAATGTAATTCTTTTTAAAAAATGTCCGTGCTAAGATTTATTTAAACGTTTTCGAAATATTTGTACACCACGTCTGCCAACTTTCTTTGCTAAAAGAAATGTTTTTTTTATTAGGATCCGGAAATGCTTTTCTGATAGCTTTTTTCAAGTTACGCGAAAGAATTGTCTATTTATATGAACAAACTAGTCTATTGCAGTAAGTGGAACCTCATTTCCCTGTTAGAGACCGCAATCTAATTTTAGCTGCAAAGAAAGTTAAAATAGGTTGCACTTAACAAGATTCACAGTTACATCAAACTCCACTAAAAACTGTGCTTTGCATGATACAGGCCTCTCAATGTACCTTCGTTTTTTTTAAATTCCTACCTCTATAAATAATAGAGTAAACTGTTTTGCTTCTTCAACAGTTGTTAAATGCTCTTTTAGATGTTAAGGTTTCGTCTATCAAACCATTAAAATACTAGGTTATATAAATAAAACTTTGATGAAGGTAGGAATTTTAAAAAAAGAGGACCAATTGAGAGGCCTGATGAAACAGGAATATTACACCATATTATAAAATATTAAAAATTCTAATCTTGTGAAAGGAACATAATGTAAATTCTATGATGAAACAAATTACCCAACATTAGTTAGTCTTTTTTTATTCTGGAACAAAGTAAAAGCGATAGCGAGTGCGAAAGAAATTGATATATTGATTTTGCTATTAATTTCGTGCAAAACGCTGTTTAAGTAGAAAATAAAGCTGTCCAGCTAATTATAATGAAGCACCTTAGTATGCATGTTCTATTTATACTCTGAAAAAGAAGACTTTTATACGCATGAAATATTTTGCTACAAAATAAACTGGATTAAAGAACAAATTTTCCAAACTTCAAGGGAAAATCAATATATCTAAAGCCCTTGATTCTTAGAATATACAGGGTGGTCCTAAACTACAGTACTGGTAGAGGGGACCAAGAAGGTCCAGAATTACATAGTAATGTGGGGTCGAAAATGTCGTCTTCACGTATCTGCTAATAATGACGTGCTAAAGTAACAGTGAACTTTCCGACCACTGTTCGTTTTTGTCAAAAACAAACGCATTTTTTACAGAAAACACTTAACTAAATCTAATTCACAAATTCTACTTTGTTTCATGGATGAAAGCCTCGGAGAAAAGCTCATTGTTTATGAAACTTTATCAAGAATTTAGACCAACAGTTTTCCAAAGTGACATGGCATTAACAGGTACATGAAAAGGCCATTTCTGACTTCACATTGCTATGCGTTTCTGAACAGTCCTGGTACCCTCTACCACCCTTTACATTTTTGACATATCGTTTAGGACCACCCTTATGTGTAAGTTACTAACGATTCGAGAGGATTTTGTTATGTAATGTTTTTAGATTTGTGGTGTAGGTCACATATTAAAGATTACTTATCATTTAATTTGTGTTTCTTTAATGTAATCTATCCAAAATAAAGAATTCTAAAGTACATTGCTGTTCTCATTTTTCAGTCACTTCGGCGTTTAATCTGTATCTTCCCTTTCTCTCGTATGCATTATTCTTAATCGTTTATTTTTCTAATCTGACTTTGGAGCCGTTCTAGGCCAAAAATTGATTACATTACATCCGTCTCAATAGCAACGGCTTCTTGATTACCCCTCTTTGGCATGGTGTTGGCGTTTGTTAATTTTTGTTGCCCTGCCTCTTCTTTAAAATTATTTGCACTCGGTTTCATTACTTTAATTTTATAGGATTAAATTTTAGGGTTGCTCTTTAAGTGGCGTTATTTATCTCGGCCAAGATTTTGTTCTCGCTAAAGTGAAATTCTTTTTTGGCGTACTTTTTAAATTATTCCATCGTTATTCAACTGATCTTGTAACACGTAATATTTACCTGGACGTCAGCCACCGTTTCTTACCAATAGTTAATTAATAATTTCTTTTGTTTAAATAAAAGCTTTTAATGTCATATTTGCCTCATCTATTGCTCCGTGCCTGGATATATTGCAACGCATTTGTATTCAGCCACCTGTTCGATCCCAAAAGTAATTTAATTCTAAAATGTTACCACCGCCGCACCACAGGATTAAGGCCCATTGACTGCACTAGGGTCCTAGGCTTCCAGCGGAATGCCCTCCTTGGGGGCACTTCCTAAGGGATCCTAGCCTGTATTTATGCAATATATCGGAGACAAATAAAGTGGTCCATTAAAAAAAAAAAACTATAATGAAAAATCTTGACTTGTTCAATAAACATTTCACTATGCTAATGAAGTTTTTTGCTGTTATGTAGTAAGTATCATTTTAAAAGTTATTTAGCGCAAACGGAATAAAAATGCGATTAAATCTGCGATTCATGTGCCATAGGATTCACGTTTCAGACATTTTAAAGCAACAATTTCATAGATAATAACTTTTTTTTTTCTCTTTCATGAAAGACGCCTCCTCTTACCTTTTTCCACCTTACCCTCCCTTGAAGACGACAGTAAAAATGTAGTGAAATTGATTTTTAGGTATTAGCAAAAATTTTATAAAATCTCTCTTTCGTTGAGACCACGCGGCATATGTTAAAAGAACGTTTTAGTGATCCTACTCCCACCGGTTACGAATTTTGGAAAATGCTGTCTAATCTAGCACAAAAGTTAAAAAAAAGTACATGCCAAACTTTGTATTACTAGCTTCAGTAGTTTTTGCTAGGCGATTTATTGATAAACGAAAAACGACATTTACTTTCCTATCCTTCTGATATTTTTCGATAGAAAGGATATGCAATCATGACTGACATTTCGGATTTCATGAGCGAGTATAAAAAACTTAACGAGTGACGATGAAGCGGATATAGCTTATTACTGAGCTAAATACTTGTTAATTTAAACTGCAATAATATCCATGAACAACAAACGGCGCCCTGAAATTGCTGATTAGTTGCAAATTTAACTTCAAGGCGCTTACTAATTAATTTATTTTGTGGCAATTTTTTTTTGGTTCTCTAAAGAACGAACGATACTCTGCCCACGACCCTCTTTTATACCTACTAGTTTTCAGGCCACACAAATTTACGTAGTATGGCTTTCTATTCTAATGTTTTCACAATTAGGCAGTAAAATATATTGTTAATTGTAACTGTAACAGAAAATTTTGTATCGGCTAGTAATTAGGTTTATGCAATCTGCTTAAAATTTTTTGCATAGAGCAAAACAGAAACAAACCAAGGGATGATTTTTGAATTTTCGACACTTTTGATAAATCTTTCATCATTGGAAATTATTTTCTTTTAATGAATATAAATTTACGATGTAGCATTATATTTATAGTATTGTTTTTTTAAACAATTAAAGAGAAAGAAAAAGGGAAGAAAAATAAAACAAACCTCCAAAGGACAGTAACGGTCCATCTATCGTCCTGATATTTGACTGTGCATTCTTGGAACCTAAGTCCATATATTCCTAAAAAAATTGTACATCCATGACTGCAAATTATGCATTCTTTTAAACACTGCCACATAAAAAGAATTCAGAGAACAAATCAGCTAATAAAAATACAAGAAATTTTCTTTTACCACTGTGTCTTGCAGTAAATTTTCCAACTTTCGGACGAGTTCTTTGAATGAGGGTCTTTCATGAGGAGATTTTTTCCAGCACTGTCTCATTATAGTATACCTTTAAAAATTTAAAAACTGTTATTGAATGACTAAATCATGAATCAAGATGTTTTTTTTTTATTTCTAACGTTTTAATAACATTTAAACAAGGAATAAACGGATATCATGATAGCACTCAAATATTTTTGATTTTTTATTGAGTGTCATGGATGTGCTTCTTATATTATATTCAGGTACTTTTCCGCTAGCCGGGCGCAAATGTCGCCAATTGTGAACCAAACGCGAGCCAAGTCGCCAAGCGAATCGAATGACAAAACAGTCAACGGAATCAAAGTCAAAAACGTTCAACTATAAACAAATATTAATTAATAGTAAGCAAAACAAGTTCAACTATAAGCAAATATTAATGAATTGTTAACAAAACAGTTTTACTCCAAAAGAATGCTTATAATTATTGGTTTTTCCAGAATACGGTGATGTCCTTGAGAATTTGCTCAAATGGAACGTTTACTTCTTCATCTCCACGTAAATTCAGCATTTGACGTCCGGCATTGTTCTTTCGTTTTGTAAATAAGCTCTCGTCTAGCGCAACTATTTTTTCAGGACCACCGATTTTTTTGCTCACGTTTCGTTAACACTTCTACACAAGCTTCTCTTAAGTAGTTGTTCCAATCTACAATTGTGTTATCATTCATATCCAATACAGTTGGTTATATGGTTGCGAGAAATTTGGCGGAATTCTACATGATTCGGCGGTTTTTCGCTTGCGCCCGGCTAGCAGAAAACTGCCTATATTCTTATTATTTTTATATAAAGGTAATTCTTTTTTCCAAGCAACACAAGATCTCTGAACGTTAATACACGTTCAGAGAACGCTCAAAAATGTCCCCCTCATCGTCTTCTGCACGTCTAATAACGTTCAAAGAACATTGCTGTGCTACCTGTGATATTTGGTGGCATTCCAATCTAAAAGTATTGGGATATTATTCCTTTAAGTGCCATATACAAGCCATAAAATATAGACAACGAAGTTGAAAGTAACCGATTTATAATAACGGAAGTATGTGAAATCTACTTACGGAAAATCAACTAACACACATCTAACAATATCATAACTGAAAGTCTTAAATTTTTACATTTTCATTTAAAACTGATTTTCGTAAGCTGCTTAATATGGATGGTGACGAAATTACGCAAAATAAATTTGAATTACTTTTTTTACTTACAGAAGTTATTTTGTTATTCGTCATCAAGTATTATATATACTATTTTTATATTTATAACATTTTTATGTAATAAATGTGATTAATTACATAAAGAACAAAAACTGGAAGAAAAAAATGGATATAACAAAGTTTTTCATTTTTGTAAATAAATGCATTAGGCTGAGAAAAAGAAGGATTACACGATGCATAATGTGTTAAAATTAATACATTAGCGTTCAGACTGATCTCATTACTATCATCTAAAAAAAGATTCAAAATTACATTTTTTTTATGTCAAATTTACATGTTATAAACCTCAAACTGTAAGAGATAGGACTTATACTCCGAAAAAAACATTTTCTTGCATGAATTCAATCTTATTACGGATAACAAAACGAAATATTGAGACGTTTGTGCAATATATTAATGCGGGCGTGTGGTAGCATACCAAGAGAAAACTAACTTCTATGTCTTTATTTCTTATGTCTTTGTTTTATAAATCAAATTCCAAATTACTTTGTCAAGTCCCTTTTTTTTACTGGTACGAAAACATTGGCTCCCCATATCATATCAACACTAAAGTATTCGCCTTATTGAAATATATATTACAAATTTCAATTATATATGCATTTAAAATACTTTCAGTTAAACATAAGTATCATCCAAGCGATTTTCTTTTTCTTTTCTCTTTTTTTAAAGACTAAAGTTTTCTTTCCTCTTTTTTTAAAGACTAGGCCCTCTCAAAAAAAAAAAAAAAAAAAAAAAAAAAAAAAACACACACTACCGTATTAACCACTGTTGCGCATACATATTTCAAAGCATTTTAATTTTTTTTTCCAGGTCACAAATCAAGATTTTTCAGTTTTTTAGCAAAAATTTGCAATTTAACCCAGATTTTTAAGTAAAATTTTCTGACTATTCCAGGTTTTCTTTAACCTGTGGTGACGCTGTATGCCATAAAAAACTTCCCAGGTCTTCGAACTAGTCACATGATCATTACCCACACCTGCATTTCCTTGAAAACATGCAACAGGGTTCCTGGCACCAAATTTAACTATCAACATTATTGCAGCCAAAATTAAAACGTCAACTTTTTTGCCGGCAGTTTATTTAGTATGGAGGCAATATTTGACATGGATATCGGTTCACAATATTGTTGTCTTGCGAATTTTTGTCACTATACAATAGAAATAAGTTTTCATTTAACGGAAAAACGTTTTGAGTTACTTATAAAATTCTTTTCAAATTGTAGTACATAATAATAATGATAAATAAAAAGTAATGCTGGATTACAGTTCGTCGGGACAGAAATCTGGCTTGCTCATCCTGTAACCGGCCTTGAGGAGATTAAAGAGCCTTTGGGGCGTTACTCCTGGATAAGGCGTTGCTCCTAAGAAAGGAAAAATAAATTCATAAATCGAGTTTGAAATCTTTGCAGTTGGATAAACATGCATTAGAGAAAATATTAAATTTAGCTTAGTTCCATAGCGGAACAACAAAATTTTCAAGGGAAACCTTGAAATGTATCCACAATTACGTAATCTTTTTCATGTCTTATGTTTACTTATTTCGGGGGTGGCTACAGCCCCATCAGTCAACCCCTGCCTACACCCGTGTGTGGAACCACGAAAAATTTGTCATGTATTGTGGAACCTGAATTTGATAATCGCGGAAGTTATTTCTTTAGCTAAATATTTAGGGAAATAATCCTTTTCTGTGCATCTTTTCCTGGAAGTATTTTAAGATTGCATTGAGTTGAGAGCCTTTCCTTCCATCCATAGCATTAACATAATTTTTAATAAATATATACAGGTACTTTTGTACTACCCCCCTTTTCCCCCACCATGGGGGAAAATGGGGGTACCAATACTTGCCTAACTGAAAATGACACCGTAGAAAAGTATTTTGATTACTTTAAAAATAATGCTATATTTTCATCTTATATAAGTGCAATGCATGTAATATTCAATTACTTAATTGACAAATTTAACCTTTTGATTTTTGGAACCTTCTAAAAAAAATGCAATCCTAGTGCTAGTAATGTAACCATGCTTATACTTTTGATAGCAAATTCAATTTTTAAAATTATTCTTGTATTTCTTTGAAAGCCCTAGAAGGCTAAAAAAAAAAAAAAAAAAAAGAAGTAACCCAAATACATATACAAGCCTCTTTCATTAAATTATATACATATTTTTTTTTCGGTGGAGATTTTATCTTTATCCCAGTTTATGTAATTTTAAAATTCCTTTATTTTTATTAATTATGCCACTCATTCGAGTTGTAGAGATATTACAACAATAATTTTACGATTTTTTAAATAGTGAATGACTCTCCGTTGCTTGGCGCAGTCTTTTGGAGCCAGGTCTTCTGGCCCTAGCATGCTTCACTATTCGGGAAAATTTCATTAAATCGGTAGCAGTTGGCAAAATTTTACACTAAATAGGAAATCAGTTTGATTTTCTGAACTACATTATTTTTAATGAAATATTTTATATCTCCATTTTTAAATTAAGAAATTCGATACGCATGTTATTGGTCAATAACAACTTTAAAATAAAGCGAACGTTTAAAAATTATGAGCAAGCAGCTATAACGGATATAAATACTAAAGAAAAATTAAATGTCGCAGGAAAAATGGCTTTTAGATTAATAATAAAACTACCTTTTCTAATATTAAAACATTTATTTCATAAAAAAGTCAAAAGTTGTAAACTATTATAATAATTTGCCATTTGAAAAATTTTAAATACTTACGCTGTGTGTATGAGTGATAAGGTGTTCTATATGCACAGCACATATGTTTCCCTGATTAGAACTCTCACTATCTTCTTTGAGCCTTAACCCTTAAATAATGAGCCGGCACTGCGCACGCCATGCTTTGGTATTTTAGACTGGAAATTATCTTAAAGCATGACGTTATAATCCTATAGATGTTTGGCAATTTAAACAATTGTTATTTCGTTTTGAAAACAATTTGCTGGTTTCATGCAATGCAATTGAGATGAATAGACTGGGAAAAGTTAGCAACACATACTGCTAAGAAGCTATATATGTCTATCGAGCAATAAATGGGGTACTTCAGATCCCACGTAAAATAAAAGGGGCAATTTGCAAGGTATTTTGAGTTTGCTAGAGATTGCTAAAGACTTTCGAAAGATTCTGATCAGCATATAGACATTCTGATTCCTAAGTGATTACGCAGAATAGAGCTGAAGAAACCTGCGTTAACATATGTAAAGAAGGTTATTAGAAGGGCTGTTTTAAATTATCAAGTTGCGTTGTGATACATGATAATCCAGGTTCGATGCACTTATGTTGCAATAAAATAAAAAGACGTTAAATACTGAAATTATTTTATTAAACATATACTATTGAAACATTATTATAACGGCGGTGGTGGCTCAGCGAAAATAAAAATGCGTCCTATATGGACAGTGAAATTAAGGTGGAATGCTTTAAAAATTACGCCAGCACAGAATTACATATTGGCGAGAACAATAACTTGGCTGAGATTAATAGCGCCAATTCCAGAGCAACCCTAACAGTTAATCCAATAAAATTACAATGACGTAATCGCGAACAAATAATTTTAAAGTCGTCGCAGGGGAACAACTAAATAATAACTTACGCCAGCAGGATGCCAAGAGAAAACTCAAAAAGGCCGTTGATTCTGCAAACGGACGTAATATAATCTATTTTTAGCACACCGGTCTGAAGAGACGAAACAATTAAGAACAAAAAGAATAGTGCACACAGGGAAAAGTAAATATACAGATTTAAAAACCGAAATGGCAGTAAAATGAAAAACAGAAGTGATTTAGAATTCTTGAATTTTGGATAGATTGCATTAAAGAAAACCAAAGTAAATGATTTTTAAATTAGATATGTGATCTTCATCACAACATACTTAGTCAAATTAAAAATAAAAATCATTCAGTTCGTATAAATTATTTTTGAAAACATGCTTCACTTTGTCTTAAATTTGTTGTTCATCGTTTACATCTGTTGTTCCTCGACCTAAATGATTATATTAAAAATCCTTATTTAAAAAATTTCTTGCCAAAACACTAACGAAGTTTTGAAAAAAAAATATTTTTCAATAATATAAAGCAATAAAACGAAAAAACTCAAGCGAATGCAAAATACTTTCAAAAATGCAGGAAGCTTTAATTTTAAATTGTCATATGTAAATTTCAGGAAAAAAAACTGGTTCTTGCAAGTACATTTGTGAAGTGTTTTCATTTTTTCAAACAATGGAAAATTTATGAATTAAGTAAATAAAAGCTTAGCTATTAAAAACAGCGAATTTTTATCGCCATACTTTTCTTTCGACACTTAAAAGCACTTAACTCAATTATCTGTGAAATTTCCTTAATGCTCCGTACAATAGGAATATAATAAATTGCTTTTCAGAGATCTTTCTTTCTTTTTTAAATGCTTTAAACACGAGGGAAGAAGGATTTAATTACTCACTGGGTAAGAAAATGCTGAATATGTGTAATAAATCATTTAAGATTTTCTTTTTTTTCTCTTGTTGCTAATGTAGTGCCACGTTTTGCTGTAAAAAAAATATCTGATGGGCAAAGCTATGCAAGGTTAGGAAATATTGACTTTGTTTTATGTTTTCTTGTATACAGGATGTTTCGAAACTCATGGGCAAAAATTTAAGGGGTGAGCCTAAATAGTTCAGAATCACATAGCAATGTTACAATTTGGAATAATAGTGAACTTTCTGGCTATGGTTCGTCAAAAACTAATGGATTTTTCACAAAAAGCACTTGATTAAAATTGATTAGTAAGAGGATTGATTACTGAAGGAGGGATTATGCAATTATTACAAGATTGATTATACAATGGTTACAAGATTGACTATTAAAGTGATTATTAACAGGTTAATGAAAACAACGTTTCCGACACCACACCTATGAAATTCTAAACCGTCTTGGTTTTCTCTACCACCCCTTAAATTATCGCCCATGAGCTTCGAAATACCCTATATATACAGAAACATATTTAATGTGGATAAAACATAACTAAAAGCTTTAGATTAGCTAACTTGCAGCTTGTAAACATGAGAAAAAAGCCAAAATACTTAGCGCAATTTTTTTTTACAGTGTAGGGACTCGTAACAAAATGCAGTTACAAATACTGAATTAGCATTGCAATGTGGACCACGTATTTACTAGTCACTATCATTGTTTTCAGTTTTTTAAATTTAATCTGTTTAATGTCAAGCGTTTTAACTTTCAATTCTGTTCTCTTTTTTCCTTACTTTGGAATTTGTAGTTCGCTTTTCTTCGTTTACAATAGCCTTTTACTGAGTATTTCAGACAGTGTGGCATTTCCCGGGCTAAAAAAGCTTTCCCTATGTTATTTTGCAATCGTGACCTGTTTTTCTCCCCTTAAACAACCCCCCTCCTATTATTTTGGCATAATTTATTTCAATTATTTTTCACGCCGTCTACACGCACACTCAAAAGGTAAATAAATGAATAAAACTAAATTCCTTTGAAAATTATTCAATCGTTCTTTTTTTAGTTCAATTTTATTGGCTTAAATTTACTGTAACTCTGTAATTGGCGTTGGATATTTCGGACAAGTGTTCGGACAACGGGACAAGACCAGGGTCAAGTCCTGCTGGCATTTGATTTTTTTTTTTTTTTTTTTGCTCACTTTTACCATTCGATTGTAAATTAAGACGGGTCTACTGTATTTACGCCGCCCACCACCAGACCATAACATTCAAATGGTAATTTTAAATTGTTTCTTCAATGAACAGTTCTATCAGCATCGGATGTCTGTGTGATTTTATGCTTAACAGATAATTGTTTCGAACCAGAGTAAAAAATGCAGTTTCGTAATAATACAACCTTATTATGAAAAAAAAAGAACCTTAAACTAAACTGTAACAATTTTTACTAGAATTTTAAGGACGGTTATTGAGGTGAAAGTAAAACTGTGTGGTAGGTTGAGAAGTTCTTTAATACTAAAGTAAATCTTACTTAATTTCGGTTTATAGAAACTCTATATACACTTACCCTGCATCATAATTTCCCACAGCACGATACCAAATGACCATCTGCGGAAGTAAGACGAGAGAATATAAATTTCAGTTAGAAATTAAAATAGCAAGCAAAGCATTAAGATGTTTAATTAAAGCTACGCGAGGTATAACAGGAAAACTTAAAAAAATAGCAAGTATTAGTACATATATGACATACAATATAAGTCTTTACGCACTCTTAACTTTTAGCTGAAAGAATTACTTTGAATAAAACATTTCTTATGTGTTTTAAAGAGAATATAAGAAAATATTAGCTAAAACCACTAAAACTTTTAAAATATGTCTTCACAAGCTGTTTCATATGTTACTTTGAATACCAACATTTTTAAACTTGAAAACTCCTCTCCTTCTAATAAGGCACCCCTCACAGTGTAGGCAAATGGTACTAGTGCAGGTTTACCAAAATACAACAACGAACAAATTTCGTAAAAATTCTTATATATTCATACCGAACAAGAATTTTTGAGAATAAAAATGACGTAACTAAAAATTTCAAAACAACCGAACATTTCTTCTTCTTTTCTATATATAAATTTAATTTTGCCTATTGAGCGGCATTAAACTGAAAACCTCTGAAAGAGCATTTAACTTTTTACAGGCCAGTGTTCCCGATTGGGAACATCAAATTAAAAATTTATTGAACAATTAAATTTCATCAACATTGCCTGGAAAATATAAGCAGATATAGTTAAAAGATGACTTGATTTTTGGAAATAGAAATTGCATTTCTATCAATCGAAGGAAACTGTACAAAAATTCATAAATATAACCATTTTCATAAATTTTTACAGAGCTATCTTGATACACTTCCACCCCCTTCAAACTTTTCTTTATTTAAATTTAAAAATAAATGTTTCATTAATCCTTAATATTTCACTTATTATTTAAACTATACATTACTATTCCGTTTTTGAAACCAGAGTAAAATTATCATCAGAAATGACCCATGCTGCCAATTGAGAACACAATGAAAATTTATACAATATTTTTTCCCCATTTATAAATGACTAATATCCTTTAATTAACTCATTAGAAGACAAAATATTCAAAACACTAATTTAAAATATGCCCGGATTTTCGTTCGGTGTAACGTTAAATTTTTTTCTCTCACTTCAATTAAGTTTGGACAGTACACAGCAAGAACGTTTTTATGAACAACTGCATAAATTTCCTACATTTTTGTTCTTCATTTAAAAAGAACGAAGCAATTTTCCAGACGAAAGATTCGCGCGATAAACACAAAGCGTTGCAGGAAAAACTACCAAAAACTGTTGCATGACTTGAAATCAATGAAGTCCTGTTTTCGGTGAATTAGAACGGAATCTCATAGAATTGAATTTCGCTCCTAAACTATTTTTGCAAACTATTTTATGATTGTAGTTAAGTGAATATCTGCTATTCAAAGTACGATAATTTATTCAGGCTACTAATCAGCTTTAATTTATTTACAGAGAGAAAAAGGTAGTATTACTTTAACTTTTACTATTAAAGAGTGCATTAAAATGCACTATCGAAATACGGTATAAATTAGATTTTGTACTGTAGTATTGGTGAATTTAAAAAAAATGACGTAATTTCACGCAGTCAGACGCAAGTCTTGTTTTGACATTTTTTTTCTTCTTCTAATGGCCGAGTCAGAGAATTACTGTAGGCTTGACCGCTATGGGGGTCGGAGATGTTGTCATTTCGATATGCGGGCGCCTATTGAGCAGGCCAATGTTGTTCCCTATGTAAGGTTTCCGAACTTTGAACCAGATGAAAGACCTAGCACCTGAAATCGGCACACCGAGAGTATCATTTGAACATGGTGGACACGACATACTTTACGTTCTCCAGCTCAGTTTAATGACACATTCAATAACAGATTCAGTCGAGAGAGGAATTCACACTCCTCAGCACTGACCGAATTGGTGCTGCTTCACTTTCGGTGTTCTAATTGGGACTGAGTTTAAACGACTAATAGTCTTGTAAATATTAAGATAGGATATTATTTTTCTATTTCTACGTAAAATACTATGAAATTAGTAAAAATCTCACGAAGCAAATATACTTGTTACCGTAATACTGCCAGTTCCCATATTTTGAAAATAATAATCATTATTATTATCATTTAAATCGTTTGATTATCCAAGTTAATAATTTATTGAAGAACTACTTTGGTCCTGAAGGTATTTGCGCAATGTTAAAATAATGGTTTTATTCCTGTAAAAATAAATAGGAATTAATATGACAATTCTTTAATAATTTCACATTTTAATCTAACTTTCCGGGGATAACCGTTAAAGGAAAATTGATCTATCTGAAGGTTTTCATTTTCACAAAGCTCCCAAGGAGAATTTTTTTATTTTATTGAATCCGGTGTTCTATTTTTAAAGAGGGAATAAGGTCAAGCATTTGAGCTGGCATCAAAAGATCGTTTAATTTATTCGAAAGTGCCAATAAATTATTTTTATTCTATCGCCTTCAGACATAAATTATACGTGCATTAATTAGGGATTAGTGTTGAAGATATTGGCAGCTTTTCACTGAAGATGAAAATTAAGGGGAATTCCAGAACTTATTTAGGCAAGTTTATTTGAAAAAGCTTTTAATTAATTTATCTAGGGACGAAAAACACAACACATTTTTGGGTTGATGTATTGATAAACTATTATAAATAGCTCGGTTGGAAAAATAATTCCTATATTTTAGCTTAGCAGAATAATTTCAATGCTCTGAATGACTCTTAAAGGAATATTTTGTTAAAAGTTATAAAAAGAAAATAGAGCAAAACGTATTACATTGCATGATTTATGATTTGATAAGCCTAAGTGAAAACTGAATTATATAAATGTTCCTTGTGTTTCAACAAAATTTATTTTTGGGGCTATGAAGAATATTGATTTGAGTGAAAATAAAATTGATGTATGTTCCTAGTTATGAATTTTTTAAAATGCTTAAACAATTCATAATTTATATGAAAAAAATCATAATCTGTAAAAAGACCTTATCGTAACCTCCGGGCTTCTATAATTCACATTTTGAAATAAAAGTAACATAATAGAATTTACTCTAAATACTAGATGTACCGAAAAGTAATGCCGTTTTTTACATTAATTTGAACATATAAATTTTCGGCAATTTTTAACTACAGATAATCTGTGCCTAAACATAGAATTTATATTTTATAGTTAATGTAAGCAAGAATTTTACCGATAATATTTTTTTCTTTTGAGAAAAGTGTGTGAACAAAGGGTAGGGTGACCGTCTATCCTGCTTGGAGGAAGAATTTCAGAATGTTGTAAAAATTCTGAAATTGCTTCAAAGTGCTTAGGGTTCGATTTATCTCCCTCGCTGCTCATCTAAGGATGTATTACGTTCCAAATAGTTAAATTTAAGGAATAAAATGGTGCTGTGCATTATCGTATGCATCATTTTGGGATAGCATAGCTTTATGCGTAGTACTTATTTAATCTTTGTATTAAACAACATTTGTAAGCAGATAATACATCAAATATTCATTTACATATTTTTTAATAAGAAGAAATAAATCCTGTTGATATTTAAATTTAATGATATTGAGATTAGAAGACAACGTGAAATTTTATACCAAACTAAGAAATAGAAAATGATTTCCCTGCGTCAGGAAAATCCAATGCTTTATATCTAATTGGCAAAAATTTGATCACAAATGTTTTTGTATTTGATGAGTCTCAATCATTAAATATAAATACAACTAAAATTATTAAGTAAATTTATTTCACTATGGTCTTAGAAAAAGATGTGCCATATTTTATTTTTTAAAACTAAATGCAGTGTTAAGTTACAGTCAATATTTGGCTTAATATTTAATTATTAAAAGAGTTCACAGTAAAAAATATTCTTTTTCAAAAAATAAATTTTGATATTGAATTATAATTCGTGATTTTGTAATCGAAACTTTTAATAACCTAATTTAACTTCAAGGACGACTGATTATATTAAATGAAACCAGATTTTTAAAACCAGATTTTTAAAACCAGATTTCTAAAAAGAGTACGCAAGTAAAATGATATATTGTATTTCACTTTTAATTACTTAAGCTTTAAAATGCTAATTTTTAAACTGCACATATATTGCCATGAGCTATCAAAAAAATTTAAATTATATTTAAATATTATTTTTTGGCATATATATCGTATGTCTAAATCGATACTTGTATGTATGTTCAAATAGGACCTTTATTAAGAGTGATACATTTTAAAATTTAAATGAAAAGAACCTCAACTTATCAATGTAAATTGTGGTTTATTTTGGACCTTAGTCATAGCAGTTATGTTCCGAACAAAATATCGTCAAAATGATCTGAACACA
Organism: Cheiracanthium punctorium; assembly: GCA_038373885.1. Classification (NCBI taxonomy): domain Eukaryota; kingdom Metazoa; phylum Arthropoda; class Arachnida; order Araneae; family Cheiracanthiidae; genus Cheiracanthium; species Cheiracanthium punctorium. Next base: position 1,466,067 of record JAWZYV010011853.1, read on the forward strand.
AACGATGACTCCAATTGTTAATCATTCTATCCAACATTAGTTGTATTATGTCTGCAATAGCCAGTTGCCTCACGAATGCTCACTGCAAATATTACAAAGCTCGTGGCTTGTCAGCATAACGCTTGGCTTTGATATAGCTTCTATATATATATATATATATATATATATATATATATTGAAGCTATATCAAATATATATATATATATATATAACACATAGTATAACACATAGCTGCAATGTCTAAGATTCAAAATCAAACGCATTTACTTTAATGCCTTGAAGTGTTTTTTTTCAAACTCCAATTTCAAAAACTATCACTTTTAATGATTGACCTTATGGTTGGCGATTGTCTTGTTTTTGGATAAGACGCGATGGGTGTGCTAGTGCTGTACATTAAATAGCATTTTCTTTGTATTCTGGTTTAGATGTTGCTCATTTTTAAATATAAACACGTTTCTCAAACGAAAAAGTATTTGAATTCTATACAAATTACATATTTTGTTACATAAATAAATTATACGAGTTTCTTTTTGAATAAATACTTAGATCGTATAATTTATTGTTTGCAATATTTAAATTTAAAAGGAATGCCAATTTTATGGTCAAATTAAAAACTTAAGCTGTTTCCTTTATTATACATACTGAATACCTTACTATCAATTTCTTATTCATCATTTTATTGATAAGTTAACGTCTTATTGCCTGTTTTCCAGTGCAATTTCTAAAACTATCGTATTCGCATCGCTAATTAAAATTAAACAGAAACTGAACATCATAACATATAGCATAGCATGCTTTCATATAGAATATGTACCATAGAAAACCTTTAAAGATATTTTCAGATTGCTAAAACGTTGAAATGATCTATGGGCGAATTTAGAGAAAATACGCCTTGCACGCAAGTTTTGAACTATACTAAAACAACGAAGTATTTGTTTCATTACATTATTATGTTCTTGTCGAAATACTTTCTACCTTGAACAAGAAACTAAGTTATTTCGGGTAGTTAATAATGTTTCCATAGTTACGAGAAAATCTAAATGTCCACAAAATTAAAACGAGTGGTATAAAAATAGACGTTTTTGCGCTGTCAAACAAATCTTTTGATTGTTCAAAGTAGTATAGTTTAGAATATTGCTCAGAGAAAAAAAATAGTGGAATGAATTATTTATGTATATATGTATAGTAAAATGGCTAAACTTACGATTCAAGGGATCATTCAACAGCAGTTATGGTAGTCTAATATATTCAATGAACTTAAAATCGTATTCAAGAAAGGCATAAGTAGATATATCCAATAAATAGAAAATCAAAACAGTGGTAAAATTGAAAAATGCAATGGAATTGTAAGGAAAAAAAACAATGGGTAGTAAGCATCGACTATACTCGTCAGGCCCCATGAACTGAATACTTACACCAAAATAAAAACAAAATAACAGGATTTCAATGTAGTTACTTAGCACAAAGAAAGCTAAATATGTAACTATGGGGATACCCTGTTATGAAAACAAAAATGAAGGCAAAATCGCCGAAAGCATGAGGCAGCAGGTATCGCTTCAAGCATGAAGCTCTAAGGAGACTCATCGGGAATGGGCGATCAGGCGGGAAAACGGACCAGGATCCATTTTCACTGGCAGGAGGCGCAGCGCACCGCTCCAATAGGGATTTAGCGTTGTTTTGATTGTGAACGAGCTATATTTTTTTAATAAAATAAATTATTTTGATAGAATATGGGTCGAGCGAGTCACTGCTTTGCACCTGGATGTGACAGTGGATATCCAGAAGCCAGAAAAAGAAATGTATCGCTCGGGAAGGAAAATCCAACGTTATTTAAAGCTCCAAACAGCATCAATACAGCATCACCATAATATTTCTTTAATATGGCCCCTTATAAATGTATAACATAAAAAGTAACACTATGTAAATAGAAAACCTTTTGTACATGTTAGTAGTAGTATAATGCTAATATGAACACTTTAAAATTGGCATTTGGCCCAATAATCAAATTGAAACAGCAGTATAATACTTTGAAATTGTCCATTTTTAAAAAAATAATAACAGTTTTATGAATAATATTTTTCTGTTTATTAATTTAATTAGGGTGGGAGAGGGGATTTTATAATATATAAGAGATACACAAATGAATAGATATTTTTGGCATAAGTCTGCAAAACTTATACAGAAACAAATATTTTCAATTCAAAGTCTGTTTTTTTTTTAATTCAAAATTAAAGAAATATTATATTTTTTCTGATATGTGAAAGCTTGCAAAACTGATGCAAAAGAGTCAATCACTGAATATGCGTGTATTTATTGAATTAATATTTTTTTTCCTTTATGCTTTTTATGAAATTTTTTGTAGTACTGAAAAATGATATTGAAACTGAAAAGACATTGATTTTTATGTAATTTTTTGTGGTACTCAGGTCCTTATTATCGCACGGGCAAATCGGGACTTTGCCCAGGGCCCCCCAATTTCAAATCTTGTTCTGAAACATCCTTCTTTATATCAAAATTTTATGAAAAATAAAACAAATTTCATAGATGCCCCCCCCCCCCCCAAATTCATCAATTCCTGGGGCCCTTGTTGGTTATAATCAGGCTCTGGTGGTGCTGAAAAACGGCGTTAAATGTTTTTCTCTTTCCATATTTGTTTTGGTTTTTTGGTTTAACTAACCAACTTTAAGACTAAAGACAAAAAAAAAAAAAATAATAAATAAAATATAATGTGGAAGAGCGGGTATATAAGAGGAATTTATAGCCTGAAAGAAGGCAGGGAATATTTTTTAATTTTTAGCGAATTGCTACCAAAAATATTTGTCAAAAACTGATCTATTATATCGTTCGCATGCAGTTTTAAAGAGAATTTATTTAAATTATTAATTAATTTATTAAATTTTCAAACTGATGTTACATCGTTGTAACTAAGTAATATAGAAACAAAATTATTATATATGCATATTAATTATCATATTTATTTATTCAAATGTTAGTGTATACTTCATGAAATTTCAGTATCGCGCGCGATGTTGTTTTCCGCTACCGTCAATAGATGGCGCAATCAATGGTAGCCGCAGTTTCGTCGGCAATTCTCATACTGCGTAGTTGGTCCAAGTTGGATAACAAGTCGATGTTTCTCCTCCCGAGCTTCATGGCTTCAAGACAGAGTGAGGAATGTTCACACTGTTGCCAAAAGATGAGGAAAAGGAACCAGATGCCAAATTTCGAAAGTAAAATAATGACAAACAATAAATAATGAAAAAAATGGTAGTGGTAAATTGCTTTTAATTTATTTATTATCACTTCAAAGAACGTGAAACGCCTTTTGAATTAATGATATTGAATTTTAAAACTAAGCAGCAATTTCATATCAAGAAAATATAATAGTGCTCCCAAGTTGAATCCTTAGTATTTAAAAAGAATTTATTGAGTAGAGTAATATTTTAATTATAATGCTAGTATTTCCCGAATGCAGGAGATGCACTAAAAATATTTATATTTGATTCAAAAATTTTGGAATACTGCGTGTAGAAATTTCCAATTTTGAGAGTCCTTTTGAAATGGTTCTAAGATTTTCATTAATGATTATTTCATTACTTCCTCAATGCAATGCTAGATAACAATGAAAAAATGCTTGCAACACCCTATTACTTGCGTAGTATTGCTTTCTTACAAGGATATGTTTTAATCGCATTGAAAACTAAAGAAATATACTAATAAACAAATTCCAAAATAATATTGCAAAATTTATCATACTGCTCGCTGATGGATAGTAGTTTATCATCATGATACATTGGGCAATGGCAGTTCGGTTGGGAGAGGCGTAGATCTCGTAGCAGAAAGGCTGTAAGTTCTATCCTGGGACCAAAGACCACCGTGCTCGCTTATGGAAACTCTGGGGCACGTTAAACGTCGTGGTAGCAATGCCCCTCCCCCAGAAGTTCTCATACAGAAACGACACCTCTGGGGGTGACAAAACTAAGCCTTCGGATCTTCTGCTTGCTATTTGCTTCAAAAATAAAAAGTCCGCTAACGAACGGTAGTGCTGCCATCTATCGGCTCTCGATTTAGGTAAAAATCAACTCTTCGTGAATTTGAGGTAGAAATTGACACCCTTGGCAGGTACTACCGCTGTCGAACTACTCTTAATTTTGAGTTGGTATAAAATACTGTAAAAGCAGATGTACCCAAGTCATCATAATCCATGAAAACAAGACAGACAGACAAATCATGATAGATTTACTGTAAATAAATGGCAATTAAATATCACTCACACGTCACTCCTGGAAGTATAAATCTGATCTTCTAAAGATTCTATAGCAAGCCACTTTACAGGAACACGACCCTGAAAAAATAAAATAGAGAACTGTCAATGCAAATAATGAAATCGGACGACACTGTTAGCTTTAAATATTAGTAATATTTTATTTATGATGTTCCCATGTTTTAAAACTGCAGACAACAAACATTTTTGTAAAATCCAAGTATACACAGCGTGCCCGCTGAAGTCCATAGTGACCCTAATAATTTCGGAATGGCAAGAGCTATAGTTATATAAGTGGGGTCGAGGTATAGAAAAGTTGCCATGCGTTAAGCAAGAAAAGAGCTTACAGCGCCACCAGGTCGCTAAGTTTGGAGTTAGCGTTCATACGAGATACCGGGAAAAATCAATTTCAAATTTGTTCAGATTCATCGAATTAGTCAGAAAAGTTACCTCGCGCACATCAATGTCCGCTGTGAATGGTTTTCCAAATTGCATTTTCCTGACATTAGGTTCATTTACCTTTCATGCTCGAAGCGCTCTCCGTTAGCAAAATACACATCTCGAGTCGTCTGCAATTTCCGCTGCACATAGTGACATACAACATGACTAGTGGCAAGCTGGGGCAAATAATACGTTTTTACCCCTTGCATTTCATGTTTCCAATTTTTAACATTAATGTGCGCAGGGTGTCTTACTAAACCGATGATGCTGAACAACTTTGTAATTGATTTTTTCCCGCATGTCGTGCCGTCTTTCAGATAAGAACGCTATTTTCAAATAAAGCAGCCAGGTGGCACTGTTAGCGTTTTTCTTGCGTAACGCATGGCAACTTTACTTTATTTAGACCTTACTTTTTATGACTAAGTTCTTGCCGTTCAGAAATTATTGGGGAGACAATGGACTTCAGCTGGCACACTGTATATGACTTCTGAAAACAGGAAAACCAGATTTAACACTAGCATTACGGAAACGGTTATATTGACCATAGCGTAACTTAAATACACTACAACTTTTCATTTTTCAACGAGTTATTTAATTTTCCGTGACTTTTTCTAAATTTGCATGAAATATACATAAACAGAGTACATTTACAATAACTAGTTTAGCAGTTATTTTTATGTTTTATTACGGCTTTATTTGTACACTTATATTTTCACCGCTCAAAAGAAAGACTATTGTTTGTTTTTATTGTTAAGTGATAAATATCGTTCAAAGTTGGTGCAACTATCTTGTTGAAATATTTAAGATTAATTATTTTACTGAGAATTATGCATTAAATTACAACACGAGGATTATAGTATTCTTTTTCCTTGTTTGCATTACGGTTAGAGAACAAAAAGACCTTTAGTTTTGAAAAATGCAAAATGACTCAACTTTTTGACAGTAAATGATTTTAAATGAGTGAAAATAACCATTACACTCATTAAGAGTTTAGAATTGTATAAATCCAAAAATTGGCCCATTTACACTTTTCAATACAGGCGGTCCTTTTGGCCATACAACGCAATTGAAATGTAAAGAAAACGCCAGAATGCTAGTGTTAAATGCCCAGTTTCCTTAGTTATTTATTAATTTTTAAAGAAAAATGCTTAATTCATGAAAAAATCTACAGTGTGAATATTGTAAAAGTGAAAGCAAGTGCTCTTTTAAAAAAGGTTTTATTATTGATATGTCCACTTACTTTCGTTTTCTTCAGGTATGCTTCCCCTTTGTAAACATCCCTAGATAAACCAAAGTCGGAAATTTTCGCAACTTTCTTTTTATCTAATAATATATTTCGAGCTGCCAAGTCACGGTGAACAAGCTATGAAATAGAAAAAAGAATGACTTTTATAATGTGTAAAGTAAAATGGCAATGCAGTAGAGAAAAACTTACATCAGTCTTATAGTAACGAAAAACATATATAAAATAATTTTTACAGTAATATTTAAAAACAGTTGGACATATATTAAATACAAAAGAGAAACAGCTATTAATTACGAAATTAAATATTTAACACTCTGTTACAATAAGTATCTGTTAAAACAATGCTGATACTTTGACACCAAACCCTTTAAAAATGCAAATAAATATGCTTTAAATTAGTCTTTTTATCACTGAAAAGACTTTTCATCAAAGGCTAACTCACAGTAAATTAAATGAAGGTTTTTGCCATCTAGTGTATAGAATAAGATTCATAAGGATAGAACTGTCACATAACAAAATAAATATTCAAAATAATTTTTTGAATTTGCGACAAGTTTAGTTCAGCTGTGAATAATGCGAAATTGCCTGCTACTAAATGCCAACTGAGTTAAAGAATTGATAGCATACTAACGACGATTATCATAATAACCATCACTGTTCATTTTGAACATTTATTCACTCAAAACATGTAAATATTATGAATACCTTGAAAGTTTTACAGTTACCGGGAAAATCATAGGTTACGTGAAAAGAGGTATCGTTATCAAAAAGTAAAAATAAGGAAAAGTTAAGATAACTTTTGAAAGGAAAAATTATTGCCAAGAGCACGCGATTCTGTATTTTTGGAGACCTGAGTTCAAACAGTTTCAGAGCTCACTGTGCGTTTTGACAGCTACATATTTTAATCATCGTTCCGCTCGTAGATCTATTTTTGTTTATATCAAGATTCAACTAAAATTAGTATTACGAAATTTATGTCATGTTATTAATTTTCTTGTTTATTAATCCGTTTATCTCCTTCAGTTAGGTTCCTTTTACAGCCTTTTCATTAGTTTGGTATGTGTACGTCGTTCTAGTTCAAAATCTGTATGCGAATTTTAACCCACTTCCTATCACCGACCGAACTGATACTTTCCAAACACGTGTAAATCCAATGTTACTGAGTAGTACTGTCTTTAATTTTTTTATACTGCATATTTTTAAAAATGTTATGAAATATTCAGTTCCAGAAATCGTATTTCTTCCCACATATCACCGCTTTACCACCTAACTATTGATAGGATTTTTTTTTTTTTTACTTTTTTATCATTAGAAAGCTCTTTCCATTCTGAAAACGGTGAAATCACTTTCGATCCTTTAGCTTAAATTGTTAAATTTTAGTAATTTTTTGAAAGCATGATCAATTATGCAATATTACTGTCATCAGTTTCTTTACATGTGACATATATATGATAACATTGAGTACTAATTTAGGGAAATTTAACTGGATCGTTGTTTTGAAATTGCTTGCAACTCCCTGGATAAGAAATCTGTTCACGAGAAGCGTAGACAAATTTCTGCAGTTGTTCCTTTAGTACTTGTAGCAAATGTCCGACTGACTGTTTAGTTACTGACTGTAAATATTATATACATTTTTGAGCAGGTCCACAACTAAGATGGTGCAAGCGGGGCACGTGCCGCGAGTGCACCAAAATTACGTATTTCTCAAGAGAGGGGTTGTGATGAAGATCACATATCTAATTTAATAATCATTTACTTTGGCTTTCTTTAATGTAATCTATCCAAAATTCAAGAATTCTGAATCACTTCTGTTCTCATATTTTCTGCCATTTCGGCTTTTAAATCTGTATATTTACTTTTCCCTGTGTGCACTATTCTTTTTGTTCTTAATTGTTTCGTCTCTTCAGACCGGTGTGCTAAAAATAGATTATATTGCGTCCGTTTGCAAAATCAACGGCCTTTTTGAGTTTCCTCTTGGCATCCTGCTGGCGTAAGTTATTTAGTTGTTCCCCTGCGACGACTTTAAAATTAATCGCTCGCGATTACGTCATTTGTAATTTTATTGGATTAACTGTTAGGGTTGCTCTGGAATTGGCGTTATAATCTCGGCCAAGTTATTGTTCTCGCCAATATGTAATTCTGTGCTGGCGTAATTTTTAAGTCATTCCACCTTAATTTCACTGTCCATATAGAACGTTATTTTATTTTCGCTGAGCCACCACTGCCCGTTATAATAATGTTTCAATAGTATCTTTTAAATAAATATTTTTAAGAATTCGATGTCTTTTTCTTTACTGCAACTAAGTGCAATTGAACCTGGATTTTCATCTCACAACGCAACTAAGTAATTTTAAAACAGCCCAATCAAATAACCTTCTTTACAGGGGTGCCAAAATCAGGTGTGATTCATGGGAACCTAATTCAGGTTTACCTCTGGTGTTGTAAAATCTACTTGCGGACTGCTTTTGAGATCGAGCTCTCGACTTTAATGGCAATGGGTCGATGCTTCTTCATGGCATTCATCAGTATCAATTTTACTCCAGTCTGGTACATTGAGTATATATCAGGAGGGCTCTTTCTATTGCCTTTCTCTAGGTACTCGTGAATACAACATGAAGACAAAAAACACGAACTTGAAAGCAACAGTAGCACAACCCAAGCGACAGCTCTTGCAAAGACTCAATAGAAATACCAAGAAAAACAATTTTTAGACTAAAAAGAATTAAATAAATATAATACAAAAAAGTTTTTAAAATAAAGCTTTTTATTCAAAGATGGAGTAACAGGTATAAAATATTTTTTGACAATATTTTCAAGCTCAAAATAGTTACTGCAATTGCAAAGCACAAATCCATCCTAGCTGATTAATTATTTGCGGAGGTACTTAGGATATTCATTAAACATTACTTTTTATGTAAAATGATTTATAATTTTTAAAAGCTTCTTCTTTGGACTTCATATAAAAGTAAGTAGTTAAGCCCCCTTCACGTTTTTAAAATTATATTTTATTTTACATAAAAAGTAATATTTAATGAATTTCCTAAGTACCTCCACCGATGATCAATGAGAGAGTGTGGATTTGTGCTTTGCAATAAGTGTCTGAGTTTGAAAATGTTCTCAAAAATTATTTTATACCTTTAATCTATCTTTGAATGAAAAGTCTGATTTTAAAAACATTTTTAATGTTATATTTTTTTTCAAAATTTAATTTCTGTCTTTCCTCGTCAAACTCATTAAATGTCTATCTTTTAAACATGTTATGTTCTCTTTCATTTAAAAGATTATATTTTTATATTCTTTATTGTCATACAGTAGTTATTTTTATCTGTTATATTGTAAATCCTTCAAGAGTACTCAAAGGCTCAAACACTAGATGGTGAGTTGCTCTTGAGGGTACTGTATTGTACTGTTCTGTCAGTAGTATCGTATCTAAGCCGTTGCCCTAGAAACCGGAGAGCTGTGAGTTCGATTCTCTTAACAGTCAAAGACCATCTTATACATGTAGTGTACGTAGCCGTTAAATCTGTGTTTCAGAATATCATTTCGGCGCTTGTTAGCAGTTTTCTTGTATTTTAAAGCCTCGCATCTTCTGATAGTGATCGAGATTGTGAAAAATCTTTGGTAGTACCACTAAATGACACAGTAGGGTTTGTAAACAGCTCTCTTTCTGCTAACAAAAGAGAGCTGTCTTTCCAGGTGTAAGTTTTTTCTCGTGTTCATAAAATGAGAGCTGCATAACAGGTATGAATGTGAGTATACCAGAGCTCAGGATTTAAAATTTAATAGTATCAATTCTTATGACTCTAAATCGTAACATTTGTTGAAGACTTTCAACAGCAAAAATAAATAAATAAATAAAATAAAATGAAGAAATAAAGTGAAAAAAATAAAAGATAGTGCATTGTTATGATAAATACTGATAGTTAAATAAATGCGTGCATTGTTTACATTTTTGTAATATATTTGAACTTCTTGAAAAGGAAAATAGTTTTTTATAAACTTTAAGAGATATTAAATAAACGGTATTTTTTTTATATAAGCTTTAATACAAAGACCGATATAAATCACAGTTTTGGAGCAATGTCTAGGGCCAAGATACTGGTGACACGAGTTTCTATTGAGATATATTTCCTTCGATTTACTGCTGGCTGAGAGAAGCATAGGTTCAACCTATTGGAAAATTAATGTGCTAATGCGAGAGCGTTGTTTTCTACGCAGTGTTCCGTAAGACTGACATGGCTGTCTTAAATGTTTGATGAGCTTTCTAATTCATTAATTCATTAGAAATCAGGTCAGAAATCATTAAATATTTATAAGCTTAAGATATTTTTTACATATTCAACATTAATTTATCTGTACACTATATTATTATTTATTCTCATTCCTAGAGTGGTTTTCATGTTGATTATTACATGGATCCATTGACAGCCATTAAAAATTTTTTATAGATTCGACATATTAAAAGTGTTAGTACTATAAATAGCATTTGCCTTGCCTGTAATGATATGTTTTCCAGATCTTCCAAAATATGACTAATTAAGACAGATTTTTCAGTAAATGGAGTTTAAAAGAATAGCGTAGCGTCTTTTCTGAAAAGAACGTCTTTATGGAATTACTAATTGAAAGAGACTGCTCGCTGTCACATTTTGTTGACATACATAAAAAAACATTGTTTTCTCTAAAGTGAGTAACCGTTATTTCAATTAGTGGAGCAGATTGTTCTTTTAGTGCCCGTAGTATTAATAACATTTTTTTTTCAAGAAAAAATATTACGTTAATTTTATACTTAAAACCATGTTTAAACAGTGAACATTGTGCGCACATTTTAGACATATTTACTTCTGTAAGATTATTTTTATTCAGTTTTATCACGGATTAAAAAATTTTTCAGGACAGTTCAAGATACATAGAGATGGACGCAAGATGAAAAATAGGTCTGTCTCGTCTTGCGAAACAGCTGCAAAGCTTTGTCTCGTGTCGTAAAATAACCGTATTGTAATGATAAAAATATGAGTCTCGTCTCGCAAGAAAGTTGAAAATCTGTCTCGTCTCGTGTCCCATTCATCCTTACAGATACGGTGTAAATTAATGACTAAAACCGTGATTACGACAAAAAATATATGATTAAAAACTGTTATATTTATGAACTGTTTTTTTTTACTTATTAAAAGAAGCAAATCGAAACCATATTTACGCCCCAGGAGGTGCTAGTCGAGTTCATCATAAGGTTGTATGATGTCACGAAAGTGCTGATAAAAGTATGTTCAGTGCAGTGCTGCTATTTATAGTTTACTCTGGTTGTATCAAACGAAATTTATTCTATTACCACATTTAAATTAAAATATAAATAGGCCCTTTTCTATGGAATCTGACACTAAATTTTAGGAAAGCCTTGAATGGGCAATTTTTACTTTTCTTTCCATAACAATATCGAAGTTAACCGTGTGGGTAAGTACTATATGGCAGTGACAGAAACGTCATTAGCGGAAATTGTGAAGGCTTCTTGGGATTTGAAAATGAACCCAAACTAAAGTGAAAGAAGCTTCACGTTAAAAACCATATCTGAAGAAAAACGCGGTCTCTTCATATTTTGTTTACTATTTCTATATAAAAAAATAACCTTTTTGTGTATTCAGACTGTATACCTTTAAGCATAAAGAAATGCTACTGAAGAATCTTTTTTAGTTTGATCTTGTTTCGTGTTTCTCTGAACGTTTTCTTTTACTGTACATGTGTCATAGTTACTCCACCTCCCTTCACATACACGTACTTAGATATACAGCCCCATTTAGGAATAAAGAGACTACGACGATAAGGCTGGCTGTGCACGTTTTTTTTTGGCCTCATAAATACATATAGATAGTACCTTCATGTCCGCCAGATAAGCCATCCCTTTAGCGATCTGCCAGGCAAATGACAGCTGCTCTTTGTGGAAGAAGCAATGGCGGGGCTCATATCTGGATCTTTCGCACTGGAACTGGTAGTATTCTCTGGGTTGCTGAATGCTGACGTCGGGTATGCCGTAGGTGGCGTTGTACTTGCAGCAGTTGTTGTGCTTCCGCCGTCTGCGGAGGTAGGACCTCAGAGACCCCATCTCCGCGTATTCGACGATAAGATAAAATGGCCCATCTGAGGAGAAAATAATGAGAAAAGAATTCTGAATGGAAAAAATAAAGAAAAGAAAAAGGAATGTAGGTTTGATGCGAACTTTTTGTATTGATGCTGAAATAGCGGATCGAATGCAAGTTCGACATTCGCGGCTAAAAGAAAAAAAAAAAAAACTATTCAACAGGACAAATTTGTTATTTAGAGTTATCGCAAACATTATTTCAACATATTGCACTTCAATATTTAAGAAAAATAATGATTTCATAAATAAATAAAATGGCCCCTTGGAAAACATATAACTTTAAATGCACAGTTAATTAAAATTTTGCGAAGAAAGGAAGTTTAAACATTGACATATTTATTATTGTTTAGTATATGTTCTCTAGTTCATTATATCAAAGTTTACATGAATTTTCATACGCGTCTAGTGCATATTTAATATGAAATTTTCATAGTCATACTGCAAGTCAGCCAAGGAAATCAAACACATACATAATATCATTACAAAATTAAATTCTATGTAATTTCCAACAAACTTTCATAACACACTACGCGATAAAGAATATGTGTAAAAAACTTTAAACATTATTTGAAGTACAAGATAAGTGGTTTGGTAATTTGAAACATGAAAATGGGAGAAAAAATGTAATCCCTTTGAGAGAAAAGCATCAGAAATTGTGTTTGTGAAAGAAACCTCCTTATGCTCTTTAAAAAATAATTTCAAAAATATCCAAGATACAGTTTAAAAATTTTGTATAAATTTAGAGAAAAAGAATGAGCTGTAACGTAAACTAATAAAAAGATAAATCTATGGTTTGATCTTTTTTCTGTGGAGGATCTTGAATTAAATTAGATATCCGTGAAATTTCCAAGAATAGTAAGGCATGTTCAGATTTTATTTTTACGGATTATATATGTTGTAAAGAATATATATATATATATATACTATTTTGAGTGAAAAAATTTAATCTGTACTAAAAGCATTTTATGCTGACTGAACTTCTGAAAGTAAAGCTTGCGAAACCTCCTTTGTGTATCAGTATTTACAAACGCCTTTCTACGTCTTTTACAAAACATTTTTCACTATATCCCAGAAAAAATTCCAACAGAAAAAATTTCTTTAAATGGTATAACCAGGATAAGGAAAAATTGATTACTGCAGAGAAAATACCGTAAAACTTTGGCTTTGGAAAAAAATACTTTTAATCTTGAGATTAAGCTAGTAAATTTCTATAACAACAAATAGAGGGTATATAAATAAAGTAAATAAAATTTGGAAAGTTAATATTAAATTGATATAGGGAATCTTAATAACTAAAGATGCATCTACTATCGGGAAGTTTTTCTAAACATCATTTATTATAAAGAAAAGAATGTATTACAGATTAACTTTAATTTGCTAGTCATCTTTAAAAAAACTATACTATGTATGGAAGATTATAAAAAGAACAGAATACTCATTTCCATACAAGAATTATTGCCGATGAAAGTACGTATTTGGCTGTTTGAAAGTTCGTGAGAGAGAGAATTATAGCTATTACTTTACTCTGATTATTGATTGCTAGAATCTAATCTGCAGTTCTAATCTGCTGAATCTACTCATATTAAATCATCTTGGGAATCGGATTAAAATGAATAACAAATGCTTCTAATTAAACAAATCTCAATAAATACTTAGATATAGACAACTACGAAGCATATTTGTCCTTGGACACATCGAAACAATAGAAATAATCTTGTATTGTTTATGGATATTAACCCATTTCACAATTCGATTTAGTTGCTTTAAAATCCTATGAATTTCTAAAATGTATACTTACTTTTATCAGTACAAGCTCCCAAAAGGGTAATAACATTAGGATGAGATATATCTTTCAACAAGGTGAATTCTGATATCAAATCATGCATCTCCTCTGTTCCACCATTTTCTAGAAACAGAACAGAAAAAAAAACTTGCTTACAACATTAACGTGTCGACGCACAGAAAACTTTTACTCACCTTTTACTTCAAAAATAGAATGTGCATATGTTTAAATGTTTAATAAAAGAATATATAAAGTTTCGGTGAAATAAATTTACTATAAATTGGAGTTAACGAAACATAAATTCATAAATGTTTAATGGCTAAATTTATTTGAGACATTGAGACATTGGATCTCTTCGTATCTGCTTCACACGTCGGAATTCTTGGACGGTTGCAAGAGTTTTACTGCTTCTGGCAAAGCCGTTTTTCCAGAAAAGCTTTTTATTGCTTGAAAGAGACGGTACTTACGTATTATCCCGGCGGTCCGCCAAGACAAGCAATTTCTCGCCAAGATAAATGCCAGACACGTGAAATTGTTCATGGTTTGGAATACGATTGGCAACAGTTTGCCAGCAAATCTGACGAAAATGTAGTTTGGCGGGAATGACCGCCGAGATAATATGTAAGTACCAAAGAGACCACGTGCATTGCGCAGCTGCATAACTGTAACTAGTAATAGTGCACAGAACGTGCTTTCTTCTTCCAATAATATAACTGATGCGCAGATGATATGTCACTTCTTAAATGTATGCAATTAAATGTTCTTGTTAAAGTTCTATTTATTTGATGTGGCCATTATTTATCACAAAACTTCTATGGTATAAATCATTATGCATTTCAGATATCTATCACGCAAACTTTGGTTCCTTTGGAGCAATAGAATGGTGTATAGTTTCAGGGTTAGGGCTAAAGAACTAGGACTCATTAAAAAAGGACATTTTTAAGACATAAAATGCAACTTAAAAAATAACATTTTATATCACAAACTTCAATTATCAAAATTATAAAAATGAAATCATAGATTTTTTATACAGCATTGAGATAGATACATGCTGCAATAAATAATTACAATTAAAAAATTAATATCTTGCATATTAGTCTTTAAAACTAATGACTAATGAAAAGTAATAAAATTGATTCTTCATCAATTTTTTCTTCTTCACCAATTGATTCTTCACCAAATCAATATTATTCTTTCTACCGCAGAGTCACGTCATTTTGAAATATGCCATTGATATATTGGTTGATGAGAAATTTTCAGTCTAAACATTTTAAAAACCTGATGTAAAATTTTTACTACACCTACTGTTTGAAAATAAAACACGGTTCACTTCACAGCTTTCATAAATTACTATTCACACAAAGAGTTTTCAAAGGTAATTTTTTGAATTATTATCTTATTGAAAATATCATTCTCAAACACGTCAAGTGTGAGGAGTGTTTAAAATTCTAGAAGACAAAAATAAAATTTATAATGAAAAAGACAAAACAAAACAAAAAAAAAAAAAACGGAAAAATTCAACCAACTCTCTTTTGAATAAAAATATAAGTACCAACAGCAAAACAAAACGAAATAAATGTACATAGCCAAAGACATTACAGGAAAAAAAATCACCTTTCAGCATTTTGACGGCTACAGTTGTCAAACCTTTCATGCCGGCTATATTGGAGGCTTGAGCTTTTACGACTTTCCCAAATTCTCCTTCACCCAAAATAGTTTGAAATTGTAGTCGATTTCTAGGGAATTCCCACTTTGGATCCAGCTAAACGAAAAGAAAATGCAAAACTTAGAAATATTTTCATATATTTCCCGCCTGTATAAATGTCAGTGAATTAAAAAAAATACAGATATAGCATTTCATTTAAGGATTCCAATCGAATAACTGCAGACTGGGAAACCATTAAACCTTAAGTGAATAGTTATGGTAGGTATTGGTTCTAAGGCGGTAAAGGACATGTTGATTTCAAGTTAAAAATTTCAAGAACATAGATCAAACAAGTGTAGAGCAAATTATTTATCCTGTAAAAATTTTATACGAAAGTTTTGAAGCAGTAATAACAAAAACCGTTGACAGATGGTGTTATAACCGCAGGCCTCCATATTCTCCCGATTGACTCCTTGTGACTACTTTCTACACTGCACCTTAAAAGATACTGTCTACCAGAACCATTCCAACAGGCTGGATAAACATCAATCATCGATTTGTGTGGCATGTGAATCGGTTTCCGTTGAGACATAACGAGCTGTGATGACAGATTTCATTATTAGTTTGCGAGACCTCTCCATGTCGAACGGTGGACATTTTGAGAAGATTGTTGTGACTGCTTGCAGAGGATGCGTTTATATTTATACATGATGATTGTCGATCGATTTTGACGTGCAGCTCCATCTGCTAGCAGTGGCGTACGCAAGAAGGTGTTTGGGGGTTCTACCCCCTGTTGTTGAAGATTTTTAACATAAAGTCGATAAATTTTTAATGTTAAACAAAAAAATACACCTATTAACATTATGTTCATAACTCAATCTACCATTAAAGGAAATCTGTGTACATCACAGTCTGTTAGCAGCTATTGTAACTATTTGGACACTTCTCTATAAAATTTTTATAGGTTACATAATAAACATACCGTTTGCTGCATTCTTCTATCGATCACTGTTTTTGAGATTTTAAATTTTGAAATCAGTATGCCCTTCGCTGGACATGCTGTATATACTATCGGTATACCAAAAGTAAGTTCCGTTATGAAAAAAAAATAGTAAAAAAAATGTTCAAGTCAATTTTATTTTTACATGAAAGAGCATACCTTAAAATATTTTTCTACATACTTTCCTCCAATGTTCAAACAATTGTCGTAGCGGGTTATCAGCTTTTCTGTACCTTCTTCATAGAAACTTCCCGCCAATGACGATAAACCCGAGTTTAAGAAAACTACGGCGTGCAATTCAAAACAAACGGAGAGGAATGCTCAGTAAGAGAATTGTGTTGCTCCATGACAATGCTCGGCCCCATACTGCTGGTGAGACTCATGCAGTTCGATCAAACACCATACAGCCCAGACTTGATGCCGTCCGACTGAGGCTTGTTCCTGCACATGAAACGCCATCTAGGCGGCAAGCGCTTTGGATTCCGACGAGGAGGTGAAATATGCTGTCTATCGTGAACGTCATTGGCGGAAAGTTTCTATGAAGAAGGTATTGAAAAACTGACCTCCCGCAACGCCAAGTGTTTGAACATTGGCGGAAACTATGTAGAAAAATAGTTCAAGGTATGCTCTTTCATGTAAAATTAAAAACTGACTTGAAAAAAAAAAATTACTAATTGTTTTTCAAAATGGTTCTTACTTTCCGAATACCTTTCGTACATCTCGAAATATCGAATCAAAATCTGTTCTATTTTCACATGTAACTGAGCAATACCCTAATAATGTATTATGATATCTTCTACTATTGCAAATTGATAAATATAATAAAACAGAAAGTGTGTTATCCTGTGTTTTCTGTAATATTCCGTATTCCATGACCCCTCTTTCATCTCACATTACCAACCATGAAAAAAGATACAATTTAGACGTTCATGGCTGCGTTCAAAATATGAGGATGAAAACGTGGAAACACACAAATGCGAAAAAAAGCGATTTTTAAAGCGGAGTCGCAGATGGGAAGCGAATTCCGAAGTGCATGAGGCTGTCCAGAGTGTTCCGGAATGTTGTAGAATATTTAGGACAGAATGCTCTGGAATGTTTTTGAATGGTTGAGAATATTGTCGAAAAGCCGGCGAAGCCGCTGAGAATCGAGTTTGCATATTGTGTAGAAACTTTGAGAATGCTATAGAATTTTCTAAGATGTTCCAGAATGCTCTAGAGCGTCCAAGCAGGTTCCGGAACTTCAAAGTCTATTTCGACGCTTTTCGGAATGCGTTTTTGTTTGAACTGCTCCATACATCTTTCTCATAATCATGATCGATAGAGTTTTTGTCCTGGGAAAGTGCGCCCTTTGTTCTCTTCACAAGAGTAATTTAAAACGGTTTTTTTTTCTTTTTACTACATAAGTCATGTAAAATTGTGTGGGGCTTTAACAATGTTTGAATGCAATGTTTAGGAATCATAGCAAGTTGGAAGCATATCTGTTTCACGAATTCGCTCGTTGATTACACGGATTCTAGAAAATATAAGTTTTGATGCGATATACACTTATGGAGATTTCACTATCTGCGCATTTTTAGCCTATTGCTGATTTTTTGCAAGTAGCAATATTACGAAGTTCTAAATCTTAGATGAAAAGTAATTTCTAAAATAAAAGAGCTTCCATTTAAGCTGATTTCTTTTCATTTTAATGATTTATATTCTGGCAAGAGTATGAATAATCTATTCTTGAGACCATTAAAGATACTTCAGCACTGATGATTATCGATAACTTTAGATGATAAATCGAATTAAAATAGAATCAGCTTAACGCATGAAATGAATAAAATTCCTGGATGCTTTTAAGTAAATTTCGTAAAATCGAATTTTATAATAATGTAGCTAAATAAGATACAGAAACGAATCGAATTTTTGAATTTTCCAGAAGGAAGGTCTATATTTAGCTCTACCGAGAAGCAGCTTTACAGGTGAAACTGGTATCAAGTTTGTTCTGGACTATTCTTTCATTTTAAAATGTTACAAGATAAATTATGATCTGCGATCTTTTTCGATATATAAAGTGCTCAATCAGTTTAGATTTCATAAAACAACAACAAAAAAAAACAGTATTTTTTATGAAAACGGAGGTGACGAGAGAAAACCAGATCAAAAAAAATTTTTAGAGGCTTTAAATATGCAAAAAATGCTATACTACGAAATTAAATTAGGTAACAAACGAGTATGTATATTTCAGAGAAAACGGAGTTCAAAAAATTGAATTTTATGTCCGAGTAACCTTTTGGGTTAAATATCAATATGGATTTCCTTAGGCTTCCGTATGTAGGTGATATTTATCCAAACGTTAAAGAAAAACGAACCCACAAAAATAGCATTTAAAATGTCCAGTGATGTATCATGAATTTATTTCATAACGTTTGTTCTCTTCTGTTGAGTTTACTCCGACAAAGTTAATAAACACACAAGTTATGAGGCTTACGGCAGTCTTTGAAGCGCTGGAGGTTTCACTGGTCCTTGAATCTTGGACAGAGCTAGGTCTCTCTTGGACGTAATCGGATGGCACGGCAGACAGTGATATGCGGCTTCCGCCCACTTTCAAGTGGTTCATGTGATTGCTCCTGTACCTCCTGATCACAACTATGAACACGATGAAGAAGACGATACTGCAGGGGGCCATCGAAATCAGCACGATGCACTTGAGACCGCAAACTTCTTCTGTTGGAACACCTGCGAACAGAATATGACCATACTAAATACTTTAATGACGTTTCTCAACATGTTTGGTCTTCAGAATTAACGGGGTAAATACAAACTGATGTTCAGAAAATGCTGCTACGTACTAAAAAATAATTGTAATGACATTTGCCAGTGATCTTTAATCCATTGAATTATAAGAGAAAATACTTATTTGTCTCCTATAAGATCCCTCATGGCGTCTACGAGGCAAAAAAAGTCTGGTAAACTGACAGGAAAAAACTTTCAGCCAGGACGCCAGCTTATTTCCGTATATTTTTATAGAAGTCTTCCGCACAATTTTTCCGTATACGGAAGATTTCTGTAAAATAAACTGAGAATCTGTAAAATTTAAGGAAAACTTCTGTAAAAAAACGGAAATGTACCGGCGTCCTGACAGACAGATTTTTTCTGTAAATTTGACAGACCTTTTATTGCAGTGTACTGATGGCATAAAGGGGTGTAAAACATGCCCATCGCTTAACCCTCACCTTTCTTTCGCTGCTTGGAATTATAAATTTCAACAAACCACCCGTAATCCATAGAAAACCCACGAACATGCAGTTGTTTTTCAGCAGTATAGTTTTAATAACGTGCACGCACACAATAAAGAACAAACCTCTGATTCTGCCACTTAAATCTGAACATTGAAACATGAAAGCACTTGTTGAAAAATCCGACAGAGAATAATTCTCGCCCAGTGCGATTTTACTCTGGGACTCTTTACTAATCAAGAAAACATTTTGCGCCAGTTATCACGTTTGACGGGTGCGCTTGTAAGCGGTACCCACCTCAAGATTGCTTAGATTATTTGCCGCTCCCCAAGCATAACATGCATATGCTCACGAATGTTAGGCTTGCGAGAGTTATTATTACTTTGTAAAATGTCTTCGTGCATGCAATATATGAAAATAACATAAATACCATATTATGTTAGCTGAATATGTAATAATACGCATTACTAAAATAATTTTTTAGCCCATGCATCACGCAGGATTTGAAAGTTATCTTCCGGACAGAATATTTCACGCATTGAATATGAAATTACCGCTTCAAGATAATGCATTCTTTAAAATAACTTCCAAACAAAAAGATCTTCATCTGCTTCTCACTGTACGAGAAAAAAATGAACCGTTTCATATCCAAATCCGCGGATATAAGAAACAAATGATCCGTTTTAATAATTCTATCTTCAAATCTAGCTTTTTATCGATCCAGAGAACACCTCTAATAAGTTTGCATTAAAAGGAACACTTCAAATAAGATATTTTGTACCCTATATTAGACTCACCAGAGAAAACGTAATACCTTTGACGAAGAGATAGTGATTTGTTGGTGTCATTCCGTTCGAACAATTGAGATCTCGAAAGAATGTTATTACCGCTGATCCGAACAGAGAATTGCTCTGAGTGAAAGGCGATTGTGATTGCAGAGAAGTTATTGCTTTATCAAACGCAGGCCATGTGTCCACTGCCTTTTACTTGCAACAGAGTAGGTAAGGTAGTCGTAATGAATCCCTATAACTTCCGAATTTGTATTAATAACATTTCTTGAAGACCATTCTGCTTAATTTGGTGACAAAAAATATTCAGAGAAGGTGTTATGTATGTATACATACTTTTCCTTCAAATAAAAAGAAGTAAATGAAAACACCTATAAATTTTGATTAGTTTATTTCTAGTTAAATTGTTAATTGTTTGAGTATTTTGTGTTATGGCAAGCCTACACAAGGGACATCAGCCTACGGGGGGGAGTGCCTTGGGTGGAGGACTTTTTAAGGGGTTTTAACGCATATTTACGTTACATCTGGAAAAAACGCCCTAAACTCCCGACTGCTAGATTGACAACCACGCGGTAGACCAGAAAGCGAGGCCCTTACACTTCAGTCATCTACCATGTTCAGTATCGGCCATAATATCCTTGTGTTATCTTATTAGTGCAATGTATAAGGGGCAAAATATGACAAAGTGAGCGGTATTGATGACTGCTACTTAATAAACTCTAAAACAAAATAACAAATTTGAGAATATTAAATTAGAGCAATGACAGATGAAAGTAAAGTGAGGTATTTATTTTTGATAAGTATAAAATAATATAAATTAATTGTTTTAAATGTTATTTCTTGTTTAGCTTGTATTTTCAGACATTAGTAGGTGAGATTTTTGATCATTGAAAAGTTCATTAACTGCATTCGGAAACATGATATTAGCTTTCATCTGCTTACTGAATCCAGTTTCTTTTCTTATGTCTCCAAAAATCTTTCAAGAAACGATTACATTCCTGAAAATATGAGTTTAATTTCAGTTATTACTGTCAAATCACCAAAGGTATAAATAACTTATCATAAAAACTTATGATTTAAAAAAAATATTTATCTCACTATTTATGTTTTAGTATGTTGTCGTAAAATGGGTATAAAGTTTGAAAATGTAGACAAAAAAATCATTTTAAAACACACAAGGTATTTATATTTTTTATAAATAAAAAAACCTACTCACTCAACCCCATCTTACCTTGCTACAGTGAGGGGTGTCTTAAGTATTTTTTACCTAGAACCCATCAAACGTGGCTATAATATCTTTTAATTTGTATAATTTGTAAGTCATGTTAGAAAATAGATAAATCGTAATTTGATAAAGCGTATTAATGTGTTTTTGGTTTTTTAAAAATCTTTTACCCATTTTACACCACCTGCTATCCGTTTCTATGTACCTTTATAAAAAACAACAGCTTCTAGTGAAGTTTAATATTTCTGCATTGAAAACTAACATAGTTGTGTAAAATCTTTACGGCTGTGAAGAGGATGTATATATTGCATGATTATATATTTTTTGTACAACGATTTCTAATACAGCTTTATTTGAAAACATACCACTCTATAACGAATAATTAATTTGTTTGCTACCGCGTTTAAGTTTGTATTTTTGCTTCATAATTTAATGCTCCGGGGTATAAACAAAAAGCCAATACTTTCTTACTTAACGACATTCAATTTTATTGATTCACTCTACTAATATACGAATACAAAATGCTTTTAGAGAACTTTTCTAGCTTATATGATGATTTTTAGTGAATCAAAAAATAGCATTATAATTTGTAAGCGAACATTTTACTGAGTTATATCATTGGTTTACAGCACTTTCGGCTTCAAGTTTTTCTTTTCATTTTATCTATTTTTTTTCAAAATACCGAAAATTTGTAAAATATGCCCATTTTGCATTCAGAATAAAAGAGCAGAAAGAAACGAAATGATTCTGATAGAAAATTTCGTAAATGTTTTGATACCAATTGTCATCAGTAGGACTGAAAATCTCTGCAGAATGGCTCTCGAAAAATTCCATCAGGATATTATTAATAAGATTCATCCTAATGAAAATAAACATGACTTAATTATTGTTTAATTTGTTTTGTTTATATTAAGTAAGATAAAGTTCTTATTTACTCTACATAAGCTTATATCCACTCTTCACTTCAAAAAGTTTAGGAATTTGGAAATATACGGAAGTATTAGTGTACCGAAAAGTATTGTTTATTTTTCCTATGTATTTTTAAAAAGTTCAAATAAATAAATTTTAAACAAATTTTGAATAGAAAGCAGTTGTGTTTAAACAGCGTATTCCCGTTTGTTACATTTTAAAGCCAACATTTCATAGATAACCATCTTTTTCTTTCAGAAAAATTACGCGGAAAAAGGGGAGGGAAAATTTTAAACAATCCTGAAATCGATTTTCAGGTATTCGCGTGCATCAAGAATGAATTTCATAGAATTTCTATTTATTTTTTGGACGCTGATGACTGTAAAAAAAGAAACAAAGCATTGTGCAAAGTAAATCTCGTAATCAATTAACAGGTCTGAAAAAAAATTCCCATGAACATACAGAAAAGATATTTAAGCAATAGAACAGTTGAAAATGTGACATATTTACATTTTAACTTACTTTTTAAATCTTATATTTTAAAACCAAGCGGATGAATTACACTTTATTACTCATGCCCAAAATTAGAAGTACGGATGGACGCGAGACGAAAAATAGGCGTCTCGCGTCTCGCAAAACAGCCTAAAAGCTTTGTCTCGTCTCGCAAAATCCATCTATCGTAATGTTAAAAATGTGTGTCTCGTCTCGCAAAAGAGCTGTAAATCTTTGCCTCGTCTAGCAAAAAATCGTCTCGCTTCCATCCCTAATTAGAAGCAATATTTGGTGCACCTGTGAAAATTATAAATACTATACAAACATTGCATTTTACTTATTAAATCAGGTGTCATATAAATTGAATATTTAATTAGAACAATATTTGCTACTGTATATATTTTAATGAATTTAGCGAACGAAGACCGGCAGTAAAGTATCATGGACCGGTACCGATCCGCTGACAAGTGGTTGGGAAATAGTGTTTTTGATTACTTGTTCTAAACTAAAAGTTAAAAACACGTTTCCAAAATAACTAACAACGAGTGCACAAGAATGACGTTTCGAACCCCACATTTCTATTTGATACTAAAACGTCTTGCTTCCCTCTACTACTACTTATATTTTTTTGTTTTGAATCATCCTGTATATTTTATATGTTTGTGTTTACTCTAATAATAATTTTAAAAAATACAGTACATATTTCTTTTCTTTTGAAATAAATATGTACACTGAAAAAATATGTTTCGTTGATTCATCAAAATTTCGGTTGGTTCTGTTCCAAAGAGATATTTTTGCTGAATCAACAATTTTTCTGTTACTTCAACAAAATATTTTGTTAATTTAACAAAGATTTTATTAAAAACCAACAAAATTATACAGTTGAAATAGCGCCAACAAAATTTTGTTAAATCGAGAAAATTTTGTTGAATTCAACAAAATATTTTGTTAATTTAAGAAAGATTTTATTAAAAACCAACAAAATTATACAGTTGAAATAGCGCCAACAAAATTTTGTTAAATAGAGAAAATTTTGTTGAATTTAACAAAATATTTTTTTCCGTATAGAAATAAACTATTTCCTCCCACTTTAAGTTAAAATAGCACACCCGGTATAATAAAAATTGTTTGTATATCTGCAGCATTTCTTTTTATTATCGATTACACTCTTGCCCGCTAAATGTAGCTCTTTACATAGTTGCGAAGGTGAAACGCAGATCCACAAAATTTCAACCTTATGAGCGAACGATCTGTTTTTCCAGACAACAAACCGCTCCTGTGGCGCAACGGGGCGAAGTTAATAAAGGAAAATAATGTTTGTTAAGGGAAGAAAAAACTTACCAGCAACTGGAATCATTTCTACCGAGGTTGATGTTTCATCATCGTCAAGTCGTTTTCCAGCATCGATGAAAGTTATATTTTTAACTTCGATAACCGGCATCGTTTTGTTGAACGTATTGCTGTCCTTGTACAGTCTCATTTCTGCTGGCGGTGAATTACAACCGCATCGTGTTGGTATCTTGCAGGTGCACGTACCTCTTGCTTTACCGATGCCTATTCTGAGAGTTCGAAATGCTGTTCCAAATATGTCTTCTGCAAGAAAAAAACAGTAATGTCGCATACAAGCATGAAATCCGACTTCTGAGTCAATACTCGTACTAGAGA
The DNA here is from genome assembly GCA_038373885.1 of Cheiracanthium punctorium. Lineage (NCBI taxonomy): Eukaryota > Metazoa > Arthropoda > Arachnida > Araneae > Cheiracanthiidae > Cheiracanthium > Cheiracanthium punctorium. The sequence continues at coordinate 1,490,876 of JAWZYV010011853.1, forward strand.
AAAACGTGTAATGACTGATTGCATGCTTTATTAGTCCGCGCTTGAAACTGTCACTTGAATTATTTTTTTAATTCATACTGTGCTTATGCTTACAGTGAGTCTCAAAAGGTCATTGAAAAACTTAACATGCTGGTCTGTCATTTCAAGAAAAACAAGATTCACATAGGAACTTGCGTCCAGAAATGCAAATGGCGACCGCTAGAGGACGATGTTCGTAGGCTTATGGGAGCATGATCATTTCAGGCTAGGACGTTGTTAGATATGGATGAATCAGTTTACTAACTCAGAATCAGCCGATATGCATTACACGTATGATCCCGCAGATGAGAAGTCATATTAATAAATAAGTCATTTAATAAAAGTCACGCCTCTTTATGCATCATTTCTTCCTCCCTTCTACTTCTGTGAACATTGCGTTCAAGTTACATTCGTACCGCCACTCGTCCATTCCCATCTGTGGTACCATGCGCGTAATGCATATCGGCAGATTTTGAGCCGTAAAACATCTCCAGCAACGTCTTAGGCTAAAATGATGACGCTTCCATAAGCCTGCGAACATCGTCCCCTAGCGGTCACCTTTGTCATTTCCTGACGCAAGCTCCTGTGTAAATATGGTTTGTTATGACATGACAGACCAGAGTGTTAAGTTTGTCAACGACTTTCTGTTACACCCTGTATATGTTACCGCTGAAGCTTGAAAGCCGTGCGTATTACCTAACTAATTTGCAAGATTAACTGATTTGCTTCTTTAAAGGGCGGGCTCAAGAGTTTTTCGCTATTTACCTTGGAAATATGCATTTTAAAGACTTTGTTATAGATTAAGTTTGAAAGTTTGTTTCTCTTTTTTATAAAAACCAGTTTGGTGTGTAATTCAAAGTGTCACTCATTATACTTCACTAATAATAATTAAGCGTAACTTTACCATATGCCTTCCATATTCACTTCCTCAATTGTAATATTTTAAACCGTTTGATTCTATGCATTACAGTTTTTTAGTCGATTGATTATTGACTCCAACTAATTTGTTAATTGATTGTATAAAAGTCATTTTTTAGGTATCGAAAAATAAATATTATGTTAATTTAAGAGTACAAAAACATTGCTGTTGTTCCAACAAAGGTCTTATTTTTACTTTAATGAGTGCCTAGTAGGTAATGTGTAGATTATCTAGCTAATTTCAAAAGTGAAGCAATTTTGAACACTTTAACGGATCACCCTAGTTAATCTACACACTAAGCAGATAATCTATAGATAAATCGATTTTTGAACTTTATCTGTAACATATATCTATTTTGGGCCTAATTTTAATAATGAAAAATATTTATAACAATAGAAAAATATTAACACTAGAGTGCTATTGATTTCAAACTTCGTTTTTTCAACGTAATTTGCCTACAGGGAGCCACTTTTAAAAAACATAAATGACTGACTGACTGAAGTGTCTAGTTATGAAAAATCATGAGCCAAAGCATTTATCTCCAGTTATGACTATTTCAACTTGATTGTGGAACAACATAAATAAAGGTGAAGTCTGTTTTTAAATCATTGTTTAAAGGCTGCCAGATAGCAGAGGGTAGGTTGTATATAAGACGCAACTGTTGCTCATTATTGGCAATAATCGTCAAATTTGGGCTAAAATTGAAGCTAGTCTGGCAATATCATCTGAATTTGGCGAAAATTTACCAAAGACTACTGCTATTCTATGGGAGCATGAATTAGTGCCTATAAAGGTGCCGATATTGGTGTAAATAAAGTTGGAAGTGTAAATAAAGTTGGCCTGACGAAGATTACAAAACAATTTTACTAGGCGATTTTATAATAGATTTGAAGTCCAAACAGTGTTTTATGGAACAAGGAAGACAAATATGACACACTCATGGATTATGATATATTTTCCAAAGTAATGGAACAAGGAAGACTGATAAGGTCGAAACATATAGTATGATACACTGTCTGAAACAAGGAAGAGCTGACACATGGATTATGGTATACTTGTGAACGTAATGGAGCAAGGAGGACAAATAAGGCCGATAGATGGACAATGATGCACTTTCCAACGTAATGAAGCAAGGAAGACAAATAGAGTCGAAACACATAGTATGATACACTTTCTGAAACAAGGAAGAGCTGGCACATAGATTTTGGAACATTTTCCAACGTAATAGAGCAAGCAGGACAAATAAGACCGATAGATGGACAATGATAAACTTTCCAACGTAATGAAGCAAGACAAATAGGGCAGACGCATCGATAATGATTAATATATAGGACTTTAGTGCACATTTTAAAAATGAAAATGTTTTTGTTTTTTACAATATTTTTATATCATATATTTTTCGAGTATGTAATAAAAAATGCATATAACGATACTTCGCAAATCTCACTTAAAGACAGAAAATATTAAAAAACGTCTTTTGAATAATTCATAAATACCCTAGTTTCCAAAAATTAAGGAACAATTCCAAAAGAAGCGATAACTCGTTCAAAAGTAAGCTAATCCGTATGAAATTTGAATATGTTGTCAAATAAATATTACTGAGTAAAGCTGCAATATGCTAATTACTTGAGTTACAACCAGAATAAATTAGTTGCTAGAAGTATAAACTGCATCTTTGAGATCAAGCCTGCAACTTTTGCTGTGACTTTAAGGTAATGGGGGGATATCGGGAAATCGGGGATAGCCAATTCGTAGCAATGACCTCCAGGCATCATTTGCCAGAAGAACTGCGATAGAGAGTTATTGGGCGATTAGAGGCAGGACAAAGTCAGACACAAGTTGCCAGATGGCTAAATGTCAGTCTGTCTGTGATTCATAGACTTTGGCAACGATTTCGAACTGCAAATTCGGCATTCAAGAGCTTCAGCCAAGGACGACTAACAGTTACGACCAGTGCAGATGACAGATGTTTGTGTTTATGTGCACGAAGGAACAGAATCGCTACTCCGGCTCAACTCAGAAGCCCCCTTGCTGTAGCCTTCGGAAGGTTGGTATCAACTTCAACAGTACGTAGAAGGTTTCACGAAGGTGGTCTGTACGCGAGGCAACCAGACATTTGCGTGACCCTTCGCCATGCCACCGAAGGGAATTTTTGAGTTGGGCACATCAGCATGTCCACGGGAAAGCCGATCAATGGAGGGCTGTTCTGTTTACGGATGAGTCCAGGTTTAGCCTCCAAAGCGATAGTAGGTGTTTGAGAGAACCAAGAACCCGTTATCATCCATGAAACATCCGTGAAAGAGATGCATACAGAGGAGGCAGTGTCTGTGTTTGCGGTGTGATCTCTTTGAGTGGCCGCACAGACTTCCATGTCTTACCATGTGGTACCGTCAATTCTGAGACCTATAGAGATGACATCCTTGATGCTTATGTGCGCCCTTGTGCTTGGACAATAGACAATGATTTCTTGCTTCAGGACTACAGTGCTAGACCGCACAGGGCTCGCATCGTTGATGATTATCTTCAGCAGCAATCAATTCAGCGCATGGAGTGATCAGCTGGACCATCGGACCAGAATACTATCGAGCATATCTGGGATGCTTTAGGAAGACAGATAGCTGCTCTCAATCCTTCTTCTGCGATCCTTTCTACGGTTGCAGCTGCCTTACAAGGGCAATTGCTCTCCCTTCCAACAGAACTCATAGACAGTTTAATTGACAGCATCGCACATCGCTGCTAGTGCTGTATTGCTACTAAAGGGGGTTCATATTCCATACTGAAGGTAAGTTTCCTATATCAAACTGACACATCCAATTTGTTGATTTTATACGTATGAGAATTTCTATAATACCACAAGTGTCTGTTAATTTCTTTTCATGTTATTTTATAGCTTACTATCTGTTACACACTGTGGGTGAGTCATTAAATTCTATAGGTAACTTTTTGAGTAATCGTCATTTTTTTGTGATTTTTTCTTAATTAATGATAACCAGTGTATTAAATATCTATTCATAAATGCATGCCATCAAAATTTTATTTAACTTTAATATCCTACACCACTTGGATATTTCATATTCATTAGTATATATTTATAATTGGATTCAAAATTTGAAATAACTTTGATTAGAAGGAGAGTTTTCATTTCATATTTTTAAACTTACTAGAACTTAAGTTCTACTGGAAATAGGATTATTTAAAAAATTATTTACAATTCTGTGAAAGCTTTTGAGTCGATTAAAATTGTAGTTATAGCAATTTCGAGAACACATTATTAATTAAGCTTTAATTTCAAAAACGTGACGTTTAATTTTGTTGATACATATGTAAATTCAAAGACTATTCTGAGAATTATAAATTATTTTTAGAAATAAAATACCAAGGAATAACCTATTCAAAGTTTGTAAATAAAATATGTTATACTACATGACAGTAATGATATTTAAAAAAACACAACAAATAAAAAATAATTCTAAATTTGTTTTGATTGTTTGTCGATTTCTCTTGGATTAATGGGGGCTAGACACGTCTGCTTTTTACACCATTGTGTACCAATCACAACCCCAAATCCAAATTAGATCGATAGCGGCAGCACCTGCCAAGAGTCTTAATTTCTACCACAAACTCGCGAAAAGTTCATTTCGACCTCGTTCATGAGCCGATAGATGGCAGCACTGCCGATCGTAAGCGGAAGGCTTCTTAATTTTGAAGCAAACACCAAGCAGAAGATCCAAGGATTAGTTTTGCCACTCCCAGAGGTGTCGTTTTGCATAGGAACTCATAGGACATTGCTACCACGACGTATTTAACGGGACCCAGCCGCCATTAGCGAGCACGGCGGTCTTTAGTTAGTCTCAAGTTCCAACCCGCAACCCTTCATCCACGAGAATGACCCCTCTTCCAACTGGATTACCGCGACCCAATTCTAAGCTTTTGTTGCCATTGTAACGTCAGTCATAAAAAGTTTGTGTAATGCTAATTATTGCACATCTTCAAAAAAATATGTCTAAGTGTATATTCAGATAACATTATTTAAATGTATATTTATATACCACGTTCAAAATGTTCCAATAAACTGTAGTTCAATTTCCCAGATGTTCGATACGCAGCACGAATTTTCGATGAAATAAAACACCAAATGATAGAGTTTCCGAACCTAGTAAATACTCATACTCGGTAATTTAATGTTGGTTTGGTTCAACCAGTAAATATCAAATATGAATGACAGATAAGCGGGCTAGATCTACCACAGGAAAACTTCAGCACACTCTACTAATATTACATTTTCTATAACAAGAATAGAAGTTGGAACTCTCAAAGGGCCCTGTTACCCAATACACGTGAATTTTTTTAAGATTTTTTCTGGAAAACGTACTTTCAGTGACGGACAAAGCTACTGTTAAATCAAATTCAAGAAGAAGAATAAGGCGATGTACACTTCTTTCATAGGATCTGTAAAATAATTGCAATGAAATAAAAATAAAGCTTTACAAGATTTGCCTCGCACTACACTTATTGCACTTACTTAGTTCGTTATAGAAGAAATCTTACGTTGGCGTATTTTAGTCATTTTTTATGTAAGATGTGTGCGCATTTGAACGAATTACACGTACAGCAACTTTAGAAAAAAAAGAAAAGAAAAAGAAAAAAGTTTCTCTGTCCTTACATTTACGTGTTACCAATGATGCATTATGATCACTGAACAGTGTTATTATGCAAGGTATTCCTGTAGTTGCAAGGAATGAAATACTCAGTAAAGCACATACAAAATCTCAACACTCTTATATGCAGCCAGCTACAACTTACTTGCGCAATCGAGGGGGCAAATCTTTGGATCCATTTGTTCCAGTTCATCGCAGTGATTATCCGGACATGTCCGGAAATCGGCTGAACACGCGGAATATTGATTCGTTGGATTAATGACTGTCAGAGGCTCGTCTCTCCAGGAGCACGTCCCGCTGATCGAACCTTTTCCGCAGCTTGAAAGGCAATGTTCTTTTGATCCGTGATAGGCACACCATAACATGTCACCTGAAATGTGATTTATGACATTGCATGTATTCCTATACATTTATACATAAAAAATAAAAGTTACCCAAGGAATATGATAAAGCTTTTGTCATGCATCAGACAGCATAAAGAAGAATTTAAAAAATCTTTTAATAAAAATTCATTACACAACATTTTAACCCTTTGAGGCGCAACCCTTTCCCAATGCGAGCCGTTGCCATCGCTCGACTTAACTACCAGCAAGATGGCGGACGATCGAAACGTTCATCGCGTGCCAGAGATCTAGAGACCCCTTTTTTTTTGACGACAGCTGGCTGTGCTCGCGCACAGCCAGCTGTCACAGTTTTTACTGTTGGTTTTTAGTTTTAGCTGCGCACAGTTTTTAGTGTTGGAATTTAAATATTAATATTGCTAGAAAGTTGTACGAAACGAAGTTTTGCTTTGTCTTCAGTCTTTGTTTCACATACAAAAAATTAGTTTTAAATAAGTTTTACTGACATTACATTTCCGTGTTTAAATAAAAGTAGTGCAAGTGTCTAGAGAACGCTTTGTAGGATTTTATTAACAGAAGATATATGAATCTGCCGCTTCCTTGATTTCTAAAGGATATGCTTGTTTAAGGTTTGTAATGACACTGAGAAATTTCATAAGTACATGAACAAATACTACGATGGAATCAGTATACATTCATAAAAGCAACAGATAACTAAGGAATCATGAAATCATCATAATAATAAAAAGCTTGTGGTAAGTTTCTGCAAATTTCCGGAATTTTAGACTCAGATTGAGTTTTTAAGAGCCAAATTTAAAAGGAATTTGAAAAAAAGTTACATTTTAAATTTTCAACCCTCATTAAATATTTAATTTTTAAAAATGTCCTGTTTTGCGATTGACTTTTCAAGATTGGACGTCATTTTTCTCATTGGGATTTTTTGTATGCAGTTAGATTATTATTATTATTATTATTATTAATATATAGCACTTTAAAATATGAATGGCTTAAAAAATAAATACAGGCCATTAGAAAACATTTTTAATTGTAAGTATAGAGTAAATTTTAAAAGAAATGCTCACTGGTCAGACAGTTTGAAGCACTTGGTACTTGCAGTAAAATTTACTTATTTAAATAGGGAAGTAATTATCGAAGATTTTGCTAAAATTTATTTCAAACAAAAACTCACTTGTTTGTCGTCAATATGTATTTTTTCTCTAAAATCTTAAAATCGGCTGCTTGCTGCGATTTCTATCTGGCAACAACAACAACAAAATGGTATAGCTCAATACGTTACTGTAATACAGATGAATAAATGCAGTGTATGACTATAATTAAAATTATTTACAGCATAGAAATATAAACAAAGAAAGATAAAAACTTACCACAAGTATCCGATGAACCTAGAAAAATAATGCAAGTAAATTAAGTATTTACGAAAAATGTAACTTTTAATCAACAAACAGACACAAAAGGTGTAAAGCGAAATAAATTAATATAGCAAATACATATTAAAAAATTTAAAGGCCAAAAATTATCTAGTTTCAAATTTAGATTATATTAGAGGAAATTTGTAATTTATTTTAATTGTTCAAATATTTTACTGTTATATTTGAAATAATGTGATTTAAATTTTTTAAATTTCTGTACTAAATTTAAAGTGAAAACAACTGAAATTTTTGCATAATATTGAAATTATCAAATTTATTTCTTTGAAATACTAAAGTAGTAAAATGTTTAGCGAAAATGTATTGGAATTAAAAAATAAATAAATAATTCGCTGCATTTACAATATGATCGTATAAAAATACTGTGTAGGATTTAAAAAAAAATATTTAAGGAATGCAAAACGATATAGGTATAACAACTTTTTAAATATCTGAGGCAGAAATACTACTATACATTATTCCTATTACCTTTTAAATTTTAGACTTAAGAAAAATATTTCATCTTCCTCAACAACATCGAAAAAAATTTGGGGTGCTAAAAAGTAGAAGATTTCATATCCAGTGAACAGTATTATCGTGGTCTAAAAACAACTTAAAAGCCATAATTTACCATTCAAAATGCTATTTTAATTATTTAAATCAGAAATTCATTTGTAGTATAGCAAAATATTACGACCTTCGTATTTCTATTATTTCTTTTTATAATAAATATAAAAAAAAATAGATTTGAATGATGGTTTGACAAAATTTTATACAATCACTTTTCTATAGTATTTATAGACATTTTTTTAATGTAAACAGTATTTTTTATTATTGGCCTTGACAGAAAATATTCATATAAATGTACAGAACTCATAAAAATAAAAATACGGTTTAAAAGAATATACGCCCTAGTTATATTAGAAACACATAAAAATAGCTTTCAATCGACAGACATTTTAGGCTACACGACATCTCATTCCGAAATTATTACTGTTCCCAAGAAATCAGATTAGAATTCTTGCTAATACCTTCATCGATATTGATGATTAATATCAATGTCCCTCGTATCTCTTTCGTATCGTTCTTCTTCCACCACAAGATATTTCTTCGCTCGGTTGACTTGTTGGTCATTAGGGAAAGGTTCGTAATAAATACGATTCCTGATTTGTTCGTGATGTTTAACCAGTCTTTGTCTTTCCTCCAGTTTAAGAGAGCGAAGCGGTAGTTTTTGAGGGGAATTGGAGATATCTGGAGAATCTGAAACAAACAAATCAGTATCGGTTAAGGGAAAATAGGATTGCTTTTTATCAGTATGTGTGGTGATAGTTTTCTGAACATTTATTGGACATATAATTGTCACCAGTTAAATCTAAGAGATGTTGAGCAAAATGATATGTCCTTGATTAGCGATTACTTTATAAATAAAAGCGTAATCTGCAATAAAAATTAGTACTTTTAATTGAATTTTAAATTTAAGTACAAATTTCATTTTTAAAGCACTTTTACAAGTTAAGATTAACATATTAGTCGCTCTGGACTAATTTGAAAGTTTTAATTTTAAACTTGGCGCATTTCTGTCATTTGTTTTGACTAACAACTTTTGTTGTAAACTGAAGTTTTGTATACAACTCACCGAAGAAAGAAAATGACTCCCACATATATAAATTTTATAGGTGGTGATCTACCGATCATCAATTTGTTTTCAAACTGTTCATGAGTTCTTTACCATAAATTAATGTAACACCTGTTTATAAGGAATGAGTTGTGACGTCATGTGAAACTGTCCTTTTTTAATTATGGGATCTAACTATTTGTTTTACTGAAATCTGCATGGTCTAAATCAATTTTTTATTTATATCTATATATCTCATTTGCTTTTAGTACGAACTCTTATGTGTTATACTTTTAATGGCTTGCAATAAACTTCTGACTCTGTTCACAAGCCACGACAAAAAATTTTAAGCATTCAAAATTTTTTAGTATAATCAGTAGGAAATTTTTATTTTACAACTTATTAAGTTAAATATAGAAAAATTATTTTTTAATGATATAAGACCGGCATGTGTTAGTTTGGCCAGAATGACTTTTTCTGCTATGTTTTAATATATGGTCATGACTACACCTAAAAAGTATTTGGGTAATTCTGGCCACGCATTCAGAATATTTTATCATATTAGATAAAGCAAAAACATATAAGAAGCTCTTAAATGCATTACAAACATATTTTTTATAAGAATTAGTTGGCATGAAAAATTTTCCCTTTTCCTCCAAATAACTCTGAACACAAAACAGTCAAATTCGTTTCTTGAAATTTTTGTGTAATGCTAGTTTTAAAATTGTTACTGGTTTAAAAATACTTGAAATTAATTATTAAACACACCTGTCACGAAAAATACATAAGACTTACCGCTCATGTTTAGGCGAAACTTTATCATTTATAGATTTCAAAAAAATTCTGTTCGTCATAAATACCCCAAGGCCATAACTTCCCCCAAACTACCCTATATCATGCTCTGAACAAACAACCCACCAAGTGTTCTTTTATATCATAGATATTCCTATCGTTCTTAGAATACTTGTTATTTCTTTTGAAATGTATTTAGATTTTAAAAAAATATATAACAGGTGTTAGAATTACGGAATAAAACCTTTTAGAAGAATATTTTCTTAAGAAAAAAAATTGAGAATCTAACTAAAAATTGGAAGATTTTCATTCGAATATGTTAAGCTAAAAAAAATTGCTCTCATTCTTAAACAGAAAAGCTGGATTTTTATTTGATCTTCTAGCTCAGTCGATTTCTGGAAATGTCAGCTAACATAAATGAAAAATGATACATTTTATCTCTCAATTATATGTTCTCCAAGTTTGCTACTCCGCCCCCCCCCCATCTTAAAAAATGCTCTCGCTATAAATAAATATACCTGTCGAAATTACTGTTGCAGCTTTTTGACAATAAATTCATCTTTCACATATGGTATTAAAGCATATGTGACTTTTAAAATAACCAACTAAAAATACTGTTATCCAATATAATTGATAAATTTAGGATGAAACTAGTGTAAAACATCTGCCATCTTTTATGATTATATGTAGTTATTAAAAAAGTTTTAAAGAGTCTTTTTATTAATATGATTTTTAATGAAAATTTTTATTCCTAGCCAAAACTATGAAAAGATATTGATAATAATCATTTTTCATCTAGTAATTGCTGGTAGTTGATCGCAAAAAGAGGTGCAAGAATATTTATCAAAGCAGTTTCTTATTGCAGTATCAGTTTGTCGGTCGAATGCTGCCAGTAGGTCACATACTTATTGTGCTTACCAAACGAAAGAAGAACAACGATGGAAAGTTAGCTTGACCATTGTATATGTTGCAGCCAAAGCCCGAATTTTGGAAAGTTCGCGAATTGGTTGGCCAATTCGCGTTTTGGAGAGGAGGTCGTAGATTCGTGGCCAAGAAGTCGAGATTCGCGTTTTTGGCCAAGAGGTTTGGCCAAAGTCAGAAGTACTTGCAATTACTATTGTATAATCTACTTTGGCTGGCCATTTGGCGAAGTGGCGAGGAATCCTTGGCCAAAGCCCGAACTGATAATGGTAGATTGACCAGTATAGATAAAAAGCGATATTCCGCGAGACTCTGGGATCTTTAATATTAGGTCTATTAAGAAGAAAAAGACTAAGAATCACCGTTAAACGTAGTTGACAAATTGAGTAGTCAGTTTGCCTTTGTATTCATGCACAATACGCAATGCATTTGTTTAAAATATAATTCGTCATTTTGAAGGGAGCAAATCTAATCTTCTTCACGTTGTTACAACAGATACGTTCACTGAATAATTTCTATTATGGCTTTAATATGAGAACAGAGTAACACGAGATAATATTTTTTTATATATTACTAGCTTATTTTTAGCTCAGAGATGTCACTTATATTTGAACTCGTTTCTGAAACAATTGTACTTAAAAAAAAAAACAGTACATAGAAGTACTTAATTTTAAATACTTCATTTAACAGTGTGTAAACAATCTGCTCTTGATTTCATTCTTCCTACTTTGGCCGGTCGTTCCAAGCCATTTCGCGAATTGGCTGGTCGAACCCCGAAATCAAGAAAAGATCGGACATTGGCCGGTAAGTTCACAGCAACTTCTGCCAAAACGCAAATTTGCCGGCCAAATCGTGAACCGGTCAATTTTGGGTTTTGGCCGTAACATATACAATGCCCTAATTTTTTTAGGGAGTTGGCATTTATATGTACTGTGTTCGATACTTTGCATGTAAGCAATAAAAATGGAATTAAATGTATAGATATATTATACCCGGGCCGCTGACAGGATATTCGGGCTCCAGGACAGGCATGTACGACGAAATCCCCTCCCCCCTCCAAAAATTATCTTACATTTTTTATCAAGAAAAGTTTTTTAAACACTTTAGAATTAGTGCACTTTAAATTTACCGTAGACCACATATATACAAAATCTTGTACATGATAAAACATCCATAAAAAATTACAAGTATTTTACCAGAATTATTTTAAAGTAATGAACACGTAATTCTGAAATTGTTTCTTAATGTATACAGATAATCACTTTACAATTAAACCTGAGACTTTTTTTTTAATATTGAGTACTCGCTATTTGAAAACTAAAGCAGAATTGTAAATTTCGTGGCCAAATGAATAACGCAGAAAGAAACACGTTAGCTAGTTTAATGCTGTAGACCGAATTCGGTAAGTCATGACTTACCAACATCAGTGCATTGATGATGGATAAGTCATATTTGCCAAAAACGGTTTGCGGAATCAAACCTCATTGGTGTTTGCTAACGTTTTTTTTTTTCTGTGTCAAAACAGAGTTACCTAAATTCGTAATTTACCAATCGCAATATACAAAATTCGCAACATTAAACCTGAGACTTTTTTTTTAATATTGAGTACTCGCTATTTGAAAACTAAAGCAGAATTGTAAATTACGTGGCCAAATGAATAACGCAGAAAGAAACACGCTAGCTAGTTTAATGCTGTAGACCGAATTCGGTAAGTCATGACTTACCAACATCAGTGCATTGATGATGGATAAGTCATATTTGCCGAAAACGGTTTGCGGAATCAAACCTCATTGGTGTTTGCTAACGGGTTTTTTTTTTCTGTGTCAAAACAGAGTTACCTAAATTCGTAATTTACCAATCGCAATATACAAAATTCGTAACATACGCGCTCCAAGCCCGAGCCCTCCTAAGGCTCGGCCTTCGGGGCAATTCCCCCCCCCCCCTGACCGCCTCCCACCCCTTTTGGCGGGCCTGATTATGAAGGTATGGTCGCAAGAAGACTGATATTTGAACTGTCACGTTTTACTACTGAAAGGGAAGACTGCCGTACCCGGCAAATATCTACGGAGCATCGTACTGCGTCGACAGGATAAATTCGAACTGCAGTTGTCACCACAGTGAGACGACGAGCTGTTGCAACGAGGCCACTGCATGGGCGACGCTAAACCAGACGCCCTGTAATGCGCATTCGACTGACTCTAAACCATTGCTGTTTGTGATGTGAATGGTTTGTGATGTGGTGATGCGAATCAGTGTCCCGCAGTGGACTGGGCGCTAAACTCCGTTCCCATAAGAACACGGCAAGTGAAGCAGCATCCGGCTTGGCCAGTGCTTGGGAGGGACTTCCCCCTCTCGGCCCGTCCGCTGTGGAACCGTGTATGCTAATGGGAGCTGGTGCACGTAAAATCCGTCGTGGCTCCAAAGTCCTCCAAGTTGTTAAACGATACCTCTGGGGGTGCCGATTTCAGTGGGTGGGTCCCTCCTCTGGAATGGGTTCAAAATTACGGGACCCCGAGCTAAGACGGACTTCCTCCCACTGGGGCTCATTGAAATGGAAGCCGCTCCTTCGGCCCATCGCCTGCCTATATAGGGGGATCTGTCACCGCAACGCGGTTGTCAGAGGGCATTAGCAACAACAACAACAACAACAACAACAATGGTGCCTAGATAGAGTTCATTGGAGAACGGAGTGGAGATTTGCTGTGTTTTCTATTGAAAGACAGTTCTGCCGTGGTGCCAGTGATGATCGTGTGTTGGATAGAAGGAGGCCAGGTAGACAGGCTGGACCTATTCCAGGAGTTATGGAGAGGAATTTCCAATGACAGCAGGAGCACTCTTGTTTTTATCCTACGCACTCTTTACTTAAAATTTGAACGCCAGTCTGGTGATTTAATCTGTTCTGCTGTTTTTTGTCAACAGCATAGAAGAGAGTGTTTTCCAATAGGATAACGCTCATCCTCATACCGATGTTATAACCCAACATGCTCTACAAAGTGCGGACATGCAGCCTTGGCTTTGCATGCCACAGATCTTTATGTCCACGGGACTTCTCAGGATGGCAAATTCGGCATCATCCACAAACATCATAAACGTTGCTGATTAAAGTACCACTATTTGACATTTGATATGGCTCTTTTCGCGCTTACATTAACTTATGATCTTGGAACTAATCCATTAAATATGTTACATTGACAAATGTAATGCCCAAAATTTCGCTACTCTACAATGCTATTTTTTTGGTGTTGGGATTTTTTTTCCGTCAGTGTATTTTTCAAAAAGTGCAATCAAACTTTTTGGTGCCAACTGGGTATGCTTGTTCATCGTAAATTGAAAAATTTACACCGTGTGCGTGACAAGTTTTCCAGTCTACCAAAAATATAGAGGGTCAAATTTTCCAATTATACTTTAAATGGCAAAACACAGCTAATAAACCTTATTTGATACTTAATATGTATCTTTTATTCTAAACTAAGAAGGAATAATAATAGTACGTAAGATAATAACCCAGTAATAGAGAAAATAGCTGGATATGGTAAAGGAGGATCATAATTAATAACTTTACAATAACTGTTACTTAATAATTTTTCAAAAGCAGATATTTTTTTAAACAAAAAAGGACATTGTCTGAATCACAGTCAATGAAAGCAAAAGATGTAACATCTCCTTTGATGTAGTCTGTATGCGGCTATCTTTTGCATTTCATGTCCCTCACACTTTCTTTTTGTCTTAGATCACATATACCATTCCACTCTTCTTTTTTATGATTTGATGTTTTAATGCCTTTCACACGTGGAACGAAGGTCCAAACACATATCTAGCCGGGATTGGCTTTTCTTTTCCAGCTTTATCTTTTAATCGACTTCTTTTACAATTTCTTTATTTTTAGATACGTTTTCAGCTGATTTTTAAGAGGAGTATCAGTCAGTCTATCTGATTTCCTTTATTTTTTTTTCTACGTGGTATTTTCTCCGTAGGCTGAAATAATGCCCGTTATACAAGGAGGCACGTGTTGGAATGCGTGCCTCGAATGCTGTTGGAAAACCTGCCCCGTCTTCCATATTTTAAGTTTTATACTACATCGACAAATTGCGGTGTACATTATATGCAAAACGAATGCGTAGTTACGTGAAAAAATAAAATGCTGTTTAGCACAAGCAATATCAAAACAGTAAGTTTAATACCAGTACGTTTATTTTAAGTTTGAATAAAGGTTTGCAAGCTTGCTCACTCTCAAGATATGCAGAAAAAACCGCTTTCCGGCTATTTGACAGCAATTACGGAACTGAAATGTATATGATGTATATGATTTTTTGATGAACTTTTGATGAACTTTTTGTATATGATGAATGGTGTCTTACTACTTCCGCTAGTTTGCTCTCTGCCGTCATATAGCGATTAATTTCAAAACTAAAGCGAGTTGAAAACCGTGACCCTATGGAAAATGCCCCTCTGTCTTCTTTTTTATTGCATTTTTAATTTAAAATTTGAATGTTCTTACACGGAGTACTTTTTATAAAAAGATAAAGGCAAAATTAAAATAAAATCACATGAGACTGTTTAAAATTTTAGCAATAACATTATTACTAAAATACTCATTTCGAAATGCTCAAAATATTTTACGTTATAGTACTTACTCTAGCATATTCAGTGGCTTTCCTCGATATGTTTACCTCATAAATATCTTTGAGTTCAACATCATTGTAATTTTCTCTAATAACTGTTACTGCAAATATAACCTAGAAAGAAAGTAATTTAATAAATATGGCAATAAATAAATATAATAAATATAATAATAATAATAATTTTTGTAAAAATATTAATTGAGAATGTGCAAACTTAATCATACAAGTTGGAATCAATACTCCAGTCTCATGACTTATTTTAAAAGAATACACTAGTTTTATTTTCACTGTGTAATGACCGGTTTATATTACAAACGCACTAAAAGTTTTCAATTGTCGTAGATTCTGCTGCACGTCACCATTGTAATGGATAACTTTCATGGTTGAGGAAGGTTTAGTATGAAACCAGTGTCTGACGTATACACCGTGTTTTCATCCATTAGTCAGAATATCGCCAAATCAAAATCTACTTTTTCAATTCAAATATTTCGTTATAACTTGATATTCGATTAAACAACATTATTAACACCCACGCCCGCGCTGTGAATGAAAAGAGAAGCCATTTGAAATAATATGTAATACATACGCATGCAGTACTATGAATGGACTAATTAGTGTACACCATTCACTATAATGATAAACATTGCGGTTTAGGTGAAATAAATGTGTTAAGTAACAGATAACTTTATAAGACTTTGATAATATATTTAGTGTTATACAAGTGCTTTTCCACCAATTAATTAGCTTCATATTTCGTTATGACATGAGTTCCTTGTAAATTATACACTGAAGTTCCTTTTAAATTTTCTTATATGCATAAGAAGATTCATCTGAGTTTAAATGTATTTCTCTTTCTCAATAGTGGTGTTAGGCTTCTTTTTATTTTGTCAAAAAATTAACAGTACATTTCAAAGCATTAACAGTAAAATTCAAATGTTTACTTTTTTTATCGAATATTTTAAGAAAGTTCAGTAGATGAATAAACAAATTGAAACACATTGCACAAGTGTTCTTCAAAATTATTATAAAGTGTTTACACACGTTTTCTTTTAATTAATGAAATGTTTATTATTATTTAATAATTATCATAAAAAATACTCTACCTTTCTGTCTTTTCCGCGTAAAGCTTTGTCTTCAATAACAACACTAAAATTATATTCTGAGAAGTTGTATTGAAGTAAATCATCAGCGATGATATCTGGAAAAGAAAATGCGACACAACTTTTATTCAGTTGACATAAATCATTCACAATTTAATTTACCTATGGATATTATAAATAAGCTGACATTTCGATAAGAATACATTAGTTTAAACATGCGACGTTATTTTTAATTAATATGACATAGAAAAGTTTAGAATTTTGACTTTTCTCTGATTCTTGCTCATTATTTGAATAAGTGGCTTCATTTTTAATTAAAATGATATTTTATAATTCAGAAATTACACTTTACAAATGTAAACTTTTAATTTTATTGAATTTTAAAATGACATTTCTGCCTTCTTATACCGTTTATATGCAACAGTCGGAAGAAAAATTGCAAACTAATACTTTCATACATAACGACAATTCAAATAATTGTGATTCATTTTTAATTTCCGGTTTCTTTGAAAGTTAAAATACGCAGGACAAATTAATTTTTGTTTAGAGTCACAAATAAGAATAAAAATGTAATTTCTTTGACAAGAGAGTTTAAAATTGAAAACTGCCAGTTCTTAATTTATACTCTTAAATCATAGTAAAGTTGTTTAATACAAAGGTTTACATTTAAATTAATACTAAAAATACAAAATTAAGTGATTTTAAAAATATGTATTAAATCTTTGAAAAAAAATGATCATCCAATATTTTTTCAAAATATCCCATGCGCATTCCAAATAAATAAAAAGCTGTAATTATTTTCAGTATACACATGTAATACACGTATGAACACGACTGTGCATTAAATTTTTGCAAAGTCATTAAATAGGGATACGGGAATTTAAATGTAACAATAGGATAGAAATTAAAAGAAAAAAAAATCTACAGCTCACATGCATTTATTTTTTCTATAAAACTCATTCTTGTAAGATACGTTCATACATATATTGCAAGTGAATATTAAAAAATACAACTTTTTATTAATTTAAGATGCGCATGGTATATCTTAAATAAAAAAAGAATGTGTGTGTTAAAAAAATATCAAATTTTCATTTTAAAAAATATATATATTTAATTTTTAGTTTCAATACATATGCAAGCAACTTTACATATGATTACAAGTAAATATTAAAATTAAAAATTTTCAATATTAACGCCCCTTGTCCCTGAAAGTTAATGTTACAATAATTTCAGGAAATAGCGTAAGCACAAAGAGAGATATGGTTATTATTATTATTATTTTTTTTTTATTTCATCCTGTCTTGAAGCTATGTTTAATCTAATCATTCCCACGCCGTAGTTTTAAAGCCATAACAGTGAAGATTTCTACCTGTGTTTCATCCTTGTATTTGTCGTTCAATTTTCTGCAAGGAATTTAACGGTCAACAAAGGAAACAACGTTTTGTACAGAAAGGAATTTTTTCCATTGTTTCTTTGCAAGGAATTTCCTTCATTTTGAGGATGTTTCCCTGTTGTTATTTGTACTCAATTGTGAGTTCATAGTATATAAGGAAAATGACGGCCTCCTTTCCAACTTCTGTAAAAGTTCTACACATATTGTTGACTTCAGGATATCCCACGTACAGGTTTGTCTTTACATACAACACATAATTTCTGACTTCAGACAGTTTTGAGAACATTAAAAAGTGGTAAAAAACATAAATATTGCTCGAGATTAAAGAAAAAATTAAATTAGTATGTTCTCGTTAATTTTTTTTTTAAACTGCAGTTGAGTGGGATAACTTTACTACGTCTGAACAGCCGACAAATTTAACAGTCAAAGTCTTACTAGCAATAAAGGAATCGTAATACAGTTTGAAGAAAGGAATTTCTTTAAGACTAGTTTTAAAAAAACCGTGATTTTTGACTGCAAATTAAAATAAATGAATTCTGTCAAAAACTTAAAATTTTTAGGTTGTCTCTTTTTAAGCTGTAAGATAAATAAACGATAAAAGCACGTTACTAATAAAGCATAAAATACTGATAATGTAATATTTTCTAAGCCAGTATTTATTTTCCAGTTACAAAATCTTGCAAATCAGTTTTATGTTGGAGAATATTTTCAGAATGTCCTGCAAATGGCACATGTTTTTCGTTTGTTTCCTTCATTTCTTTGTTAGTGAACAGTTTAGCTTTCGAAAATATATTCTGAATTTTTGTTTAATCACTGACCCCAAAAGATGTTTTAATATGTATTTCAAAAGTTTATTTTACAAAATTTTCGGTCCAAATGATAAAAAAAATCTTTTTCCATTGCTTGCCTGAAAAATGATCCTAATACATAGTTACGTAGATCATTAGCATGCTGGCCCTGGAACAATTCCGGTTTGACTCCCTTCAAACAAAACTGCTCAAAAAACGTAATAAATAAACGCCATTCGTGCGACTTGAAATTTTCCATAAATATCTAAAAAAGTATAGAAATTAATCTACTCTGATTTAAAAATCTGAAAACCCACCCTTACACTGAATTTTAACAATTTTATTTTGCCCTTTTTGAGAAGAATTTACTCTATTGGGATAGTAAAGTTGAAACAGATTCGCAATTTTTGCGATTTATGAAGTTTTACTCAGGAAATGTAATAAAAACTCACACCATTGAACCAAACCACTTGAGAATTTGCGAAAATACGTTAAAAAATATAGGGAATGAAAAGCAATACTATAAGAATTTTAAAATCGACCCGTTCACGGTTTATAACGACTTCAGAAAATTGCTGCAACAGAGTAAACAAAAAAGTAAGAACAAAACGTTTTTATCGCTTTTTTTTTTTCCAAATGGGTATTTTCTTACTGTCATGTATAAAACTCCAGTCGTATTTTGTGTTCCTAATATAAAAGACGTCCCGGAAAAAAAATAACTTTAGCAATAGGTTGTAATCATAAAAAAATAGCAAAAGTTACAGGGCATTTTAAAACATGAACTCTTAGAACATGAAAAACGAAGTGAAGACAATACTCACCTACTGTGTAAAGAGTAGATCGAGGCCTGCTTATTGTTTCGTATTCTGTTAGCGGGTGTGCTCTGAATAGATTCTCTGTGTCATTTTCAATTTTCGTCACGAGATTGTTGACAGATTTTGAGTCCTTGTCGATTGCTCGGATCTGAAATTCGTAGTCTTTCGCATTCTGAAATTAAAATGAAAAAAAAAAATAGATATTATTCCTATTGTGGAATAGATAGATCGGGGTTAATGAGAATACGATAATGTTCCAACAGTAAGTATTGCCCTTTTTTTTTTTTTTTTTTTTAAAGAGAAAACGCTACACCAGGTGAAATAGACAATCGCCATAAGAATCCACGCCCATTGCTGATTGAATAAAAGAAAGAGTATCAGCAGTGGAGGAATGACGCATGCGCAGAGCGCCGAAGAAGAGCGAGTAGCAATAGACCGGCGTTCCCGAGGTTATTTGAGTACAAATCATGATGGCATTCAGACCGTGGCTGACGGGAAAGACAGGCTGCGGTGCTGACTTTGGTCACACCCCCTTTGCCCTCAAAGAATCATGCGACCTAAGGGGTGTGGCCATCTTACTGTGGTTATCTCGGACCAAGATGGCCAGAACTCCGAAGTCACATGACTCGGCGAGGACAGAATGGGTGTGACCAAATTCAGCACCGCAGCCTGTCTTTTTCGTCAGCCACGGGCATACACAATACATTCGCCTGGAAGTGAGTACTGTTGTCAAAGATTATCCTGTTGTATGAATTTGTTCCCTAGACGACAACATAAAAACACACTCAGCAAGGCTGACACAAAATCACATTCGTCCCTTCGGAGAGATTGGATCATCCAGCCTAAGGACTTGATTTTGTTCCATATGACTTTCAACTGCTCTCTGCATTTAAAAAAACAACTCTCTTGAGATTCACTTCTAAAACAATTCTGAGGGAAAGCATAATGTAAAACAATTCCTCGCATTGCAGAACATCGAGTTTTACCAGAGTGGTTTCTTCAAACTGATTGCACGCTATGGAAAATGTCTCAATGTCGATGACGACTATGCCGAAAATAGATTGCATTGTTTAAGATTGCCACGGTGTATTTGTTATTAGCAACAAAATTTATGCGTGAAAAAAACAACGAAATGTACTTTCGGGGCGTCTCTTGTATTTAGAAAACCAGGAGAACGTTATTTTAATTGGAAATTCAGTAGAATTTATTTAAAGACAAATCAAATAAGCACGAAACACGCAAAAATGTACTAAAATCAAGACCTCTTCATAAACTAAGCACAAGTCATCGGAGCTGTTATCTTCCGTGAAATGAACAAAAATTCAGAACTCAGAGAAGTGAAACCAAGATTAGAAGAAAGGTTTAGAATAAAAATAAACCCTGAAATTGTCAAACAAATTATCAGATCATATGGCACGATAGTAGAGTTTCTAGAAGAAAATGCGTCGTTATTCAGAATAGAAAAAAGTTACTCCAAAAAGCAATCTCATGACGGAAAAAACATTCGTTAGAGTATTGGTTACAAGTTGGGTAGAAGGCTTAAAAAAAGAATTAATAATGACTAATAAAAGTAATGATCCTTGAAAAACATCAGTATGCGAATATATTACGTATATTTTAATCACATCAATTAGACTACACTATTAGTACGCTTAATTATAAGTAAACATTCCGAAAGGATATTTGAAGCTACTAACGTTTACTCAATGACGTTATTTGGATGTGTACTATGCACATTTTTTTTTTTTTTTTTTTTTTGGTACGACTAATAATTTCTAGAATATCTATTCTTGCAAATCGATCCGAGGTAAGAGCTGATGTTAAAGCGAGTTAACTATTTTCCGTTGTTGACTTGGAAACCAATAAAAACAGCAATAGATCAAACTCTTGCGCCTAGAATGTCTAAGATCAAGGTTGAGCAAAAATATAAATGTTTTTCTTAGAAGGGCTGTCGCCGAATGTTTGTTAACTATATAACAGGACATGTCTATTACAGAAATATTTAAGAAAGTACAACAAATGAAGCGCAAATGTGCTATTCATATAATTAAAAATATTATTTTATTGCGTGATTTTTTAATAATACATTTTAAACAAAAAGTACGTAACTTCTTGAAGCATCAGAAATGAGTATCTTAAGTTTTGTACATGCATTAAAAAATGTGATGAGTATGACGCAATCGCAAAAAAATAGGATATATAATAAAAAAGACAAATTATTAATATGCTATTTAAATGAGATCTTTAAAAAATAGATAGTTGAAAAGTCTTTCTTTTTTTTAAACCAATAAATTCCGTAATAGACGCAGCTTATTGCCTTAAGATGTTTAAGTATCAAGGACTCAGTAAAATTTAACTATTCTACATAAATAAAAAATTTGGAGTGACTCCACTCGACTTTCCGAACAGTTACGATTAAGATCATTACCAAGAATTTCAATAAATTTTAATCGATGAATAATTTAAACATATATACCAAATTGAAGCTCAATCGAATCCACTGTTTAAACGCTAGCGCACTTTCAAGAATGTCTCCCCATAGGCCATAATGTAAAAGAAATCTTTGTCGTAGCCCTGTAGAAAAACTAAGTCCTACACACACCAAAATCAATATCGGTCTTAGGATGGTGGTTTATAACATGTATAACCAATTTGAGCTCAATCGAATGTACCGTTTAAACGCTAGCGCACTTTCAAGAATGTCTCCCCATAGGCCATAATGTAAAAGAAATATTTGTCGTAGCCCTGTAGAAAAACTATAAGTCCTATACACATCAAATTCAATATCGGTCTTATGATGGTGATTTATAACATGTATACTCGATTTGAGCTCAATCGAAAGTACTGTTTAAACGCTAGCGCACTTTCAAGAATTTTCCCCCATAGGCCATAATGTAAAAGAAATCTTTGTCGTAGCCCTGTAGAAAAACTATAAGTCCTACACACACCAAAATCAATATCGGTCTTATGATGGTGGTTTATAACATGTATACCCAATTTGAGCTCAATCGAATGTACCCCCATAGACCATAATGTAAAAGAAATCTTTGTCGTAGCCCTGTAGAAAAACTATAAGTCCTATACACACCAAAATCAATACCGGTCTTGCGACGGTAGTTTATAACATATATACCCAATTTGAGCACAATCGAATGCCCCGTTCAGGAGCTATCGTGTTCACTCACATACACACAAACCCTCATACACACACACACACACATACACACATACATACATACATCTCGTAAAAATAGCATAAATCAATTCAGAAGACCTCAAAACGTGTCAATACACCAAAATCTCGAATTCGAATTTTTTCATGATTACAATACTTTCCTTACATGGTACATGTTCGGAAAGTAAAAAGCACCAAAAAAAACTGGCGTTAAAATGCAAAGCCACGAAAAAACGTTTTAAATATCTCTGATAAAAAGATATTTTGATCAAGAAACATATACAAATATGAAATACATAAAAAAATCTTTTTAAGTGCTTTATTTTACAAAGACTTTAATTAATTCTACTTAAACCTTATAAAAATAGGATTATTAGAAAAAAATTATAATTAAAGAAAATGCACAACAGTTGGATTACAAACCATAGAAATAAAGGGCGGAGCTCGTGAATAACTTTACTAGACACAAAATGCATAAAAGCATCAAGTGCAAAAATGAAAATTTATGATGTGTAAACTTCTGAATTTTCGAAATGCATTTTTCTCATAATGATCTTGTCCCAGTAATACGTAGGAGCGTCAGATCACAAATGCTGTCTTGATCCACCGTGTAGTGATCATTAAAAAATCATCGAAAAGTTAAGGAAATTTCTTAATTGTTTAAGAAGAAATAGTAAACTTTTGCAGGGGAATTCGGAGATATTTTGGTGCACTAAGCTTTTCGTGGAAATTTGTAAAAGATTTTCCCCGGTTATCCTGCATTAATATTTATGTATACAGTAGAGATGAGACGGGCTCAGCCCGAGCCCGAAAGCCCGAGCCCGAGCCCGGGCCCGAACCGGGCTCGGGCTCTGTAATTCACAATTGTGTTCGGGCTCGGGCTCGTGAAAAATTTCTCCTTTATTGTACATACTGCTTGAAACAGTTTTTAAAAGGCGATTCATGAGGAAAATAAAACTACTTTTAAAAAAAATAAATAAAAATAGAGGCACGGGCGCCTAGAAGATGCGTGAAGTTTTTTGGGTATTTTAGAACGGCGGTTTATATTCCTTAGTTAGTCATGAGATCCAACATTTTTTGATAAAGAATGGATACAAAGAATTAGAAAGTGCATTGGGAGTTTGCAACTGTATTTGTCTTTAATTTGCACAAACGGCAAAATTTATTGTATTCTATCAATGAAGTAATTGAGTTTTTTTTTTCATCTTTAGTTAAACTTTCGGGCTCGGGCGGTCTCGGGATCCGACATAAATAATATTGCTCGGGCTCGGGCGGGCTCGGATTAAAAGTCCGCGGGCTCGGGCTTCAAAAAATGAGCTGGAACTCATCTCTAATCTAGGCATAGTGAAATTGCCATGCGCTACGCAAGAAAACTGCTTACAGCCCCCCCCCCTCCCCTGGAAGTTTAATATGGACACATGGAAAAGCATGAAAGATGCATGATGAACCTAATGTCAGGCAAAAGTTGTAGTTTTGTAAATTTTTTTGTTTTATGCCTTCCATTCGTAGTATTATTGTGCACATTGACGTGAATAAGGTATGTTTTCTTACTAAATCGTTGATGCTGAATAACTCTGTAACTGATCTTTTACAATATCTCGTACCGTTTTTGAGATAAGAAAGCTAACTGCAAATTTAGTATCAAGGTGGAGCTGTAAGTGGTTGTCTTGTGTAGCGCATGGCAACTTTACTATAACTAGAGACCACTTTTATGACTATAGATCTTGCCTTTAAGAATTTATCGGGTCGATGACGGATTTAAGCGGGCACACTGCATACACGTACAGAGGCAAATATCACCTTCTTATCGTACACCCGTTAATAATAATTAACCAAATTTGAAATATGGTTGCATAATCAAAATCTGGTTTCTTTGAATTTCACCACCATTCAACGAAATTTTTGTAATACAATCCATTCTAATTAAAAATTTTTACCCCCAGTTAGTATTTATTTTTAAACTACGAGCAAAAATTTAAATATAACATAAACGGTTTTAACTGATGAGTCATTAGTGTATGCACCGCAAGGGATCGCACATTGCTGAAACATTCTGATTGATATTCGTGTAGTCTGCATTTCTGCGATGCTTCTAAAAGATATTTGAGATTTCCTTTTTTATCCTTAGTTTAAACAAGTATCTTAAAGGCTAGTAGTGTTAATTAAAAATGGTCTTTTTTTATTGAGTTAGTATGTTCCAAAAAATAATTTTACAAACATCAAAAAGATTCAGTATTAGAAATGTTAAATAAGCTTGAAAACTCCCACTATTTAATCCATTTCAAGACGGGGTAACTGGATGATTCAAAATAGACGTTAAAGGGATTATCTTTTAAATCTTAAGGGATCGAACATACTTTCAATTAGAAAAGCTCGTCAAATAAAAAGTAGCTTTTAGATAAGGCCATTCCATTAGAGGCTGTATACAAATTAAAATATGAAATTTAATTTTTATACCGTTCCTCCTTCCTTTTAACTTAGATTTAGAAAGGTGTTGCTCTGTGTAAAAAGATTAACCCATTTGTGCCTGGATATTTTTGCAACTTTCTTCGATTTTTACTGATAACAGAAATAATAGATATATTTCTGATGTCAACTTCTTGAACAAGGGATGATTTCTTTTAAAAACATGCATAAAAATCGAAATATCAACATCCTACTGGGTCATGTTAAAATATTTTGTAGAGTTGAGGCTCAATACTCATGAATTAAGGCTAGGAAAAATAAATAACGTTTTCGACTAATAGAGAAAATGCCGTCCCAAAAAAGGGACACTAGGCATAAATGGGTTAATGAACAACATTTTTAAAAGTATAAGTGATAGTAAAGGTGGGACCGTATAAAAAAATAAATTTCTTAGTATTATACTATTTACACCCCCAGTAAAAAAAATGCTATATGAACTTTTCTCATTGAAAGTATGTCTCGATCATTTGCGGTTTAATAAAATAATCGCTTTAGTATGTATTTTGAATCACCCGGTATTTTGTATACCAATTTATCTGAAATAAAGAATGAATAAAATAGTGTAAGCATTTTTATTTTCATTTTATTGAGAAGTTTGAAAACTATTGTTATTTTTTATTTCTTTTATAATACGAGTTTTACCAATTATTGGGCCATTTTATTTTATTTATTTCATTTTTATTTTTATTTTTTGCAAACGTAGATATAGGACATCAATAGGTTTTGAAAGGATTACGCGACACATCATCGAAAAGAAAACATATACTAACTAGAAACAGAACGTAATTAGTGCAAATAATAAAGAAAGTAAAACAATTTTTATGTTCAAAGCAGACAATCCGAGATCCTCTTATGAAAAGAAGAAAAGTATGAGCAATTTTTGAACTCTTGAGTCGTTTTTTGATTTTCGGAGCATTGTGCTTAATTAGAGATGTTGTAAAAAGAAATTGGAAATAATGCTTGAATCGACTAATTTGATAAAAAATTCTGTATCAAATTAGTCGGTTGAAAGTTTCAAAACTTATTTCTTAATTAGCATGTTTAATTAAGTCAGCAAGCTTCTTATTTAGCAAAACTATTTTATCGAGTAATAGGTTTTTAATATGGCATACAGTTCCTTTTATAGAAGGACATTAAATGTAATTCTTTTAAAAGAACAAAAGTATCAAAGTGGTCTGGAAAGATCAGAAGTTTCGAAATTGATCTAGAAAATGGTCCAGAATAATAATGAAAACACTGATAGAGTAATATAACGTAATGAAATGGACAAATTTCTCCACTGAAAATAGGGTCTCGAATTTAATATTCGAGCTTATTTTGTAATAAAGATAATAATTTCATTTTAAAATGTTGATATATTCGACAAGTTTTCAACCCTTTTTCTTTTCAAAATATTAGCGTTGTTCTTTCATATACATCCAACTATGTAAATGGCAGCTGTTATCCAGAATCCTGTTATGACAGAATTATTCTATAACATAAAAGAATATCTGAAAGTCAGCTGGTCAAATGCTGGACACTGAAAGGAATATTCGCAATCGCAATTTTGGAATGATTGGAGTGAACTATGTTAAACATGGGCTTCATTGGGAGAGGGTAGAGGTCTTAAACTAGATTAAACCCCCTTTTCTACTTATGCACGCAAATGCTTAAAATTGATGTGGGGGTGAAAAAAGTTTTATAATTTTGTTAAGAGGTTCAAAAGTCTTGAAATTACGAAGAAAATTCTGTGTTTGGGATTTGTTAAGCTGATCTCAAGTCTAAACATTTAAATGTATGTTAAAAAATTCCAGTGTGAGCCCATACCTCCTATTTTTAAGCTCGTGAATACAATATCTACTCAAACAACTCGTATTTGTGTGATTTTACAGTTTGTTGCGTTAGACTTCTGTAATGCATCATAGATGGTGATAAATCATCACTCAAAACTGTAAACAGTTAAGATTATAATCGATAAAACCCCACATTAAAATATGTGGAAGAAATTTTACTCCTCGTATAACAGAATTGTAAGATCAGATAATGGAAAATATAAGTTGCATAATAATCAGTTACCTGTTAATCCGCCACTTAGTTCAAATAGGGGAGCAGTACCCGTATTTGAACTAAGTGTTTTATCCACTCTACCACGAAGGCCGAGTGGATAAAACACTCAAATGAGATTTGGCTGAAGGACCACCGTTTTTGTCTATACAGCGGCTGTCAACGAGTTTTGGTCGGTTTTCTCCAGATGAAACTTGAATACCCGTTAGAACCCCTTAAAAAGTCCTCCGAACGAGGAAACTTTCATCCTTTGCAGATAGCCCTTGTGTAACTTAGTCAGAACACAACACTACACAACCAAAATATGAACACAAATGTGCTTTTATATTTTTGCGAAAGTTGAATAAGTTGACTCAATTTACCAAAGATCTGTTTGGTAAATTGTGTAACTTGCACATTACGAATCGATGAAGTGTAACTGAAACCTTTTCTTCGCACTAACAACGATAAGTAAGACATCCATCACCAAAAATCTGTTTGAAACTATGGTAAACTTGTACACTCTTCTGTATCCAATTGTAAATATCAAGTTTGAAGTACCAGTAAAAATCTCTAAAATTATTTTTACCTCTCGTAGAAGAAACTAGAAAGTACTGATAATGGAAACTATAGGAATACAAACATCACTTTTCCGATTTTAAGAAAATGTTTATTTTTTTTTACAATAACTAACGTGAAAGTAAAGATAACGGAAAGGAAAACACATATATAAATAAATTATTGTTTTCATACAAACAACAATTGAAAAATAGATCAAGTAATGACACTAAATGGAGATACTTTATGTCTGAGAAATTCAAACGTAATATTTGGGATACAAAACTAATATTCCATGATATAGGGACGTATTTCATCGCAAATGATAGTGGAGTACATGACAATGCTTTTTCATATTTCATGAATGGGGTATCAAAATACATGCTCTATGTTAACTATCTCATTCATCATTCTGCCCATGTATATGCATTAATAATAGGGGGAATAATTTTCCAAACTATGACCTTTTTACAAAAGCGATGGCTTGGCGTTTTTCCAAAATATTCAATGGAATAAATATTTTATTACGACTTTATGCAGGCGACCTTTAACAAAATATAAAAATAGGCAAATAAGTGATGTAAAACGTAATTTGATTTCTTTTAACTTTGCAAAACTCTGAGATAGAAAAATGTATTTTATCTATTTTCATAGAAAAAAAAATGCAAAATTAAAACATTGAATACATTAGGTTGTATACATTTCCACGTACACGTAAACTGTTTACAAAATTTTCAACGCTCGAACAATGTTTGTCTATACTAAGTATTTGAATTAAGGGATTAGAAATATATGTAACATGGATCGATTAAAAGTGGGGCTAAATTTAAGCGCTAAAAATATGTTCAAGGTATTATCTTTATATTTAAAAAAAATCAAGCC
The DNA here is from genome assembly GCA_038373885.1 of Cheiracanthium punctorium. Taxonomy (NCBI): domain Eukaryota; kingdom Metazoa; phylum Arthropoda; class Arachnida; order Araneae; family Cheiracanthiidae; genus Cheiracanthium; species Cheiracanthium punctorium. The sequence continues at coordinate 1,519,388 of JAWZYV010011853.1, forward strand.
TTTAAATGTATTCTATTTAAATAGAGGAGAGAAATGCGGATTCATTCTCAAATATAGAATTTTTTATGTTATGGTTCCATACTAAGAAGTTAGTCAGTATCAAAATTTTTAATACTACTGACAAATATCTGGAAATACAATGCCATAACTACACTTTTATATGATTAAATTTATTTGATTTTAATGAATACAATTCCTACGTGATAATTATTGCATCGCCAGACATTATAAATTTTTTTGTGTTTGTTGATTGGTTTTGAATGCGAAATTTGTCCAAAAAATATTTGGAAAGCATGTAGTCCTCATACTAATGTTAGTTTTCCAACTACTTTCTTTACACATATTTCTGCTGGAAATTTAATTTCTTTTCAGGATATGTATCAAATGAAAAATGCGCAATTTTTCAGGACATATATGATATGAAATAAATACGTTTTGGGAGACATTTTCATGAGACTGCCCCTAAGAAACTCCACCAGTTTGTGAAAATTGGCAAGTGTAATTACAAATTAAATATTTATTTAACCACTAATGTTGCGTATCACACTTATCGTTACTACAGAAAACGGAAAAAAAAACCTTTCCAACTCTCCATATTATAATTAAAGAAATGTTTTTTTACAATATTAAATCTAGCTAATACACTCCACCACTCATCAAATAGTTAAATATAATTTTTTTAACGGTACATGATCATTTTTTAAACACTACAGTGCTATTAAAATCGAGCAGGTTTCTTAGCGTCGACACAATTTAAGGCATTTTCTAGATATACAGGGTTATCCAAATTAAACTTCCCCAACTCAGAGGCCTGTGCAGGATGTTGTATGGGTCATAATGTGATGAAATTTTGAAAACAGACACTTCAGATCACGCGCTCGTGATTTATTTAAAAAAGAAAATATTAGTACAAGAAGTTGCCGATAAGTGGCGCTGCAGATCAACAAGACGTTCTACAGATGTCCAATGTGTGTGCCGTGAGGGCCGTGGTAGCCCAGTGGTTAAGGCGTTGGACTCGTAACCGGAAGGTTGCGGGTTCGATACCGGCGTACCACTAAAGACCACCGTGTACATGCGGTGTATGTGCACGTTAAATCCGTGGTTCCGAAAGTCCTGTCGGCGATCGCTAGCAGTTTCCGAGGGGTGCCACTATTTAGAAGCCCCCCACCTTCTGATGAGGTTCCAAATTGTGGCGGGGAAATTCCGGGAAGGACGTATATATAGCTCTAAGCGACACATTCAGTGACGCGAGCTGTCTTCTCCTGGGAAATAAATAAATAATAATGCGTGTGCCGTAGTCAAATAGGGCATATCAACAGCACGAGAAACAGTTGGCACACTGACAACACCATGTGGCGATTGGCTAGTGGCGTCCACGACCGCCAAAGCAATGTCTTGTATGCGTGCAGAATCCACAACATGTCGTCCTCTACCTGGTGAAATTCCCAGCTGTCCGGTTCTTTCGAACTTCATCATGTCTCGCAAAGCGCGTGGTGTCATTGGTCCCTGGCGTAAGTTCTTCAACCGACGGAATGCTCTTATCTCAGCACAGGAGTTCTCGCCATTCTGGTAGAAAAGTTTCACTAATAGAGCTTTGTCTTTTAAAGTCGTCATTGTGCATCAGCGAGCTGGAAACAACTGCATGTGCAGCGCTTCCACTTTTGGATATGTGGCGCAGAAGCTTTATTTCTGCAAATCACGTTGGCGCAATATGCAAATTACTAGTGTTACAGCGCCACCTATCGGCAACTTCTTGTACTAATATATATATAAATATATTTTAATAAATCACGAGCGCGTGATCTGAAGTGTCTGTTTTCAAAATTTCATCACATTATGACCCATACAACATCCTGCACAATCCTCTGAGTTGGGGAAGTTTAATTTGGACAACCCTGTATTTGCTGATAACGCGGAGAGGGAGGGTAGAGTAAAATGTTGAAAGCCTCACAAGGTTTACAATTTTTGATAACTGATCGCCAAGTTTTGGCACCAAACAATGTCTTCAAAACCGAGCCAAACTTGGCGATATCGTTTACATTTGGCTAAAAACTGGCAAACGATTTTGATATGGATTTCAATTCCAATGAAGTGCTTTACGGAACAGAGAAGACAAATACGGTACACTCACAGATATGATGTACTTTCCAAATGATATTTATAAAGGTAAAGCATAGTTAGAATAGGCCTGACGAAGATTTGTAAACAGTTTTCATAGGCGATTTTTATATAGATTTCAATTCTGAAGAAGAGTTTGCGAAACAAGAAAGACGAACACGGCACACTCATGGATATGATGACCATTCCAAACAGTATTTAAAATGGTGAAGTATAGTTGGAATGAATGGCGAAGATTGTAAAACAGTTTTAGTAAGGTATTTTGAGATAGATTATACGATCCCAAAGATGTGTTTAATGGAACAAGAAAGGCCAACACGGCACATTCATCGATTATGATACCCATTCCAAACAGTATTTAAAATGGCGAATAAAGCAGTTTCTTGTCAATAATTTATTTATTTTCTTCACAGAACACTTGCCTTGAGTGGTCAGTTTTGGCGCACTCAGCGTTGGGACCTTTACATTGGTGTAGATTTCTGATTTCATATTTACAGGGTGTCCAAGAAAGGAGTACCTGTTTTAAGAATGTTTTAAAAGCAAATAGGTTTATTTAAATTTTATTGTGGGAAGCGAAGTGTGATGTCTGCATTTTTATTTTATTTTTTCGACACTTTTACTGCATTAGTACAAAATTTTTCCATCAGGTGGCGCTGCGGCTACTACAGTCAGAAACAGTTGTCGGCAATTGTATGACAATTTTCTCAAAATGTCTTCCGTTAATCGGAATTTCATACCAGAGTCACAGGATGAAATTAGCACGCACATTGAGCAATGTCTTTACCGAAACGGCTGCACTGTCTTGACGGAATAATCAATGCAGCTGCGATAGCGAAGCGCGATTTTGGCAGTAAACCACATCCTTCAAATGTCCCTAAAGAAAAAGTCACACGGATTTAAATCTGGTGAGTAAGATGGCCAGTTCATATCCTTGCCGGTTCCATTCCGGTAATTATCGCAATAACGCGGTCGTCAAAGTGACAAACGATTCTGCAGCCCCATTGGTTGGTAACAATTCGTACTAACGTCATAAAGTGCTTAAAAATAAACCTCCAGGCATCATGTATTTGTTTCCTGCGAGAATTTTGTAATAACTGTATTCGCTTGTTTTTTATTCATTTTTTAAAAACAGTTACTGCTTTTTTGGCAAACACTATATATATCTGATATATTTTTTACTCTTACAATTCGCAAAATGATGTATGGCCGTATATTCTGCTACAATTTAGCACAGTAATCGTAGCAGTTGAGCTAATTGCATGCTATCCGGTAAAGTGATGAATGATCAAAATACCCCACAGACATATAAGTTTCATTTTACAGGTACTCGCAGATGACGTGGCTCAATGCAGCTAAAATTATGTAACCTATATTGAGATATTCTGCGAACCGATGTAATTAGTAAGCTATCCAATGTTGCAGAAAAATGTAGAAATGCAAAGTTGCAGAGTTAAATCATTACAGAATATCTCCTCCGATACCATTGCTTGTATTCAAAATTTAGCCGTGTTTTTTTCAATAATACGGTTTCTGAAAATGTATAATTTTGTCTATTAAATATATATAAGTAATATGTTGGTAAATTCACACTTTTATTTTTGAAACCTTCATTACGATAAATGGCTTGATTACAAAAAATAATACATGCAATCGAAACTGTCAAGAAATTTAGTGGCTTTAACCTTTTTGTACGTTTACGTACTAAAATTTTTTTCATTTTCGAACCAAACCAAAAATGTAGATCATAGAGCACTTTTATATTACCACATTTCGAGGACTCATCTTCAGTCGCAAAATAATGAATTGCTTATTAGAAATTTACAAATAAAGATAGATAACATCTAGATTAAGTAGTAATTAGCTGTCAGAAATAACAAACGATGGCTTAGGATAAAAATAAGATGTTTTACTTGGAGAAACTTTCTTATCTCCCGAAGTAAATAGTTGGAATTGATATTAAGAAAATATAAAACTTTATTTATAGAACTACTGATAGAAGCAAAATATAGCAGTATATAATTTATGAATATATGACAGTTTCTGCTTGATGATTTAAGTTTTATGGATTTACGGATTCAAAAGACTACCATTCATTAATGTATACTGCCTACGATAAAATTGTGCGTTCAATTTATTTTTAATACTTTGCTCCATATTTTAAGACATTTTAATATAAGAAGAAAGAGCTTATAGATGTTTTACTATTATTACTAGGCATTCAGAGTTAGCGAGTCATTCATATAATTATCACTATACGTTTCCTAGTAAAACAATCGAATTTCAAACGTAAAAAAGGAATTGCATTAAGACACGTTTCAAAAATTAATATATGAATGCGTCATTGAATAATATTATTCAAGAGATAAATTTAAGTTTGTTTTTCTTTTTTTTTTTAATGTTTGTAGAAAGGATAACATGGCATATTTTTTAATTGTTGTTCAAGGAAACTAGTTATAGAAATGCGCACGGCAGCCTTAAATGTAATATTTAAGTTAAAAATATTAGACAGCAAAATTATTCAGAACACTTTTTTTTTTTGCATACTTTTAGAAATAATTAGATGGCAGAAGTATTTAATAATATCGCTTCTCAAAAAATGAGGGAAATGTAGCCAGTACAACACGAATTTTAACTAGGAAAAGAAAAAAATGTGCTCGATAGATTACATTATTATAACAAATTTTACGACAGAAAATTAAGATATTTTTTTTAAAAATCATATATTTCCACGTACGTAACAGAAGGCACATATTAAGAATAAAAGGAACGCATTCGCGTTCGGTCAGTGGAAAGAAAAAGGTAGTAATTTTAAACTTATGAGATGTTGAAACTTGGAAAGTAGATATCTTGTTATTAATTATACACATATAATTGCTTTCATTGAAAACATTTAAATTACAAGTCATGTTTTTAACATTTAAATCTGAAAATAACATTATGTTGTCATCGATCGACACGTCCCCGTCTTGGATTCTGTAGTTTCAAGCCGTTGCATGATGCATCATAAGTTTGTCATGCTCGTCACCACAGTTGGGCAAAATACGTCGAAAATATATTTTCGATACAAAATACAAGATGCATTAATTCAAACGCATTCAAACACAAAATACTTTCTGATTTGAAGAAATACAAAATACAAAATACGTGTATTTTCAAAATGCACACAAAATAGAAATAAAACTTAAAAAAGTATTTTAATTGCGAATAAGCTAAATTTTCCACTGAGATCCCAGTTTGTTTTATTCACATATATATTTATCATGAAAAACAAAAACAGTCGTAATAGTTGTATTAAATAAAACCTATTGTTCGTATTTTTTAAGACGATATCTTTCAATTTTTTACCTACATAGTAAATAAGATCCGAAACAGACTCTCTATTTCTGAGAAATTCCATTGATACTCAGAACGTAAAAGAAACAGCATTATTTGAAACTGTGTTCGTTAGTTTGTTTCAAAATAGCTTATAAAAAATAAATAGTCAAAAAGCCAACAAAAACAACAACAACAAAAAAAGAAAAGAAAAGAAATAAATTTTAAAAAAGCCAGTGTGTAAAATAAACCTGTACAAAAATAATTATTACTTATTGATTTCAATTAAACGTTTGAACACCAATAGCTTACTCCAATTTATTATAAAATTTAAGTTATACAGCACCAATATTTCCCCTGGTAGTGACTTAATAAATAATAATTTGGTAATAATTTCTTTTTTTGCAAAACTCTAAATCCCATGTCCCACTATCTATACCTATAAAATTTGCTTATTTATTTGCATCAAAATAGCTTACCTTGAAGCTTGAATAAAGTGTATGCCACTTTCTCAAATACAGTCCAATCCCGTTTTAGCAAAGTCCGTTACAGAGAAAATCTCGCTGTAGCGAAGACTTTTCTAGTTCTCCAATCAAATTGCAATACGGAAACACACTATCGGTATAGCAAAATTTAATTATAACGAAATGATTTCTCTGTTCCCCTGAACTTTTTTAAAACGGAATTCGACTGCATCTGATTTACTCAAACAAGCAGGAATATTTTTTTCTTAATCCTAAATTACTCACAGGCTTTATATACTCTGTTATTCGCTGAAATGAACTTCCGCTTCTAGTCGTAGGAGCATTGTCATTGACGTCTATTAAAGAAATGTTTCCAACCATGAGTAAATCTTTTCCTTCGATTCTGCAACTAACTCTAAAATCTGCAAATGACATATTATCAGCATCAAGTTCGGATATCAGCTGAACTGCTCCACTTCTGCTGTCTACAGAAACGATTTCACTACCTGGAAAAAAAAGTAATATGTATAGTATAATTTTGATGCTGATGATTATAATGAAATATTATGGATAGTACCACAATTTTAGTTTATAAGCAATATGCTCCATCAAATCTCTTATTGGAGATTGTAACCGATAAAAAAGTGAAGTAAAATGTATTGGATTTGGTGAATTTAAAATTTTTAAAAATACAAGTATAATAGCACAGTTTTTTAAAAATCAAATAAATCAATCTCGATAATGGTGATTTGGCAGACAAGCATTTTTGATTCGGAATAGTTTAATAAGTCCTTTAATGTGATACAACCATAAAATTGTTCATAATTTATCATTTTATGCTATGCATTCCGTATTAAGAAAAAAAAAGATATTGTGGGTTTGATTGAGAAAGATAATTAAAGCTTTGGATCGTATATATTCTTTCCCGTTTCTCATTTTATTTTTATATGTTCAGAAACTCGCTTTGTGTTCGAAATTTGCACTATAGGTGGTAAACAAAAGTATTGTACGAGGTCTGATTCTTTTTTCGGTAGTTTAAACATTCGAAGTTATCCATCTTGCATCCGAGTTTGGAACTGGACAACAAGGCGGGCCAAAAATACTCTTTTGCGCCGATTTTCGAAATCGAGGAGAGCCTAGGGCGGAAAAGTTGTCCCTTGGGTTGGTAAATACCCGTGTAATTTTTTTTTAATCTGACAATATCTTCACTGGTGGCACCGGCATCTTTAAAATAAGGGTATTTAGGCCAAAACATACATTTTCCGAAAACGTAATTTTTGCGAATTTTCAAAAATGCTATCAGCCGAATGCGAAAGCATTATTTGCATGATGCACCCTAAAAATAAGAAACAACTTTACCTCATGGTTCTTAACGATTTCCAAAATCCAGTAAAATTTTATTTTCGGGAAAAAAATGTCTGTTTTGGCCCAAATACTCGATTTTAAAGGTGCTGGTGCCAACTGAGATATTGTCCTACGTCAAAAAAAAAAATAATTTACACAGTTATGGACTAATCCAAGTGACACCTTTTCCGCACTAGGCTCTCATCGATTTTTAAAATCTTTTCAAAAGTGTATTTTTTGCCGGCCCTTCTGTACAAGGTCATGGCGGCTGAATCATGGTTTGGGGTGTTTTCTCTCTGCAGGTTTTGGAATCTTTAGCACCTGTACCAGCTTCTTTCAATGCAATTCGGTACGTAAAGTTACTAGATTGTGATTGTGTTCTAGGGCGATCTGCCAGTAAAGTTACTAGATGATCACTTCCATCCATCTATGTTGTATCGAAATCCTCTTGGAAATGAATTATAAATCATTTCAAATATTTCAGGAAGACAGCTTCATTCATCACAGGACCCCGCTGGTTACTACCTTTTTGAATGTGCATTTCTTTGACATTTTTGTCGAGAATTCAGCAGTTAGAGGCTCACACTTAAATTTGGTAAACCATTCCTGTGGAACGTTTCTGCAAACTCTTTGAATCTATGCCTCTTCCTGTACCTGCCACTATCAAGGACAGAGGACGCCCGACTCGTTATTAACTTCCTATCCCCAATACAGTGGTTCTTCAGTATACAATGAAGTTTAAATCATATCAATGAAGTTTAATCTAGGTCTTCTATTTCTTTCTCTACAAATCTAAGAACGAAATTTTTAGTTTTTTCTGTGTTGAAGATTTCCTTAAGTTCGAAATCTTGAAATCTTTACTGGATGTTGACGTTATAAAGTTTCTGCTTTTGGCCACTTCTACAGCAAAGTATGTTGCCTTGTAGTTTAGAGAGATAAACAAGGGGATTTCTCTTTTGGTTTTTATTTCTTATCAAAACTTTCCAGTAGCTGCATTTGTAATTGTAATAGAATTCTAACAATTCAAATTTTTGTAACTATTTTTAATTTTAATTTTTAGAAGATCTGTATAATAAAGATCTGAAAGATAGGTTTCAGGCAACCACTTTGTTCTTGTGATATATTTTAACCTGAATGCCATGATGCTTTAGATTAACTTAGGTTAATTTAACTTCATATGAAAGCTAATATACATTTTGCTCTTTTTCTAAAACCTTTTTTTTATTATTTATTTTCTTAAGTTCTCATCAAAATGTCAGAATTATTTTCTACTGTCAGGTTTATACATTTTAATTGTAAAAATTACACATCCCAATGCATACTTTTAACTTAATTTCCACATATAAATTTGTACATGCAATTTATTTGAAATATCCCCTTGCCATTCAAAAATTTGTCATATAAAAAATTCTATATTCAAAGTTAGTAAATAAAATAACCACAGAAAAAATATATACACCATTCTGAGCATAAAAAGTAATACAAGCTTGCAGCAAGAAAGATAAGGTGTTAGGTCTACCTTGATAAATCTCGACTCAGAGGTTTAATGCACGCCGACAGTTACTTTACTTTAGACCATCTTTAGATATTCACTGTGAGACGGAATTCATTAGAAATGCTGCTGTCTGCTAACTTATACTTCCCACATATTCCTGTAATGTTATTTATAGGAGAGACTTTCTTGCGAAACAAAATCTAATATAAAAAACTGGAATATATAAACATGAGAAAGCTTGACAAGTATTACGCCCAAGGGAACGATAAATTGATTAACTGATTTCTCGAATTATTATGAAGCTGCATAGATACTATGTTGTTGAGATTATCCAAGATTTGCATTCAGATGAAAAGTTAAAGCATCTAATAAGTACTAATTATGTATCAAAATATTTTGAGAGTCATTTTTTAAAAGTTTGTACACATTTAGTGAAAATTCAATAGAAATAACGGATATGTGAGGCACTCTGTGACCTCCAAAAGTTAATTTATCTTTTATTAAAGCAAGAAGTAAAGGAAAGGAAAAGAAAATTACACTGATCACATTTTTCAATAGTTATCAGAACAAATAATTCAAGACTTAAATAAGAGCTAAAATTATGTTCCTATCCCAATTATAGCTCTAGAAAAACGGAATTTTTTTTGTGGTTTCTCGAAAATTTGAAAAATTGAGAAAACACCTTATGCTTGCTACTTCCTCGCACAGAGTCGTAGTTATATTGTAACAGCTCAGTCTTCATGATACTAAATTTTCCGATTCAATTGAATAAAAAAATACTTGAAAACTTTGAAAAATGTTTTTGCTTTTTGGCAAAACTAAGATTGGTAAATTTCTCTTATTTAGTAACTTACCACCTTATCTACTGTGGACTGTAAATTGATTAAAGGAGCCGATTAATCGAACAAGATTTACAAGCGATTGAAAAACCTATCGAATAATGAAACTAATTAATTCTACTAAAATTCAATTCATTAACTATCTCAGTTAAAATAAAATAATATATATATATATATATATATATATATATATATATAACTTCTTTTAATGGAGAGAAATGTATAATCAAAGCTTTTTGCTGCATTTCATCTTTGACATAGCTCTCTTAAACATAGCAGATTATTCCATGAAAATTATCTATGAGATATATATCGTTTATACCAAAATCTTGTAAATTTTTTAACAAAGACGATATTATATGCTCGTCTGGAAACACCAGGTAAAAAAAAAGGATTATGTCCATGTCTACAGCAAAAATGATCTTGTGTCTCTTTCTGAAACATTTTGATTCCATTTTTGTGCGTGACCTTGGCAACGCTACACTAGGGCGATCTGCCAAAGGGGTAGGAGTGCCTTGGTAGGAGTGTAATAAAGTTATTAATTTGGGCTGTTTCAAATTATCAAGTTGCGTTGTGAATACATGAAAACCCAGGTTCGAATACACTTAGTTACAATATAATAAAAAGACGTTAAATACTTAAAACTATTGAAACATAAACTTAATTACAACGGATGGTGGTGGCTCAGCGAAATTAAAAATACATCCTATATAGACAGTGAAATTAAGGTGGAACGAATTAAAAATTACGTCAGCACAGAATTACACATTGGCGAGAACAAACACTTGGCTGAAATCAAAAACGCCAATTCCAGAGCAACCCTAACAGTTAATCCAATAAAATTAAAAATGACTTAATCGCGAGCAAATAATTCTAAAGACGTCGGAAGGGCAACAAATAATAAAAATGCCAACACCAAGCCAAAGGAGGGGAATCAAAAAGTCGTTGCGATAGCACACGAACGTAATATAATCTCTTTTTAGCTCATAACGCCGCCACCGGGTCTCATTACGTGAAACAAACAAATAAGAATAATGCATGCGGGAAAAGCGAAAATACAGATTTAAAAGCCGAAATGGCAGAAAAATGAAAACAGAAGTGATTTAGAATACATGATTTTGGATAGATTACATTAAAGAAAGTCAAAGTAAATGATTATTAAATTAGATATGTGATCTCCATCACAAGGAGGACTTTCTAAAGAGTTCTAACGCGTTTACACGTTACATCTGGAGAAAACCTACCAAAACTCCTGACCGTTAGATCGACAGCCGCGCGATAGGACCCGAACCCAGGACCTTCACACTTCGGCCATCTACCATTTTCAGTGGCATAACCACTGTGCCATGGTGAGGCTTTTGATACCATTTTACAACTGATTTGGTGAAAAACAATGTAGCATGTTACCACTCGTTTGCCAAATCGCAATCTGGCTTGGAGTTAAATGTTAAGCTTTTGAATTGTAGTATTTTAATTAATTACAGAATTCTTATCATAAAATCATTTGGATAGCTGCAAAGATATTTGCGCAATGTTTTTTTTAATTTAATGATACATTTTTATTACAATTATTTTGTTTATTATTTTTATTGTAATTTTGTCATATATTTTATTATATTTTTATAATACATTTTATTATAATTTTATATATTTTTTATATTTTTATTATATATTTAAAAAAAAACTTGTAAATGAATTCTGGACAGTTTCTGGACGGAAATAGAAATATAAGTAATAATTGAATATAAACAATCATTAAGGAAAAATAGTATATGAAAAATAGTAAAAAATGTCTTAATTTGGCTATTCCTCTTGGTACTCTCTTTTATTGACTTTTTTTGTACATTTCGAGTAGTAAGAATATTCATGTAATTAAAGACGTATACATTCTATAATTATTGTGAAATGAAAATTGTTAATGATGTTACAGAGTTACTGACTAGATTATGTTGACAATGTCCCACAATTTTATTTCACTAGACAGGAAAACCCTGTTCTCCGCAAATAAATGGATTTTTCTCTTCGATAAAAATTAATGTGAGCTATCGATTTGGTGTGATATTTTGTTTTAATTAGAAATGGTCGTTAGTTCTTCACTATGCCATTAAGTTTGTTTTAATAATGTATTTAAGTGTTAAAGTAATGAATAAAAGATAACAATTGCACATACATCCAAGGTTTTGTCAATCTTATGGTTAATATTTGACTAGCCAAAGTTTAAAAGAATGTGTTGAAACATAAAGAATGAATACTGAAGGGGTTTGATTTTCTTATGTATGGAAATTTTTGCCATATGTTTCAACAGAAGATTTTAATAAGTTTTAGTTCATAATGTATTCGTTTTACGTTTTACTCCATACTTTACATTTTAAAAAACATTGCTTCACATGATTACAAGAAAACTTATTTCACAGATCACAATTTTTCACTTAATCTTTCATATTAATAAAGAAATAAACCGGCACTGCTTATAAAAAAATCAAGCATAATGAAGAGAACTATAAATGAGATGTATTCCTATGCATAGCATGCAAAATTGTTTACATTTGTTTATTATTAAAGCGGCTTTTTTTTAAACATGTCTTTTATCAGAACCATTCATTATGTTAGCTTAAGATGATGCCGTTTCGGAGCTCATTTAGAAAGCTCATTAGGGACCTAATGAGTCTGTAATTTAAGTCTTTCCTTAAAATATTACATTCAGAAACTTTATTTTTAGTACCTTAATATATTAGCAAGTAACAAGGGGAAAAAATGCATTGTCGATAAGAGAAGATAAGATTTATCCTCTTTCACTCTTTATCGTTTTCCAAGATAATAAATAAATATTTTAATCGTTTTTGTGAGAGTGTATATTTTTTAATTTATATATATCTCAGACATTGCACAGTTGAATAAGGTAAGTTTTTGCAAAACATTTTTTTTCTGCTTATATAATGGTGATATTAAACGAATAAAAGTTGAGAAATAGAAACTGCATTTGTTTCAAAATTACAGAAACTGAAACAATGAAAAAAGTTAAAACTTCAGTAAATATTCTGCATAAAAAAAAAGTAAATTCGGATAATTAATTCAGAAATATTTTTCTGAAAGGTTTTAAGGAGTTGCAATTTATGTGACCTTTACGCATTCGCTGTGTTATTCGGTAACATTTCGGTTCGATATTTTTAACTTAAATCGCTAGGAAAATACTTTCACCAGATTTCTGAGTGTGGCAGGACTTTTTGCGACATTTTTCATACATTTCCTATGAAAATCAGAATAATAGTTAAAACAAAAAAGTAATTTATAAATATGAGTGTTTGTATTTGTTGTAAAAATATAATATTTAAATGGTTTTATAACCTGTGGCGCTTATGCGTAACAATTATCTCTCCAGTAGACTGTCTAATTTTAACTGGGTTAAAAAAAAACTTATCTCTGCATTTTAGGATAACCTAATTTTTAAAAATATTTCCCAGAAAGTAATTTAAAAGTGTAAATTTTCTTTCAAAATTGTCCACATGTATTTCAAAAGCAATCATCGTAAAAAAAGATAATTTTTATATAATACTAGCTATCACGCATGGCGTTGCCCGTGAACCGCTGTGGCATGCATTATGCATTAAGTCATATAATTTGCCACAAAAAAAAAAAACAAAAAAAAATGTCTGTTGATATTTGCTAATGATCATGGAAAAAATCCAATTTAGATCTCACAAAATTCATAAACAACCCGACACCCGACATTCTAAAATTTATCAAATTACAGAGAGTTAAATGGGCTGATCATCTGGCTAAAATGCAAGAAGATTGCTGCAGCAAAACTTTTTTCTGCCCATGGGAAACAAAGCCCATGGGAAATAGAACTCGGGTATAGTCCCACTAAGATGGACCGACTGTGTTGAAAAAGAAATAAATGTTCCAAAGGTTAACTCATTTGTGCCCAGATATTTTTTCGACTTTCTTCGATTTTTGCGATTAGAGTATCAACATTGCGATTAAGTTTTAGTTTTGCACAAATACAATTCAATTTTCTTGCTATTTATATTCGTTTTGAGAAAAATAATTGAAATGTTCTAAAAGTTGCAATGATTTTGGCAGCTTCCGCAATTACTAACAAATACGTCAAATGTATTACAAAAAGAAAAGAAAGTGTAAATTAAAATCTGAAACACTTTCATATTTTAAATGCCCACTAAAGTGCTGTATGTTAAATGAGTATCATAATCCATACGTCGTCCCTATTTTTCTTCCTTAATCCATTAGGTTGAAAAGTGTATCATTATTCCTGAGTGTGCCGTATTTTTTCATACTTGTTCCATAAAACACTTCTTCGGAATCGAAATCTATGAAAATTGCTTACTAAACCTGTTTTACAATCTTCGACAAGAATAGTCTAACTATACTTCACCATAATAAATACGTTTGCAATGTGTATTATAATCCATGAGTGCTCCGTGTTTGTCTTTTTTTTCCACAAAATACTTCTGCAGAACTGAAATTTATCTTAAAATCTTCTACGAAAACTGTTTAACAGTCTTCGCCAAGAATATTCTAACTATACTCCACCTTTTTAAACACTCTTTGGAACGCTATCATTATCCATGAGTGTACCGTATTTTTCTTCCCTGTTCCATAAAACACGCCTTTGGAATTGAAATCTATATTAAAATCGCCTACTAAAATTATCTTACAATCTTCGCCAGGCATATTCTAACTATGCTTCTCCTTTGTAACAAACTGTCGCGTTTTTCAGTTTTTAGCCAAATGTGGAAGATATCGCCAAGCTTGGTTCAGTTTTAAGGACTTCTTTTTTGGCGCCAAACTTGGATATAAATCATAAAAAATTGCAATCCGTGGCAACTTTTAACATTTTATTCTCCCCCCACCCACCCACTAACCGCGCTATGCACAGTTTTCACACATTTGAAAAGTGCCTCGCCGTGATAAATCGTGTAGACAAGTTATGTCGACTCTAAAATATCTGATTGATTTTAAAAGCACTCAAGTGATAAAAAGAAAAGTTGAAACAAAATGTACTGAGGTCGAAATCGAATATTTACTGTGGAATAATTTTGACATTTGAATATGACAGTTTGCAATTAGCTTTTTTAAAGTCTTTTTGGTCGGGACATGCCGTTTAGAAGCATTGGCCACTACCAGTGGCCTACCCAAGGTGAGGGGGGGATAGGGGATTACAACTCCCCCATTTTTTGCCATACAAAATCTATATTCTTCACTTCCTAATCACGCACACGTATACATACATATACGTGAGTTGCAGTAGTCGTAACTTCCCCCCTCCCCCTATGAAGAATTTCAGGCTACGCCACTGCCACTACTCATTGACAGTAATCTTTGTCGTCTTTCTCATGGAGGCATCTAATCACTTCAGGTGTGGGCCAATGGACGGATGGAATGACACACAAGCCCATGCCGGAAATCGAAGTCCAACAGTGGTCAAGCGACTGAACTCCGTTCCCGTAAGAACACAGAAAGTGAAGCAGCATCAGGTTTGGGAGGGTGAACTCCTCTCTCAGCTGGACTTCTGCGGGACCGTGCACGCTAATGGGAACTGGTGCACGTAAATTCCGTCGTAGCTCTAATGTTCAGACAATATACGCGGCAGGGGTGCCATTTCGGGTGGTGGTTGGTCCCTCATCTGGAATTTGTTCAAAATGAGGGACCAACAAGCAGAAGTCCAACCCCCTCTGGGGGCAATGGCAGCTATTTCCATGGTCATGATAACAACAATAAAGGGAACTAAACACGGGCCCCTGATTGGGTAGTATAGTTCTTTAGCCATTACACGACCCAAGTAGCGCTTTCCATAAAGTAACGACAACTAATTAAGATATACAAATACTCGCCTTCAATTGTATCGCAACAAGCGATGTAACAGTGCTCTATTAAGAGAATAGCATCTACTTACACTTAAGTAGATGAATTTCGAGCAACCTTCCGAATTATCTTTCAATGATCATGCAGAACAGTTTAAAGCGCATGAATTTAGATTTGTAGTTGCAAACTCGGAAAGGCTTCGTAATCTAATTTACGTGAAATGTAAAGCGATGTTATCTTTTCAGGTATTTGACGCACGAAGGGCTTAATCAAATTGAGTAGTTCACTGTTAAATATATTTTGAGTAGTACAAAAGCATCGAAATAAAGGTACTACAAATAAGGATTTTGAACAATAGGTACTGAAAACAGCGGAATAGAAATGAAATAATAACTGCTCAGCAGTGCACAAAAAATAATCTACCAGTTAAATTTAACAAAAAATTCGCAAAGATACTTGTCGCATGAGAAAATAATATTGCTTGCATTTTTTTTTTCTTTTGTATTTCTAATTATCTAAATAAAATTAAGAATGTACACATATGTGCTTTAGTCCATACTGCACAATCTTTATAACTGAAATTTACAAATGCGCATTTTTTATTACTATCCAAATCTGTAATAATATTTATCTATCAACTATTCAAATAACATAAAAAAGAAGAACAAAAACAGTAACATTTTAAAAGCAAATAAAAATCAGTATTCGCTAATGAGTTTTTAATTTTTTTTGGAATTCTAACATTTTTATTTATATTTAAACTGATTAATTTAAATTCAATATGTTTCATAAAAAAGTATAATCGGTAGAAGCAGCCCTGGAGCAACTAATTCCAAAATGCAAAATTAAACAAAAACTGCTTCAATTGACGAATAGCATAGTTAGGTGTTTTATTTTTTGAAAAAAATCCCTTTTCATATTTGCGACAGTCGGCATTTTTATTTTTTGAAAGATCACTGGAAAAGGAACTTTTATTTCGCCTTCTTTCCTCGTAAAGCGAAGAAGTAAAAAATTAAATTTAAATAAATAAATGACACTACAAAGTCTTCGGCAAACAAAGTTGCAACACTTGAACGACAAGATACTTTTATTCAGAAATCTCATTTATTTGTAAAATATGGAAGTGGTATGCATCACATATAAATTAACGAGAATTTTTTTTTATGATAAAAGAAATGCTGTTGATAAATAAATGAAATTACATGTATGCTTTCAAAGTGGACTTTTGCTTGGATTTCTCCAACACCTGAAGACATTTCCGTGGATTATAAATCAGTTCCAATTATTAAAGCTTTTGGATATTGGACTTCCAGATATTGGATACCAGAATTTCTGAGAAATTGGCCAACCAAAATGACTTTTGGAACCTTGCAACTTATTATGCACGTGTACGGCATCTGCACAGCTTATTGCTGTGGTGAGATGGAAACCGAATTCTCAACCGTTCTGTTACTAGTTCTGCACTTTGAATACTAAAACACCATCAGGTGTTTTAAATTTCAAACATGGGTCACCGAAATGCAATCACGACATCGATTTTTAATATTATTCAGGGGTAACATAATTGAACATAGAAAGATAAATCTTGTAAGATGCTTTTGTAAACAGCAGAAACTTGCTCGTGTTACATCGAAATGCGAAGATAAAAATCAGTGTTTGATGCTATTGAAAAGTCTGATTTATATTTGATACTCTCTTATATACTACATCATGCTTTTTGCATTTCCTGTGTTGTAGCAACGTTTTTCTTTTCTTTTTAAACCTTAAAAACATAAATTAATTCATTCAAAACAGATTAATCATTTTAGATTGTCCTTAAAGTATATTTAAAACTGAAAACGTGAGAGCAAAACAGCGTTTATAAATTAATATTCCTTTCTGTTATTATGCAGTTCACGTTGCATTTTATGCTTCCCATAAAGATTTCATATCTCATAAAAATTATTTGTGTTTTTTAGAACACTTTAGTACTACTTACAAATAAATGATTAAAAAAATATTATATCATTTATGGGTACGTGGGTATTCAAATTTCTACAGTTACACACACACACAGAATAAATACTTTATTTCAGATACTCTAATGAATTATTAAAAAACAGTCACCTCATTTTTTAGTTCATTGTCTTTTTAGGAATAAATATAAATCTATAAATTTAACACTTTCGAATAAAATTGATAAACTGAACAATAATCTTAAATTAGTAAAACCTAACTCAAAACACCATAAAATAAGCTGCGTTAGCTCTCGAGAATTTTATTGGAAAACCTATCCTTCGACTGAATAATCTCACAATGCCAATTTAACTCTGTGTGAACAGCAGTTTTCATAACTTAAAACAATAGCCTGTCAAATCTGAAAACAAATGTTATTCGGAATTATGGAAAACGGATGTATACTATTGACATGCTACGCACGGGATTACAAATTCCCACAAACCCAAAAGTAATTATAATTGTAATAATAAGATAATATTTGTAAAATATATTCGATTGCCATGCATAAAATACACACTGAGGAGATAAATCGCAGTTACTGGTTTGTTTAGTAACTCAATTTCTAAATTTAAAGGCCATTGCAAACACCATTTATGAAATGTAAATATTGACTGCTGCATAAAGTATGCGTTCTTTAATAACATGGAATAACTTTGAAAAATCTCTAATGCGGAATTGAAAACGTTCAACAAAATCTGCTTAAAAAAAACAAAAGACCATTGCTATTCTTAAGGGGTTGTTCTCTCTAAGAATGTAATATCCATACTGACTTATCATTATATTGAATTTTCCAGACATAGGTAAACAAACAACGTTCGCCGGAACGTGATCTGAATTGGCAATTTTCTTCCCTGACCACTTTTAGACACGAGACTAAACATTCTGCAGACACACATTTTAGACTTCCCTAGACATCTCTAGACATGTTTTGAATGTCTTAGTCATTCTAAAGGATGGCTGCATTCTGAACTAAAAATGGATACGCAGATTTCAACCATGGCATTTAGCCTGTACACTACATGTGCTAAAGGTCGATTTTTAAAAAAAGTTAAGTTTAACAAAATGCGCACTAGGTGGCACTTTGCATGACGAAATCAGCTCAAAAAGAAGTACCCAAATTAGTTCATGAATGTTTAAGAATATTGAATAAATGTCAAAATTCTTTGTAAATTGTGAAATAGCCACTTTGTAGTTAAATTTTCTGTTATTTCAAGCAAAGCGCAAACTGGTGAACAATTTTTGAACATTTTTTTTTTTTCAAAATTCCGTGATCTCATATTATGTGTATTAAATATACGAAATTTACTTACAATCCGTCACTCATTTTTACTGTAGAACACTGTTTATAGGGAATTTTTAATTAAACCACCCTGTACATCAACATAAATGAGAGGATTTCCAATATAAACATGGAATTAATACTCGCAGAAGAGTACACGAGGAATCTCGCATTTATCTTCGCTAATTCTCGCATTTATCTTCACACTTTTGATTAAAAAATTTCAAAATATGTTTCAGTTACTTGGTATTTAAAACTTTCACAATTCATGTCTTTTATTTCAAATGATTACGTTTGAAAGATAAATTAAAATATATATATATATATATACTGATCTTGTAAGAATGGATGCTAATTGCGGGATCTATTATTTGAATTAAAATTTTTCTAGTAGCATTTACTTGATGTGTTAACAAACAGTTTTCATCGTTAATCGTTACACTTTCATGCAGTACAACAAAAGTAAGGGGTTACTTCAAATATTTGTTCAAAATATGATAGAAAGAAAATTCAGCCAGAAATTTTCAGATCGTAAAACAAATCAAAATGCTGATGAGTTTTTCTTTCTCGAAATATATATTAATTTTTTTAAATGCGATTCAACAACGAGGAAATTTGTTTAAAATTTGCATAATAACTTTTGATTTGTTTCCAGAGACATATCGGCTGTCAGTTCCTTATAGAGCAAATCATCGACAACCTACGCAAATGTACTGAGTTACACAGAGAAGATTTTTATTAGAGTACATTTTATGCTTCGCAATTATGCATATTTTTTATACGTTTTAAAAATTTAAATGTGAGATTTATGAATGTATTATTCAATTTAATAGATTCTATCAAAACAGGGTTCTAAAATCGTTTGAATATCCCTCGGCAGATCTGCAGATAAAATTGTTTCATTTTATATATGAATAATAAATTAGTCTTTAGTTTCAAAAATAACCATTTTTAACGTAAAGATCAGGTTTTATCCGCCCAGGACGGATAAAACTGTATTTATATGGGGTAATCAAAAAATCGTTGTTTTATTGACTACTGAAGTAGTTAAGGAAAAAAATAAAAATAAGACACATAAAAGGTACATTTTGTCAGGATATAATTCCCAAATTAAATAGTTCACCATTCATCAGCTGAGAAAAAGCTCTACTGACTACAAAAGTAGAGGAGTGAGAACTGTAAAAAGTAAACAGGTGAAAAAGCATGTTTCCACTCGAAAGTACCTAATTAGAACTATAAATTAGTAAAACTAGTCACGACCTAAAACGTAAGTAATTTCAAATTTAGTATTTGAAAATTATAATAAATTGAGCTGATTCATTAGCTTTGGGCCATTTTTAAGACCAGATATCATAAACAAAGATCTTTTTTCAGTTCCCTCTGTTCCTTGTGACGAAGCGCTTTGAATGAGGAAGACCAAAATAATTTTTGGTCGAAACGACGTATCAACTTACATGCAACATCGTATGTGTTTTTTTCTCACAAAATTTTTTATTTACTTTATCATTTAAGACCAGTATTTTTAGTGTTTTTTTCGAAAGGTTTGCCATGCTCTTAAGTATTGCTACAGACTTACAGTAGAAACACTTCATCGCACCTGACAGTGGTTTGACCAGGATATTTCGTTACATAAGACACAAGCTGTCCGGTTCTACTGGCCAAAACATATTTTCAACATATTTTAAACGTTATGCAAATCTAAATATTGTTAGTCATATGAAAAGCAATATTTAAATATGATTATGAAGCAAACACATTCCGTTCTCTGTCTTTTACACTTATCTTCACCCTGTATAGACAATTTTGTAAACGACTTTCTTTTTAAGTCAAAATAATAATAATTAAAAAAATAAAAATTTATGTGAATATTTTTCGCAAACGGTTTTTCTCTATTACGATTTTCCTTATTTTGGTAAGTTTTTAAATTTAAGAGAAACGTTCGAATGATACGAATTGTATGTATATACACAGTGTCCCAAGAACATTGACTAAGCTTTTTTTTTCTTAAATTTTGATCACAGACATATACGGCAAATTACTGTTACATAAGAAAGGTACACAATTTTATGGCACCGATTCAAATTTTGAGATAAAATCAAAATAAATAAAAAAATTTAATTTTTATATGGCCCCCGAACAAAATTTTCTAGTTAGAAAAATGTGTCCCATACATTAAATAGCATGTGATTTTGGTAAAAAAAATACAAATAAATTAATTTTGTCAGGCCCTTCAGAATTTTTAGAACACATCTTTACAAGCTGTAGTATACACAGTAATAAATAATAAAATGCATCTTTCGAAACTTTAATAAAAAATTCTTAAAAATCGAAAATTTAACGTGATGTGTTACTCTTCGCAAATTTTTGCTTTCTAACTCAATGTTGAAGACATTTTTCTGAAAATTTCATAATTCAAAGGACACTCTTGTTTCATTTATTAGTGTTTAGTGCAGCTTATAGAGGAACACTTTCAATTTTTTCGAGTGTCTAGCTTAATTAGTTTATTTTTCTTTGTGTATGAAGTCCGTGAGAGAGATTTCGCTTCTTTGAACACAATCGTACCCATATCCATAATTTTACAATGGAAAGAATGGAAGAATATTTCTCCATATGCTCCATTGTTCAGCTGTGAGATAGAAGTTGTTGAGAAAAACAGGAATAGTGCTTTTGAAATATACAAAACAAAGCATGTATTGTCAAATTTAACATTCAAATCACTCATTAAGTATTAATTTAATATAAAAGCTATGGAGAAAATATTGACCGCAATTAATTTTATAAATTTACCTTTATTCATTGAAAACAGTTAAAACATAAGGAGCTGAAAAAAGTGCACGTTAAAAGTGAAAGGAAAAGCGTGCGGCGGATGCTGGATTTGATCCCGTGAATTCCGTGCGATAACTGAAGGCGTTATCAAACCGGACAAAAAGTATCCACTTACCCCGCCTTCAATATCCGAGGTGTTACCTCCACGGAGGTGATTTTGTGCCGCCGCACAAGTATCAGTATCGAAGAACAGCTGTATAAACTGCCTAACTCTGAAAATGAGTAGTCGTTTACATCACTCGGCTTAACTACCACCAATATGACTTTCTATCGAAACGTCGCTTGCGTGCCACACAACCGGAGGTGTAAAAAAAAGCTCATTGACTCTGCAGTACACAATTGACTGCCAAGTTGCTGCTAGTTAAATGGAGCAATGGCAAAGGATCGCGCGTCCCCCCTCCCTCGATTTGGAGACATTTGCGCAATCTGCCCCACTCTTCTTCTATATCGATGGTTACAAACAAATGAGATTGTAAAACATGATGTATGAGTTCAACTAATATAGCAACAGAAATAGAAAAATAAATCTTCAAATAATTGTTTTCACCAAAGAGCTTTTCAGTGATAATCAACCAACAAACTATTCCTCTTCAACTAAATTTTTAAATAAAAGTCCGCCTTCCTTTAACCCCTTAAGTTTCGATCCCGTCAAAATCACGGGCTAAGCTTTCTCCCTGTATTTCTCGCGTCCGTGATATTTCCGGGCAATAGTGTTCAAATATTATGCGCCAGAAAGATAAGAGCATTCTTATGCAAAGTTTTTCTTTTTATCTCATTTTACACAAAAGATGATAATAATAGTCTATTTTTAATTTAATTTGGATATAGTTTATTTTTTAAATAGATGGTAGCAGTACTCAATTACATGTATTTGTGATATGCATTGTGCAATCTTGGCTCAATTTTTTTACACATGTTCAAAGAAAACTTTACAAATATTTATTTTACGAAGTAAGTTTAATAAAATTCCCCTTTAGTGTTTAAAACATACACTTTTAATGATTCCCTGCTTACTGCAAAACACACATTCGGTCACTATAACCCTGAATGTTGGTTTTTCCTAGAAATTGAACCATTTTTTTTCTTTCGCTCTAAAAAAAATGTCCAAAACCTTAAAACAAATACATACATTGTGCATGCACTTATTTTTCACACAATTTTCTGCAATTAAAAAAATAGGCACTTTTATGGCCGTTTACTTGAAAATAATACGACCTTTAAGGGGTTAAACTAGATACAAGCATGCTTCACTAAATTATTAATATTAAAGACATTCCGTACGAATAAATGTCTTTGTGTTTGGAATTATGAATTTTAAGTCTGCCATTTTAAAAATATTTAAATGTTTTAAGCAATTTTTTATAAAACTAATTAACTTAGAGAGCGTGACATACGAAGCTGCACGGAATCAAATAACACCAGAAAATTTAAACTTTAAACAGAACTGTAATAAATTAATCCGAGCTTCTCAAAGAAAGTCTTGCTTTCTTTTTGGAAAACATTTATCGAAGAAATGAAACTTTAAAGTGTTTGTAACAATTACAACGCTGAGCCCATAAATTATAAAATATATCATTATGCGAAGTATACGCCCTCTTGCGTGACATTCATCTTTTGATTATGTTAGCTGTTAAGAATTTTAAGTTCTTTTAAATGATGCTTTTCTTAAATATCCCTCTCAGCATTTTGTAATTGTCCAAAAAGAAACTTAAAGTGCTTTCCTGAAAATATGCAGTAAAAAAGCATTAATGTTTTGCAATGTTTTGCATTCAAGTTGGCGAAATGTTTTGCATTCAAGTATGCCAGATAACTACTGCTTGGAATCATGCATTGAATTATGTTTGAGTGACTGGCATTACTATAATAATTAAACTTGCATTAAAATAAATAAAAACTTTGTACAAAAAACACACATAAAATGATACTTATAGAAAGGTTTCGACTGAAAATTCGTTCAGTCTTCCTCAGTCAAAGCCCTTCGTTTCACAAAACAGTGGGAACTGAAAAAGTTCTTTTTCAGTTCCCACTGTTTTGTGACTGAACGAATTTTCAGTCGAAATGATCGTACCTTTCTATAAGTATCATTTTATGTGTTTTTCACATAAAGTTTTTATTTATTTTACCATTTAACAGTGTTTGGAGTGTTTTTTCCGTAAACTTACATTACATTCTTCCAGACGATACACTTGAATAAAGAAAGATTGAGCTGAACTGTGGTTACGTTTGACAGATAACTTCATTGAGATAAACTATGGCAAACTATTTAAAGAAATAAATTAAAATCTCAGTTACTTTAAGGGTAAAACCATTAATAAGGGTAAACCATTGAGAGAGGAATACAAGATCAAAACATTTTTTACAAATCTCCAGCGCGCCAACGAGATTCGGAATCAAACAGTGATGTGGTGTAAATTACAGTCTTCATTATCCAATTATTAATCAATTTATAAATATTGTTCATGTGATAACGAAAAAAATATTTCGAATACATATCCAAACGGAAATTTCATTTTCAAATCATCAACCATACGGCACTATGACGTCCTAACAGGTAAACATATTGGTTGACTGATGACGTTATCTGATGACTTTATGTCATCATGCGACAGTATGTGTACGTCGCAGAGAATGTGCGGCGATGCCGCCTAGGACAGTTTTTGCGACCTCCCATAATGACTACCATGGAAGTCATAAAGATCTGCAACATCACATATCCATCCGACAATGGACGTCACATTGTGAAAAATTCACAATTAAAATTGCAACGTCACACCTTTGACAGGAAGGGACGTCACATAAAGTGCAAATTTCCATCACAGTTGTGATTTGACGAACGTGACGAAATATATGCCCCCATGACGACACTGCCAACTTGATTTCTGTGTGGGCAATTTCAGGCAATCCTTTTTTCGCAAGTATGGTTCTTTTGGAATATTGGCTATCGCTATAATTATTAACTCGCACATAATGACAACGTTTGGGACTTTCAAATGACTTCTGTGGGTGACTAAAGCGGACCTAACTGGAGCGGAATTTCATAACATTGTAATTTTATGAAATTCCGCTCCAGTTAGGTCCGCTTCATAACCCACAGAAGTCATTTTGAGTTATTTATAAATGACTTTTTGGTGCCCTGCATAAAATAAATCTATATTCACACCTGGATCCCATCACACGATTTTTACTTTATGAAACGTGACTTTTCTGACAATCCAAAACAATAATAGATTGATACCCATTTGAAATTACAGAAATCATTTTGAGTTATTTATAAATGACTTTTTGGAGCCGGCATAAAATAAATCTACATTCATACCTTCATCCTATCACACGATTTTTACTTTGTAAAACCTGACTTTTCTGACAATGATAAGGGGTAACACATTCATACGCATTTGAATTTCACAATACGTATAAATTCCACAGCCACAGGTCACGTTTGCTTAACTATGTTCCAAAACTGCCAAAACGCAGCATCCGACAAAAATTATTCAAACGGAAAGAAAGTAATTGAATTAAGTTCAATCCATCTTCAATTAAGTAAATTGATAGAGTAATTTTCCTTTAATATTTATGCAATGGGAAATTGTAAAGCTCTGGTCTTGTCCCAGAAATCGTAGTTATTAAACAGAAGTAGCTGTATTTTCCTAGTTTCAGATTATTTTTATTTTTGCAATTAAATGAAAATAATATTTTCTGGAAAAGCAGGATTCATTTGCTTTGAAGTTATCTGTTTTTCTTTTGAACGAGAAAAAAGTCTTAATAAAAATAAGTAAACTGTTATCCTTCAATGTTTCGTTATTATTGCACTTATTTATTTAATGTAATGTGTTTTGGAGTGGAATCATTTGAAAAATGGAGGGAGCAGAAATCCAATTTACGAATTAATGCAAAGAAAAAAAAATTACAATGATTTATGAACTGTAGTTTCAGTTTTTCCGAATATGAAGTGAACTTGGGATAAAATAAGGACAAATTCAATAGCCTCAGCTTCGAAACAGAACCTATGGATAAAAACATAACGGATAAAAATATTTATAGCTATTGTCTAAAAAGTGCAAAATCCAACATGGTGCTCTTTTTTTGTCAGGATTGCTATAAATAAATTTTAAAAAATGTCAGAAAAATGAGTTTCGTGATTTCAATAATTCACCTCAAAATAATTCATAAACTATGTATTATTTATATACAAATTAAGTACTGCTCCGTTTTATTTGCTAGAACATTATTCTCATTCCCTTCCTTGCATTCCTCTGTCATTTCTTTTCAAGTTAATTGTTCATAACTCCCTCATACGTTTCCTTTCAGCCATGATATTTATATCTTAATATGATGCATTTATGTTTTTTTTTTATTAAAAGCAAGTACTACACATACCGAAAGATATACATTTGCTTCTTAATACAGAAGTATATCATTTCTTCTGTATCATGAGGAAATTTCATGAGGATTCTCCATATAACATAAATAATAATCAACAAGATAAAATCAACAACATAAACAAAGCAGCAGTGTCTTCTACGAAACTTTCTAAAAAAAAAAAAAAACATGTATTTGAAATTAGATTGCAAAATTTTCCAAAGCGTGGGACATTTTGCAAAACTTTCCAGTCTCGAGCTTGCTTTTTTTTTAATTTCGTTACTGATACTGTTTTTTCTTTCTTTCTTTCTTTTTTTTTTTACCGTAGACTTTAACCTGTGAAAGTAAGAAATTTTTTTTAAAATTAGATTTATAAGCTTTTGATGTCTGAAAAATTGCTCGATGTAATTAATTTTTATCTGTGTTAAAAAATTTTATAATTTTTTTCACATCAGTTTTAAATGTTTTATAGGCTTAAAGGCGAGGCAGACCTAAAATTAGGCAGAGACAGAGGACTTTTAATGTCTAGAGTATTTGCCGTCTGCAAAATTCAGGAAAGCATGAAATATCGCAATTTGCTTTTTTTTTTCCTACTTCACAATTAACAAGTCTAAATTGTTCCAATATTTTTTATTCTTAATCACTAGTTACAGTTATACTTTCAATGTAATAGGATAATTAAAACAGAAAGAAAAATTATACACCGTTTTGAAAAGGTGTAAGATACGTAAGGTATAAGCATACTTTGCAATTCAAAAATGCTTCGTACAATTTAAACTTTTCTTGGCATATTTATTTTTAAAAATGTATTTCAAAACAGTCACTTTTAGTTAAAAGAAATTTTATCATGTAGCCCTAAAACTTGTTTTCATGTCAAGTGACTTCTTTTACTCTATAAATTACATACTATATGTTATTTTCCATTTTAACAATCATTAAAAACAATGTATTAGAAAAACCAGAAATATCCACGAAGCTTTCATACAGACGCAATCAATGTCTGAGACATCAGACTCATTCTCCACATAGATATATTTCTGGTTTAACATTGTCAAAATATACGTTACATCCATCCATACAAGATGATATCTAGACTAATGCCCAAGTACTTTACACTGTGTTAAGTTTGATATGTAAAAGCAAGATACTCAATTTCCTAGTGCGTCATCCATCACCCATATGTTTTGACGTTAAACACATTAAGCAGTTTCTAAATCTAAAATTTATTGCTAACAGACCTGAGAATAAATGTCTGCTTCAGCATTCTTTTCCTTTAAAGGAGATAACATCACGCTTGGATCAATGCCCAGAGAATTTACCTTTTTTTAATTTTCCCAAGAGGAAAATCACCCATGAAAACTTTTTTTTGAGTAATTGACGTGCAACATAAATTTCACTAAGTTCATCAGATTATTTTCATTTGCAAAGTTTCATTTAAGGGTCAGCTTAAATAATTTTCTTAGCATAACTTTAAATATTAACCCTTTAACGCGCGGTGGTCGCGCCATGAAAACTCATCTTTCCAACCTGTCAGCTGCTATTAAAAAAAAATATGGTTAAATAGTCCCAAAGCCAAAACAATACAACCGTTGCCATATATGGAATTAACTAGTAACAACATGGGGTCGATCGAATCGCCCATCGCGTGCTACAGAGCTAAAGTTCTTTTCTAACACAGCCGGCTGTGCGGCGACGAATAGCGACATCGGCTCGATATGTGCCGCTCTAGACCTGGCTGAACTCCAAGATGTCCAGTTTTCTCGAATCGAGCGATCATTGTCTTGAGAACTTGTGGAAGTAACCCTAGTAGCACAACTAGTTCAAAAAACGTTCAAATTACGTTAGAAACTCGTTTTCCGACGTTAAAAAACGTGTTTTAAACGTCTTTTGGACTGATTGTGCTACTAGGGAATGGTCCTTTATGCAAATTTTTCAATCGACGAAACTCTCAAACTGCAGCTTGAGTATTTCCTTTGTTTTCATAAAACGACACGAGCAAAGCTCGTTCTGGCAGTGTGACAGCCATTGCTGATAAGTTTATCCTCAGTTTTATCCCCTTTTATGACCAGAGCAGTAGCTGAAAACCAAGGGTTTATGCAAATTTTTCTGATTACATTGCGAAATTGCAATTATAATGACAATTTCAGTTTCTTCATTTTTTTCCCTTTTCATGTGAGGAATAGAAATTAAAAAAGAAATACCCCACATTGCATGTTTTTTTTTTTTTTTTTTTTTTTTTTTTTTTTTTTCGATTGTGCCTTTTCAGCATATTTTCTGTTGTACAGCACCATCTATCGGTGCTTCTAGAACTAATTGCTTTCGTGTAATCCGCTGCCCCATGTCTTGAATAGCACGTTCAATAATTTTGGAGCCTTAACGTTGAATAGTTCAATGTATAGAGAGCTCAGGGAAGGGGTGTTTTAATTCTGACCACCTTGTATTATTTTTCGAATATCAGGACCTCGAAAGAGAAAGGGAGAATCCTGAAATTGGTACGTTTGGAAATCGAGCTCAACGCTTTGAAAGTGCTTCGGGACACCACAATACTGTCTGTCTGCGTTTAGCGTGGGAAATTGGCAAATGGTCAATAAAGGTGAATCCAGATGTACCGCCTAGGAGGGGAGGAAGCGAGCAGTGAATGCACGTCTTTCGTCTTGTTCATTGAATTCTTATTCTTAGTTTAATTGATTTGATAATATCGATCTGAATTTTGTGGTTGTATTTGTAAACAAATTATTCCTAAAGAAATAAATGCTGGAACATCTCAGAATAAATTGTTTCGAAGTCACACGGCAAGGACTCATCCGATTGGCACCTCCACCAACTTATGGCCATGCCTGTTTCCGCCTCCAAACTGGATGTTTACGTTTTTATTAAATCGTAAGTCAAACAGCACCTTGCTCTTTTTCTGCAAACTATGGGAGTACAAAGGGTTAACCATGGCAAAAAACGACCGACATACCTACGTGTTACCTACATGTGTCTGACTTGGAAAAACAAATAAAAAGAAAATCGATTTTTCGAGTGCGCCCTTTCTATTCCAAGGTCCTGATATCAGGTTTGTATGATGAAGAAACAAAGTGTGATGTTTCGAAATAGAAATTTACCTTTCTAGTCAAAGCGAATGGTAACACAAACATGTGTCAACACTGTGAATTGCAAATTTTCATTTCTTTGCGAAATTCATGTTTAAATTATATGATAGGATGACTTTTTTCTAGAATAATATGAGAGGTACACAATATCAAAAGAACTCTGAAAAGCTGTACTGCGATAAATATTTGTTATTCAAAATAACATTTTTGCCTTCAGAAGTAGGATTCAAGTATTGAGCGTTGTTAATGTTTTTACGTTTCGTCTCTGTTATGATAAAAACTAATATGATTGTCTTAAGAAATAAGATCCGAAATTATTTCAGTGCTTTTTGAAAAACTCTTTAAAATGCAACAAGTACTACGTGTCTCATTAAAAAATTATGAAAACCAGCTTCTTTGTAAACTTTGATGTATTTGCAACTATAGGCAATTATTCTGTCGCTTTTCTCTTTCATTAAAAATTCCATTATAATTTCAGCTAAAGTAAGTTTTTCCATAAGTGACAAAGCTATTGCTTAAATTAGATTCTCGTGATACAAAGGGCTCACATTAGTTCATTTTCTCGCAGTAACTTTATTAATTCTGCTTAAGTAGTATTTAACATAACAATTTACTGTCGTGCTAACACAATTTCGATATTTATGGAACAATTTTCTTTCTTAATATAATTTGTTTATTTCTGTGACAAAATTCTATATCCACTGCTACTTTCCAATTATCATTTCTCACCTGAATTTTCGCGGTTATCCTAAAAGTTGTTTGAAACGTATGTCTAAATTGCAGTAAAATTATGCATCTGATCGAAAACTGCAACGTGTTAAATCGTTGCGTGTTCGAACATGCGTGTTCGAATAACCATCACCATACCAGTAGACTAAAATTAACTAGCTGTAATCTCGAAAACTAAGCAGAGATTTTTGAAACAGTATACATATTACAGTATAATACGTATACTGTTGCAGAAAATTCTGCTTAGTTTTCGGGTTCGTAGCTTGGAAGACCAGTGTATATGGAAAGTTCTAGAAACATCCCAGCTTTCAGGACTTTGAATAAATTTTACTGTTTCTAGCAATTTCGACGAACAATCTCCAATGCACACTTCACAGAAATTTACACAGCCGACTGCATTTTTTCAGAGGTGGGACCATTTTTAAGTATATTTTTTGAGACTAGTAAAACTAATTTTGTATTCAAAACTAAGTTTGTTTTGATTGAAATATATTTATGTCTCTAAAGCACATTTTAATGGACGACTGACCAGAGAGTTCAATGAATTGAAATTAATTTGGGCATTCTTCTAAAAGAACTAATAATGCTATAACAGAATTTTCAGTAAGATATATGGTGGTACGATATGCAAAAATTATACCTAAATTTAGTAGCAATGGATGCGTACATGTACTGTAAGTTATAAACACTTTTCAAATTTTAAAGCGTTGTTAAAAAGTGGTAGAAATTAAATGACAGAAATTATACTAGAGATTTTTTCCGGCGGAAAGCATTCTAAATGCTAATAAAACCTGAACAGGTGATTTCGAAAAATGCGAAATTTCTGAAACAATAATAGATAAAAACCAAAACGAAAAATTAAAAGAAAAATTAATGTATTAGAAAGGAGAAGTGAATGGAGACTTGAAATTTAATAAACCAGAAAACACTTTAAATAATTTTAACAAAATTAGAACTTTCTATA
Source organism: Cheiracanthium punctorium (assembly GCA_038373885.1). Classification (NCBI taxonomy): domain Eukaryota; kingdom Metazoa; phylum Arthropoda; class Arachnida; order Araneae; family Cheiracanthiidae; genus Cheiracanthium; species Cheiracanthium punctorium. The sequence continues at coordinate 1,550,033 of JAWZYV010011853.1, forward strand.
TTTGTTTTTAAAACAAGATATGAAATACAGTTACAGTAAATCGATTTTCTATAAAAGAAAAACAGCTCAAAATACCTGAAGGAACGCTGTACTCAACAGATACATTGGGACACACGCTTGACAGACCAGGGTTCATAAGATAGTCCATCTCGGCACCAACTATGCTGTCTTCGGGAACAGTGTACTCTGCCTGTTTGCTTGGAAAACAGGCGTGCATTTCAGAAGAGCAGTAGTCTTCCATAGTGCCCGAAAACCCAACTTGTATTTCGCATTTCCTTGAAGACTGCCTGTCATTCTTCGAATGGCCAAAGAGTGTGATGTTTAAGTAAACTTTGTGACGTCTCCTTCCTAGGAAGAAAGAATTTTTGTAATTTAGCCATATAACGTTCGGTGATCGAGGCCACCTAATTCCAGCCCTTTCATTGCTAGTCAAATATATAAATATATGTATAGATATATAGATATGTATGTATGTATATATAAAACCTGCTGAAATCGCAAACTTCTAAAACGTTTTAAAACTGCGTAGTTAAAGAACAAAGGAAACTTGCTTTTAAAAACTGTAACTACTACATAGCCCCTATCAGTTTCTTTCTAAATTTTTTGTCAGTCCCCGATGTTTGTCTGACTGACTCCTTTGAACCAAAACTTCTTGCGGCCCAGATATAGGTTGGTCCAATCATTGCAAGTTCTAAGGTCACGGGACAAGACGTCAAAGAGTTCATAAAAAGGTTGACACAGCATGGAGAGCTCTCTTTTGTGTGGCCGCGACTGTAAACAAAACATGTACTCAAGTGGGTAAAATAAAAGTATGGTGTAAACGAGAAATCTGCTGATTTGTGATCCAGTCGGGCAGCCAGTTGAACGCATCAGGGGCAAAGTATGGCCCCATCTGGGGTCAGACTACGGAAAAACACTCCACGATGTTGAATGGACTCTTCCACTGCCCTGGTCAGCCCGCCATGATGTTATATATATATATATATATATATATATCAGGTTGCAACGAAAGTTTTGCGCCAGATTTGCTTGAGTCAGCTCACGCGGTACCCAACTATTGACCTTATATGTCAAGTTTTTATGCTTAGTGAGTCTAATGAACATGGCACTAAAGTCTAGCTCTTTTAGCTAGCTCTCGAGTGGATGAATATTTTATCTTCTTGCACAAATTGTCGTAGGCGGGACTCATCAGCATCAATAGGCCGGCCAAAGCGCTCTGCTTCTTTAATATCCTGGTCCTCGTTTTTGAACTTTCGGTACCAAATCTTCACAGTGTCACGATTCAACAGTAGTACCTTAAGCAGTATACGTGATTCAGTGTCATTCTGTAGCTGACTTTTTGCGACAGAACTGAGAGTAAATGATGGATCAATCTGGTACCGTGGTAGTTCCATTTCAGACACCTTATACTTAATCATAACGATATTGTTTTACAGATTCCACAACACAGTTCTCTAAAACAAGTCTTTTCTTTCAAATAACAAAAATCGTTTTATAAAATATTGGCAAAGACACCAACGGAAACTGCTTGTGCAGGCAATACTTGGAGTGGCGGAAAACTTTCGTTACAACCTAATATATATATATATATATATATATAACTAGCAGACCCGGCCACGCGTTGCTGTGGCTGAGTGATTTAAGCAGGATTCGAAAGACAAAATTTAACACAAATTAACATAAAATTTAATAACATTTATTTAATAAATACTTTAAATATTTTAATTTGATATATATACTCTAAATATCTTTAATCGTAATAAATCACAGTTAATGTTCAATGAAGCGCCAATCGATGTACAATATTTTTTGTCAATCGGTCTTTTGTTAATGCAAATAAACTTGATGGTCTTCCTACTCGTGAACACGCCACGTATAATTGCCCATGGGAGAAACATGGATTTTCAAAGTCTAAGCCGCAAATAGACATGTTTGGCCTGAGATTTATTTATAGACATCGCGAAAGCTAAGCGAATGGGAAACTGTAGTCTTTTAAATGGTATGGGAGAATTGGATATCATCGGAATACGTGGTAATAAAACAATTTCTCCTTTAAACTTTTCTGTCAAAATAGTTGCTTCAAGAACGTTTCCAGTGATTCTTTTGATCACCAAACGTGTACCGTTGCATAGTTTAGGAGGGTTTAAATTACGCAGTAGAATAATCGGTGATCCAATTTTCAATCGAAGATTGTGTGGTGGCATTCCTGATATGTCTAAAGAATTTAAAAATTCAATTGGGAAAGTCACTGCCTCACGATTACTAAGCCAGTCATGATTTAAATAGTTATTTAGTATGTCCTGGAAGACACTCTCAATCAGTTCATTTTTAGTTTGAACAACAGTACAGAAATTATCTAAAGATTGGATTTCCTCCCAATTTGGATTACACGTAAATGTTATAAACAAATCTGGACGACCGTAATGACGTACATAAGTCATTGCATCCTGCATGTATTCTTGCATGTTTCGTGGGCTACCTATGTAGCTGGAAGGTAAAATAACAGCACTACCAATTTCATTGGTGTTTAAATTTCCATCGACGTTTCCAACAATAGCATCTCGTAAGTGAATGTAATCCTCTGATCGTAGTTTAGCTTGGTTGAACCGAATGAATTGCAAACGTTCGCTTTCAATCTTAGCAAACATTTCCACAACGTATTGATGATACAATTGACGATATCGAAGGATATAGTTGTCCTGATTGTGCCTAATCATTAATCGATACGCATAGTAGTTCATTGAACTAACCTTTTTATTTAATTGATTACAATTGACTGGATCAGACTGATTCATGAGCTCTTTCAATACGTGCATATCGAGTCTTCTTGCTACGGGCAGTAAGCATAAGCGTAAAGTTTTCAAAATTATTGGGGGGGCCGGGCCCCACAACCACATATATTCACGTCAATGGGGTATATACATATGAGTTAAAAGTCGTAACCCCCCCCCCCGGCCCATGAAAAATTTCTGGCTACGCCACTGATTCACGTACATATAACTTACTCATAGTTTCCAACTACTACGGAATATAATTAACCACTTTTTCTACATGACTTTTCAGCTTAAAATATAGAAAGAATTTTGTGATGCGCTCGCGAGCTGGTTACTATTTTGAAAAAAATAATTAAACATACTGTTTACAAAAAGTGGTTATATTCCATAGTTGGCAGCTATGACTTACTATATATAAGTGTAAATTATTGGAGGCGCTCGATCTCTATGGGTCCATAGAATTCTACACCAATGTAAGGTAAGTATCCATGTTATAGTATCTTCCTACCATGTTATAAGTTAAAAATAAAAGCAAAGTAAAAAATCCAAAGGGAAAAAAAAAACATTTTCAATGAGATAGTGCATTTAGACACATCTGAACTTTTCTTCATTTCATACTTTACATTGCATAATCTGATTTTAATTAACCAGAGCCTGCCGAGGGCAGCTTATAGTAACATTTTGTGTTACAGGGCGTCACAATGAATACTAAATCATGATTGAAATCAAAAGAAGAAAATTTTTAAAAGTACAAGTAAAGGTTTTTTTTAAACATTTGTAAATAGCGTGAATACTTTTTTTTATGTTAGTATAAATTAGTTTTCTGTATTTAGTGATAAATTATTGGGTGGGCTCAGCCCCTATCCACAATTTATTGGGGGGGCTCGAGCCTCACGGGCCCATATAACTCTACGCCTATGGCAGTAAGGTTAGATTTTTTGGGTCGCATATTACTAAAAGTAGTGCTTGGTATAGGCAAAATAAGACATGTATAGTGTGCAGTCTAAGAAACTGTATCACATTAAGGTGTGGCGCCATCTATGAGATGCAAAGGACAGTGTTTTACAGTTCTCTGTAAAGAAATTCTCTTAAGGCGCCATCTGTTCCAGCCTTAATGGTCTCAAACGGAAATATTGGACCTACGATTGGAACCTACGATTAATAACAACAATCAACGTAATCAGAATATCAGTTGACCCGTTTTTGAGTTATTTCGGAACATACACACGGACACTGGATTTTTATATATTAAGATAAGATAAGATAAGATATATGAAAAATATATAATACGTTCTTTTAGGTTTCTTCCTCTGTAAAATGAGAATTTTTCTGTAAATAAAACATACGCAAATAATAAGATGTCGTTTAAAGCAAGAACTGTTAAACTGTTCTTTTTTTTTTCAAAACAATAAAAAAGTTATCTCGGTTGCCAATTTCGGAAAAAATAAAATAAAATGCTTTTATCCCTTTAGAAGCAGACGATAAGCTATGAGTTGAGTATTTCAATATCGCAGATATTATTAATTTTCTTCGTAGTAATGTTCCAATATTTTTGGCCGTGTTCGTGACTGCCGGTTTGAATAAACACTTTTTCTTGAATTTATGCAGTACACAAATACATATTAAACTACAGTTGTACATAAAGAAATTCTCTTAAGGCGCCATCTGTTCCAGACTTATGGAACCTACGATTAATAACAACAATCAACATTGATGATCAGTTTTTTATTAATTATTAATTTTTGAGACCATTAATTTGAATAATAACTATCCTATTATCTAAGTTGGACCAAATTACATATATATGCAAACTTTCATGAATATCAGTTGACCCGTTTTTGAGTTATTTTGGAACATACACACGGACACTGGATTTTTATATATTAAGATTAAATTAAATAGCCACAACGTACATAAAGTGCACAGCTAGCTTTGCGGACGCTCAGCCAGCTGCGTCAAAGGAGTTCTTCGTCTCTCTGGCCCACGATGGGCGATTAGATCAACCTCCACATTGCTGGTAGTTAAATTGGCGTATGGCAACGATTGCACTTTTCCAGCGTTAGTCAGTATATCCAGTTGTTCTATATAGATGTGTAAATTATTGCACTTCAAAGGGTTGAAATAATAATAATTATAATTGGACTTCATAACTAATTTCTTGTCTACAATTAATAAATTTAAGTACAAGGAAAAAGATTTTTTTCAAAGCTTTCAGGAGTAACATGGTGAAAATAATAAATCTTAGTTATTCATGTTGTCGCATAATTTAATCTTAACATTTATAAAAAAAAAGTTTTTTAGTGTCTTGAAATTTAATATAAGTAGATTTTTTGGTTCGGAATTGTTATTTGCCGAGAATAAAATAAGTAAAAGCTATAATTAAATTTGTTTCCGTTAAGACGATTCTTACTCAAATTACATAGGAACACCGCCTAAATAAACAATAAAAAAATACATGCATGAATAACAGCCATTTTTAGAATGATCTCGTTGAATAAGTGTTTTATGAAATATGCATCGTTATTTGTTTTGGCGGCGAAAGCCACTTTAAGGAAGTAAAAATAGCTCTACCATTCTTTTAATTGAATATTTTTGCATCGCATCATAAAAATTCACTATAATGCATTGTTAAACATACATCCGAATTTTATGTATTTTGTTTTGCATTAAAAGACGTCATAAAGCGTGGCTGTCTTTCTAACGATCTGGAGTTCTGGGTGGTTTTCTTCAGATTTAATGTGAATTCGCGTTAGAGCCCCTTAAAAAGTCCTCCACCCAAGGCAAAGATAATCATTTGTTGATGTGTGTTGTATTACATCCATTTACTGTGAATATTTTGTAATTCTTGTGAATGGACAGACAATATCAGGGTCTGTTCACTTACTGGACTATTGTACCAGTTTTTACTTGAAACTCCAGAAAAGCTAAATCCAATAACTTAAAAGTTCCCGCAATGCACAGACTTACACAGATAAATACAAAAAGTTGCATTAAAAAGAAGCCGACCGAGTTGTATGGTGGGTGAAGCACCTTACTCCGGTTTCGGGTTCAACTACCGGCGGCCGGGGTTCGATCCTCGACTGGGCGTGGTTGTCATGTCCGTCCCTTCATAGAGGGCGACGTTGGTCCATCTACTAGGTGCCCCCATAATAAAGAGACCAACAATTCCGGCCTGTTGTGGCCAAAGCGTTCTAGGCGAGGCTGGCCATTAGAAGAAAAAAAAAAAACATTAAAAATAATTTTTTTTTTGAGCAATTGTGCCTAATTTTTTTTTTTTTTTTTTTTTTTTTTTTACGGGTCAGTTCACCCTACATAATTTTAACAGTAATCTATGTTTACCGATGATAATTAAAGCGTTGCCAGACAGCCTGAGGTTGAATTCGAAATCACATGGGCTTAGCTATAGCTTTCTCATTTCTCATTGGGGGTGTGGGGGGGGTCCATTCTTGCTGTAAAATTTGATTGTCAGTCAGTTTTGCTATAAATATCTGGTAAAAATTTTCAATAGCGCTAAAAATTTTAAAATTCATTTTAGTAAATTGTGTCTGTTAAGCGCTGAATTAAAGATGTTTTCAAAATTGTAATATTCAATAGTAATATTATAGTAATTCAATTTTATATAATAGTATTCAATTAGTAATATTAATTATTATTTTTTTTTAATTTTAAAATACAGTAATGTATGCTATTTTGAGCGATAGATTCAAACGGTGACTGTTCGGCTATAATTAGCGTTTGTGCGCAGACTGAGGGGGTGTCCAGACCTCCCCTTACCCCCATCCCTCCCCCTCTTTATATACTTCCGTGCGAAATCACAAATACTTTTCAACTTCATAAGGAAAGTATCGGTTAAGTTCATTTTTGACTTCCTTCCAAAATACATTCTCTGAAAATTTCGTAATCACCTGTACTCTATGCACGATAACCAAAGAGAACTATTTTTACACCACATGGGTTAAACTCACGACGACCAATGGGAAACGGGGGGGGGGAAGCAATGTCAATCCTTGTAACGGAGCTCGTTATTAACTAACTTTCATTTAAAAAAAAAAATGTCGAAAGAAAGAAAAGAAACAAAACTATTGTGGATAGAGATATTGCGTGCTGGTGCGGTGTCCGTAACAAAAGCTGGCGCGGAGAGACCTTTAGCATTTAGGATAGGAAATGGAATTGTATCCATTAGCTGGTAAGTTTCGCTGTGCGTTCACAACGACTCTGCAGGAATACTAATTAGCTGTCCGGAGCGTTTGCGACAGAAAACTCCGTTACGATAGAGGATTGCGTTACTACAACGTATGGTTACAGAGATAAGATTATTTTTATTCGGTCTCAATAAATTGGTGTTAAGAGTGCCCGAGTCGGTCCGATAAATTTACGCCTGCAAGTATTATTGCGGTAGCTGTCTTCCATTTATAAACGAAGTACGAAGATAATACTTTTTTTTTTAATACGAACCGTCTTTGACTATGTGAAATGAAATAAAAATTTGAGTGGTCTCAAAAAAGATCTTTTTTCATGTAGCACAGAGTTCTTTTTGGATACATTAGCATACCTTGTTACAGGTTTCTTTGATAATCTAAATAATAAATTGTGGCAAACAACCATTAATAAATGTTTATAGAAGTTACAAAGTTGGAAAGTGTTTATTTATTCGGTTTTACGTATGCGCTTGCCTGTCAAAGATGCTAACTCCCCGTAAATAAGATGATATTATAGTTCCCCGTTAAAGTCAGAGTTGCACCGGAAACATGGTGCCAACATAAAGTATCAGTATTTTGAGACCTGTGGTGCAACATTTTTACTACTTTTGCGATACTTTGAGAAGTACTACAATGCAGTAAAATATCAAACCAGAATTATAGCATAGTACGTTTGCATGATACTTGGTTAACCCTTTGAAGTGCGGTAGTCGTGCCGTGGAACCACGCAATTCCAGCACTTTCTCTTCTAGTCGCAAAAAAAATGTTCATGACCCCTACGCTGAAAAAGTACCACCACTGCCATGGCTCTATTGGACTACCAGAAGCATCCTGCCATGTAGCTAAATCAAGCAGTGGCAACGGCTGCACTTTTTCACGTCGGACAGTATATCCAGTTGTTCTTCTATATGGCTTCGTTAATGGCTGCGCTTTAAAGGTTTAAGCAAATATTCGGAGTTTCTTTTAACACAATACATATCGTGCCTTTTTATTACAATTTTGTTTATTAGAAAATAATAAAAGTGCTTTAATAAGTCAATTAGAATACAAATACAGTGGAGGCTTAACATACATATATACAGCGATGCACTGCAAGGCCCCTCGCGTAAAGTGAAAATTTCGCATTTTGAAATAGCGCATATGAACGCCTTGTTATAGCTTAAAAAGTGTATGTGTATAACTACACCTATACTATCACGCAAAAAGAGAAACTAACATTTTTTATTCAATTCAAGTAAAAAAAACTTTGAAATTAGTCATTTTTGTAAGGGGTTTAGTAAAGATATCTGCAGTTTTTCATTCCTTTTAATATATATTTATGTCAAAAATGACCTCATATATTAAATCACGTACAAAAAGGAGTTTAACACCAATGTATTTGATCTGATAATTTTCGATGGTATTTTTCGCAGAATCTATAGCTGCCATGTCATAAACACGTACACATTTGTTTTAGACACTTTAAATACTTATAAGCACTCCTCAAACTGTCTTACGCCATTCCCAACTTTACCATTATTATTACCACCATTTCCGACATAAAGTAATAAATAAAGACAGGTTTCGACTGGGACGGTTTGAGTGCTTCCGCCTTCTGTAATGCTACGAGAGATGAAATATCATTTGCTGATTACTCTCTCTTCTTCAGGAGCCAATCAAGAGCACGATACTTAAATCTGCAATCCCGCCCTTCTATATGCGTTTCTTACCGTTGTCAATGTGCGGGCGAGGAGTCCGCAATAGCTGTGAGATACGTTATTCTGGAAAAAAACTCGCGTTATATCCCATTCACGTAAGATAGATTACGTTGTATCCCGAGTCCTCTACATTAATAATTGCTAGGGATGGACGCGAGACGGAAAATTGGCGTCTCGCGTCTCGCAAAACAGCCTAAAAGCTTTGTCTCGTCTCGCAAAAATCCCTATTCCGTAATGTTAAAAATGTATGTCTCGTCTCGCAAAAAAGCTGTAAATCTCTGTCTCGTCTCGCAAAATTTCGTCTCGCGTCCATCCCTAATAATTGCACTCCCACCGCACAAAAATGACTGATTTGAACAAAATGTGATTCAGACTAACGATAAGTGGTTACTTAACTATGAGCATCGAAATTTTCATTACATTTTGAGATTTTACGAAATCTATTTAAAGCGTGTAAATTTTTATCTATTCTAATTCTAAATGTCTTTTCCAATTCGAAATAATGCTTCCTAATTGTCGACAAAATTGGGGCTCAATCCCAAATATTCGGAACTTTTCGCTAAGCTGTCAAAGTTATACTCAATTCTATCGTTAACTTCTGGGAAAATCGTCACACACGCACATCTGATTTCCAGAGCATATTTACAGTAATAGGCTTCGGGAATCAGAAGAGGAGGAATAACTGTTATCCTGTTATGTTCAGTGAAATAGAAAACTACAAATATTGGAAGCAAATTCGTTCAAGCAGATGACAAACGATTGGAACGAAGGCAATCAAATGAATAAGTCGGCGATTATATCAACCTTGCTTGAAAAATAACGGTAAGGCCTTTTTCAAAAAAGAAGAATATCCAGTGTTTCTGCTAAAGTCCGTGTTCACCTCAATAATTTCTTAACGGCAAAAGCTACACTATAAAATACCATTTTTTTTTTAGATTACAGCATAATGTGTTGGTAAACGTAACGCCAATACGGTTTGATGTAAAGACTGTGCCAATTTATTGTACAAGGTTATTCCTGATTGGCTTGTCAACGTCAGTACGTCATTTCGAGAGAAGATTTACAACACACATATGCTGTATTATTTTACAGCAATGTGTGTACCAAAATTAGAGGTATTTCTTACAGTGTTTACTCATAAAAGCGTCGTCTAGGTACAGTAAAGTTCCCATGCGTTACGCAAGCAAACCGCTTACAGCGCTACCTGCCGGCTAAATTTGGAGTTTTCGTTTTTATCACAAAAACGGAACGAGATACGAGAAAACACAAAGTTGTTCATCCTCTTCGATTTAGTCAGAAAACATACATTGTACGCATCAGTGTGTACAATAATGGGCTCAATAGAGGTACGAATAGAAGACATACAATGCGCATTTTTATGGTTAAGTAAGTTTTCCAAAACTGTACTTGCCTGACATTAGGTTCATTTACCTTTCAATCTCAAAGTGGTTTCCGTCTGCAATTCCTGCTTCATATTACACAGCATGATTGTTGGCAAGCAGGCGCGAGTATAAATAATACGCTTTTACCCCTCGCATTTTCCGTTTTCTATTTTTTAACAATAACAAGTCGTCTTCTCTTACTGAATCGATGATTTTAGACAGCTTTGTAACTGAATTTTTCCCCGTATCTCGTACCGTTTTTGAAATAAGAACGCTAACTCCAAATTTAGCCGCTAGGTAGCGTTGTAAGCGGTTTTTTGTGTAGCGCATGCCAACTTTACTATACTTAGACCCAACTTTTATGACTATAGCTCTTGCCGTTTAGAATTTATGGGGGGTTGACAACGGACTTTAGCGGGAACACTGTTTATAAAAGCCTTATTTTTTATGATATTGATGTTAATATAAAAATTGATGTTAGTTCTTTTCTTTTCTTGAAAAAAAAAATCTGGAGTGACTCCACTCGGCTTTCCGAACACTTAAGATCATTACCAAGCATTTAAATAAATTTTAATCGATGAATAATTCAAATATATATACCAAATTGAATCTCAATCGAATGTACCGTTTAAACGCTAGCGCACTTTCAAGAATTTCTCCCCATAGGCCATAATGTAAAAGAAATCTTTGTCGTAGCCCTGTAGAAAAACTATAAGTCCTATACATACCAAAATCAATACCGGTCTTGCGACGGTGATTTATAACATATATACCCAATTTGAGCTCAATCACACGCCCCGTTCAGGAGCTATCGTGTTCACTCACATACACACAAACACACACACATACACACACACACACACACATACACACATACATACATACATCTCGTAAAAATAGAATAAATGAATTCAGAAGACCTCAAAACGTGTCAATACACCAAAATCTCGAATTCGAATTTTTTCATGATTACAATACTTTCCTTACATGTTCGGAAAGTAAAAAGAAGTGTGAACTTTTAATTAGTTATAAAAATGACAATTAAATAAAGCGGAGAATTCGAATGTTCCGCAGCAGTGAACAAATTGTTCAAGAGTGAAAAAGAATGCGTGCTAGTAGTCATTTGAGCGACGAAACAAGCCTATACATTCGTTATAATTTCCCTATGAAATGGCATAAAGCATGAACACTTTTAAAGAATTTGAAAGATGTACTATTTTTTATACATTCTCATTTTTTTGCACTTTTTACTTTATCAAAGTCTTCTTATTCGTCTTCTGTTTCCGAGAAGAATAGTTTAAATTAGCGATAGCGCAAACTCATACGTTATTCTACTATGTATGAAAATTGTCCTTTGTTTACTGATATAATTATTTGAGGTATTCGGGTAACATACCACGATACCTCAAATAATTATATCAGTAAACAAAGGACAAAAACTCGTTCAATCTGCAAATGCGTCTAACGAGTGAAGTGTCAGCAGAATTTATGGTGGGCTTTCCTCATTTTTTTTATTTTTACATCAAATGAAAGAACACATCTTAATCAACTTGTAAAATATATTTTTTTTTTCGAATGGGATCATCAAAAGCCAAAATAAAATTTATAATTTATCTTTTGTCGTTTTTGATCAAATAATCACATTTTTAAGCATTAAAACATAAAAATTTCTTAACAAAAAATATGTTCATATCACAAATAATGTATATTAGTTTTCTACTGAATAATAACGAAAACCTAACTCACCGTCATTTATGAAAAAATAATTTAAAAAATGCAAATGAAAAAATGCAGTGAACTAATCTTTTTGCCTATATCTCGCTTATTGGATGAAAAAAATCGCGATAATCTGACAAAGTCGGCATACATTTCACTTGTAAGCACTTTATCTCACTAAGAATTTTCATACTAAGAAAGAAAATTTTTAAATTAGTACATAGGGGCGATAGAATAGGTATAGCAATTATTAGTTATTACAGTTATTTACTTTTACTTAGATTTGATGTTTTAACATAAAACGATATTTAAGGTCTCACTGCATTACTTTACTTTAATATTTAGAAAGTGATTCATGTTTGGATAGAAAAAATTAAAGTGGATGTTTCTTTCAATATTTATATACACCTCTTATTGTTTTGATAAACATGAACTAATCATTGTCAAAGCAAACATAGTATCACTTAACCCTTTGAGGCGCAACCCTTTCCCAATGCTGAAAAAAGGGCAGGCGTTGCCATCGCTCGACTTAACTACCAGCAAGATGGCGGACGATCGAAACATTCATCGCGTGCCACAGATCTAGAGACCCTTTTTTTTACGCAGCTGGCTGTGCGCGAGCACAGCCAGCTGCATCAAAAAAGGGGGTCTCTAGATCTGTGGCACGCGATGAATGTTTCGATCGTCCGCCATCTTGCTGGTAGTTAAGTCGAGCGATGGCAACGGCTGCCCTTTTTTCAGCATTGGGCAATCTATCCAGCTGTTCTCGCGTTCTTCCATCTTTCGGCAGATGTCAGTGCTGTTAAAAATAATCGTGACCATTTTTTTACGGGAAAGGACGTGCTCAAAGGTAAAGGATTCCCGTGGAGCAATGTCACCCGCAACTATTTTTATAGCAATCAAATCTATTCTTCGTGACTGGCAACAGTCAAAACGTCAGAGTTGGGTGTTCCCAGAGCGGGATCACTGCGCCTTAAAGGGTTAATTTAATTAATCTATATAAGCGATAATACAAAGAATTCATGAAACTTTAATGTAATTACTTTCACTATTTGAAATGCAAAGCTCTGGCTGAAAAACATACCTTTCATTAATGCACTACTTCGAAACTTATTATCAATGTTTACTTAAATTTTTGATAAAAGGGTGATTATTTGTAATACATTAAACTAAATATCCGAAAATACTTTTTCCATTGTATAATTATAAAATTCAGGGATAGCAGCAAGAATGTGTTTTTAGCTTCAGAGCAGATATCCTGTTTTAAGTGAAAACTTTCACTTTTATTTTAAATGAAGAACGTAAATGCGAAACTTATTGTTTTTCGAGGAAACAGGATGTAGGCTTCATCTTAATTTATCGAAAAGGCTATGATTAATTACTCTGAGAAAATACCTAAGCGGGTATTGGATATCTTCCGAGAAAATAGTTGGTTTTAGTCAAACCGTCAGAAAATTTGCGCGTTGTTTAAAACTTGTAGTGGGCAATCATGTGATTTACTAGTTATTTTTATTGTTTTCTGTAAAAATAATTTGTTTACATAAAATGTAAAAGCCAATTTTTAATCAATTACAGGGAGATGATAGAAAGCTCATAAAACTTTTATAAATCTTCATGAGGAAAAAGTAAATAAATAGGAATTTCATTAACAGAAGAGTAGAGAGAAGTAGAAGAGAAAGCGTTCATTATGTTCATATTCCAAAAAACGTTCATGTTAACGATTTAACGCGCAGTGTTCCCGCTCTGGGAACACCAAACTCCAACGTTTGGACTGTTGCCAGTCACGAAGAATAGATTTGATTTATCTAAAAATAGTTGCGGGTGACATAGCTCCACGAGAATGCTTTACTTTTTAGCACGTCAATTCCCGTAAAAAAATGCCACGATTAATTTTAACAGCACTGACATCTGCAGAAAAATGGAAGAATGCGAGAACAGCTGCATAGCCCAATGCTGTAAAAAGGGCAGCCGTTGCCGTCGTTCGACTTAACTACCATCAAGATGGCGGACGATCGAAACGTTCCTCGCGTGCCACACATGTAGAGACCCTTTTTTAACGACAGCTGGCTGTGCGGCACAGTCAGCGGCACCTTTTTTTCAGCATTGGGCAATCTATCCAGCTGTTCTCGCAATCTTCCATTTTTCATCAGATGTCAGTGCTGTTAAAAATAATCGTGACCATTTTTTTACGGAAAATGTCGTGCTAAAAAGTAAAGGATTCTCGTGGAGCTATGTCACCCGAAACTATTTTTATAGAAATCAAATCCATTTTTCGTGACTGGCAACAGCCAAAACGTCAGAGTTTGGTGTTCCCAGAACGGGAACACTGCGCGTTAAAGGGTTTAAAAAAATGATCCCCCCCCCTCCCTCCCACGGAAGCGCTTATTAAAAACAATTAAAGAAAATTGGCAACAAATTCTATTGGCAGTTCGTAAAGTCATTTCGCTTTTAAAGAACATGAAGAACCCATATGTGGAGCTTTGAGGCGTTTCAAATGATCATGAAGGGTCGAATTCGATAAATTTAATTTTTCAGATATCTCAGGAGTAGTTATACGGCGGTTTTCATCCATTAATGCCTTTATTGTGTCTTCACCAGCTTCAATTGGTCTTCCAAATCGTGGTGCATCCTCGACATCAAAAGTTCCGTATGAAAATTTTGAAAACAAGTTTTGACACTTGGCGTTCTCCGAATACATATTCTCCATACACATGGGAGAGTTTTTTTATTTATTGAAAAGTATTTTTACCTTTTCGATAGAGAAAAAGAAAACATGTGGAAAACGTCGCTTTTCAGTTTCCATATTTGAAAATGTACCAACGAAAAACTACGGCTGAGAATTAATTAAACTTTTTTTGCAAGCAATCTTGCTATATAAGCTGTCAAAATATACTATGATTATGCGGCTTAACTGTGAACTTGGCTGTGAAAATTAAGTCCTCATTTGGGGAAAAAAATGAAATTGCTTTCCGAACAACCCAATAGTTCAAAAGTAATATAAATTACCCTCCCCTCTCCCAAAGAAAAAGAAACCTCCTGGTCAATATTTTATTATATATACGTTACAAGCGTTTAAAAAAAAAACATTCATTACGTTTAATATATAAAGTATCAAAACAAAACTCTGTGGACTAGCTTTTTTATCAATGCAAGTGCCATTGGATTCAGAGTATTTCAAATAATTATTTAAATATTTTGTTTTCAATATGCCCAAGCCAATATCTTGCATTCCCGTATGGCCGGATCCAAAAACAAAATTCTCTGGAAGAGGGCATACAATATTTTTAAATTCCTTTTTCCTTATAAATGCATTTCTATTTACAGAATAAATAAATCTTTCGCAGTCTAAACTTGATTTGCCTATGGGCACGTGTTTCTGTACGTCCCCATGGATTTGCTAATGCATTCGCAAAACAGAAATGCCGCGTTTGGAATGAAAATTTATTTTTTTTTTCTTCGTTTACTAGAGCTTATGAACAAGCCAACTCGTTTCGGCAAAATTCAGGCCTTCGCAAAATTTTCTTTTTTTGCTCAGATGGAGAAGGAAGGATTGACAGAAATTTAAAAACTCCTTTTACGTTTTTTTTTTTTTTTTTCTTAAGAACGTTAGCTGATCTGTCAAACTGCGATTGTAAAAGTTTAGAGGTCTAGGTGGGGCGCAAAACAACCTGTGGCTGGCCACATTTGGCCAGCGGGCCACGGTTTGTGCACCTCTATATTAGACTGTTGTAGCTATTGCAGACTATTACTTCTTCGGTTTTTGGTGTGAGAAACTTTTTTGTGCGTCAGTGGAAATTTATATTTTGGTATTATTGTGCAAGCGAAAGATAATTATTCCTCCAAAAGAACACCATTCGGAATTTTTTTTTTCAAAAATTGAGGCAAATATGCACAGTGAACTATTAAGTTGTAACGAAAGTTTTCCGCCACTGCAAGTATTGTCTGTACAAACAGTTCGCGTTGGTGTCTTTGCCAATATTTTGTCAAACGATTTTTGTTATTTGAAAGAAAAAGACTTGTTTTAGAGCACTGTGTTGTGAAATCTGTAAAACAATATCGTTATGATTAAGTATAAGGTGTCTGAAATGGAACTATCATGCTATCAGATTGAACCATCGTTTACTCTCAGTTCTGTTGCAAAAAGTCAGGTACAGAATGACACCGAATCATGCGTACAGATTAAGGTACAACTATTGTATTATATAACACTTTGAAGTTTTGGTACCAAACGTTCAAAAACGAGGACTATGATATTTAAGAAGCAGAGCGCTCAGGCCGGCCTACTGATGCTGATGAGGCCCGCCAACAAGAATTTGTGGAAGAAGATAAAATATTCATCCACTCGAGAGCTAGCTAAAGGAGTTAGGCTTTAGTGCCATGTCCATTAATCGCGCTAGGCATCGCATATAAGTTCAATCGCTGGGTACCGCATGAGCTGATTCAAGTAAATTTGGTCGGAAAACTTTCGTTACAACTTGATATTTTGCCTGAAGTTGCTTGAAACGTCAGACAATAAGTCAAAATATCTGTAGGCATCTAAAAGCGGAGCATGAAACATTGTGTTAAAAAATAGCATACATACAGGGCGTAAATACGAAAGTATGAAGGTAAAAATTTTGCAATAAGAAAGTTCCTCGCCCAGGTGGTGCAGTGGCTAAAGAGCCATTCTATCATACTGGGGGTCGGTGTTCGATTCCCGGCTTGGGCATGAGTCTGAGCTTGTCCATCACTTCATGGGGATAGCACTGGCCGCCCACTGGGGGACTCCATAATATACTGACCAATACTTCGAACGCACTAATAGTGACGATTACCTCATAGGCAAGTACCAGCCCTTAAAAAAAAGCTAATTTGCTTTCTTTCTCTTTTAATACTAAACATCGATGTTTCAGACATTGATTTTTTTTCTCCGATGTACTGCCAACATCGTTGCTTTAATACTGAACAGCAAAATTTTGAATCATCGACATTTACGGTTCGATGTCGCATACCTACATGGAATGTGGCGTAGGGAACGGCGGATAACCACAATTAATGTATTTTTGCGCATGGAAGAAAATGTTCGCTCGCCTTACTCAATAGGCATATAGATTCATAAACAGATCTATCGAGAGATTTGCTATTTTCAATATATACAGTGTGACCGCTAACTCCATTGTCACCCCAATAACTTCTGAAAGGCAAGAGCTAGAATCATAAAAGTGGCGTCTAGGCATAGTAAAATAGTCATAAGCTACGCAAACCAGTTACAGCGCCACCTGGCGGCTAAGTTCTGAGTTAGCATTCTTATCTCAAAAACGACCCGAGATACCGGAGAAATATCAATGACAAAGATGGTCAGCATAATCGATTTAGTAAGAAAAGACACCTTAATTTGAACATAATGCTCATTAATTCGCACAATAATGCTACGGATGGAAGACATAAAATGCACATTTGTTCCGTCAGCAGCAATACATATCTGGTCTGCAGTTGCCGTTGTAAGTTGTATAATATGGCTGGTTACGCACTAAGTATTAGTAATACGTTTTTACGCCTTCAATTTTTAGCTTTGATATGCTCAAGATGTCTTTCCTTAATAAATCGGTAATGATGAACAACTTTGTTATTCACTTTTTTTTTTTTCATATCTCGTATTGCTTTTCAGATAAGAACGGTATTTTCAAATTTAGCCTCCAGGTGGCGCTGAAAGTGGTTTCTTACGTAGCGCATAGCAACTGTACTGTACCTAGACCCCAGTTTTGTGACTACAGGTTTTGCCTTTCAGAAATTATTGGGGTGACAACGGACTTTAGCAAGTGCACTATGGACACTAGCAAGTATAGGGAGATTTTCAACGGAAGTCACTTTTTTATGGACCTCAATTATTTCTCAAGCTATATTTCACTCAATTATTTCTAAAACTGCATTTGACTCATACCAACTTTTAGTTTTTAATTCGTTCCTCCTAAGTTTTAACGTTTAAAAGGTTCTATTATACAGGACTCCCCTTTAAATAGTAGGCCTTAGGCACCCTGAATATTTCAATCAGACCCTGAGGACTGGTGCATTATAAATTTATGAGAAGAAACGGCTCGAAAAGACCACCCGAATGAATGTTGTAGGATTGAATCAAGTAGCACATACAGGGAACTCTTGAGATATAAAATGTAAGGCGCAGTAGAGGAATACAAGAAGGTTCAGATTCATAATAGCATTGTGGGGTCGGACCATTTTTGACTTAAGAACACTAACGCCAAATTTAACCGTCAGGTGGCACTGTAGGTGGTTTTCTTGTATAGAGCATGAGAAATTAGAAACCTAGACCCCATCTTTATGATTTCAGCTCTTGCCATTCTGAAATTATTGTGGTTACAACGGACTTTGGCAGGCACGCTGTGCATTAGATTGATAGATACACTATATACTTCATGTACGACTTGTTTATCTTTATCGACCAAAAATGCTTAAAACTTGGAACTATCAAATCGAAGCACAACAGATATTACCGAACGTTCTAATTATATTCAAAAATCGATTCGATCTTGCTTCGAAAATGTCACCAGCAGGCTATTGGTACTTATTCAAATTTTATGGAAGCATTTTTTTTTTTAACCTGCTAAAAGTTTTTTAACTGTTTGTAAATCTGACGCATATCATTGGGGGAAATTTCTGCATTTTTCCTCTCCTAAAATGATTGAAAAACATCGCAATTTTTTTTGTGAAAGTTTCCTCTGATAGAATTTAATAACTCCTTTGCAATACTTTGAAAACTTTCCCGTCATTTTTATTCCCTTTTTATAGGTACTAGAAGATTAAAAATGAATCAATAAATCGAACTCAACTGTAAAGGATAGTTTTCTTCGGTACGTTAGTTGAAACATCATACCTGTTAAAACTTTTTTTTTTCGAGTGGAATTTTTTTATGCGCTTATGTAAAAGTAGAGAGATTAAAACGTAAAAACACAAATAGTTCATAATTAAAGTACGTGCTTTAATGAGATAAAAATATGTATTTAATCCAAAAACAAATATTGCAATAACTATATCTAACTCTGGGTTATAAACATGCTGCTGGTTAACACTGCAAAGCTGAAAAAAATCTTTTAAATAACGTTTCAGTTGAGAAACCCATACCCTGCAATTTAAGTAGAAAGTTTCATTAATTGATTAGTGCTGTTTTTGAACTCTAAAGTTATCAATTAATTAAGTAGTTCATTAAATAGTCAAATTAAAAAAATAGTCATTTTTTAATTCAGTTTTTTTTTTTAAGTTCTTAACTTCAGACTTTTAGGCACGATAAAGTGAAATCAATGGCTGTTTTAAAGTTTTGTTTATTGACTATTTAAATCCACCCATTGATTACTCACAATTTTTTTAATGAAAATACTCGTACACAAATTTGTCTCATAAGCTGAGTGAATTCCCATTTGTTAATAAAAAAAACAATAGTAAATAATACAGATTTTTAACTGCTATAGATGATATGTAAAATAAAAACTGAATAATTCCATACTGGCTTTTTCATAAAACTATTTTATTCAAAGAAACTCTCAATGGACTACGTTAAGCTGTGGACATTTGGGTAGTATTGAAGCTGTGCTTTACTGAACAGTAGAGTGCCGCCTGGTTTAGTTTGTACACGTTATACTGTATGTGTGTTGAGAAAAGGACAGATCGGGTCACGTAATTCAAATCTATATTAAAATGATCTACTAAAATTGTTTTACAATTTTCGCAGACATATTGTAACTGTACTTCATCTTTATTGTTTGAAAAGTGACTCAGCGTCCACTGCTCTGAAAGAAATACTAGCAATCTAGTGCTGAAAAAAATGCTTCATATTTGTAGCATTCATTTGTATTTATCTCACTTATTTTTACTTTCCTCATTAGTATGGCTTGCATATTGTATAGTCTACTTTACCCACACATTGTTTATTTCACTTATGCACTTGCTCAATGATATATGTTCGTGATAGCGCTATCACAACAGAGAGTAGAAATATGTACTAGATATAGCTCATCGCCATTGAAACCCACTGGAAACATGAGAAAAGGATGAACCGCATAATTTGTTGCACGGAAATATGCAGTGTGGCTAGACTTGGCACTTTATCGCCATATTTGGCTAGGGTAAGTATAAACTACAAACCAAATTTATTGACAACATACGCAATTCAAACCCTTGTGAAGTAAAAAAAAAATCGCCAAGGTTTATTGGATATGGATTAATTGAAAAATTCTTCATTTATAAAAAGTGTGTTTAAAAAATTTGAAAAAAAAAACCACTCACCTATGCGATGTTATTTCAGAACCTTTCACAAATCTTGAATTTCATCCATATGCAGAGTAACCATGTACCATCTTTTCTTACAGATATAACGATGAAAAGAAAAAATTGGGGGCTGGGTACAAATACTCCATCGAAAAATAGGACAAGTTGGATGTGGAAGAATTATACGCGCTTACTATAGGTCAGATGCTGGGACAAGTGCCTCAAGTTAGGACCATGATAGCGCGCTCTGTCGGCTATAATTACTTTATTTATCCCACTAGCGTAGTGAACAAGCCAAGTGATTTCAGCGAATATTAGGACTATTAGAAAATCTCTACACTGTAAAAACGGTGGTGTTTTGCTACACTGCATTTGGTGTAATATCACTCCCGAAATCGAGTGAACAAGCACTTTATTTCGGGTTAACACCAAATCAAGGGTTAATATACACTTTTAGTGTTGCCAAACACCAATATTGGTGTAATCTTGAGCTCTGCGAATCTGTGATACACTTACTTAACACCGATTGTGAATTTTCTTACACCAATTTTAGTGTTCAGTAAGTTTCAGTTTAGTCTGTTGGCATGTAAATAATTGCTAACTATCCATTTCTTGTATATATGCCTCAGTATTCAATTGTATTATAGTATTGAAAGCATGTTGCAGTAAATTACGGATTTCGGAAACTAAAGTTTTTTTTTTTTCTTCAAGAATTGCTATTAAATTTCTTTAATTTAGTGCTTAAAACATATAATTCTGCACAGAAAATGAAATTGTGTTAAATATTTTTATGAAAATTCATGGTTCTTTTATGCTGATAAAGAAGATAGAGCTGATAAAAAAATTTGAAAAAAAAAAAAAAACTGCTCTATTATGACTACTTATATTAATATAGATTAAAAATACCACTTTTTGCTGCTTTATTATTTAACATGACTTACTTTAATTAAGTTAGAATTAAAAGTTTGTAATTTTATTAATTAGTATGCGTGTTAAACAGTAAAAAATTTTCATAAAAGGTCCAGGAAAATAGGAAAGGATACTTATTTTGTCTTTGTCATTATTATCATTAAATCAAGATTCTCATTAATCATTAAAAGCAGAATAGGTGAATTCTGAGGAAAATTGCACAGGGCATATAAATTTCTGAAATTAATAATTGGTCATACGTAATGTATCATTTTATTCAGAAATATGTGTTAACTGTTCGAAGTTGAATGTGTTTTTTTCCAAATCACTCAATGACTTTAAAAAAACAAAAGGCAAAATCACTTTGCCTTTTGTCTTCGCTTTGTACGCTTTAGGCTTAAACTGAAATAGTCTATTTTATTGCTTGTTGTAATAAAGTAAATTGATTTGTCAAAATACCATAAGTATATTTTTTATCCTTTGAATGTCTAATTAAACTTTGTTTTAAATAATTTTGAAAGGAAAAAATTTTAACTATAAAACAGATGATGAATTCTATCATAATGGACATTACATTCACACACAAAATAGATTATAAAAAGATTATGAGATGCAAATTAATCCTTCTAAATAGGAGTAAGTTTTTTTTTTTTTTTTTTTTTTTTTTTTTATAAAACCAAGACGAAGATGAATTTGACAGGTATGAAAATTTATTTCTGGTATATTTAAGTTGAATAAAAGAATTATCTTTAACTGCAACGGATGTTTGTGTGTATTTTAATAAACATTGATGATTATGTGAGTTCCATTCCCTAAGAAAAGATTTTAAATATATTTTTTTTAAGTTATGGAATATATTACTTTTCATGTAATTTATCTTGTTTTACGATAAAATTACTATTATTATTATTATTATTATTATTATTATTATTATTATTATTTTACTTAAATATTTTATTATTTATTTATTTGCAATATTCTGGTGAAATCCTTTCAGAAAGTGAACAATAACCTTAACAGAGATTTTTTTTTCTGTCTTTGAATTAAATTCGGCATATCCTTCTATTGATGTGGCAGCTATTTTGTTATTTTAAGCAGTAAACTGTAAAAATTAATGGTGTAAGTGTACACCAAAAATGGTGGCAACTGCTTTACACCAAAATTGGTGTAATTCAATATGTGCGGTGTAACGAAACACCAAGAACCATATTTGGTGTTTCATTACACCAAAAATTATGGGTGGTGTTTTCTTACACCAATTATTCAATTACACCAATTTTGGTGTAAAGTAGTTGCCACCCTTTTTGGTGTTTTCTTACACTTTTATTATTTGCAGTGTAGTTTCTCCTCTCAGAAAGAAATGTTGGGAGTTACTCAACATTCAGCCATTTCTTCCCATTATGCCGCAAATAAGATCAAGGAATATGGCAATCTTTAAGTGGAAAAAAACTTGCCAAGTGGAATATACATTTAGAATAAGATTTGGCAAAGACATCAAAACGGAATCTCCTTTAAATCTAACAGTACAGAAGAAATAATAACACATTTACAGACTGAAATCTTGACGAGGGTGTGTAAAAAATTAGATATTCCTGATTTCGCTAGACAGATGGCTCGTGAATACATGGCATTCCTCTCTCGGCACTGAAAATGTGCGCTGATGATAGCTTTAATATTGTGAGAAACTATGCCTCTATTTCAAACAAGATTGCAGAAGCATCCTCTAGTAAAACCATGTCACAAACCAGTTTCAATATCCTTGTTATTATTTTAATAAAAGTATGCAGTGTTAATTTTAGAACAACTTACGAATGCAAAATAACGCGTACAGGAAGCGGTAGATTTACCAGGTAAGGTTACACCAGACACATATTTAGTCAAGTAATACAAAACAAAAGACACGAAATTGGTTATTTTCTTTGTATTCAGACAAGATACGGATTTACCATTTATGAAAATTTGTTTACTATTATAGAATATTCCAGTTAAAAATAAACCAAAAAAATTTTCAATTCCTAAAAAAAGCTAGTGAGATGTGCATCATGTGATACCACATGTAGTACGTATAGTGCACTTTTTGACGTTTAAAGGGCGGCAAATGAAAAGAATGTTTAGCCGTTTTAGCAAAACGCGGAGGCGATCTAAATCTTCATTTAGAAAAAACAATCTATTTCTTGTCAAACATGATTGAAGTGTTTTAAGATGGAAAAACACACTTATTTATAACATTTACACATAAACACGAACATCTACAACATCACGATAAAAAATAAGAACTTGAACTGATAAAAAGAATAAGAAGCAAAGGGAATTTTCGGATAAGTAAATCGGGTTTCTTTGCAGAAAGAGTTGAGTTGTTATGCTTGATTGCATAACAAAATTTTTCTAAGTATTGCTCAAAGCATATTTTTATCAAAGAAAGTGATTGAAAAAAAAAATTTAACTGGTATTTATTTGCTTGTATTTTAAGGGATGTCTTTGCTTGTATGTAGGTTGCCCTTTATGTTTTTACAAACGACCTATAGGAGGTTCTACTGAAACTTTTCTTCAGGATATTCGTAAAATTCATATTTTTTTTTAATCTAGGAATCAGTGGCATTATAGAAATTGCCTGCGTATTTTGTTTACACGAGTGTTCTAAAGAAGCCAGTGAGTGAAAAAAATGGAAGAACTCGTGAAGTTTTTCGTTGGATGATTTTTTATGATTTTAAGAAAGGCCTCACTCGACAAGAATGCTTAGCATCACTTCGTGAAACTTTTGGTAATGAAGCACCGTCAGAAAATACTGTTTACAATTGGTTTGCAGAATGCCGTCGTGGTCCTTCATCCGTCAGTGATGAATCTCGTGAAGAACGACCAAAATCGGTAGTGATTCTAGACAACATCGATGCTATGCGCAACATGATTGAAGAAGATCGGCATGTCACATATCGTGAGATAGGAGCATCCCTTGGCATATCACAGACTGCAATACATTCGATTTTGCACGAACATTTAGCTGTTAAAAAGATTTGTTCCCGATGGATTCCACACAATTTGACAGAAGTTCGAAAAGAGGGTCGTGCAAATTGGCTTAAGGGAATGCTAAAAAAAATTCCAATTGGGAACTGAAGAATCCGTATACAACATCGTTACAGGTCACGAAACTTGGATACATTCGTGTCAGTCGGAAACTAAACAACAATTCACTGTTTGGGTGTTTTCCAAATGAACCCAATCCCACGGAAGTTGTTCGTTCATCAAGCACTTCCAAGAAAATGCTTGCTTGTTTCTCCGGCCTTACAAGACACATCGCAACCATTCCTTTAGAGGATCGAAAACCTGTTAACACTAAATGGTAAACAGAAATTTGTTTGCCAAAAGTCATCCATGAAATCAGGAAAGACAACAAAAATTGACGCATCATTCTCCATCACGACAACGTCAGCTCCCACACATAACGTGAAACAATAGATCATTTGAAGGATAAAAATATCAAATTAATGTCTCATTGCCTTGTTCTCCTGATTTGTCGCCTATCTACTTTTTCTTGTTCCCTTCTATCAAACAAAAAATACGTGGGCAGTGATTTTCATCACCGCAAGAAGCTGTTGATACCTTCCAAAACCATGTCTCGAGATATCAATTTCAGAGTGAAAAAACTGTTTCAAGAATTGGTTTGAAAGGGAGGAAAAGTGTATAAATCTTAAAGGCGAATATTTTGAAAAGCAATAAAACAGTTCGTTCCCAAAAAATTATTTTTCTTCCTACTTTCGTAAAATCTTAAAAGGGAACCTTCGTATTAACCTAATGCTTTTCATCTTTGCAAAAACGCAACGGCAGAGATTTCTCATTTGTGTCCAGTGTTGATTCCTGATATTGGTCTTTGAATGGCTCACTCTGCACTGCTTTTCATTCGATATGCCCAGCATATTTATCAATCATGCTTCATTATCGAAAGCACACTTACTTACACAAGACGTGAAGTAAGATTTACTTTAGCTCAAATTTATGTTGGAATGTGATTTACCAAGCAATTTCGAAGGGTTCAGACAGTCTAAAATCATAAGCATTCAATTAAATATTGTGCTAATGCCGAAATGTTGTGCACACATTTGAACATTATGTGAATCACAGGATTGATAGAAACTTTTATTAGGGGGCAGTAAAGTAATGTTTTTCGTACATCAATATTTCGTCCAGCCAAAACTGCCGAAGGTAAATATATGAAATTTGGCGTGTACGTGAGTTTTTTAACCCTTTGGAGCACAAGTATTTTTCAAGAACAATGAGATAGGCTACCAAATTCTGGAAAAGTGTAGCAGTTGCCATCGATCCATTTAACATTCATCAACATGGCGGTCGATCGAATCGCCCATCTGGCGCCACAGAGCTAAAGTTTTCAGACACAGCTGGCTGTGCAGATGCACAGCCTGCTGTGTCTGTTGCGTATTTCTAATGATGAGAGTGAACTTGTTAAACATGGGTTTTAGTGCAAGGTGGTGGGGTGCCATCGCCGACCTTGGATCTGCCATACCGTTAAAAGAAGTATGCAATGGAGCTAAATTAGCTACATCCTTCCTATGGAGAAACGTTTCACCATGATTCAATTAAATTGATCAGTTTAAGCACCAAAACATTTTTCAACGTTAAAAGTTGCAGCTAATTCAGCACCATTTTATGGAGAAATGCTAGTTACTTTTATTAACACTGAATAATCCTCCTAATAGAAGTAAACACAAAATTCACGATCAGACAATTGGAAGAAAGTAAAATATTCCTCTCATTCAAATTCTAGTCTGCTAATCAGAATTTTTAAATGTGGCAGGTCCTCCCTTCTTAACATTTTTTTTTCTATTCTAACAGGCGTAATTCATCGAATGTCAAGGTTGCAGTAAATGTTTCCTTTCTGGAGCGGAACACAATAATTATAATGTCTTTTACCCTTTTCCGTATTCTAGGACCCAAACTACTTTTTAAACTTTTAGCATGCAAAAGCCGAACCGTCTGGCTGGATGCTTTATTGATTGCCTTAGGTTCTTGCATGTTGGACGGGGAACGTTGCGTGCTCTGTTCTCTAACGGCACACCCTCTAGATTTCCGTGTTTAATAGATGAAAGAAAAATATAAACAATTACTTTCCGTTCATTTCCTGTTGCTGTATTTAACAATAGTTTTTCCAGAATTTTCCTATTTTGCGTTGTTTAGCAAGAAGAATCAAAAATTTCTCAACAAATTTAAATTTTCTTTCGTCATTTTCCCTGGCTTCACGTACAACGCAATCTTCAAGTTTTATAAATACCATCATCTGCAAAAGTTTTAATACATTCAAGGCTGTAGAGGTTTTCTGTAACTCTTCATGATTTTCAAAAAAAAAAATAAATGAAATATACATATTTTAATTTTTTAAATTATGTTTTTATTCATGATGAAGAATCTATTTAAATGTTCTAAAAATTATTATATAATGAAAAATTATTGAAAGAAAAAACATGTTTTATACACCAACAGCTGTATACATAAAACAGCTGAGTGACACTAAGATGATTTCAACTTAGTCGAGTCAAATGCATAAAATATCTCCTTCATTTCTGGAGCTCTGAGTGTTTCGATTTACTGTCAGTGAGAGTCAGAAACTGTCAAAAGTGCAGAATTCTTACAGAAATAGAAAGTACCTATAGTAAAGAATATGAATGAATGGAACGATCACAGTCAGTTTTATGCATTGTAACATAAATTTAAATATCAGTAAAAAAAAAAAAAATCGTCATCTTGAAACGATAATGGAGTTTAATACTTTTTAGAGAGTTTACAACAACGTATTTATTTTTAAAATAACTAATTTAAAATTCTCGTAGTACGTTGATGGAAGAAATATTTGTTTAACTTAAATATATTCAAGTTTGATTTTTTTAATTGTAATTATAACATTCATAATTTGAGTTATGTTTTCTCACAGCTATAGCTTTTGAAATTTTCAAAAAAAGTTCGATTACGTATTCTTTTGACATGGTTAATAAGAATTCTTATTATTACTGTCTAAATGTCTGTTTACTTAACGCTTATATATGTTGGCATTATGCGGGTATTGAAAGGAAAAAACACATTTATTGCAACACCCGCATGTAACAAGGCATTTTTTACCAACGTAGTAAAGTTATTTGCTGCTATAAGAGTTCACTGATTTCTTTTTAATTGATATTGTGTAAGTTGAGTTGATTTTTTCTTTGAAACAGTTGACAATAAAGCTCTCTTTCACATTTATTTCTCAACGTGTCGTGGACAATTTTTGGCTTCGTACAGCTTTATAATTTTTATTCAGCCAAGATTTTCAATTAATTTTAAAACAAATCATTATTTCTTCACTTATAAACAGAATCGTTAAATAATGTTCTTCCACTATTTAAAGTTTTATAAGCAAATTAAGTAAGGGCAAAGGAATATATTACTGTGGGTTATTTTTAAAATTATGTAAAGTGACTTTTTAGTGTTCAAATAAACATATTTTGAAATGTGTCTTGAACAGAGACTCGAGATGTTATATTTTCTTCCCATTTATTAATTAAACTACTTATTTATTGAAATTCTTAACATTTTTCTTTAATATGGGAACCTTTTTTTATTTGTTTTCTTTTTTTTTTTTTTCACAGGAACTAGAAAACTTTAGTTCGAACATTTATGTAATATTATCTTTATTTTAAAATTATATCAGTTCATATAACGGAATGTCTCATAACAAAATGATTTGCCAATACTAGAAAACACGTCGATTAGAATCCAATTGACTGGAATTGTGATTATGATCTTTTAGTTTTGTAAAAATACCATCCGAAAGCCAAAAAGGTCTTCTATCGGCTTTCCAAGAATTAAAAAAAAAAAAAAAA
Organism: Cheiracanthium punctorium; assembly: GCA_038373885.1. Lineage (NCBI taxonomy): Eukaryota > Metazoa > Arthropoda > Arachnida > Araneae > Cheiracanthiidae > Cheiracanthium > Cheiracanthium punctorium. Next base: position 1,577,829 of record JAWZYV010011853.1, read on the forward strand.
AAAAAAACTAAACAGAACCAGAAGAAAAATAATGTTTTCACAGGTTTCATTTCAGCTTAAAAATACTTTTTTCTAATTATGTTTTAGACATTTCCTGGTCAATTTGTGGAATTTTTTTTTGCATTCTATGTTGTATTTTTAAATTGAAATCTTATGTTATTAATCTAAAATATTTTTTCCCTGGTACATTCTACGCAATCTCGTTTGGAAATGAAAAAAAGATCAAGTACCAATAGTAAGTTCAATATTGAAAGTAGTTACAAGCTTAAAAATTGGCAGGACTACCATCATAACATTTCGATACAATAATATACTTTCAAATATTTTCATATATTCTCTCACTTTCAGCAGCATTTGAATATAATATCAAGTAATTCATTTATAAGGCAAAAAGCAACGTTACAAGTTGCCTTTTGTTTCTAAATTAATTCCAGGTTATCCATAAGAAAACAGAATATTAATAAATTGATCAGAAAACATAAATCATGCTAAACCCATAAATTATGAAATACTGTCGAACATAAATAATGTGTAGCAAATAAATAGAAAAAAAAGACTATGCTGCTAGTACGTATCATTACACCGTTAATAGAAGTAGTTCAACGTTTCTCTATACAATGAAGCCAAATTAGCTGTATCTTTTTTATGGAGAAACGTTTCACGATGATTTGGTTGTATTGATCAGTTAAAGCACCAAATCATGGTTCAGTGTTTCTACATAGAAAGGTTGCAGCTAATTCAGCACCATTTTATGTTGAAATGTTAACTACTTTTATCAACAGTGTTGTTTACCGAATAAAATATCATTTCGGGAATAGTGATTAGAACCCTTTATTAGGAAGTTTTGTGTACGTGAATACTTGCTAGAAACTCCTAGAAATTCGTCCTTCAAAAGCATCCTTCAACCCTGGCAGATCGCCCATGCGTAGCGTTGCCATAAACGATTTTTAGACGGCGAATACTTGATATTTCCACTTTTGACAGCACAGTTGCACACAGACAAAGGCTTTCTTTTAATAAAATGTATATTCATAGATAATTAATAAAGCTTTAATTAAATACTTTTATTAGAACTAACACATTTTGTAATCGGATTAACTGATTCCTTTTTTATACGTCTTTACTAACAAAAAGAATTTTAAATCTGTTTCATTTATCATTGCAACAAATGCTTTAGTTGAACTAAAGAATTATTTTTAAGCTCTGCTGGAAATAGTATTTTTGCATTTCTTTTCACTGTAAGAGGCAGATAATAAAACCTTACATAAGTACCTCGAGTCTTTTCCTTTGTTTTCGAATGGTCATTAATTTGGGGTTAGCAGCGTCGAAATTGAAACCCAAATGAAGGTTATCGAAAAATAAATAACATTTCTAATTAGTCAGATCTAACAAGTTCCTTTTTATTCTGAAATAAGCCCTTTTCAAATCCTGTTTTCCCAGAAACACTACAGAAGTGCTCCCCAAACATTTCCATTTTATTTATATTTCCTTGACTGCTTTTATTTGATTTCCTTAGGAAAAGAGAAACTTTCTTGCGATAAAAATTCTGCTTTGTTGAATCAGAGAGTGGGATCTTATGATACCAGACTTAAAGAAAGTATTTTCAATTTATTTTGAGAATTGCCTAACAGGTATTAAATTTGAATAAAATTAAATTAACAAAGCTGATCATAAAATAGAAACAGATTAATTCATATTCACAAAATAATTGTATTTACTCAGTTTACCTTCAGTTGTGTATATTTCCAATGAAGAATTATTTAATTTGTAAAGTTTAAAAGATAATTTTTATCTTGTTAAGGCATATTTCTTTTCATTACTGAGAATTTTTTGTATTTGAATTATGCATATAAAGTAGTACTCCTGAAAAATTCTTTCATTCCTAACTTCTTTTTTTAATGCAGGTAGATTTTTTCTTTTGAAAAATTATACACATTTTCGCAACAACTAAAAAAAGATTTTCAATGTACACACGAACATTGTTCTGAGTGAGGAAATTTTATATAGGATTTTTTTCACAAGTTAGCTGTAAATACTTAGCAAAGAATGATATATACGAGAGAATGATATATACGAAAGAAAGATATATACGAGAATGATATATACGAGAATGATATATACGAGAAATATAGACCACACAAAAGTAAGATTCAGAGTTATTTTCTGATAATGTATAGTCGGCTTTTATTCCAGGATAAAAAAATATACCACACACAAACGAGCGTATACTTGCTTCCATTCTATATTTTTAAAATGTCGTTTCAATTAGTGTTATGTTCTTTAAGATCTTAATTTTTAATTTTTTTTAAATATAAGAGAAATATAGTTTAAAAAACCAAAAAACACGATTTAAGGATAAATTGAACTAAATAAAAAGCGAAAAATAATTCTTAAAATAGAAAGAAATTAATGAACGAAAAATAGTATTATTGTGAAAAAAGCGTGGGGCGCTTTGTGCTATATTTTTTGTTTCATTTTTATACTAATCGTACCGATCGAATATTCTCAGGAATTGATATATGGAGCACCCCACGCTTTTTTCACAATAATACTATTTTTCGTTCATTAATTTCTTTCTATATTAAGAATTATTTTTCTATTTTTATTTAGTTCAATTTATCATTAAAGGGTGTTTTTTGGTTTTTTAAACTATATTTATATTTTTCACTTTTTAGTTCGATTTGTTATAAAAGCGTGTTTTTTAGTTTTTTTAAACTGTGTGTATTTAAAATTTATTTTTAATTTTCGATACCTCTCATAAGACACTAAGGAGCACTAAGTTGGAAAGTACAAACTGTGAGATAATTTATTTTCACTGTGCACCAGTGGTGTAGCCAGGATTTTATTTCGGGTGGGCTGGATATCAAATTTAAAGCTAAAGTTCAATTGTAAGCTAAATATCAAATTGTAAGCTAAGTAAAGGGTCCCATTTCGGGGGGGGGGGGAGCACCCGGAGCCCAGCCTCTTGCTACGCCCCCTGGTGTACACCAAAATATTAATCAACCTGCAGTTAAATGCTACCTTCCTCACTAAAAAGGAAAAATAGGTCTATAATCAACAAATAAAAGCGTGTTAAAAAGAATGGCATTAATATGTTCTTGTACTCAACTCTTCCATAATGTGATGGATCACGATATTTTGTAAAAATAAAAATAATGCTGCGCCCAGGATTCGAACCTGGGTTATTGCGGCCACAACGCAATGTACTAATCACTATACGATCACGGCCACAGTGAAAAAGGTTTTCTTAAGATTGTAATCTTTGGAAGTGTTCTACTTTCAATCAGGATAAGAAATGAGGAAATTATTTAATCCTGGCGATCCTGATCAGGATAATGAGATAAACTTATAAAATGATTGTATTGTCAACGGTTCTTCATAAATGTACAAAGTTTAAATTAAATCTGACCGTTTAAAGTGGGTCAAAATCGAGTTCAAAGGAGTCGGTTACAAACATACAAGCATACATACATACAAACATACATACAGGTGAAGCTAATAAAAGCGTGTTAATAAATAAGCTCTTTCAAAAAGTGCATAAGATTTAATTAAAAAAAACTCGGCTGTTCGTGCCTCGTCAGGGGAAGACACAATTGATTTTTTAGTTCCATTATTGCCATATTAAAACGATATTAATTGACTATGTTATTTTATCTCTCATCTTTCGTGTATTTTGCCTGGTAACCCCTATGTTGAAATTTTTATGTGTAACCTATTTATAGAAAAATTCAGGTGATGCATATTCTACAGCTTACGAAATATTGTAACAATAGATTAAAGCTTCTGTGAACTAATAGCATTTAAATATCTGTAAAATTATGTTGCATAATACCCACACACATTATTATGTCGCATAATATCGTGCATTTTATGTCGCTTTTTTGGGACACATTTTCAATTAAGGGGGTGAGAGATAAAATGACATACTCATTAATATATGTAAAAAATGCACGTAATGCATACTCTACAGCTTTACAGCTTACGAACTATTGTAACAATGTATTAAAGCTGTTGTGAACCAATAGTATTTAAATATGTGTAAAATTATGTCGCATTTTTATGTCGCTTTTTTGGGACACATTTTTGGGACAATTTTCAATAAAGGGGTGATAGATAACTTCATTTTAACGCCGCACAACAACAACCCTTCTAACAAGATCGCCCGTATTTTGAACACACATCGACACATCGACAAGAGCGCCATCTCACCGCTGCCATCTCCTGTTTGCGCATGCCCGCTCTTCTGCGAATTTCTAGGTAAACTGGCCCCTATTTAATTTACAACCCTTTATTTATTAAAAAAATATTTGAGGGCTTCAAAATATAGTCCCGTAGTAGTCTGGGCGCTAAACTCCGTTCCCGCAAGAACACGGCAAGTGAAGCAGCATCCGGCTCAGTCAGTGCTTGGGAGGGTTAGCTCCCTCTCGGCTCTACTGCTGTGGGACCGTGTACGCTAAGGGTGCTGGTGCACGCAAAATCCGTCGTGGCTCCAATGTCCTTCAAGCTGTTAAACGATACCTCTGGGGGTGCCAATGTCAGATGGTGGTTGGTCCCTCATTTGCACTTGGTTCTCAATCAGGGTCAAAGAAGCAGAAGTCCAACCCCTTCGGGGGCAATGGCAACTATTTCCGGGGATAGTGCAATCTTCAATCCCTGGACATGAACACAATAGATGGAAAATACAAATATCATAAATGCTTTAAAATAAAATATAATAGAACGCAATTAAGAAGATAGAAATTTTGTTCGTCTAAAACCAATTTTTCTACAACCGTTCATCAAGCAAACACTAGAATCTTTCAAAGTTATCTTACACCATCCCATTAGTGGTAATTGTTATCTTGATACATTAATTCCAGTATTAGCAAAACTAATTCCTATCAAAGCGCGAAAACATGACCCATCCTTTTGGGAAAATTGAACGTTAAAAAAGGTTTAATTTGATACTAAACAAAGTCTCAAGGAAAAGAAAGAAAAAATTTCGATTGAAATGCAGGTACACTGGATATCATACTTAAAAGTATTAGGAAGTATTTGGAGTAATTCATTGCGTCGAAAGAAATTAATTTCCTGGAATTAATTAGCTTAAAGTATTTGCATTCTTGAATAAAAGTCGACTAGTGATAAGTTTTAGAAAGATTTAGAATAAGCTGAATGATTATTTGCGTGTGATGATAAAGGTACTAATTCAGCATCTTTTACTTTTTTTTTTACACAATAAGTGTTAATGCTCTGTAAATTAACTACATAGAACCATCTACAAAAAAGCTTAAAATTTTTTTACGATATATTGTTTTTATATTTATAACGCAATATATAAAGATTACTTTTATTTTACTTTATAACTAACATCACACAGGATATTTTGAAGCATTTTTTTTTCAAAATATAACTTACCTTAAAAAAAAGCATGTATATACATGTATTTAGTTGAACTTGAAAAAGCAAACATTATTCTTATTTCATAACTGACATCCGGACATTTTGAAATGTACTGCTAATATTCTTTTTGTTACTCAGAAATTTAAAAAGATTAGTAGTGAAATTTGAAATAATGAAAAATTCTGAGGATCGTCACGGAATTTAAATGCATCGATGTTACATAAGAAAAATTATGATTTGTTTTGAAAGGAAACAATTCTAGAATTTTCTTTTTAGTAAATTTTGCACTCAAATTACTTATGAAATCAGATGTTCTATATGTTAATATATAACTTAGTATTCATTAAATGAATATGTACTCTAAAGTCACTATTTATCACTAAAATTCTTTCAATGTGTAATAAATATGAAATTGCAGTACATTGTTATTAAAAATAATTTTTCATTACGTTACTATAATGCAAAAACCCAGAATGAAAGTTTTGTCAGGATCTGAACTCACAATCAATCAGACACGCTAGGTTAAAAAAATGAAGAATAAATAATTGTTTATTATTATTATTTGTTGCTGTTTGTTTGTTTGACAGATATATTTATTTTATCAGATAATTTTAGTCTGCCATGATGGTACAGCTTTCATATTGAAACATAGGTTTTTCTGTCATTTACCATAGTAAATATTTACTGAAATTGATTTAAGGACATTAAACCGATAAATCGTATTCAGCAAGCATATAGTATAACAATCTACATCAATGAATGTGTTCATTAGCAACAAAAAATTGCCTGAAAAGGAAATAAGTTTTGCGTTTATTTTTATTCCTGTCTGCCTGCTGTAATGCACTTTTGACAGGAATTTTACAGGCTTCTGAAGTGGCGAAAACTTTCATTTACGTATCACAAAATCTTATGAAAAATCAATGGCTTTGAAAGTCTGAGACGTTCAGAAAGCGTAAAGCTCTTCAGGACTTTTTGTACTTAAGGGAACAAAAAGAAATGTGCGGGAGCTAAATCAGGTGATTATAGTAGATAAATGGGTAGTACAACTCATCTGCAAGCCAGAAATAGTACTGTGTTACAATAAACTGTTGCTATACGAGAAAGGAATGTAATTGTTCCTGGCCTCTAAGTTAATTCAACATTCAAATACAGATTTCCCAAACAATACAAATTAATTTTTTGTTGCGATTTTCAAGAACTGTATTCATTGCGAGCAATATTATAATTGGTAAACACTACTACAAAGTTTGGATATAAGGTAATCAATTCAAGATTATTTATACTGCACGTATTGTTTATATTTCAACTTGTAAAATGATATTAAAATAGTCTTTATGATTGCGTTAACGGTTTGGGAAACAGATTGTGATTTTGATAACCGCGGAATTCGGTACATGCTGATCTACGAATACTGCAAGCAAGCAGGAAAGGCGCATACTGAAATTTTGCAACAGTAAGATTTTGTCGGTGGCCGTCTACCATTACTGATGAATACAAAATTCAAAAAGAGTTTTAGTTATTTTTTGTTGAAAAGATTTAAAACGTAAATGAGTTGAAGTAAATGATCGTAAATATCGAGCACACAAACATCTTTATTAATCTAATCTAATCAAACAATTCAAAAAGGTCATTAAATTTTGATTCATTAAAAAAAATGTCAAACAACAGAACACTTGATAAAAAGCACTCAAAAAAGTGCTGTTCAAAAGTTGAAATAACTAAGAAAAAAAACATGAATAAGTGTATTATAGTAACATTGTTTTGTGTTTTACATATTATGCAAGTTCACTTTTAGATTTTTTTTATTTTCACCTGATTGACCAAAGGCTCAGGGGATAAGACACTGGACATTGGTAGATGGTCGAAGTCTGAAGGTCGAGGGTTCGGGCCAACCGCGCGACTGTAGATCTAACGGTTTGGAGTTTTGAGCAGTTTTCTTCGAGGTATAACGTGAATACGCGTTACAACTCCCTTAAAAAGTCCTCAGCACAAGTCATTCTTTCCCTTTGTCAGACAGTCCTAGTGCTCTTTGCCTGAATAAAAGAGCACTATTTTCCTACCTGTGTGAATGGTGAAGCATTTGCTGCTCAGGAAGGGTGGACTTTTTGTCAATGAAAACGATCTTACTATTATAATTTTTATTTGTGTTTTCTACAAAATTCTAATTAATAAAAACATAAAATACATGGTTTACAGAGAATTACTACATTACATCCTCACACTTAGTAAGAAATGTTTAAATGATCGTTAATCGTGCTTCATAATTTATTATTAAACTTGTTAAGTCTTGGCATCAGGTAAGCATCTTAACGAAAATTCCAGTTAAAACTCGTTAAAACTTAATCTTGAATTACTAGCCTCAATTACCTTCTTCTCTTTCCGATATTAGACAATTTTAAGTCTAATCTACTTTGGCATTAAATTCCTCTTCAGAGGATAAGCTTTCGAAGTATTGAGAATTTGATAAGCATTTTCGCAAAAGTTGTCAATTATAAAGAACTCATCAAAAGCTAGGCAATACTTTACCTGTAATCTAAAGAAGTAAAACTAAGAATTTTTTTATGAGTTCATTTTAAGAGAAAACTGTTTCCATTTCCATTTGAAAAGTTTTAGATAATATGAATAAAACAAACAATCTTTTGGTGGGCGAGGCATTTTCTGAGCTTGAAAAAAAAATGTATGATCATAATCCCCAGTGGAAATAGAATTAATGTGATGAAAATATACATTGGGTACATTATTATTTAACAATTCTATTCGAAGTTTAATAATGTTCAAAACGGCTTAAAAATAAAAAAACGCTTATTTTAATGATGCTATTTATTAATTATGCTTAATTGTTTGAAAGAAATGGATAAAATTTCTCATGTATTAAAAATTTATATTGCCATTTTACTGTTTTTAAAAACTCATCATGTCTTCACTAGTACTTTAAGTGCGCAAGATCACACTGCAAACTTTAAATATCTAAATAATATGCTATGTATATCTAAATAATCTAAATAATCTGTGTTTTAAAAATTGTGTTGATATAAGAGTACAAAGATATGAAATTATAAAAAATATTATCTCTTTCCTTATAATATATATATAATTCCTTATAGATCATCTGTTTCCTTAAAGAAAAAAGATTTTCAGGACCAGGATAAAAAAATAAGTTAAACACTTTAAACATTACTTAAATAAATGACTATATCTTCAATTATGGAAAAAAATTCTTGCTCAAACTGTGTAATAATGTTCTTTTTCAAACATGCAATTTTTACGTTTCACTGCACTAGCATTTTATTGCCATTTGCGAAGCATATGTTATGCATGTTTTATATGAAAACATCCACTACGAAAAATAAAAATCGAAAATATAATTTCAAAACTCCTACGTGCTGTTTCTTCTGCACGAAACCCAAGATGAGACATGTGCTCCTTATACGCATAGTCAGAGTTAACTTTTCGCTTTTTTCAAAGGACGTTGTGCCGTGCCTGTATATTTTATTAGCTTTACCTTTTATACTAAGAAAAAATAAGTCTTTCCATATTTTCCAGTTGTATGTCGGGATAGTTGCCTTTTTACTCAACAGAAAGTGCCCTTTTAAATAAATTTGTCCTGCCTTTTTGCTTTCTGAACATGTTCCGCTTAAAGAAAGTATTATAATCATGAAAAAAAAATTAGGCTGTGAGATTTTCAGGAATATCCACGTTTTGGGGATTTCTGAATTCATTTAAGTTATTTTTATGGTGATGTGTGTATGTGTGTGTGTGTGAGAGTTAACACGATAACTCCTGAACGGTACATTCGATTAGGCTCAAATTTGGTATATATATTATAGACCAATATCGCACGACCGCTATAGATTTTGGCTGCGTATAGAGGTTATAGTTTTTTACAGTGCTACGAAAAAGAATTGTTTTATTGGCGTGTAGGCGGGAAATTGCTGAAAGTGCGGCAGCGTCTAAACGGTGCAATCGAATCAACTCAAGTTAGGCATCTATATCATAGGTCACGGTCACATGACCTGCATAGATTTTGGTTAGTATGAAGATGATAGTTTTTTCACGATTGCAAAAAATAATTCTTTTGCATTGAGGCCTATGGACGCAAAACTTTTAAAGTGAACTAGTGTCTAGAAGGTACATTTGAATAATTGCAAATTGGGTGTGTATATGATTGGTCACTGTCACGCAACCTGTATAGATTTTGGTATATGTAGGGTTTGTAGTTATTATACAGGTTTACAAAGAAATACATTAAGGCCTATAGACGAAAAATCTTTAAGTGTGCTAGCATCTATATGGTGCATTCGATTTAGCTCAAAATAAGCACACATATTACAGGCAGAGCTGCCAAGTCTCCGGCTTTTTACGAGAGATTTTCCACCACAATTTTTAGACAGTTTTATTTTACATTAAACATTTGGACTTATTTTGAGACTTGGCAGCTCGGTACAGGTCATTGCCTTACGTACTGTATAAATTTAGGTGTACGTGTGTGTAGGGCTTTCAGTTTTTACAGGTCTACAAAAAGTATTCTTATACATTGCTGCCTATAGACTCAAACACTAGCGTCCGAACGCTACAGCCGGTTGAGCTGAATAGAATTTATTTAAGCAAATGGTAAGGATCAAGTGTTCGGAAAGTCGAGTGGAGTCACTCCTGATTTGCCAGCACTTGCGATTAGTAGCAAAAACAACTGGAATAAAAGCAAGCAGCAGAAGTGCAAGGAAGAAAGTTATTCAAATTTAACAACAGTTAATATTGATGTCACAAAAAAAAAACTTCTAAAAAATATTTTAAAAAGTGTCAACTGTATTTCAAAGATACTTTTAAAATACAGGGTGCCCCATAATCATTGGGAAAAACTTTAAGGGGAACTAGGGCACATAATGAAGATTCAGAATCGCATAAGAATGTGGGGCCGGAAACGTCGTTTTTATGTAACTATTAATAATCTCTTTGGAAGTAATTTTTATTTCATTTTGATAAAATTTTGAAGAAAATTTAAGGTAAATATAAAACATTCAACAAACAATGTAAATAAAACTCACTGCATTAAAGGTATCTAAGAGTTTATGAAATCATTTTCAAATTCCATATAATTCAATAAATATAATTTGATAATAATATTTTCATATTTATTATACTTTTTGAAAGGAAACTTAACAAAGAATAAGACTATAAAAAATCTCAAAATATCATAATAGTGATAATTCTCAATATAAATAAAACGAATAGGAATTATGAAAGGGTTGTAGTATATTTTCAACTATGAAAAACCTACTGTACGCAAAAACAAATCATAAGTGCGTAAATTGTTTTACTGAAATTATGTTTCATATCTACCTAGTATGCTTCAAAAACTAATTTCCAGAATTATTAGCATAAGAAATAAAATACGAATACGATGGGGTATTCAGAAATAAATATGCTGAATTTCTCCCTCGAGCCCATTTAGAATAAATTGATTTTCTTCGATGCTTCTGAAGATCCATAAAACTTACATTAATTTTAGAAGGAGTCGCAAGAAATAATTAGGGGATCTCTGAAAATAACTATTCGTGGCTTATTCCAAAATATTAAAACTAATTGACGGTACTTAAATTTAAAGAATCTTTAACTGAGTAATTCCATTATGTAAGATTATTATACGAAACTCAGTGGTGAATGGCAGAGCAGTTTGCCATAATATACTTATATAATGTGGCAGTTACATAATGTAGCATTAATTTAACAGGAAATGTATTCTGAATATTAAGTTAAAGATTGCTTGTGTGTGAATATTGAACTATAATTTTATAATGAAAGCAATTACATCAATTCTTCAATTATTTTTAATTTACTCTCGGAAAAGCTTTTAAGGGATTGATTTTTGCATTTGTAAGAATAGTACTCGAAGTCTCTTACACGCATGTTCTTTAAAAAAAAATGTATGCTAATCTAACTATCATGAATTGCAGGCTAAAGAGAAAAGGTAACACACAACCCGATTCATGTGTTACGTTGTAGAAAGAAAAATTTGTGAAGTAAAACGCTCGTAAATCCAGAAACACTCTCAAGATGCGGGCATGTTTTGTTTTTTTTCAATTCAGTCGCTACGGAAGTGACGCAACGAGGATTCCGAGGGACTAGACCAATCAGATTGCATGATCACCAATTTCTCTTTCCGCCATTTGTAACTCTCGCAAATAAAGATGCGAGGGTAAAACGTTTCCGCAAATCGTCGCCATGTTTAAAAGAGTTTTTCATGGTTTTTGTAACACCAGAATTGCATTTTTCTCGCAAACTATTTCCCTCTTAACTTGGATGTCAATAAATGCTGGAAATTTTAGGTTTTCATCGCAAACGTAACACAAGAATCGGGATCGTAATCACTTAGGTCGTAACTGTCGAATTTAGCGAGAATTGTTGAGAATTCATTTTGCCTATTCTTCAAGAGATACACAAAAAGCGCTTAGAAATGGAATATGCATCTTCGCGCAATAGCTGTGAGCGCGTTTCCCTTGCGATTGATTGATTATCACACAAATTTTGTCGTAATATGTTGTATATAAGAACAATTTTTGATTATTATTACACGTTTTTTTTTGCATCGGTTGCCAAGCTATTGGAAACAATTTTGCTTTTTCTTCCTTCCGCATGCAATTTAAACATGAGCAATTTACCTTTAAAACTTACCCGGAAGGAATTCATTTCCTAATATTTGGTTCAAATAAAAATAGTTTTCAGTGATTTTCGAACTGACAGATTTCCGTCTTACACTGTAATATTATTAGAAGATACTTATTTCAACGACTTTCTTTAAATTTAAAATCAGAATACATTCACTCGATATTAATACAGAAAAATATCAATTACAGCAAAAAAATTATGCAAGAACAAAATTAAAGAGCTTGTAAATCCTAATGACGTTTAAGAACGGCTTCTACTTTGAAGTCAAGGAGATAATCTGAAAATGACGACTAAATGAATTGTCGGTGAAAGAAATTTCATAATACTATTGCTCAATTTTATGGTTTTAATAAATGGAATTCCAAATATTGTTGATTTCAGCAATTTTTATGATTTTTATAGTTAAATTCGGTTAGTTTCCTAAATTGTTTTTTTGCATTTTACAAGAGGCTCATTCGAACATTTTCTTGTATTTGATTAGTTTCGAACACGGAGTAACATTTGATGTCTTTCTGTGTCAATAATAATCCTGTAGTTTCAAAAAATATATATAAAATATGAATGCGAAAATAGCTCCCAAAAATATGTAGTATTGAAAATTTATTTGTTTAAATCAATACATTTTTTCTGCCATCCACGCAATCACTGTTAACTAAAGCGTAACCAAATTGAAATCAGAAGAAATCCAAAGCATTCAATAGAACAAGTCAAATCAGCTTTCTAACAAAATATCGTCAACTTCTTTTCTACCATCATGGTCCAGGTATTTCACAGTAAACTTGATGTTACAAATTACCAGACAATGGCTGCTGGACTGTTTATCGACAGAAACAAATCCGCAATGTTTCGATTAGTAGATAATTTGTTATTAGTAGTATGGCAGATTCTAAATTCACTTTTTTATCATGTAAAACACACATGAATGGACTATGAAATACCATTAAAGGAAATCAATATCTCTTTCGAAACACCTAGCACCATGTCAGAAAAATCAATTTAATCGCAAGGCTTCATAGAAAGTTTGACATTTCCTATTGAAATTTTTTTGGCTTTTCAGGTTTTCTAAGAACTTTAGACAAAGCCCAACGTTCCACTATTCCTGTCTCTGTATAAAACGAGTAATGAAATTACAGATTATCAATAAGCTTTTATAATTATTTTTTATTCGGTAACCTTTTATTTGAAATAGCACATACCTGCGATGAAAATTAGTTCTTCAAAGCGAAACGTACTAGTTACGTATTTTTTAGAATCGGATTTGGAGATAAATACGCATAAAATTCTAACATCTACAGTTTCGAGAATTTTGATCAGGTTTGTAAACTTTATATTTTGAGTACTTTTCGCTTTCACATTCAAAAAATCATGTGTCTAATTGTCGGTTTTTAAAACATTAGAGGAAGGAAGTTTAAACTGGTTATTCATTTATTAACAAGAAACTCGCCCGTGCTTGCACAGGAATGTGGTTCGCAGAGATATATTTCAGTTGTTAATGTGCTTTTCTGTTCCCATATATATGTACAGAGTGTTTCTACGAAATTTTTGAGGAGATAGTGCGCATCACAACAATTAAGAATTACAAAGGAAACCATGACCTCAAATGTAATCTGAACCCTTTAAGAGCAGGGTGGTTTTAGTAATTTTTTAGCACATGTGGACATGGCTTTTAAATGTTGAATTTTTAACAAAGGTTTTTAATCTGCTAATGGTTAAATGAAAGAAATATAAAGTGTGGCATTGCTTGCTCTAATCGATGTATTAGATTGTAACGAAAGTTTCCCGCCACCGCAAACATCGTCAGCACACATTTCGCGTTGGCGTATTTGCTCATATTTTGTCAAACGATTTTTGACATTTGAAAGAAAGAGGCTTACTTTATAACACTGTGTTGTGAAATCTGTAAAAATATAGTTATCATTAAGTATAAGGTGTCCCAAATGGAACTATCACTCTAGAGGATTAGAACCATCATTTACTTCCAGTTGTGTTGCAAAAAATCAGCTACAGAATATCAACAAATTATGAGTACAGCTTTAAGTACTATTGTTGTAGCATGTGACACTGTGCAGGTTTGGTACCGAAAGTTCAAAATCAGTTATCTAAGGAGTTAGAAGTTAGTTTTTCAGGCAGATATGGCGGAAAACTTTCGTTACAACCTGATATTATAGCACACTGATTGCAGTAGTATTATGCATGAAACTGTAAAATATTGGAATATACAAGATTTTAAAAGTGCACAGTAGGAAGTAACCAAAGAGCTATTGGGTATTTGTATTGCAACACAGCCATTACAAAATAAGCAAAGCGATTATACTCAACAAGACGAGCGATATTTATTTAGACCCAGTGGTATTATTCTACTCCACAGATTATACGGGCCACTAGAGAAAAACCGTACGTGCACGATTACAACGCAACTTTCTCATAGAGTAGAATTATAAGAAAAAAGTTTTTTCTCTAAAAAAAAAAAAAAAAAAAAAAACTTTTACGAGATTTTTTTAAAGAGAAATTAACTACGTAAAGTGGGCTTCTTTTCCCTCCCTAATTAGCGTTGTAACATTGTAGGGAACTCATTTGTAGTAGCTAAAATGGATTACACAAAACGAAGAATTAGTGGACATGCATCTACAGTGGGTGGTGTATTCAGTTGAAATATGTCAACTTTCAAGTGTTTTTACGGAGTTAGCTTACTATTAAACTCATAATATCGTTTCAGTTGTTATCTTTATACGTTTATTAGCTTAGGACAATACAAATTCAACAGCAAAAGTACAATTTCAATATTTAGTGAATCTTTTCCTTTGAGGGATCACATTTTTTATAAGCTGCGGCATGCTGGCAATGCATTTTTTTACTATTAAGTGCAGGTGTATTATGCGAGCTTTAACAATATTTTCCATCGAGAATTTTTTGTTACCAATTGTTTTACAGTAACAAATTTAAACCGTCTTTATTCTAACCATTCGAATAGCATACTTTTGAAACCAAGTATGGAACAATGAAAACTCTGATGAACATGGGCATTACATTGTATTTCAGATTAGGCTTTCTCAAATAAGACAAGATTAGACTCTAAACCCCGTCTTTTTATGTTATTGTGTTTTTATATAAAAATAATAATCTGAAATTTATGATTTGTCTTGAATTTGGATTTTATGAAATTGCTTAAAATCCTTTTCTTAAAATAATCATGAACTATTTTTCTTCATTGAATGCACTCTACCTAAAATCGATTAATAAATAAGTTACCTGTACATGAACGCTTAGGAAATCTTTTGTTCAGAATAAAAACATTCATTTGTTTTATAGTTGAAATTTAATAGTAAAAATTTCCAGACGAAATTTTTTAATCGTGAAATACATGCTCACTTTCTTTTCTTCTTTTTTCATTTTTGTGTACAGTAGAAACCGTATAAGTGCATGTCGATGTGGCAACAAAATTATGTGCACTTATGGGGTTTGTGCACTTATGCAAGCGTTCTTAAATTAGCATATGTCAAGCAATGTCTCATTCAAAATCTCTTTATTTGATATTAAATAGTATAAGTAGTTATATATATACAAAATATACATGCATGTATATGTATATCTGTATTGAAATAATCTGTATTGAAATAATCTGTGTTGTCAATGAATCTGTATTGTCAATGTATTGGAAAATTGATCATCTGTATTGAAATGACGTAACTAGTTTTGATTTAGAGATGGCTTGCCCTAGGATTCGCTACGCGGCGCTGCTGCGAGCGGGTGGATTTTGAGGGAAATCAGGACTGAAATAGAAGTGTAGAAATTACTACCGAGCCTTCTCTCTATATTTCTCAGATAAACTGCAATTTCCTTCTTTTTGGTTTGTTTCTGGATGTATGTGTACTTATGCGGTCAAAATTCCATTATAAAAACAATTTTTTTAATGTGAAAAATGTGCACTGTAGCGGTTTATGCACTTATGAGGTGTGCACTTATGCGGGTTAACAAAACATTAGAAATTAGATGCATAGGGGAGAAATTCGGGGTTTTCATATCTTGTGCACTTAGGGGGTTTATATTAGGTTGTAACGAAAGTTTCCCGCCACCATGAACATCGTCAGTAAACAGTTTGCGTTGACGTATTTGCTCATATTTTGTCAAACGATTTTTGGCATTTGAAAGAAAGAGACTTACTTTATAACTCTGTGTTATGAAATCTGTAAAAAAATATAGTTATCATTGAGTACAAGGTGTGTCAAATGGGACTATCACTCTAGAGCATTAGAACCATCATTTACTTCCAGTTGTGTTGCAAAAAGTCTGCTACAGAATATCAACGAATTATGAGTACAGCTTTAAGTACTATTGTTGTATCATGTGACACTGTGCAGGTTTGGTACCGAAAGTTCAAAAAGATTTATCTAAGGAGTTAGAAGTTAGTTTTTCAAGCAGATTTGGCGGAAAACTTTCGTTACAACCTGATACTTAAGAGATGTGCACTTAAACGGTTTCGACACGCATTCCTGATATCAACACCTTTATACTCTCTCATACTTCAACTAATACTGAACTTCCTCCAATGGTATTTTCAAATGTTAAATAATACATTACAGAATATTTGGCTTACATCCTACATTACAGGTTTTTGAACAGCCTGTGTTTACTTTTCATTTTTTACGTTTCTGCTTGAGTGGATGGTGCAAATTTTTTGAAACTGAGGACGGGTTTACCTTTTATACGCCTACAAAAATCGTAATCTCGATAATTTCCTTTGTTTATGTGTGTTATTTTGCAAAGATTTTAGTTAACCCATTTATGATTGGTATCCCTTTTCTTGGGACGGCATTTTCGCTACCAGTTGAAAACGTTATTTATTTTTCCTGACTTTTATGCACGAACATTGAACCTCAACTGCACAAAATATTTTAAAATAACCAAGTAGGATGGTGAAATTTCAGTTTTTATACAGAATGATTTTAAAAGAAATCATCCATTGTTCAAGAACTTGACATCAGAAATTTATCTATTATTGCTAGTATTTGCCAAAATCGAAGAAATTCGCAAAAAATGTATGGGCATAAATGGGTTGATTTTAAAATTTTTATTCCTTTATATAAAGTAAAAGATCGTATACTTAAAAATATTGGGTTGTCCAAAAAGGGATTTCAGGTTAACAGTTCGCTTAGCCAATACTACTGAATCTGATAATGCAAAATTTGGCATGTGCGTGAATTTTTTAACGTAATTGATAAATTAGACAGCATTTTCAAAATTCGTAATCTACAGGGGTAGGAGCCAAACTTTCTTTCCTGATATTCCGCCTGATCTCAACGGGAAAAAAGAGATATCGATAAAATTCTTGCTATAAAATACAACACGATTGCCTGCATAAAATCAGTTTCAAGGTATTTTGAATATTATCCTCCCAGGAGGGTGGAAGTGGAAAAGGGTTAGGGTGGTCATCTTTCAAGGGAAAAAGTATGTATATTACCTTACAATACTTATTTTAAAATGTAATAAATATGAATCCTGCGTTTAGCATGTTCGTAATTAAAAACTTGATGAAAATTCGTTTGTTTGAATTTTATGTAAAAAAGGCAATTAATTCTCGTGGAGCTATGTCACGCAGCTGGCTGTGCCACACAGCCAGCTGTCATCAAAAAAGGGTCTCTAGATCTGCGGCACGCGATGAACGTTTCGATCTTCCGCCATCTTGCTGGTAGTTAAGTCGAGCGATGGCGACGGCTGCCCTTTTTTCAGCATTGGGCAATCTATCCAGCTGTTCTCGCAGTCTTCCATTTTTCAGCAAATGTCAGTGCTGTTAAAAATAATAGTGACCATTTTTTTACGGGAAAGGACGTGCTAAAAAGTAAAGGAGTCTCGTGGAGCTATGTCACCCGCAACTATTTTTTATAGAAATCAAATCTATTCTTCGTGACTGTCAACAGTCAAAACGTCAGAGTTTGGTGTTCCCAGAGCGGGAACACTGTGCGTTAAATTGTTAAACTCTATTTATTTTTAACTCTTCAATCTCTCTCTTTCATAGAAGAGATTTTTTTCTCATTAAAGTGCACTACACACTATTCGTAATTCCATTGAACAAGAAAATGAGAAAACTATCATCAAAATTGTGCCTCCCCACCATAAGCAGATAACCCTCGTCTAGTTATGTTTTAAATCAATACACCTTTTGTTCTCAACCATATAAAGTGATGATGCATGTTTAAAAATTCACCTTACTTATTCTTATTTTTGCTCCATTTTTATTTTTCGCTAAAAATGTTTATTCCAACTTTATCGATAACATTATTTTGTAGAAAAGGCTACAAAACGTTCATTGTTGTAGTGTAAATAAATTGCACGCATTCTGAAGAATATGTGGGGGGTGTCTTCTCGAGCTAATGGGAGGTCATTTTGTTAAAAGGTTGGGAGCCGTTGCAATACACAAACAGTAAAATCCCATCTAAAATAAATATTTGGATAATTTTTAATTATTTCCCAAGTGCAAGTGCATATCTATGATTCACTTTATGAAACTATACGATATTACCTTCAGGAACGACCTACCTATGGGTTAAAGCCTGTTACATTTCCAGGGGTGTCCCAGTGATGTAGTCGAAGGGGGACGCGGGGGACGCCGTCCCCCTATTTTTTCACTTCAGCCCATACGTCCCCCCTCTTTTTAGTCTCAGGGGTGACGCTCATTTGCAATTTTTTTTTTAAATTCTTTAAAGAATTTAAAATATTCGTTTTGTTCGCGCGAGTGCAAATACATCGTTATAAAAATCAAAAGGAAACTTTTGACTGTTTGAATTGACTTTACAAATGGGATTGTAAGTGTTTCTTAAACACTTCAGTAGTGAAAACATATCCATAAAAATAGAACAGATTATAATCTTTCCGTAGGCACTCTTGGTAAAAAATGTGTTACCGAATAACCGAAAAGTAACGAAACTCGGGGTAGCGAATAGTCACGTAGCAATCCAAAAGAAAATCTGTCACTTTGACTTTGGATTGTTACCTCGCAATGGCACAGTGGTTATGTAACTGGAAATGGTAGACGGGCGAAGTGTGAAGGTCCCGGGTTCGGGTTCCATTGCACATCCGTCGACCCAACCGTTCGGAGTTTTCCGTGGTTTTCTCCGAAACTTAGCGTGAATACGGCTTAGGACCCCTTAGAAAGTCCCCAACGGAGGGCACCCCCCCCCTCGTGCTGTTCTTCTGACGAGGATTTATAAGAGGGCTTCGAGCCAAGCACACAAATCCGATTACATTTTCGCAACAGCAAATTAAGTAGCTTACACGGTTGATCAAAAAGACTTAGTTTAGATTATTAACAAGTAATCAATAATTTAACAATGAGTTCATTTTAATTAATTAATAAACAAATGATGATTAAATTAATTTTATTGGTTGTTTAAGGAATAATTACAATTAATGAGGTTAAATTTCGTGAAAAATGAGCGTCCCCCCACTTTTTTTCTTAGGACTACAACACTGGCGGTGTCCTGCTGTCCAGTTGAAAACCAGACGCACGCCGGGTCCAGCAGAGCCGCAGATTCTATTCATTTTTTAAGACAGAATATTTGAATGACCGTTCGTAATATTTTGATAACTTTAGGAATTAGCTAATATCTCCTATATATTTATTACATTACGTACTGTACTTATTATTAACAATCTCTAAAATAACATTTTTAAGCATCATAGCCACTCTTATTACTAACGAAACTAAATCGAAAAAACAGAAATTAAGATCTTGCACAGTAAAAGTATATGGAAAAATCTTTAATGCGAGAAAATAAATTATATAACTTAATTCTACAGAAAAAGCTGAAAAAAACTGTAAGGAAAAGAGCCCTCTGTGGTCTGGTCATATGTGATGCTTTACTGTGCTTCTATGAGGATGCATATTTAATTTGAACTGAAATTTAATTTTGAAATCTGCTGAGGAATACTAACAGAACGAGTCTGTTTTTGGTCTACCGGTATCGAGATGGTCGAGCTTCATTGAGTCCTAGATGGATTCATTTCCATCTAGCTTTACAGTGACAATGTGTCATAAGTGTATCTATCAGGAATCATTACTGTTCCTTTAGGTAGTTATTTTTTTTACAGAACAGAGATTCATAAATTGGTCAACAAATATAAAATAAAAATACGGAGTCTCCAAAAATAAACTTCATTGTTAAAAAAAAGAGAAGAATTATTTATTAATGAAATAATTTAAGATTGAAAAAAAATCCCTTCGTGATCAGGTCATATGTGTTCACCACTCTGCAGCTCAATGGAATACTAACAGAACGGGTCTCTTGTCGCCTGCCGGTATCGAGAGGCCTTAGCCCCAAGGCCCCAAGATAGCCGCTAGCTAGTCCTTCACATCGCGCTTGACAGTGATAATGTATCATGGGCGAAGGCACGACACCCGACCACGACCCCACCAGCTTCCGCCGCAATTCACGGCACTTATAGTAGCTTTGACGCTCTATATAAGCATTTCTTTGTTGTAGCTTTGTTTCAGCCTCGATGTTTCTTAACAATCATTGTTACGTGCTGAGCATTGTTGGATCCATCATGGCCAAATGTATAGAACCCTGAACATTGTAAGTGGCTAATTATCGAGGGGTCTGGCCTATCGCACGGCTGTTGTTCTAGCGGTGTGGTGTTTAGGTGGTTTTCTCCAAAGGTAACTTAAGTAAATTGGCGTTATAACCCCCTTAAAAATCCCTCTTAAGAGGGCAGCCCCCCTACCATAAGCAGATAACCCTCGTCTAGTTATGTTTTAAATCAATACACCTCTTGTTCTCTACCAGTGGGGCTCGAGAAAAATAGGCAAAGATAAAGTGATGATGCATGTTTAAAAATTCACCTTATTTATTCTTATTTTTGATCCATTTTTATTTTTCAATAAAAATGTTTATTCCAACTTTATCGATAACATTATTTTGTAGAAAAGGCTACAAAACGTTCATTGTTGTAGTATAAATAAATTGCACGCATTCTGAAGAATATGTGGGGGGTGTCTTCTCGAGCTAATGGGAGGTCATTTTGTTAAAAGGTTGGGAGCCGTTGCAATACACAAACAGTAAAATCCCATCTAAAATAAATGTTTGGATAATTTTTAATTATTTCCCAAGTGCAAGTGAATATCTATGATTCACTTTGTGAAACTATACGATATTACCTTCAGGAACGACCTACCTATTGGTTAAAGCCTTTTACAGTTCCTGGGGTGTCCTGTTGTCCCGTTGAACCCCAGACGCACGCCGGGTCCAGCAGAGCCGCAGCTTCTATTCATTTTTCAAGACACAATATTTGAATGACCGTTCGTAATATTTTGATAACTTTAGGAATTAGCTAATATCTCCTATATATTTATTACCTTACGTACTGTACTTATTAATAACAATCTCTAAAATAACATTTTTAAGCATCATAGCAACTCTTATTACTAACGAAACTAAATCGAAAGAACAGAAATTAAGATCTTGCACAGTAATGGTAAATGGACAAATCTTTAATGCGAGATAATAAATTATATAACTTAATTCTACAGAAAAAGCTAAAAAAACTGAAAAAAAAAGAAACGCTTAAAAATTAAAAAAATAATTTAAGGAAAAGAGCCCTCTGTGGTCTGGTCATATGTGCTGCATTACTCTGCTTCTATCAGGATGCACATTTAATTTGAACTGAAATTTAATTTTGAAATCTGCTGATTAATACTAACAGAACGAGTCTGTTTTTAGTCTACTATCAGGATGCACATTTAATTTGAACTGAAATTTAATTTTGAAATCTGCTGATTAATACTAACAGAACGAGTCTGTTTTTAGTCTACCGGTATCGAGATGGTCGAGCTCCATTGAGTCCTAGATGGATTCATTTCCATGTAGCTTTACAGTGACAATGTGTCATAAGTGTATCTATCAGGAATCATTACTTTTCCTTTAGGTAGTTATTTTTTTTTACAGAACAGAGATTTCCAAAGTGGTGAACAAATATAAAATAAAAATACGGAGTCTCCAAAAATAAACTTCATTGTTAAAAAAAAGAGAAGAATTATTTATTAATGAAATTATTTAAGACTAGCTGAAGTACCCGTCCTCGACGGGTTATTGAATGAAAATTTCCAAAAAGCAAGAACTTTCGTCAGCATTGTAGGAGTACACAGAATGGATGTAGTATGTTGCCAAAGTAAAGAAAGCGAAGTTATAATTTTCATGTATTGTTAAAATATTATAGGTTAGAGAGTAACTAAGTAATATCATTTCATTCGCTTTAGTCGTAATTATGTGATGCGCGAACGAATATTTACGCATATTGAAATAATTTTCGCAAAATCTCAAAATTTAATCAACATTTTTGAAAAATTTGAAGCCTAGAATTTAAGTTGAGTGACAACCTATCATGTCACCCAAATTCGTTTCATTCCCTGCAGTCTTTATTTCGTGATGCTGGAACAAATTTTCAGCATTTTAAAACGATTTTCGAAAAATCTCAAAATGTAAGCAAAATATTTTTAAAATTCAACGCCTATAAATTAAGATTAGCAACTACCTATCATATCACTCAATTTCGTATCATTCGTATTAGTCGTTATTACGTGATGTTTGAAGAAATATAAACGTATTTTGAGAGAATTTTCACAAAATCTCAAAAGCTCAATGGAATACTAACAGAACGGGTCTCTTGTCGCCTGCCGGTATCGAGAGGCCTTAGCCCCAAGGCCCCAAGATAGCCGCTAGCTAGTCCTTCACATCGCGCTTGACAGTGATAATGTATCATGGGCGAAGGCACGACACCCGACCACGACCCCACCAGCTTCCGCCGCAATTCACGGCACTTATAGTAGTTTTGACGCTCTATATAAGCATTTCTTTGTTGTAGCTTTGTTTCAGCCTCGATGTTTCTTAACTATCATTGTTACGTGCTGAGCATTGTTGGATCCATCATGGCCAAATGTATAGAACACTGAACATTGTAAGTGGCTGATTATCGAGGGATCTGGCCTATCGCACGGCTGTTGTTCTAGCGGTCTGGTGTTTGGGGTGGTTTTCTCGAAAGGTAACTTAAGTAAATTGGCGTTATAACCCCCTTAAAAAGTCCTCCAAAAGAAGGCAGCCCCCCCACCATAAGCAGATAACCCTCGTCTAGTTATGTTTTAAATCAATACACCTCTTGTTCTCAACCAGTGGGGCTCGAGAAAAATAGGCAAAGATAAAGTGATGATGCATGTTTAAAACTTCACCTTATTTATTCTTATTTTTTGCTCCATTTTTATTTTTTGCTAAAAATGTTTATTCCAACTTTATCGATAACATTATTTTGTAGAAAAGGCTACAAAACGTTCATTCTTGTAGTATAAATAAATTGCACGCATCCTGAAGAATATGTGGGGGGTGTCTTCTCGAGCTAATGGGAGGTCATTTTGTTAAAAGGTTGGGAGCCGTTGCAGTACACAAACAGTAAAATCCCATCAAAAATAAATGTTTGGATAATTTTAAATTATTTCCCAAGTGCAAGTGCATATCCATGATTCACTTTATGAAACTATACGATATTACCTTCAGGAACGACCTACCAATTGGTTAAAGCCTGTTACATTTCCAGGGGTGTCCCAGAGGTGTAGTCGAAGGGGGACGGGGGGGACGCCGTCCACCTACTTTTTCACTTCAGCCCATACGTCCCCCCACTTTTTATTCTCAGCGGGGACGCTCATTTGCAAGTTTTTTTTTTTTTAATTCTTTGAAGAATTTAAAATATTCGTTTTGTTCGAGCGAGTGCAAATACATCGTAATAAAAATCAAAAGGAAACTTTTGACTGTTTTAATCGACTTTACAAATGGGATTGTAAGGGTTACTTAAACACTTCAGTAGTGAAAACATATCCATAAAAATAGAACAGATTATAATCTTTCCGAACGCACTCTTGGTAAAAAATGTCTTACCGAATAACCGAAAAGTAAGAAAACTCGGGGTAGCGAATAGTCACGTACCAATCCAACAGAAAATCTGTCACTTTGACATTGGATTGTTGCCTTGCAATGGCATAGTGGTTATGTAACTGGAAATGGTAGACGGGCGAAGTGTGAAGGTCCCGGGTTCGGGTTCCATTGCACATCCGTCGACCCAACCGTTCGGAGTTTTCCGTGGTTTTCTCCGAAATTTAGAGTGAATACGGGTTAGGACCCCTTAGAAAGACCCCAACGGAGGGCACCCCCCTTCGTTCTGTTCTTCTGACGAGGATTTATAAGAGGGCTTCGAGCCAAGCACACAAATCCGATTACATGTTCGCAACAGCAAAGTAAGTAGCTTACACGGTTGATCAAAAAGACTTAGTTTAGATTATTAACAAGTAATCAATAATGTAACAATGAGTTCATTTTAATTAATTAATAAAAAAATGATGGTTAAATTATTTTTATTGGTTGTTTAAGGAATAATTACAATTAATGAGGTTAAATTTCGTGAAAAATGAGCGTCCCCCCACTTTTTTTCTTAGGACTACAACACTGCTTAGTATCCCACACAGACTAAAAAAAATCTCATGAACACTGATTAGGTTCGTTCAGAATCTTTCTCGAATCCATGGGTGACAAAAAACCTGAACTTTCAATTGATTACTGCTTATCAACTTTCTTTACGTGAAAGAACACTTTTTTCGTTATCTTTTGACGGTAGCATAATACTCTGGGGAAGTATTCGTGAAGCATTCTTTAAAGTTTCATGAAGTATAGAAGAAACAGAATACTGATGTAGAGTATCTTTACAGAGTTTCCTATAAATATTTATGCATTATCAATAAATATATCATAGAATTGTATGACTTACATAGAAAATGCACAACACGAAAAAAAAACTAACAGGTATATACTAAGTATATACTAAAAACTATACTAAATACTAAGTATATACAACAAATACTAAAAAATACGTGACTTAAATGATTTCTTAGAAATTTTCAGAAAATTATATCAAAATAGCCTTGATATTTTATTGTTTTCTCATATTATTAACGGAAAAATGTACAAATTCTCCAACACTGTTAATAAATGTGTTCAAAATTTCACCAAAAAATGGTGCTGAATTAGCTGCAACCTTTTTATGGCAAATCGTTGAACCATGATTTGGTGCTTAAACGGATGAATGGAACCAAATCATGGCTCTACGTTTCTACATAGAAAGATTTCAGCTAATTTAGCACAATGTATGGTGAAACGTTGAACTATTTCTATTAACGGTGTACTGTTCATCACTTTAGCCTCAAATATCACAAGTAAATGTAGTGATTCTTTTATATTTAGTATGTCAGCAGGAAATTGATGATCGATGTGACACATTTTATCCTGATTTTTTTTAACTAACATTTTCTGTAATCATTGAAAGCATTTTCAGATACACTTTTAATAAAAGTGGTTAACATTTATCCGTAAAATGGTGCTGAAATATCTACATACTTTCTATAGAGAAACCTTGAACCATGATTTGGTGTTTAAGCTGATGAATAAAATCAAATCATGGTTCAACGTTCCTCCATAGAAAGGATGCAGCTAATTTAGCTCCGATGTATGGTGAAACGTTGAACTGATTCTATTAACGGTGTAGTATGTTTCATTATCTGTCAGCCCATGCTTTAGTTTCTGAAAAAAAACTTGGATTCCTGAGAATGACATAGATGTTTCCAAAGAATGATATGTTTAATATTAATTTATCTGCTACAGTGCAACCAGAGAAATTCCCGTGCATTGCATTCTGAAGGTGAAAAAAAATCGAATACTTGGACGTAAACTAATTTGTCTTTCGCTGCACATGTCTAACATTTGTGTAAGAAATTGCCTCAAATCAAATTGTTTTGGCTATTTTCATATTTGAACTTTCAAATAGTTATTTCGCTAAAGAACTTCTCAAACGGGTCCCACTGAACTGAAAATCAAAGAAAGATCCATTGGAGTATCCCTATAACCGAAGCTCTTGCAAACAAAAGATTCAACGAAAAAGAAATTTCATTATTCGAAATTTAAACTTTTGTACAGTTATTTAATTAAATACACTGCTGGCCACCTAAATTGCAACACCAAGAAAAACAAGAGATATCACAACAAAATTTATTGTGTAGATAACATGTTGACCAAGTAACAAATGATTAAATTTACAGCATTCTATGAAGCGTGGTTCCTGCCAAAATCAGTACCCAGAGTAGCCGCCGTTGTTGGAGATCACAGCTGCCACACGCCTCGGCATTGATTCAAAGAGACTTTGAATGTGTTCTTGGGGTACAGCAGACCAAGCAGCTTCCACACGTTGCCAAAGTTGATCTGGTGTGACAGCTGGGGATGAACTCTGGGTCAGTCGTTGAGCAACCATGGACCACATGTTTTCTATCGGCGAAAGATCCGGAGAGCGCGCCGGCCAGGGAAGCAATTCAATCTGGTGATTGACGAAGAACCCTTGGACAATGCGTGCCACGTGTGGCCGTGCATTATCCTGCTGAAATATGGCTGTTGGCAAGCCCTGAAGGTAAGAAAGGACAACTGGCTCCAACACCTCGGAGATGTAGCGCTGGCTGGTTAAAGTACCGGCAATGCGTACTAGAGGAGTGCGAGAGAGATATCCGATACCGCCCCATACCATAATACCCGGTGCAGGACCAGTGTGACGGTGCATAATGCAGCTGTTCAGCATCCTCTCTCCACGGTGTCTCCAGACTCGAATCCGACCGTCGTGGTGTTGCATACAGAAGCGTGACTCGTCAGTAAAGAGAATTTCATTCCATTCTGCCGTCCACATCCTTCTTTCATCGCACCATTGGCGGCGGAGACGTCTGTGGTTCCGCGTCAGAGGTAGACAAAGCAACGGACGTCTTGCGGACAGACCATTCTGCTGTAAACGACGTCGAATGGTACGCGCAGACACTGGATGATGCGTTACAGACTGAATCTGCTGTGATATGGTTCGTGATGTGACTGAGCGGTCCGTCACTGCCATGCGTACAATCTGCCTGTCATCACGTGACGTGGTGCACTGAGGTCGATGCGGTCGATCACGTCTGTCCGTCGTACCCTCCTGCACCCAACGATCACATATCCGCATCACAGTTGTTTGGTTTCGTCCAATACGACGACCGATTTCCCTGAAAGATAACCCACAATCTCGGTATGCCACTATCCTTCCTCTGTCAAACTCGGATACTTGATCAAAAGATGATCGTTGTTTCCTACGAGGCATAATTTATCGTTTTTTTGAAAAAAAAGCAAGAAAAACACAATTGCTGTACTTGAAACCGTCGAAATCTCCAAGCCTTAAATAGCGCTTTGAGGTGGCGCCACAGGCGCGCTTGATGTGCGTCTGCGCTGAAATTCTAATCATTTGCATATCTCACCTCAGCTAATGCATGTTGTAAATTTCATATTATTTGCATGCTTCCTTCAGGGTGTTGCATTTACGATGGCCAGCAGTGTATTAAAAACTCTACTGCAGTGTAATAGATTAAAAAATATATAATTTTAATTTTTAAACTTTAAAATAAAGTACAATAGTTATAAATTATTTTGCTCTTACTATGATATTCTGTACTGTTTCTATGAAATGCTAAAATTTGAAGTCAATTTACAGAAGGATTTGAGAATAATGATTTGAGTTTGCGTCCATTTTAAAAGGATAATTATCTATTTTTAACCATTTTCAAAAGAAGGAGGTCACCATTTCGTCGGAATCTTGTTTTATGTATGTTCACCGATATTTTCTTTACCGCGAGGATTCATTTAGGTATTCTTTTTTTATTGGAAAGGGAATACTTTAGGAATGGTAATTTTAATTTGGTTAAGTTCCGAATACATCATCGTTCAGAAAATCGGAAATAACCATGTTTTCAAACCATAATTGGTTTGATAAACAAACAAATATAATCATGATTTTTTTTCTGTTAATGATGGTTCTGTTTCCAATAATTGAAAGTCATTCATTTTAGATTTTCTTAAACAATTTCCCTAATAAATATTGAACTGAAAATGAAATCGGACGTATTTTTGTTCCGTTTGCAAACTTTTAACATTTCAATGTCTAGAATCAAATATATCACTAATAAAAGAAATTTTTTAAATTTTCACATACGTACTTAAAATCGAATAGAGAAATTTTTGTGAAAACCGTTATAAGGCGATAGCTACTTTATTACTTTATTTTCAGTGAGATTAAAGCCACAATTTTTCTCTTCTATTGAAAAAAGGTACATTTTACAGATAGGAAAATAGAGAATAGGAAAACAATTATACTATATTAACTTCATAAATATGAATATGGAATACTTTATAAAAATTAAAAATCATTTTCATTGATTTTTTATTTAAATCACCGAAATTCTAAGACCAACTTACTATGAGTATTACCAAATAAATATTATTCTGAAAGAGTGGTCCGTACATCAAAAAATTTATATTAAATGTGAAAGGTGGATAAACTGCCGTGAACTGAAAACTAGACTAATTAATATTCATGTGTATTTTGACACTGATAAATTAAAACTTCTTGCAAATGTAACTCAAATGTTCCAAAGTAAAAGCAAAAGACAAATGAAATGCATTCATTCAAAAACACGAAAAATTAATGGTGCGCAAGTCTTCCATAGAAATTTTTAATCAATATGACATTTCAAAGCAAATTTTCTCCTATGCAGAAATTATTTTACACTCATGTTAAGTTTTGTTCAAATAACAGATCATTTCTATCAAGTATGTAACTACCATTTTAGATAATAACTTGCGTACCTAAAGATAAATGTATATTGAAAAAGAATAACATCTTTGTATATTATATAGTTCACCTACAGTACAACGCTAGTTTACAATTACGCAATTGATTAGTTGGTTGCCTGTATTCCTCGTGAAAAAAGAGCTTTTCTGCTTTAAATACATGCAGATAGTTCAAAAGCAATTTGACCTTCTGTCTTTGAATCGAATTATTTTGGAATAAAAGTTTGTGGCGAGTAAAAAATTTGGAATGCGTGGAATTTAGGGTTTTAATGTGTGGAATTCGACTCAAACATGCATTCTTATATATAATATCTTTTACTTTTCTTTTTAAATTTCTTGTATAAATTCGTAAATTTCTGCTGCTTGTATTTCTTTTAGCCACTAGCTACAAAAGTTTGAAACAGTTTTACGTCAGTTTGCATTGTTAATAGAAGTAGTTAACATTTCACCATAAAATGGTGCTGAATTAGCTGCATCCTTCCTATGGAGAAACGTTGAACCATGATTTGGCGCTTAAACTTGTCAATGAACCCAAATCACGGGGAAACGTTTCTCCATAGGAAGGACGCAGCTGATTTACTTCACTTGTATGGCGAAACGTTTAACTACTTCTATTAATGAGCATTAAAATGTCTTGCTAATGACCTTTAAATGACCTGAGCATTAAAAAGTCTTGCTTTTAATATCCATGAAAAAATATAAACATAGGGATGGCATCCCACGGTAAAACCTTATTTGTGGGGAATTTAATTGCATACTTACCCAAGAAATTCATATAAGCTATGCACAGCATGTTAAGAAGGCTTCATATTATGTTACATTATATCATCGCGAATAAATAATTTAGCTCTACACTGTACTGCTTTCAATTTAATGTCAATCTTTTCAATTCTACCAAGAGAGTAGATTCTTCAATCCTCATAATTTGGCTTATCACTTGTCAAGGACTATTACCGGCAGCACACGTTTTTCTGACCATCGGACTAATTATCTTTCGCTATCCTGGATTTGACGATTCGACCTGTGTCCTTCGATTTGCCTGGTGGTGGAAAAGATCCACCCTTTTTACCAGTTTTTAATTCATTTTCCCTTTAAAAACTTTTCTTGTGCGTGTGTTTGTGTGTGTTCTTATTATCTTACCTCTGGTTGCAGAACCTGAAACTTTCTTCGCGAGCATCAAGACTCCCGAATCTTTATCCAGCACAACGTAAGAGTTCTTCTTACTCATGGCCGTGGCGCTGGAGTCACTTTTTCGGAAGGGCACAACTCTTATGGAATAATCTGCCGTCATGTTCTTTGCCAGGTCTGTGTCACTGTAGAGGATGGCTACTCTGTAGAACGGAGTGTGTAGAGGATAGTCTTCTGGTAGAGTCATTTGAGCAACTCGCTTCGAAAAAATCCATCCTTTGACGATACCTGAAATAGATGGGGCATTGTGAAACAAGTTTTATTTCAAAACGCACCTTCAAATCATGCAATTTATAGTAAATTAAATGATTATGAAAACGTTAGAGAGGTATTTGTTTATGAATATAAAAATAATGAAACTTTTGAAAACATTTTATATCATTGGCGTTGCTACAATCAACCGAAAACAGAAGTAATTTTTTTAATTTCTTTAGTTCAGGAAAATAAAAATATATGAATATGAAACACATAACATATTAACCTATAAAAACTCTCTGTTTTCAGGCTATTGTATCCATTTCACTAACTTAGTATTTCCTTCTCATATGTAACAATAAATCTTCCAAATTGCCCAGAATTGTACATGCGCTCTATGTGTTTTCACTTAGTCAATTTCAGCGACATCTCGTACTGTGGACAGAATTTGTGACGTTTTGGAAGTGTTAGACTCGGAAAATTTCGTACGCCCAACTTCTTCAATCTATGGTGTAACATATTTCATTTTTTTCTTTCCAAAATTATAGCTATCATAGAAACAATATATTTATTGCGACTCAACACTAAATTCAACAGTAAAACTAAAAAAAAAAAAGAGTTCAGGTAGTCCCTTCTGTTGAAACGTAGGATCTTGTTTTAAAATGCTCAATTTATTAATCCTTGTAGGCTATTCTCAGCAAATCGGAATCTTTCAGATGAGAAAATTTCCCACAATCGCACTTGTTAAGGAACTTCACATGCTTTCAAAAGGCGTATTCCTGTAATTGTAATGGAATGTTCTTCTTGAAAACATTCGGAATCTCTCTTCGAATGGGCTTGGGGAAACTTTTCGCTTTCGAAAGCTGTCGTTATTTTAAGGAACAGTCCCTTTTATATCAATTCTTTATGCAGAAGAAATTGTTTTATTTGTGAAAAAAAGAGTTAATGCTCTTTCGGACAAAGGGGAATAGCAATATTCAAATCAAAGACTGAAAACTGTGACATCAAAATGACGTCAATCTCATTTACGATACCTAAGTTTGTCACTCAATTGGTTAACTTCTTTACTATCGAATTCATAAAAGAGCTGAAAGTAGAAAAAAAAATCGCTAAAAATTTGAAAAGGATGAATTTTCTGATTTTTAAAGGTGAGCAAAATTTCCCCTGAATTTGTTTACGTATTTGTGCAAAATTTCCAGCCGGTCACCGACCGATGAGGATTTTTATGCCACTCGGGTAAACACACGAAGATATAAACAGATTATTTTGGTTTCTATTTATAGGAAATGCATACGTATAGTTCCAAGAAACTCTTGCTATTGAAGCATTTCATACTAAAACATTCATTTCGAAGAAAAATTTCATCTGGAAATTTCTATTTATGTGAAGTACACATACAGTTACACAGAAGTAATTTGGTATTAGTTTTTATAGAAGTGGAGTTCCTTTTTGCTCCAATGTTTTCCACTAAATAAAGAGAGCTCCTCAAACAAAGATATGGATATTTATTTCTGCATATTCCTTTTAACACAGTGAAAGAAAGAGAGAGATAATTTCGTGATTTAGAGAGCCAGAACACATGAATTAGAAAGTTTCCCTTTTCGGTTAATTAATTCATTTTAATCATTTTAATAAAGAGGTTTATGTCCATGAAGAATGTCTGCTTTTAGAACAAAAACACGTAGAAATGTTAGAATTAATTATATATTAAACTTATTACAAAAGTATTTCAGACAAAGAAGACTCAAATGGGTAATCCACGATAGCATGCTTGAATCTATTCATCACAAAAGGAAAATAAAAAGGAGATGTTTTCAGTTGACGTTCATTATTAAGGTCATAAAAAAATTGTTGGAATTTACCAAAAGTGGCGATTTAGTACTGTTTGGCGGGTTTTTATTTTCTCGGTAAAAACAACAAGATTTATTAAAAGAAATCATTCAATCCTTCTATCATATTACAAATTCTCATATCTTCAGAAAAGATTCTACTTCCTTCACAACTCTAACACATGGATAAATCATTCTAACTGTTTGTGTGGCATTCTAAAACAATCAACAGAGTCAATAAGCAATGAAAGCAAGTTTGAACATCTATGAGTTTAATAATTAGCTTTAAAAAGCAATAGTTTCATTCTTCTTTATTTTAAATTGAATTGATTAACACGTAATTTTATAACATTTTCGATTAGGAAAGATTTGAATTCTTTCCTCTAAAGTGTATCTGTCTATCAGTCCAACGGACTTTGAGCGATAGATCAGAATAATTTATACATAATTATAATACTTCATCTATATACAACAACAGAAAAAAAACACTTGAATGAAGAAAAATGTCTACGTGAAAGAAATTCCAATAAAGTTTCAATAAACAATTTTGTTAAAATATCTCTCGGTAATTTCGTTCTCATCTATTTATTTTATGGTTTTGAACAATTCATAAAAAGATAATTTAAGATATAGCCATTTGTCAGTAAATTCCTTTTAGCTGTATTATATATATATATATATATATATATAAAACATTAGTATAGTAATATTAGTATATAAAACAATTATTCATATACTGTATAGACCGGAGAGACATTCCTTCAGAAAAGGTCAGATATACTTTTTGTAATTTAATAATGCCGGTTTTTCCTGCCTAAAAAGTTTCTTCTGCACAGAAACGATATACTTAGAAATGTTGCAATTTATAAGAAACTGAAAACTTTTTTTCTTTTTAAAGAGACATATTCAATTCATGAGTATCCTTTTTAAAAAATAATCTTAATACTACTCTGAAATTTTGAAGCATTTCGATTACTGTTTCCGCCATAGTATATAAGGTTTTATTTTTCAAATATACTTGGTAGTTTTATGAATTATTTTGTTTTATAATATTTAGCTCATTAACCCGTTTATTCTACGAACTATGGAAAGGATTTTAATTAGTCTTTTCTAGTAGAGAAAATTGGAGTATGTCAACAACATATTCCACAGCAATTATACTATCACTATATGAATAATGGAAGGCAAACAGAGAGAAGACAAATGATGCATAATTATGTTTTTAACGTGTTCAATAGTCATTATGTATAAATATAACAATGCATAGTGACAATTAAACTTAAGCGGTTCTTATCTTTCTAAGTTAGTTAAAAGTGGAAGATTTTAGTCAAAATCTCTTTCATTCGAACCTTATGTTAATCCGAACTAACCCAGAAGTCACAGAAAACTAATACTGTAATAAATTTTAATAATAATTCGTTATTTTAAACGGAATTTTTAGGAACTTTTAATGCAATTCCAGTTTGTCTTTCTGTCCAGTTGTAGCACTTAAAAACAAAGCGTCTCCACTTTATAGAAGTAAGAAGCACTGATAACTCCGTTAAGTCCTACTTGATCTAGCGATTAGGGTACGCGACTCTCGCCCAGAAGACCCAGGCTCGATTGCCGGTGAAGGAAGAGGTATTGCATA
The DNA here is from genome assembly GCA_038373885.1 of Cheiracanthium punctorium. NCBI lineage: Eukaryota > Metazoa > Arthropoda > Arachnida > Araneae > Cheiracanthiidae > Cheiracanthium > Cheiracanthium punctorium. The sequence goes on from JAWZYV010011853.1 coordinate 1,611,431, forward strand.
GTGTGATGTTCAAGTTTTATGATAATTCAAAGAAACTTCATAGAATAATGTCTTTTGGATTTGGAGAAAATTATGCAGTGTTGCTATCTCCTGGATATTGGACAATCCGGATCTTCTGGACATTACACAAATCAAGAAGTTAATGAACAATTATTTTAAATAAAAAAAGGCATTGCATGCCAAATCCTTTTTATACAAGTACACTTTTTTAATGTTTAACTGTCTAAAAAGATGGGTGCTGCAAAACTACTTCATTATAAGTGATTAAAAATGTTTGCAGAATAAAGCTATTGAAGATAAAATACAAAGAATTGGGATTTCTGATTTGACAAATAATTTTAGCTGAAAATAAATTTATTAAGAGCTATACAACCGTTTCCACCGGTATGTAAAGTATTAACGAAAGTATTTTACTAATAAATATGAATAATAATGAATCATGTTCTAACATGGATAATTAGCACGGGCGTAACTACAGCTTTCTCACGGAAAGGTTCCAGTTAGGGAGGGAAGGGAGGTCCATTATTACTGCAAAATTTGATTGACACTAAGTTTTACTATAAATATCCGGTAAAATTAATTTATTACTGGTTTATGGGAATGAAAAAAATCATTGAAGGAAAGACCCTTCAGTTTATTCGGAATAAGGCCTGGATCCATATTATTCCAGTAAGCAGAAGATGATATGTTAGTACGTTTAGCATTTCTCAAGCGATTTTTATGACGGTTACATATTGTTACAAATTTTCGGAGTAATCCGTTGTTCTGGGGTTTCAAATAGATTAAAATTCTTGTTCTACGCGTCAAATAGTTAACTTTTGCATTTTGAAGCAATAAAATCGGTTAACTAGAACGAGAGATATGGAGCTTTATGTTTCTCCATTGGTTTCTATAGCGTTTTCTAGAAATCTCGAGAAATATGGATGCTGGAGCTTCGTCTGTCTCACTTTTGGAAACTCATTTTTGGCGCCAAGCTTGGCGACATTTCTGACATTTGGCGCGATTTTCCCAATGGGGCCTTTAAAGTTTGTTTTCCTGCATGCGCATTACTTAATATCCTATTATTACCCTTCTATTAAGCAATCAAAATCGATCTTGTTCTAGTACATTCCGCGGATGGTCAACTCTGGAACGGTGTTTGTCGTAGACTATAAAAGTGGTGGGTTCCCCAAATTTCAGTCATTTTCTCACCGAGCACTCGTTGAATGTGTTCGCTGTATTACTCTGTGAACTGTGCTATAGAAACGGTATCTTTGCTTGCCTTTTTAAAGCTTTGTTTTTAAGTGCTGGGCGTAAATTCTTGAGGGACTGTGTACGATTTCCCTCGTAAGTTTCTACTGAATTTATTCCGGTGGAAGCGTTTTATTTCGTGTTAGAAATGCAGCACTTATGAAAGCTTCTGTACTGAGTGGACTATTAAAAGCACGTTACTGTCTGATTGTGCTTGTGAATTTTGTACAGCTGATTGTTCGACAAAGTTCTAGAAGCAATAAAGTACGTGTTCTCTCCTGACAAGTGGACCCTTTACTAGAACTTTCTAGATCTACTGGACTTAAAACGACGAACCCTGTAAACAAGAAGAGTTTTCTGTAACAGTACTAAAAAGACACCTTGGTTTATCAGTTCATCTTTGCAAGTAGTTTCGTGTTGCTTCAGAGAGAGATGTAATAGAGACTCGATGAATCTGATTCGGATAGAAAACTTTATGGAAGATCATACAGTGCATGTTTTCAATAAACCAAATTCTTTTAGATAAACAGTAATAAGTCGCTATAAGTCATTCGCTGGTATTGAGATCAACAAAATTTCACCAAATGGCTTGTAAGCATTGAGCCAAGATGCATGGGAAGAAAGACTTAACTTACCACCTTAAGATGAAGAAACTATTTTCTCTTGTGATATGTTTGTGTTTGTATTACAGATGATATAATATTTTTATATTTCGTACAAATTAAATTAAATATTAGTTTGCAGTTTGAACGATATAACATTAAATCTTAATTTTATTTCAAGTTCCTTAATTGAATTACACGTACTTTTAAAAAGTAGTAAGAGATTTTTATAAAGTGTTTCTTAACCAGTAAATAAGGTTAATAAAGATAACTGATTGGGTGCTATAAAAAAAATGTAAAACTTGTGTTTCACCTGTAACTAAAAAGCATAAATTGAAAATAAATAAATTAAAAATACAATTTTAAAAAGTAGTCGATTTTTACTGTGCAGTCTTAAAAGGCATAGAATAAAGATGTATTCGTGCAAACATACGCTATAAATTAATAAAAGTTTGAAAATTAAGAAAACTTTATTCATTTTTAGCACACTTAATTTACAAGAAGTAATTTTTATTTTATTCCTTTAGGGCTCCACAGTAATAAGCTTCTACTTTTATAAATTGTATTTTTACTTTATATTTTATTATAGTTTTATTAATTTATTTTTTAATGTTACTCGTATTTTTTAATGCGAATATAGGCTCCAAATCCGGGATAAGCAAGGAAATAATTCAAAGTTTTATGCAGATGGCAAAACCAGAAAATTAAAAGATAAACAAAAAGTCATTTAGCCCAAAAGAAAATGTACAAACTGTTAATTGCCGAAATCATCAAGTTAAAACTGACTCAATAAAGACTGAAAACATTTAATCAATTGGTGGCTTTTTAAACAAATGAACTCAAATCCTGACTTTAAGTTGAGAAGTTACCTGAAAATCTAGGTCTAATGCAGCAAAACAAAGGTTAATTTGACAATTTTTAAAAAGTATTTCTCACTTTTCATTTAGATTTCATATTGTTGGGCAATTATATCAGGTTTTTGAGATTTTAATGTGTTTAACGCCTTAACTGTCGTATTAAGTTCAAGAAAACGGTCATAAAAGTACCTATTTTTTATTCAAAAAATATTGTATAAAAATAAGTGTATGTACAATATGTACATTCATTTTAAGGTTTTGGACATTTTGATTTTAAAAAATTTTCTCGCATATAAACTGAAATGTGTTATCTTTTTCCAGGCATAAATTTTGAGTTGTCCAACCTGAAAATATCACGGGATCGAGGCGGAAGGGGTGAACTTAGAAAACATGTGTAGAAAGACTTCTTTGCGTAATTCCCTGTTAAAGTCATTTTCAGTTACCAGTCTGATGATACAAACTTTTCTCTAAGGACTCACGAGTTCGTATTTACCAGCGACGGTTTAAGCTCTATTTTCTTCCGTTGTTACCACGCCGAAAACTCGGAACTTCAAACTTGGTGATTTTTACTTAAATGTGTTTTCGTGGCCTCTAAGCTATGCTACATAGTATGCCAAAGCCCCAAATCCTCATTCCGAATAGTTTACGTGAAAAGAGATCACTGTGTTTCGCGTATCTACATTACTATAGCTAAACAACGAATTTTTGAAGACGTTTTTCTCGAAACATGAAAAATGCAGAATCGCGTTTTTGGCCTGGTGGCAGCGATAACACAGTCGCCAGCAGATATTGGGATTTTCGAGACAATTCGTCTTGCAATGTTTGCCTGGCTATCTGTTTGACAGTTTGTGTGTGTGTGTTTTACCATTCTTTACGTAAATGCTGGCAGTTTTCCCTGATGGCACTTCTTCGAATGTAAAATATCTTTCCTCGCCGGCTATTTTACTTGTTAAAGTATTAGCTATGTTAATTGTATAAAATATTGCGATTTATTCTGGTGCGCAGCTATGAACATTATCAAGGTAGTTTTTGCTGTTTGCAAATACCTCGTATGCTCGACTATTGGCCTACATACTTATGCGATTCTGAAAATATCTTGTACTTTGACTGGGATTTACAATTTAAAAACAGTTTTCTTTTATTAATTTGCAATTTAAATCAGTGAATACTTTTCTGTTATCAGGATATTTTCTTGGGTGTCAAATCATAGAGAACTGTGTAACTTTCCTTTCAAATGTGTGTTCCTAGATTTTATCTTAATGTGAGTGATTTTATAAGGGATATGGTCTTCTTTAAGTTTGTATTCTATGACACATCACACCTCAAGACTTTGGAGCCTGCATTTTTCAATGTAACACTTCTTAGTACATGAATATCGCATTTCCTGAAAGAAAGTTGTGCAGATGGCAATTATGAATATTAAAACCAGGTGCAGCTTAAGAGGCTTCCGCGAGACTGTCGATCTAACCATCTGGAGTTTTGGGTGGATTTCTCCAGATGTAACGCGGACACAAATTATAATCCGCTGAAAATCCAAGGCCTAAGGCATCCTCCCCCTCCCTCTTACACAGATAGCCCCCAGGTAGCTTTGCTTTAACAAAAGAGAAAAAGGAAGAAAGAAAAAAGTAAAAGAAAAGAAAAAGAAAAAAAGCAAACTTGGGAGATCTTAAATAGAATACTTCACAATAGTTTTAAGTGACATTTTTATGATAACTTAAGTGCCAGAGTTGACTTCATATAGTTGCATACCAGATTTCTGGTCAAAGGTCCAAACTTTTTCAAAGCTACCGTACTTAAAATAGAAAATTAAACACGATTTTTAGAATTCATGTAATAATCTTTAAATATGAATGAAACACGAAAGGAAAGTTTTTCTAGAAACAATAAATAGATTTGATTTTCTTAAAAATTTCAGTATATGCTATACATTTGAACTACCTATGAATTCTTAATTAATAAAAACCGCAAAATTTGTATTACTATTGTTATATCTCTAATTATCCTTAAACAAATAAAACATCATTGTATGTAATTCTTTTATTGTACTTAATACATCAATGTTTCTCAAACTTACATATTATGACAAACAATTTTTACTTCTCAAAATGTCAGAAATTATTATTTATCACACTTTTTAAAAGCTTCAATGTGAGTTTTGTTATAAATATACGAATACATTGCTGCTATGTAAATTTTCTGTTGCACAAAATGCAGTTACAAAATTTTAAAACTCCCGTAATATACGGCAGGAAATAATACTGAGTGCATTCAATTTTTATTTAAATAATAAGTATTTTAATAACATAAAACATTCCTTTCAAAAATAATATAAGTTATACTTAAACCGTAATTTTTTTAAATAAATCCTCAACTAAAATGTGTCTCTGAAATTGATTTTGTTACTTTTGTTTCCAATAGCAAACTGTCATGTTTAAAGTAACCAAAAAAATAAAAAAAACACTTCTTGGAAAAATATCAAAAGATTCCACAACAATTTCATTTTGAATTGACCTGTCTTGGAATGTAATGAAATCCATTCCAACAACATTTTTTTTCAATCTACCGTTAAATCTTAACGCATTTCAAGTAAATACATTTTCTGTAAAATGTTTTGTGTCATGTTTTCAATTTGAAATGGTATCTTAAAGATCGTTTTTACTTAAACAATAATCAATAAATGGAGTGGATTTTAGATCATCAATTTCAGTTGTTTGATATTGAAAGAGAGTAGGTATTAAATAAAAACAGGATACAAAAGTTGAAATTAGAAGAACAAGTGAAAGTATGGTTAAAGCGTATCATAAAAATTGAAAATATATTATACTGTTTTTTGTTATACGTAACGCGTTATACTTTTTAATTTTTTATTGACGTTCCCGTAGTGCTAAGTATAGAGAGTCTCCCAAACATTCATGTACTGATGATTCACTTTTGAGGCGTTGTATAAAAACACTTGATTGTTGCTATAGTAATTTTAATTAAAGAATATTTTTGATACAGTCTGAATTTTTTGAAAATTATATTTTGACTAGTTACAATAAAAACTTCTAATAAATTTAGAAAATATCAAACCTGATGAAAAAATAAACGTAGAGAAATTAGTATATTTAATTCTAGAGTTCTGAAATCTACTGATTAAATTATATTTTAATTCATACCATATATTTAGCAGAAAATATTATATATTCAGTATTATGAAGAAAATCCTTATTTTCAGTATTATGAAGAAAATCCTTATTTTCAGTATTATGAAGAAAATCCTTAAACTATGTTTTGTCATCAAATAATATTCTGCGTTCTCTTATTATTGCACAATCTTTAGATAAAACTATTTGGAATAAATAATTTTCTATAAATATTTATTACCTTCTGAAATAGAAAGTGACACTTAAAGCCTAAATCGGAAAAAAAGGAAAATTCAGAAGCGTCACTTCTATCGACCTTTTTCCCAGATTTTCTCAATCCAACAAAATATAGTATTCACAAAACAAAACAAAATAAAAATAAAAGAAGCTTTTTCGCAGAAAAGTATCACAAGACCCAACAAGAATTCTCTTTTGAATTGACTTGTCTGAGAAATCAATGTAATTCATTTTTTTATGCGTAGCATTGTTTCAGCTTACGGTTAAATGTTAACATTTTAAGTAAATAAATGCTTCTTGAAGCATTTTCTTTTCAAAACGTCATGTTAAATGATGTTTTAAAGTGAATTCGGAAATAAACACTAATCTCTTGAGAAGTTCATTGAAAAAAAAATGCGCAAGTGTCTTTGATTTAGTTTATTTTAGTTATTTTTATCAATTCTAGTTTAGAAAAGGTTTTGGATAACTATACAGGTAATATTTAAAAGGGGAAATCATTTGGTAGGTCAATTAGTAATTAGCTGGATTTGGTAGTTTACTTTTGTTTGGGGGTATAGCGTAAAAGGTACGTACTCGGGGTATACCTGGGACAACGTTCTACACGCGAAAGTGGTCTACAGATTCGGGAATGCTATTCCACAGCCTATTGCGTATGGGAGATCGGACGAAGGAAGTGGAGTTGAATATGCAGTGGACAGCATGTGTATCATCACAACCAAAAATGGCAGAGTTGATTCACAAGCAGCAAAACATCGATTTTTCACAATTATGGAGACAAATTTTACAGTAACAACTGCAAAATTTTATTCTATTCTGAGTTATAACTTGTATCTGTTCCCAATGTTCAGAAGGTGTGGGTAACGAAATGTTTGTTGTGTTTTTATAGGGACGAAATTATGGCAAATTTCGGAATTCGCAAGGAAATGGGAGGTACTGCGAATAAAAATGAGATCACTAAGATGTATGTGTGGACGTACCGAAATAATGATTTAGCTGCTAACAACATCGTCACATCAAATCTACTAACAACATCGTTCTTTCTCTGGGAACTCGTGAGATGTCACATGACGCTTTCCAAAAACTGCTTAGGTGAACATATGAGGATTTGGCAAGACTACCAACTTGTGAAGTCGATGTAACAAAATGCTTTTTTGGAGCAACGTTCTAACGTTGAATTCTGCGATGTGTTTAAGAAAACGTAGAAGCCCGGCCTTGTCTGTAGCGAAAGTAAATCTTGTTTCTAAAGCCCGGTACTTGCACTGGACAATGTCCGCGATCTCTAAGACACGTTAATGCAACGAACAGATTCCCAAATCTATAATGCTGAGTTAACCCTTTAACGTGCAGTGTTTCCGCTCTGGGAACAAAAAACTCTGATGTTTTGACTGTTGCCAGTCACGAAGAATAGATTTGATTTCTATAAAATAGTTGCGGGTGACATAGCTCCACGAGAATCCTTTACTTTTTAGCACGTCCTTTCCCGTAAACAAAATTGACGCGATTATTTTTAGCAGCACTGACATTTGCTGAAAAGTGGAAGAATGCGAGAACAGCTCGATTGATTGCCCAGTGCTGAAAAAAGGGCAGCCGTTGCCATCGCTCGACTTAAGTACCAGCAAGATGGCGGACGATCAAAACGTTCATCGCGTGCCACAGATCTAGAGACCCTTTTTTGACGTAGACGTTTCGATCGTCCGCCATCTTGCTGGTAATTAAGTCGAGCGATGGAAAGTCTGTCCTTTTTTCAGCATTGGGAAAGGGTTGCGCCTAATAGGGTTAAGCCTAGCTTAATGCATCTTTCTTTCTCTTTTTCCTCTTTTTTTTATAATTCAATGTTTTTGAAGAAGATACATTTTCTTTTTCACTTTTTCACAAAAAAATACAATTCAATTTTCATCGTATCCATCTTTCGACAGATAAATGGTCATCGAAGCTTGAGCATACAACAGCACCACCATCCATAGAAGATGTTGGGATCACATGAATGCGGATCACTTGGAATCCGCATAAAAATTCGAAACAGTTTTGGTTACCTCATTATCCATTCGAATGTCGTTTTGTTGCATTTTCAGGAGACATTCGTTTCATCCTTTTCGTGGGTACCTCCAATACTCTTTCATTTAAATCACTCACGGTATTCCACAGAAACACGAGGTAGTCTTATATTTTAAGACATTTATTTTCAGCTTAATAATCCACGAGTAAAACATTAAGCAATTTATATCCGGAATAATACTGCATATGGGGTTACCGATTATTACATCGCTACAAAATATTCAGCGACTATTTTCTCGCTTTCATAATGCCTGAAATACACATACATGCCATTACGCAGATTGCGCTGCGCGCCTTCTCCCTTTATTTATATACAGTGAAATTCTGAGTGTTTGTATTTAAATTAATAAATTCATTGTGTTGTTGGAAATCACTGTGAATAATTACCACATTGGATACATAAAAAAACATGAACAGTAGCAAAGAGTATAAAATTAGTATTAAATGTGTGAATAAAATAGTTTGCAACAATTATAAATCGATGTTATACAGTAACCGGTATCAATATTAGCCATCACTAATATAGCAATTTATCTTTGTGCTCATTATTCTAAATTTGACAACGTAACATCGATCATAACTAAAGTCAGGAGATGATATCAAGATTATTTTGGATATCACTTAGCGAGCATCTACTGTTATGTAATAATCTAGTACACTCTCTAATACATTATCTGTTCTGTCAAGAGTAAACTAAACTACTTTCTCATACATTTTATAGATGTAATCATGAAACAAACTATTACATGCATGTCTATAAATCTTTTTTGTGACAAAATATTTCATAAGAATTCAACTGAGTGTCAATTGATGATTGAATGTATAAGTGAATTGATTGAATGTACTACAGTATAAGTTTTTTTTTGCGTGTTTATTAGCTTTAAAAATAAAATAAAGGAAAAAAACACCACATGTTCCACTTTCTTTTCAAATAAAATGAAGTTGCATCATTTGCATTAGAAACTTTGTCGGAAGACTCTCTTGTTGTTCAAATTTTGACACCTGTCCGGTCATATTGTGTTCCTCTTTCCGTTCTCGCTTCATTTTAAATATGAAAAGAGAAAATTTGCAACACCAAATTCATCACACTCTTTCAAACTTTCAAGAAACTTCTACTTTAAAATTATCCAGATTAAACAATTCTTTTGCAGATGTTCTACGGATAGCTCATAACTTTAAAACGAGATAAAAAATGATATTGATTGAACGTTGACTTTTAGATAAACTGTCCATTAAAACTTCTCGAAAATAATTAGATGCCATGGCTGTAGGTCACTAACACTTGATTCATCGTAAGACTTTCATCGTATTGACTTTTATCGTAAAACATTCAATAAAACCCACCGTAAGTATTCATTTGATCACAGTGTGTTGCTCTTTTTACAATTAAACATTAGGATACTGCTCTATTTATAGTAATGTATGCTACAAGCATCAAGCAAAAAATTTAAACCACACAAAACAAAAGGAGATTTGGCCCTTCTACCTTTTATTAAGCACTGTCTGCCGTACAACAAAGCACCATACACATACTATATCCTTGACAAGTAATATACACTTTAATTTGATACAAATAAAATTTTCATATTTATTATTCATCAAATTTGTATTTTTTCATTCACGATAACTTTTGGGACGTTGCTAATTTTTATCGCAGAATTTGATATGCATGTTCTATATGGAAAACAGTGTGTGTAGGTTATGAGTTTTTCACAAGAGCACAATTTTGCTTATTTGAACTAAAATGTACTTTATACACTAAGATAAAAATCTAGTTTCATGTTTAAAATATATTTAAAATGTAAAAAGTAATTTTATTTATCCTTTTGCCTAATTTTAAATCGGTGATTCCAAAATCATTGAATCTGTTTTAGAGTTTATGGTGTGCATTAAATGATTTATATACCTTTGCTGATAACAAAAATATTGTTTTTAAAAAATATTGTTGAGAAATTTAATGCTTCAAATTTTAATACTGACAGCTTGCATTAGTTATTAGTTCCATAAAAAACCGGAAATCTTAATTTCATATAATAGATTCAAATTCAATAAAGAAACGAAGAGAAGTTCTTGTGAGTTACGTGCGGTTAAACAGTTATTTTTTTATACTTTTTATATTTTATAATGTCGAGTTGTTTGACTTCCAATAATATGGTAGTGATATACTTTCCTTAATATAATACTAAAAATACCAGCAAAATCATAATTTTTGTCACAGTTTTTTTTTTTTTTTTTTACTTAATTACTGAAATCGATTTTCTTACTTTGTAATGTATGTACCACTTATTTTATTATATTTGCTACAATTTTCCATATCTTTTCTGTGCTTTTCTTTTACACTACTGGCAATTAAGATTGCTACACCAAGATGGCGACGCGCTGCATACGTGAGAACACATGAAAGAAGATCGGAGTTTGCAAATATACTTACATAGAAAGCCAGCCAGCTAAAAACTTTATTTACTCTCAGATTTCATTAGATGAGATTATTTTATTTTATTTTGACAGATAATTTAATTTACACATTTACAGGGAGAATATCGTCGCTTGAAACGCTCACGAAAAGGGACTGCATCTTTCAAACGTCGATATTCTCGCAATGCGTTTCATAAATTACTATAGTTGTAGGGAAAAAAACTTAGATGATTACGCAACATTGATTACTGGCCTTTTAAAACGATTCGAATTTGCGTAGACCCAATTCGTAAGCTTTTCAAGTGTCGATATTCTCGTAGTTTTATTGATAAATCACTTCAGCTCAGATGAAGCAACATGAACACTAAATATCCCTTTTTTCTTTTCTAAAGGCATGGTAAAGGATGATTATACAAAACATGGTATCATGTGGAGGATAGGAACTGACTTAGATATACATCTAAATCAGTACGCGGCACTTGCTTGTTTAGTTACTGATTGAAGATTTCATATTTACCAGTCTAAAATATTACGTTGCTTACTGTCTTTAGGAATTTTCAGATGATCTAATTCAGTTATCATTTGCTGGCTCTGAATTTCTGCTGAATAAAGGCAATTTATAAGTTGCAAATAAATCCGTGTGAAAAATGGGCTCTCGTCTAGCATATAGCACCGAATAAGATAAATAAATTAAGAAAAAATTAGAACTTACTTTACTAAAGTATGAGCTAAAGTATAAAGCAAAGAAGTTTATAAGAACTAATTAATGATAATGCGATTTTAATGTATGATAAGGAGTGCGTCAGTGTGCGTCACTCCGAAATATTTGTCTAAAAAAATTTAAAAATTCCCTAAAATAAATTAATGAAATATAAAATAATGAAAAATGGCAATTACTAGTATTTTCAAAATAGCTGGAATTTAGCTTAAATTTATATAAATTGCCAACTAAATTAGGTTCATTATAAGCATTTCTCTTTATAAGAACTTCATACCTTGTGAATTCTTTAGTTGAAATTTAATGAGTTAGCTTTACAGAAAACGGGCTCAAAATAGATCATCATCGCACATTAATTAATGAACAATTTTGTACTTATGTAATAAAATTACCGCACAAGTTAGATTCAAAATCTAACTTTCCGTGAAGTAGTTTACAGAATTGCCATTAAAAAATGTGTTGCTAAACATCATAAAATCCCTTTCTAAATTTTATGAATATTTGTGTTTTTAAGAGTGCATCTTAATTAATTAAAAATGAAATAAAGAAATAAAATTTCATTTTTTAATAATTCAGCTTATGTAATTTCAAGATCATATCTTTTTTTCTTACCATGTTTTAAAAAAATGAAATAGAAGTTAATTGTACAAAAATTTAAATCCCGTTGAAACAATTCAGAGTTTTGGTTTATATAATTTTAATTATTTGCAGAAAAAGGGATATTATAGAAGCTATAAACAATTATATGATTCTAATTTTTAATCTCATAAACGGTCCTTTTTATGTAGCTAATAAAGTAGTTTTTATGAAAATACAGCTTAAGTAGCATTTATCGACTTCTGAAAAAAAAATTACTGCAATAAAAAGTAATGTTTTTTTGTTTATATTGTAAAACTGCATTTTGTGCTACATTATAATGTCATAATTTCCACAATGAAAGTGCACGCGAACATTAATGCTTGAAATTAAATTAAATTGCCACTTAATTGCCTTGTTGATAACACATAGATGCTTCCGAAGTATTAGATATACTTAATTAGAGTGTTTTTCTGAATCGATAAAAATAAACTAAACAAAGAGTGTAACTAATAAATTAAAATTTGTACAAACTTGTTAAAGTTTTGCAATTGTTTTTGAAAGTTATAGTAATAAAATTATTTATGCTATTAATTTTATTGTTCTGTATAATTACTTATTATGCTATTTGTTTATTAAAGCAGTTTATTCGAGCAGCGTGTTTTAAAATTACTTCGATCCGCACAATTTCTATGATGAGTAATTATAAATTAATTAATTATGCCTAAAAGTCTTTGACATCGTGGATTTAACGTTGATGACGCAATGCTTTTTCATCTATATATGTCTATCTGTGCGATGTATGAAACTGTAAAAATAATAAAATAAAAAGAATATAAAATTGATTTAATAACTGTAGGTGACATAACATCATTGTTAAAGGATGGTCTGGTTAATCCAACAATAAAAGTAACTTCTCTCAAGTTTTCCAACTAAGGTAGTGCTGTAATTGATAAATCAACTGATATGAAATTTTTATGTAAATTTTATAGATATTGCTTAACTACATTGGAAATTACTGAAAATTTGTGTTAATCCAAAGACCAAAAAACAAAAACAAAAACATAGTACTTTATTAAAGCTTGCTGGAAGCAAATTTTTAAAATTTTTAGCGATACTTACAAACAAGCTTAAAATTACCGATAATAAGAACAATTAGACACTTTATTCATAAGATAAGCATTATAGAAATATGCGTGGTTAAAGTGGTCAAAATTTGAATAGCGTATCCTTTTTCGTTTTCAATCGTGAACCCAGGTGTGACATCTTAACCTTTCAATAACCTTGTTACAATATCATCATTTTAGAAATGAAAAACCAGGAAACAGTAAGCATAAACCATTACACTCTTCTTCAGTATATACACTTGCAACACATTTAACGACAAATCACGACAAACTTCACATTGTAGAACAAAGCACCACACTTACGATTAAAAAAAAAAGAAACCCGAAGAGCTACAATTTTTGCCGTTTCCTAAATTCTTCTCCCGGCTTCCAGAAGTATTTCCCGCACATGAAACCAAGTTTAACCATTTTCTTCCATCGGTGGAAAACGCAACAGTGAAGTTTCTCTTTTGCATTCAGAATTGCTTCTTGAATTGGGTCTTTGAAAATCAGTTTTTGCTCCAGAAAAAACATTCAATCCTGCCCCTATGCGAAACAACGGTAGGCGATGAGAAGAATCTTCGAAGTTGCGCCTTGGTAACCATGAGACTAAACAGGTTAACTCGAAGGATGCATGAAGCTCTAAACGACACATTCGGTGTCGTGAGCTATCCCCTCCTGGCATAAAAAAGGCATTTTATCTCTTTTCTACAGCTTAAAATAGATGTACAGTTGAAATTCTCTTCTTTAATCAGACGCTCGATTGCTTGAACACATAATAGTTGTAAAACTAAATTCTTCAAAAAAGCAATATGATAAAAAAGTTATAATACAACGAAAAACATTGCTATTAATGCTCCATAACGTAAGGATTAACCATAGTATTTTTTTAAGTTCCTTATTCCTGAACTGTAATATATTCTCATCATATTTCTATTATTCTCCCTAAGGAATCAATCCAATTCTGGTAAAGCAAATTGTTCCATCGAGTTATTTTATCTTCTAAATCTTCTAAAACCACATTATCAGAAAAAGTATTAATATATGATACCCCAAGAACTTTGTTTTAGCTAGTCATTGAATTCTTTACCTAAATATGTTTGAGAAAATTCAATGATTGGTTAAACCGTATATCATACGCGAATTTCATCTAATGAAATACAATAAAATACAAATAATATACATATATATATAATAAGTATTATTGTGTGCTATATGTTTGCAACCAAAAATAATAAAAATATCTATTATTTGCTGTAATATTTACTGTGGTAAAAGTATGAAGAGGAAAGAGTATGATAAAGCAAAATGAATGCGAAAAATAAAAATATTATTGTATAAAATGTATAAATTAAGTAGAAATTTACAGCTTGCGATATTCTAAAGGTTTTTTAAACATGCGATATCTGAAACAGTGTTAATATAAGAAACGAAAAAATGTGTTTATAACTTGACAGGGCTTCCCTGAATTATGACAAGCAACACTACTATGAACAGAGGAAACAAATAATAGCAACCTTTAGAAGTTTCGTTTAGAAAAGGCTTGTTTCTTTAATATAAAAAAAGATATTTAGAAAAACTATATTTTGCTTTAAAAATTATAATTCATTCAGGCTCGGTGCAGCATGTAAAAGAATAAAAACCTGATTGTCCAAGAACTCACAAATATGCAGAAGAAAGTAGCTATAATTCAGCTTACAGATACTGCGTGTGTCAAAAGTCAATGTAAGCTCTAAAAATTTATTCTAAAAGTAATAGATAGCGGTTAAAAAAATAATCGCAGAGATAGGAATAGAGAGAAATTGGATTTTTTTTATCAGAAACTTAATTAATATTATGTAAATCAGCACCATCCATTAGTGAAATTTGTACAACACTATTTTGTTATTAGGAAAAATAATAATAATGAGATCTCATCCTAAACTTATTCGAGTAGACCTCAATACTTAATTATTTGCTTTTTCTAATGCAAGTTTAAAATAATAATTTAATTTCTGGTAAGAAAGAGGGGGACATACCCAAAGACTATTAGAAATCGCACGCAACATTTAATAATCACTTTGACAAATTTCAGAAACTGCTGTCAAATTTAATATCAACGTTTCATAAAACAATAAATTTATTCTCCAGTTATTGCATTTAAATTAAAAGAGGATTCTAATCCATAAATTTTAGTCAATTTCTTTGAAGTAAAGGATGAGTTAAAACTTTTCCAAACCAAAAGTCAGAATGTTAGCTCTTAATTCAAACATAATTTCCATAGAGGTTTTTAGTTCGTGCATCATGACGTTATAATTCCGAACTGACTTTAAAAACTCATCCTTTCTTGAAATTTATGCGCACTTAAGCAAATATGCCCATTTAGTATGTATACTAAGCAAAGTCCCTTCATTAAATAAACTTTCCGAAGGGAGGCAGAGGAATTGTAATCCAAATTAGATTTCAGACATAATTTCACCTTAAAAATATTTTTAATAATCCTTTGAATTACTCTTACACATACATTTTAAGCATGTATTATAAATAAGCTTTTATTGAGGTTGACAATAGCATTGCAAAGTATTTTTTTTTACCTGGAAAAGTAAGCAATAGTTTCAAACAGAATATTAGTACTGGCTAGCGCTTAGTCAAATCGACTTCTTCGACTTTCCTCTGGCCAGTCATGTATGAGCAGGGTTTATCTCTCAATCCAATCGACATCGCCCATAAACCTTACACAAAATTAAAATTGATTTAAGGATTGATGACATGTTTCAAACTTCGAATATGTGAATCCCAGCTTCAGCAGCCGGTATGCAAACACAGAACTGCACAGATGCAAAGGCACTTTATTATGATGATGGAGTTGCAAAGCTATTTTGAATTGAGCTCTTGTTGAGCAAGAAGCTGTGGAGAATACGTGCTTCAAAATCATGCAGAAACAACAACTCTATTAGTAAATGTGGTCGAATATTTCACCGTAAAACGGTGAACACCTAATTTTGAGAAACACTTAGTATATGCTCTGATTCAACTAATGATACAAACTAAGAAGTAACTTTTTTCCAGAGTAAAAGCGCAGTGAAATCAGCACCGTTTCATGGTGAAATTTTGAATCATTTCTATTAATGTCGTTTTGCAAAAAACGGATTTGAATGGATTTGAGCGGATTTTATAGGAGATTTGACGGAGGATTTGAACGGATAATATGGGAGAAAATTTATCAATGATCAATTGAACATATCCTACCTGACACGAGGGAGAATATGGTTTGGATCTGGCAGTTTCAAAGTTTTCTTGAAAAGCAACCTTGGATAAGGGCGGTCTTCCTCTTCTTGGTAAAATGGATAGCAACACCCTGCATCTCTAATTTTCACTCGAATTTTGGGGAAATTTTAAGCAATGATAGCGTAACGGTCCCCTTTTGGGGACAAGCCTGCTAAAAACGAGTTCTTAGCAAATACACAACTTAACGCAGATTAATACAACATTTTTGTTTCAAGCTACTTTCGATCGTCCCAGGAAATAAGAGATAAGTACATTATACGCCGTCTTTCCATGAGAAACTGTTTCGCATTTTTGTATCAAACGAGAGAGAACTCGAAAAACTCTTTTAAGACATCCTGGCAATCGATATAAATCAATATGCCACACTCACCATCATGTTTATTCTTCAATTAAATCTCTTTAAGGAATGATATAACGAAGATTATTTGTTTGGCTATTGTGTAATTATTACATTCCCCTGTTACGGTTAGAAATCCAGGTTCGTTACACTTAGTTGCAATATAAGAAAAAGACATTAGAATACTTAAAACTATTTCATTTAAAAGAAACTATTAAAGCATTAAGTTATTACAACGGACGGTGGTGGCTAGCGAAATACAAATACGTCTATAAGGACAGTGATAATAAGATGGAATCAATTAAAAATTACGCCAGCACAGACTTACATATTGGCGAGAACAAACACTTGGCTGAGATAAATAACGCCAATTCCAGAGCTACCCTAAAACTTATCCAATAAAATTAAAATAGTGGAATCGCGAGCAAATCATTTTAAAGATGTCGCAGGGCAACAAAAAATAACAACGCCAACACTATGCCAAAGAGAGGGGGTAAACAAACGCCGTTGATTTTGCAAACGGACGCAATGTAATCTATTTTTAGCTCAGAACGACGCCACCAGGTCTGATGAGACAAATAAACAATTAAGAATAATGCATACGAGAAAAGCGACTATGCCGAAGTGATAGAAAAATGAGAACAGAAATGATTTAGAATTCTTAATTTTGGATAGATTGCATTAAAGAAAGACAAATTAAATAATTATTAAAATTAGATATGTGATCTTCGTCACAAATGAATTTGAAAGAAAACCAACACAAACGGCACAAACATTTTACTGGAAAAATTAAACACTGTTTATGTTTCTAAATTAATTAGTAGCTCCATGAGGCGATGCTTATTTAATGAAGTATCCCTTGAATTAAAGCAAGCAGTTTTTAGCTCAAAATATTGAGAATGTTAATTATCTTAGAATATTCTTGTATTTTTTATTCCTCGCCATTTATTATATCTAACGATATACGAATGTTTTTTCCTTTCATTTCATGATACAAAATTAGAATTAAGGATATTTCGCAATCGTCGAATCGAAATTACCGGAGAAATAAAATTTCGAAAACAAAATCGTCGAATCCTTTAACGCGAGAAACCGTGCCATTAAACTACTAACTCGAACACAATACTCATCTACTACTTTAATCACACTGCTATTAAATCGATTTTCTAATCTAAAACTGGAAAACATTTTAGCTTTGGTCTGTAGGGAGTAAGCTCATAGTGACCTTAAAGCTCCTTGGAAGCCATCCAGAAAACAAACAAACGCTTCAGACAAATCCAAAATTGCACTTTCAGAATTATGACTCAAACTTTCTTCTAAAACAAATGTGCATCATTTATTAAAATGATCCTCATTGGCATAAATAATGCTACACTGTATTAAATTATTTGATAAGGCGCACATACTATTTCTGTATAAATGAATTTAAGTAAAGGAGGATTACTCTTAAGTTTATTTTGTGTTTCAGAAGCAGAAAATATTTATGTTTTTTCTTAATTTTTTTTTTAACTTTTTCATAGTTCGTATTAACCGTATTCCGATTCTTTACATTAGGTGGATCGGGATTTAAACAATTTCTTTACTCGGAAATATTGCGATAATATTTTATACCTCAAAGTTATAAAATCACTTCTCAATTTTACGATTGTAGATGACGAGGTGTTTTAAATATGCTACTTTAACATTGTTATGTTAATAGATCCTTATTCATGTAAAACTAGAAATTTTGTTAGCATTAAAAGAATTCTTTAGTTAAAAAAAAAACTCCTCATACATCAATCTTACCTACCTCTTTTTGAACAGGTGCTTCAAAAGTTCGTTCGCAAAAATCTAGAAATGGTAGAGTGTGATAATATGACTCGATTTCATAGCAATGTGAGGTGAGAAACATTACTTATGTGTATTTGTTTAAAATTACTTTAAAGTACTGAAGTGTCAATTAAATGCCTTATCTGAGTCTCATAAACAGTGATATGTTTTAATGAAATCGAGTCTTTCACAATGTAACGCTTTTTTCTTTTTCTTTCTTTTTTTTTTGCTAATTATTATTTTTACTTTTTGTTGTAGTAAATATAATTAACAAAATATTTTTAAGCTTTTCCAACTGTTGCAAATTTTGTTAAATCTTTTATTAGGCATGGGCACGAGACGAAAAATAGGAGCAATCATGGCATCACATGGGCAAGTGTATTTTGGTTGAATTCGCCAAACTAAGGATTGGTGCCGAAAATGTAATTCCTTGGTAACCCGTTTGTTTATTTTCGTTCTCTCGTTTCCGCGAACAGATTATAGAAGCTTGTTAACTAGTTTTTAAGACACCCTGCATAGAAAAACAGAGAAACAAAAATAAATGCTAGAATTGTTAGATTATACACCGAAAGGAATCACTTTGCTTATTTTGGTCCATCATGTCTTAATTAGAAACGAGTAACCTGACATTCCTACAATTGACACAGAAAATTAATAATGAATGTTTATTTTATTTGATATATTGTAACAATCCAGTATATCTCAAATTCCTTTTTTTCTTCCAATGATACAGAATGTAATAAAGTGAAATTATGGAAAATTATTTATCAAACCAACAAACTTGCAGAGATGGTTATCATGTCAAGATTGTGCTAACTAGCTGTGACTTGGTGATTTTTTTTCACCTAATATAATTACTTGATATTTATATGATTACTTTTAATGACTATTACATTTTTAATAAATGTTTTCATACAACCTGCTTTTTGGAGGTTGCGCTTAGATGTATTTTGATCTGATTAATTTCAAATTAATAGTATTGTTAGATAAATAACACACGCATCAGTTCTAACTTACGCACTTTAGTCTCCTGTACTCAGAAACTGCTTCATAATACGTTTTCAAAGCGATTTAACTTACACCTGTTTTGATCTGCAACACATTTGGCAAATACCAAATTAATTAAGACAAACAAGATTCAAATAGTTCATGTGATATCGCCTTAAATTCTCCATGTGACATTAATAATGGATTTTCTAAATTTACTCGTTTATTACAATCATTTTGAAATAAAACTGAAGGAATTTTGAGTACGTTTTTGATTGCAAACACAGATATTCACTTCAAACTCTATTTTAAAATCTATTCAACAGCATTTCTTATCGTACTAAAGGATATTTTTTATGTTTTAAAAGTTTTTCTAGTTAGTTTTGAGTGTTCTATATGTAAAATTGTTTAAAATGGACTTTGGTAAATAATTGCCATAAGGTATGGGTAACCTTGGCAAAGTTGCGGGGCAAACTTTTGAAATTTAGCAAATTCGCGGGCCAAACTTTCGAATGTTAGCGAAGTCGCGGCCGTATAATTGGGATTTTGAGTGGTTTATATGGGTTTTATACGGGGTTTTAATATGTTCCAGGGGACGGATCAAAAGTCGGGGCGGGCCACATCCGGCCCGCAGGCCGTCGCTTGTCTATATGTGTCATAAAATATTACATTATAATGCTAATACACGATTTAATAAATCAATTCTATCACAATGTAATAATTTATTGTAGCGCATACTAAATGCAGGTAGGGAAAGGTAGCCTAAAATGATCCTATTGGGCAAAATAATGCGCATATCTTTTCTTCCATACAGGTAGAGCTATCTACCGGGTAACACATAAACTATTAGGTTGTAACGAAAGTTTTCCGCCACTCCAAGTATTGCCTGCACAAGCAGTTCCCGTTGGTGTCTTTGCCAATATTTTGTCAAACGATTTTTGTTATTTGAAAGAAAAGACTTGTTTTACAGCACTGTGTTGTGAAATCTGTAAAACAATCACGTTATGATTAAGTATAAGGTGTCTGAAATGGAACTACCACGCTACCAGATTGATCCATCATTTACTCTCAGTTCTGTCGCAAAAAGTCAGCTACAGAATGACACTGAATTATGTATACTGCTTAAGGTACTACTGTTGAATCATGACACTGTGAAGATTTGGTACCGAAAGTTCAAAAACGAGGACCAGGATATTAAAGAAGCAGAGCGCTTTGGCCGGCCTATTGATGCTGATGAGTCCCGCCTACGACAATTTGTGGAAGAAGATAAAATATTCATCCACTCGAGAGCTAGCTAAAAGAGTTAGACTTTAGTGCCATGTTCATTAGTCGCACTAAGCATAAAAAACTTGACATATTAGGTCAATAGTTGGGTACCGCGTGAGCTGACTCAAGCAAATCTGGCGGAAAACTTTCGTTACAACCTGATAGTTGTGCCAAGTGAAGAAGGAGCAATGGAGGTATACAAGCGATCGCAGTTTTACGCTTCTAAATAGAATTCTTCGAAAAATTAAGTTTTGTAAAATTTTTTAAAAGGTAAGCACTAACTTTCCCATTTATTTGCAGAAGTAAGATTTGGTTTACTGAAAGTTTCAAAGTTTCAGAATGCGATTGTGTTATTTGATCGTGAAACTTATTTTGTTTTATTATGTAATAGTCATAATTACTTTTTTGTCTCATATTTTTCCGATAAAAAACAATTTACAATTATTTTTAAATGAAGGATCATTTTGTCCTTTGGTAAAGGTAAAATGATACTTTGGACGCCTTTTTCAATCTATTTCTTTTATTTCTCAATACGGGATCACATTATTATTGAAATATGTGTGTAAAGCATACTGGCAAAGTACCGAAGTTTTATTTGAACATTTATGTTATCTTATACAAGTTTTCCCCTAAGGGGATAATTTCAGACCACCTTCCTCTATTCACAAAATAATGTGCAGTTTTGTAATGTGTTAATTAAGTAAATTGAGTTTCCTTGGTCGATTTCTACCTTTAGAACTACGGAATATAATTAACCACTTTTAGTAAATAGTATGGTTTTTTTAGTAATTTTTCAAAATAGTAACCAGTTCTCATGTGTAGTGCAAAAATTTTGCTGCATATTAAGCAGAAAATTATTCTTTAAAAAAAGAGTTTAATTATATTCCGTAGTAGTTGGCAGCTATGCCATTAGTTACAAACGTCAGATATCACACCACGAGAATGTTGAACTATAAACAAATCAGTGACTTGTAACTGATGAGAATCCGAAATGTCATTTGTGATCACATCAGTTACAAGTTGGCAGTAGAAGTTATTTTTCATTGTTGCTCGTGGTAGTAAAACTAATATTTGTCTAAACAGAATTCCCGCTAATTTGTTTCATAAATATTTGATTAATATTCTGGTATAGAACCAAATCTATTATATTCTATTCAAAGCAAAAAATTGACCACCATATTTGAAGCTACGGCAAGTATATTTTGGATAAAATAAACAGTTACTTTTTTTATCGAAATTTTTTCATTTATCTTCTTACGTTTAAAATAACATTTCGTAAATTTCAGATAGTCATCCTTCAATCTCAGTTCTTTTTGCAATGGAGCGAACACCCATTACTATGGGTGCCCATATCTAAGGGCAGGGAGAAGCCACGCCCCTCCTAGCTCTCCGGGAAAATATATATTACCGTAACAATTTTTGAATAATGTAGTTGTGGTTCAACACTGAAATAAAGCATCTTTAATATAGTACCTTTTCTGGGGCAGGACCCCTCACTTAACCCCTCTCCCCATAAACAGTCATATGGGTGCTGTCCATACCATTATAACATTAGCATTACTATAAACAACAACAAAAGCAAACAAACAAATGACATTGACAAATATTCAGACAATTGTTTTCTTCATTAAAAAAGAAACTCTTTACAACTAAAAATAATTTTCGGTATTTATGAATTTTTATCTCCTTCCCTCGTTGTATGGACCCAATCATGTCCATGCAATATCTTCCTAAAAACTGTTTTACCTACTCAAATAAAATATGTATACTCATTGTAATACAAGGGACATAAAACAGGCCATTACGAATTCTGGTGACATAAAGCATGCGGACAAATGTAGAAGAAGGGAGAGTTTATGACCACGAGGCTGGACAAACTCATCGATTTTTTACAACTGCGTAATAATATTTCTGCACGCTTTACTACTCAAATGTCTACGCGTTACCAAATCTTCCATTTTTTAGACGAGAAAGAATATGTAAGAAATGATTCTCAAGAAAGTTAAAAGCAGCATAAATTTCGTTTTTTACATGAATAATACTTTTTTATATTTGACCTAATGATCATTTTAATAACAATGCTTCAAAATACTCAACATAGAATATGTGTAAAAATATAGATCATCTTAGAAAAGCTTTAAAATAGATTTGTCTTTAAAAGGTTGAAAAGTTTTAATTTTTGGGACAGTTTTTTTAATAAAACTGCTCTCAGGACAAATTTTTTATACTTTAGTTGTTTTTCACTTCATAAAAAATAAATGATTTCATTCTTAAACCTTCAGATACTAAAAAAAACCTATACCAAAATCTTCTGTGTGCAAATAAAGAGCATTTTATACTATAATTTATACAGAAAATGGTTCGAAAAGATCCGGAAAGAAAAAGTCTTAAGTTTATACAGCTCATTCATTTCATAGGTCAGTCACCACATTTATATGGATTTATTTTTGACGAACAACTAAAGTTATCTTTAATTATCTAAACAAAAAAATTAAAGGAATAAATAATCTATTCGAAATGTACTAAATTAATTCTAGTCGATTGTTTGATTCAACAAAAGTTCCTGTTCTTAATATTACTCCAACATAAATAAAAAAGTTTATAATGGAAAATTATTTTCTTTATTAACTGATTTAATAAGGGATAAAATTATATGAGTTTTCAAGTACTTAATGTGATTACAGTTATGAAAAAACACAATAGAATTTCATCTATTTAAATTTGAATCTCAGTTTTATTAGACAGGCTTCAGACACATAACTAAACATAAAGAAAACTTTTGAACACAACTCCGTAGTTCGGTATTTCTTAAAGGAAATTTTGGAAGATGAAATAGTTTTAAATTAAAGAATATTCTTAATTATTGCTTTGTTTAACACAAATCTAAAACACAATTTTAAGAATTTTCATAGATTTTAAATTTCTTTGTGAGAAAAAATGAAGGTTTCGTACTAAGACTCGAAAATAATTAATTAAATGAATATTAGTATGACTTAAAGCTTAAACAGGATCAACATATAATTCATATATATATATATATATATGAGACGTCAGATATTTCCAGTAAAGTCACAGAAGATATAGGCAAATAATATGGTCTCATTGAAAATTATCTTTTAAGTTACAATATAAACAGATTTGAAGCAATAAGGTGCAAGGGAGTACTGGTACAAATAATCAGCGGGAATCATTAAGCACGTCTCCATGGCAGAGTCTCTCAATTTCGATGTGCGGTTGTATTTACGCTCACCAAATAGCAGGTTCGGTTGTGGCATCGAAGAGATATAACTCCGCCTCTGGCCTCCTATATATAAGGATCGAAACACACAAAGATAACAAACATGACCGCATCCGGGACTACAATAGTACATACGGACCTGAGCACATGGAAATCTCATTGAACAACTGATATGTGTTGCCAATGCTAAGAATTGTAAAAAGTGAAAAATGGGTTGCCACTAAATAAAGTGTAAAGTGGAAAGAAGAAAGTATAGGAGTTGCCAAATACTAAAGGTAATATTATTAAATTTTAAGATATCCAGGTATATTAATATAATAAATATATATGAATAATAATAATTAAATGATTGATAAAATAAATAGTATAGCAAATTAAATATAACATATTGTTTAAAAATATAATGATTATTATTATGACAAGTATGTATAATAAGTTATTGTATGACAGAAGATTAATCTAGTAAATAGAAAAATAAAAATAATGTTAGGACAGAATAATCACAATATAGGAACCCGTTTTCTTTTTTTTTTTAATCCTTCCAGATATATATATGCATGCATATACACATCCAAATTGTTTTTAAACATATTACTTTATATATATATATACAAGTTACATTCTTTATTGAGGATAAAACTTAAAAACAGTTTCGAACATAATTAAAGTGACTTTGTATTGCATCAAAAAAGTTTATATAAATCCAGATGAATCTAATTGCGTCGCATCACCAAACGGTATGCCGGATCTCCGACAACAAAGTACGACCAAACTGTTAGCAATCAAACGTAGAAGTCCTTTATAACTTTATACAAAAAAGGCCAGCTTTTCATAGCCGGGCGAGAAACATTTCAGCCACTTATAAGCGATTGCCCACATTACCTTAAGTGACGGGTAGGCGTAACACATACAAAATATTTGAAATAAAACGGTCAAAATCATTTCGCCAAAACAGGAGTGCCAGAATTTGGTGAACGCCATTACAAAAGCTTGGCAGTCCTGTAACACCAGACAGCTTAAGACAAGCAGGCACCCAGAATTTGTATTGTATATACTAAACAGAGGGTCAATTTAGAAGGGAATACCTCAATCAGCGGACGCACCAACGGGCACATGATAGAAACGGAAGCACTTTTACCAAGCAGAAAAGAAAACTAGGGAATTAATAAAATTGAAATAACGAATAATTGATTTACAAGAATAAAACAGAAGAAAATTGTCTTAGAATCGAAAGATATGTGACCTGCATCACAGCATACATGTAGAAGCTGCGAGAAAAAAAAAAAAAAACCGCCCACTTGCACTTTATTTGGGCGCCGTTCGTCGTACAGGAAAGTTTCATACACCAATCGTTTGCGATTGACGTGCACTTTAATTTGCTATGCATAAAAATGGCATAATGGATCATCTCCGTATTAAAATTCGCACCAACTTCTTTTCCCAATAGCAACACAGATTTCACTTCATGTTTCGAAAATGTTTAGCTCATTTTAATCCCAGATACCAATTTTTAATAAATCTGAATTGAAAATGAGTGAGTTGTTAGCTTCCCAAATTCCCCTTCCCCTATGTTAAAATATTTTTTCATTTTTTAATTCATATCTCATATAATATTGATAATAAGATGATTTTTATTCGTACTATTAGAACTAAACGACCCACGCATAATTTCTAATTATTATAATTTTTAATAAACTATTATTATGAATTATGAATTATTAAATTAATATAAAAAATTATGAATAGCGACCTAGGCAAATTTCGATGGAAATGAGATGCAGAAAGTAATATTGCATGGCTATGCAAAATTTCAAATTTTTACGTTTAGTAGTTTAATTTATATTAAATAAAATGTGTTATTTTCATGGGTTAAAGGACCATATACAAATTTATTAAGAGACAAGTAGCATTGACATTATCCCACAGTGAAAAAAGAAGAACTGATTTGAAGAAACATATTTTCGCTTTAAAAAGGCACGCGGGAAAAATTTAAATTATTCAAAAATCCGAAAATATGTGCACTTTTTCATTTTTTTAAAAAACATTTACCTATGAAAAGTATTTTAAAACTGTAAAACTAATAGCATATGCTCAAGTGAAACAAAAGTGTAAAATATTGTTATACAGATAGCAAGTATGGCACATGAATAATTTTCATCTCTACATTTCATGTGCCTTTTTAACAAATTAAACTAAAATTCCTAACCCTGATATTCATAGTGATATACTAAACACGACTCGATTACTAAATGTATATAGAGGTCCCACAGATGAAAGACGTACCTCAATCTTTTTTCTTTTTTTTTTTTTTTCATGTAAAAATAGGAAGCAAGAGGCTCATAAATGAATTTTATTACACTTCTACATGCGGGGAGACATAATTTTATTAGTGTCAGTGTAGCCATAAAAAAACATGACCATACTTTCTTATGACATAAACATTACCAGCCTCACAATTTGTGATTTTTATATGCGGTTTTATTTTTTTAGCTGGTTTTATTTATCGGAATATTTATATTTGTCTTCAAATTAAGCACTTTTTTGATTTGTTAATTTTCCCATGATGCTAAATATACTTAAAAGGTCATTTTAACCCTTTATCTACTAACAGTACTTAGAAGTAACACAAAAAAAATGTTTTAAAAAAATTATATTGATTTCTTGTAAACAGTTTTAGAAAAATCATTGTTCAATGCTTCATTTAATAAGCTTAAATTGCGACTGCATGTTCTATATTAAAGTAATATTGTCTTAGGTGGACATATTTATATTCAGTTTTTCATCATCTTATTTATTCTCATTTTTGCTCAAAAACATATGCATTTTCGCTTGAAATGATCATGAAAACTTTACTAATAACATTATTTTGCAGAAAATTCGACTTAATGTTCATTGTTAAAGATTAAAAAACTGAATGTATGCTGAACGTGAGAGGTGGGCGCCGTTAAAAGTTTTAGAACTGCTGGATTAATGGATTAGATTTCCCAAAAGTGTGTCAAAATATTAATTGACATCTTCAGTTTTGTTTGTGATATGAATCTTTTGAAAAAGCCCTCATTAATTGCTTATGAAATCGTCATCACACTTATAGCTAGTTTTCATTATTTTTTTTTCTTAATTTTCTTTTTATTACATTAAACTGTATTGATCATTCGTTGCCAACTAAAATAGAAAAAAAATAAACAGCTTCAAGTTACTATTCGTAGAAATTCAATATGCACTAAAATTAGGGTTAAACATTATAGCTATTAAGAAAGATTTTAAAAAAAGTATTTTAATTGAAAGTGTCTAAAACAGAGCAGGATCTCTATTCGTAAGACACGTATTCTTAGAAAGGGATTAATACTTTTGAGTTGTGAAACATTCAGCGAATGATTCTTAAGGAAAGAGCATTTTGATAATGTATCATGCGTTATCGAGTTTTTGATAGGTAAAGTACATTTAAAATTGTTTTCTGGTCTTTCGAATTGAAAAAAATAATTAAAGGGAGTAGGAACACAGTGAGACAGAATGTAAAGCGGTTGCTGGTAAATAATACAATTATCAAGGAATGTACAAACGTGAAATAAAACAGTAAAGGATAAATAAGCGATAAATAAATAAGCAAACTTTTTTTTTACTTATTTATTTATCACCAACTATATTCTTTTAATAATTGCATTATAAAAGATTCTATTATATGCTTTACCTAAACAGAACTACTTAAATGTTCTGTAACACACTGTGATCATTATGTTTTTTTTCTTTGATAAATTGACCGGGGCAAATTCTACACCTTTTCATAATAGGGGTAATAATACGTTTATGCACCTTTTTATAATAGGGGTAAAATTGGTAATAATATCAATTTTCGTATTTTGAATTTCTATATATTTTGAGGTAATCAGGATATTGTTGTTCCTATACCTTTATCTACAAATTAGCAAAATTTTATTTTTCAAAAAAGTAAAATATAACTTTTGACAGCAAAGTGATCATGCTAAGTTGAAAAATGTGCTCCGTGTGCAGGGTAAGTTTTCAAATTTGCTTAAAATGCTCAGGGGCAAATTTTCCAACTATAGTTTAAATGGTAAAACACAGGTAATGAATCTTATTACTTTATTCATATATACATTTATTGTCACCTGAAAAGGCATAGTAATAGTAGGTAAGATGTTAATGTAGTAAAAGTAAAAAATTAGAAAAGGTAATTAGATATGTAAAACAAATGCCACCACTTAATGATTTTACAAAAACGTTCACTTAACTTTTAACTTAAATTTTAATACTTAACAAATAAATTTACAAAGACATGATTTTTTAAACAAAAGTCGCCAATGTCTGAATCACAGTGCACGCAAACAAAAAAACGTTAACATCCCCTTTGGTACAGTCTTAATGCGCCCATTACTTGCATTTCGAGCACCGCCCCCACTTTTTTTTGCCTTAGATTTGGCATAAGGTTAAAAGGAAAAAAATGCATAAACATACAATCTCCATCTTTTTCATCACTTGAATCGCCGCTTTTTGCACCTTTTTTAGAATTTGACATTTTAATGCCTTTCACATTTGAAGAGAAAAATCCAAACAGCTTCCTGGCCGGGATTGGATTTTTCCTTTCTTCTGCCCTTTTGTGTGATTCATTTAGGATACACCTTTTTATTACTTTTATTTTATTCATTTATTTATTTAAGATAGACCGTTTTTTTATTTTTAGCTGATTTTCAGTGGGAATATAAGACACTATAAATGACTTTTTTTTTCTTCAAACGTCGTGCTTGCTTCCTAGACATCAAAGAATTGTTTAAGGAACGGCATTTCGAAAAGAACTTGTTCAGAATCGTTCGAGTAAAATTGAAGTCCATTAAAATTGAAGTCCATTTTGTAATACTGCACCCCTCACTGGCTGTTACAAGAGTAGTATTTATCATTTCAGGAGTGTACGAACCTCTGTCGGTCTTCCTTTGTATAATTGCGGATCCTTTTGAATCTGTAAAAAACATTTTAGAATTAACCGTTTCGTGTATGGTTATTTGGCCGATTTTATTACACAATAAATTCATTTTTGTTATTCAAAAAGACTAGAGGGTTTAGGCCGGGGAGACAAGTGTTGGAGAGACAAGTGTTTTCAAAGGAGACAAGTGTTGGAACCCGTGTCCAGTTGCGTATGCTGTTGGAAAACCTGCACCGTCACTATACTGGAACTTTGACACTACCTAGATGAGTAGCAGTGTAAGTTATTTGTAAAACAAACGCATAGTTTTTTTTTTTCCAATGCAGCAGGCACAAAAGACATTATCCTTGGCCAACAAAAAACACTAAAAGGTACATAAACAAGAACACAGTATTAAATCGCAGCCAAACGGTCTCTAGCTTACTAATAACGAGAGGTTATAGAGGAGGCATGAAGCACAAGGCACTCCAGAAGGTGTTCAGTAACCATCATCTCGGCATCGCGGCAGAAAGGGCTACTCATGACGTTGATTCGGTGAAAATAAGCAGCAAGACAGTCATGCCCCGTTGTTAGTCTAAATGCTGCGACCGCAGTGTCTCTTGGGAGTTCAGGTAACTGCAGTATGGAGAGGTGCTAGGGTTTACCCTTGGCCATATCTTCCAGCTCAAGCCTTTGGAGATGCTTAAATTTTATATTTATAAAATGTGCAGCAGATTTATAGTCAACTGGTCTGCACGAGGCTTGAATAACATTGGTGGCTTTTTTTACTGGTTCATCTGCCACCTCGTTACCATGAATCCACTGGAGCACTATTTTCTTAAACCTCAGCAAGTCCCACAGAAGGAGTCTGTGATGAAGATCACATATCTAATTTAATAATCATTTACTTTGGCTTTCTTTAATGTAATCTATCCAAAATTCAAGAATTCTAAATCACTTCTGTTTTTCATTTTCCTGCCATTTCGTCTTTTAAATCTGTATTTTCGCTTTTCCCGTATGCACTACTCTTTTTCTTTTTGTCTCTTCATTCTAGCGTCGTTGTGTTAAAAATAGATTATATTACGTCCGTTTGCAAAATCAACGGCCTTTTTGAGTTTCCTCTTGGCATCCTGCTGGCGTAAGTTATTTAGTTGTTCCCCTGCGACGACTTTAAAATTATTTGCTCGCGATTACGTCATTGTAATTTTATTGGATTAACTGTTAGGGTTGCTCTGGAATTGGCGCTATTAATCTCAGCCAAGTTATTGTTCTCGCCAATGTGTATTCTGTGCTGGCGTAATTTTTAAATCATTCCACCTAATTTCACTGTCCATATAGGACGTATTTTATTTCGCTGAGCCACCACCGCCGTTATAATAATTTTCAAAGTATGTTTAATAAATAGTTTCAGTATTTAACGTCTTTTTATATTGCACTAAGTGATCGACTGGTTATCATATCACAACGCAGCTTTAATTTAAATCAGCCCAAATACCTTCTTACATAAATTGGTGCCTACCAGGCACTTAGTTGCATTTATTCTGGTGGCTTAGCAAATGCGGATCAACCCGATCAGACACTTCTCACTCCAGCGCAGTACGTGCCTGACAGTTATTCCGTGAATCGTTTACGGAGCTCTGATGGACTGCTATTTAATGAGTTTCGACTTTCATTTTTACGATGATCTACGCACCCTCCGACGAATTGTAGGTGAGTTCTACCAAAGCACATACTGCTTACCGCCGTAATACCGCGTTGAGTTCTACACGTTCCTATGACTATTTGGAGACTATTGTGTCGGCTTCGCGAGTATGGAGTATGTTTCTGTTTTCCTGTATGGAGTATGTTATGTTTTCCTGCCTTGCTTTACGCGTGAAACTTACAACTAATGCTGAACTGTGCGAAAAACCGTCCGATCACCGCAAATTTTGGACTTTGATTCCGGATGTCTGCAGTCTACAGTAGTTTTTTTTCGTGCGTCGCTAGGTATGCCATTCACTGAACTTGGCGAAGACTGTTTTTTTTTCTCCTCCTGTGATCGGCAATTTTGTTTTGTTTTTTTAAATGTGCGCGCTCCTGATACACCGACAGCTCATACTATGCAATGCCGTTTGAACTGATAATTTAATGGACATTATGTTTTAAGTATGACTAATGAAAAGTTCTTGCTAAAATTTTTATTTACTGAATGACTGAAGTTTTATTCTTGAGAAATTTGGTAAGTCATTTATAAATGCAGTTTTTTTAAAAAACTAGTATGATAATAATAATAATAATAATGTTCATATTGTCTTGGCATCCTTTTTTTAGTATGCAAATAGCACATGCTAAATAGGTTTTTTTAGACATACGTGTCAAATAAAATATTTAATATGGTAAATTTTTCTTTATTATTTTACTGCTTCTAAGGAGTTATAAAAAAATAATTATTATTGTTTTTCAACCATGTTTATAAATTAGTTTAATTCTAAATTACTCCTTTTATATAGTATATATGACATTAATATTTTACTGTTTAATACAATTGTTGGATTGCAATTCACACACATTTAATTATTTTAATACACTTCTTAATTTTTTTCTTCTTTATGCACTGGGTTTCGTTCACTCACGATAAATATCATTATTACTCATTGCTTTATATGTTTACTTTTGTGTACAGACCTTTTTGTGTGTTTAATTTTCTATTTGCTTACATATTCATTCTTGTGATTTTAAATTATGTTTTCGCTTTTGCTCACATTGTATTTTACATTTTTGTGTTCATTTTTCAGCCTCTATGAGGTACACATACATCGTTATTTTTTCTTTACTCTTTATTTTGATAATCATGACAGTCTGCAATAATTAAGTATATGGCAAGGCCTTTCTAAGGCACACACTTTTTACTCACTCTTACACACTGCAATTTTGCATATTAAAGTCCATGGCACAACATACATATTCTTTCAGCTTTTTTTTCTTCTCACAATATACTGTTTCTATTTTTGTCATATTTTTCACACATTTTTTTTCTTTGAACATACTATTATTTACAGTCACCATGTTGACTGATTTTTTTACACATTATTTGTTTTAAATACTTTTTAAAGAGTACTTTATGTTTTTGTGTTTCACTCCATTTTTGGCCTTTTTAATACAATTTTACATGTTTACCATAAGTTGTACTGTTCACATATTTTTTACATTTTTTAGATACACTGTTTTATTGTTTTCTTTCCTGCCATTGATATGCCTCTGTTTAATACATGCATTCTTTGGAAGAGTATAGTGGTATTCATTTGATTACCTTTTTTTTCTTTTCCATAAATACACAATATCATACATTGTTTGTTGTACTTCAAATAAGATTCATACTTGAATAGTCACTGATCTTTGAAGTCTGTGTTTGTCCACAATTACACTCTTTTTTCATGTTGTTGTTTTTATTTACATTGCTTACACTTACTGACTCTCAACCTTTTCACATACTTGATTTTTTTTTTTTTCATCACACTTGTGTTTATGTCTTATATGTTCACACTCACAAACATGTTCACACTGATGTTCTGCTCATTGAGTTCATTGTGCTTGTCCTTCCACATTTTGCTACACACAAAATTTTTGAATATTTGTTACATTTTTTCTCCCACATTTTCACTATGGTGTACAGTAGTGCATTTCAAAAATATTTTAAACACATTGTATATGTTTTGTCACTCTTTTGTGTTCACATACACAAACATAACATTTTATTTTGAAATTTTTTCTATACTATGAGATATTTAAATCTCTTCTGTACCTTACTATAAATTAATACAACTTTAAGGTATCAAGTACTCACTGAGTTATAAAAAAAAATTACATTGATTTACATTTTCAGAGTGCTTATAGTTAATTTATTATTTGAATTATGTTTATTCTTATCTTAGTGATTATTTTGTGAAATATTGTTTGTTTAGTTAGGCTCATAATAAAATATATATGTAGTGATCAGATTAACTCAAGACTTTAATAAGTGAAATTTGATGGTATATAATTTCAGAGTATCAGTATATTGTATACTTTAGTAATTGCATTTTAGTGTATTTTTATTTGTACTTTTGTGTGCTATTCTTTGCCAATTTTGTCACTTTTGAAAATATTAGTGTGTTAGTAAGTGACACAACAACATTCCTTTCTTGAACAAACAAACAAAAAAAAATCATTAATTTTGTTATTTTTACCGTATGACCACAATTGCCTTCAATTTTCTTTTTAAGCTATAACTAATATTTTACGTACTTGTTACCAACTTTAAACCTACATTTTCAAGACTTGCAAGTTAACTAATTTCATTCTTTTATAACTTAATTTTTTTCTATTACCTCCACATAATTAATAACTTGTTTATTTGACATTCACGGATATATTGCTGTGTGCATGTGTTGAATGCTTGTTTCCTTGTTTGTGTGGTACCCACAAGCTTGGAGGTATAATTGCTTTTGTGTACTGCCTGGCTGGTCCAGCAGTTTTCACTTGTGTATTTGGATTTCATGCTGTGTCTGTCAATATATCATTTCTTCAATAATGTTCTTAAAACTTAACACTTATTAAATGATGACTTCTAAAGTAAATAATTACACAGTCATAAAATAATAATTAATAATAAAATTAAATGATTCATTTAGTATTATCTCTAACTTGAAAATTTAAAATAAATAAATACATATGTGAGTGTCCAATAACACTTAAACCTTTTACTGAGATCCTTTTTTAATTGTACTTAGATTGATGTTCGTTGATGGTATTGTACAGATTGATATTCAATTTCCTTGTTTTTTTTTTCATTGTCATTTTGTGCAAGTATAATTTTTTCAATTGAATGTGCTTATTTTTCTTATGATATACAGATATGTATGTCAAGATACTGTTATGTCATGTACTATTTACAACATTATTACAATTCTGATGGTACAGAACTGTGTGAAAAATTACCATCAAACAAACAAAAAATTTTTTTAGTATCATATTATAATTTGAATGTATTGTTTTATTTTGTCAATTGAGTGAAGTATTTTTGATGCATAATTCTGATATTTGAAGGCCTTATTGATATAGCGCTGGTTTATAATTATAATTTTGAGTACTCACTGCAAGTTTAAGCAGTATATCTTTGATGTGCACATGAGCTTGAGATGCTCAATTAAAAAAAAAGGGTGTGCTGAAATGCCCCTTATTTAAAAAAAAGGGTGTGCTGAAATGCCCCTTATTTAAAAAAAAAGGGTATGCTAAAATGCTCCCTTTTTATTTTGTCGACATTTACTTTGTATTGCTAGCAGTTATTTTTATTGTGTGATGACATTTTTTTTTTCTTCTCTAAACATTTATTAGGTGGTGGTCAGCAGTAATTTTGCAATTGTATAATTTTGTCTGAATATGTTTAAGATTTTCTTAATTGTTTAAGCCAGCCAAACAGAGCATTTAATTAAAATTTTTTAAAGACATTAATTGTAACTAATAAAAAAAAATTTCTTCAAAATTTTCTTTTCCTGGTTGAGGGAGTATATATGTGATGAAGATCACATATCTAATTTAATAATCATTTACTTTGGCTTTCTTTAATGTAATCTATCCAAAATTCAAGAATTCTAAATCACTTCTGTTTTTCATTTTCCTGTCATTTCGTCTTTTAAATCTGTATTTTCGCTTTTCCCGTATGCACTACTCTTTTTCTTTTTGTCTCTTCATTCTAGCGTCGTTGTGTTAAAAATAGATTATATTACGTCCGTTTGCAAAATCAACGGCCTTTTTGAGTTTCCTCTTGGCATCCTGCTGGCGTAAGTTATTTAGTTGTTCCCCTGCGACGACTTTAAAATTATTTGCTCGCGATTACGTCATTGTAATTTTATTGGATTAACTGTTAGGGTTGCTCTGGAATTGGCGCTATTAATCTCAGCCAAGTTATTGTTCTCGCCAATGTGTAATTCTGTGCTGGCGTAATTTTTAAATCATTCCACCTTAATTTCACTGTCCATATAGGACGTATTTTTATTTTCGCTGAGCCACCACCGCCCGTTATAATAATGTTTCAATAGTATATGTTTAATAAAATAGTTTCAAGTATTTAACGTCTCTTTTTTATATTGCAACTAAGTGTATTTCGTACCTGGTTTATTCATGTCACAACGCAATTCAACAGTTCAAAATCAGCCCAACCAAATAATCTTCTTTACAGAGTCGACAGTCTTTAACGGCTTTCAAACTTGGTGTTTGGTCGAAGTTAACAATGACCAAAATGGCGGCTTGGGAGTCAAACGCATAGTTACTTGAAGAAAGAAACTCGTTTTCAGTGCATGTAATACCAAAGCAGTAAGTTTTATACTATAAATTATTTTAAATTCAATAAAGACTTTTTTCAATAAAGGCTTGAAAGTTTACTCGCAGTTGAAAAAATGAAGACAATAGCACTTTCAAAGATATGACAGTAGCTACTGCACTTAAACTTTCGTACATAATGCGCTCTGTGCTGCTACTTTAGCCAGTTTACACCCTGGCGTGATTTAGTAGCTCATTTCAAAATTAAAGCGAGTTACAAAACGGGCTGCTGTGGAAAATGTGCCCCCTGGCGCCCTCTGTATTTGATCAATTGCAACCGTGTGTACCAAGAAGTAATTTGAATTGAATACTATTGATAACATTTCTGTAGATCGGTATATTTAAAGAACTTTTATCAAATTACAAAATATATATATACAACACCCGTACTTACAACAACAAAAAAAAAAAATACAAATCTTCAGCAATATTAAAGAGATGAAGAGAAATCATACACTATGCACCCCTAATATTTCAAAAAAGGTGTAATTGAACATTATGATTCATGAAAACACCCTAGTAATAAAAGGAAATATATAAATAAAAAAACTATTTTTTTGTGTGTGAGTGATTTGTATTAAATTACGGATGTTTTTATTTAATTTATTTAAACATTATGTAGGGATATTTTAAATCGTATGCAAGTGCATTAATGACTACTTATGCGTTTAATTACACTGTTTTAAAGATAAATGTGACCAAAGGGAAAAGGCTAATTTTCTTTCGGAATGGATAGCAGGGCGGCATCCCTGAAGATGAGAAAAGGAGCGCAGAAAGCGTGCAAGTAAGACATATAATTGATTACTTTGGATGGTTAAGAGCATTAATCTGAAATAGGAGGAAGTTTTTAAATTGAATAAATTCGTAAAATTTATTAATGAGAAGAACTGTTAAATTTTCAAACAACTTTCTTTACTTTAATTCTTGAACATCCTATGAATAGACCTGAGGCAATGCAAATCTTTGCAAGCTGTAGGGCCACAAATAAAAATATCAAAATTTAATTACGCATTAATTTATTGGGCGACTTTTAATGCACTTTCTACACGTGCGTGTGTTTCGTTTATTTTAACCAGCGCGTTTTCCATTTTAGAGTTAAATACCTTTAGGCAGACATAAAGACGCTTTAATCAGACGGATCCATTAAAAAACGAACGTAATGATACAGTGAAACCCTCGTATGTACCAGAAAACTGGAGTTAACAACACCTGTGGCAAAACTTAATCAATGAGCATCCTTCCTTTGTGATCGTAACTGAATTTGGAGCCCTAGTAACACGGTGACTGGGGCCTATACCCCGTCACAAGCTGACTCAGCTGTCAGTCAGCTGGTTCTATGTGTGACATTGTTAAGATAAAATTGGTTTTTTTTTCCGGAAAATAGTATTCCACAGTCGTATTAAAGGTACTAGTACTGTGAATACTAATTCTTAAAATATTCTTCATAAATTTAGTGTGCCTTGACGGTGTTGTGTTATAGTTAAAGATATGTTAGGCTATTCTAAGGCTTCGTATATGAGTGAATGAGTTATACTAGCGAAAAATGTAAATTTCTCGCCGTGTGAATTTATTCTGAGAAATCGAAAGTACCTGCTTCTTAAAAAAGTTTAAACAGCTGTAATGATGTTTAGTCCCTGATGTGATCTTTTGAAAATCGGAAACGTTCAGTTTGATGTATTCTAATACAATAGAGCGCCATAGAACAATGTGCTCCAAGGAAGCATATAAGTTTATAAACATATGAAGTAAGTTTATAAATATATGAAGTATCAAATGCAATTAACAAAAGTTATTCCTTTGTTTATTATTACATTGAGTGACAAAATTAAAAAATGATAGTCTTTTAAATAATTAGAGTTAAAAAGAAGGCTGCAGCAACATACGAAAATTTACTTGGATGTAAGATGTACTCTGGTTTGTGAAACATGCAATTGTTTCATTTTCGCACATGTTGGTCACATGACAGCAGAGATAGAAGATTTCAGGCAATTGGCGAACAGTGAGTTCGTGTTATGTTAAAAAATAGCAAGTAACAACGAGTAAACTCATTGAAAATGTGGTTTTTCAACAACGAATATACTCGAATGTCGAAAATGTGGATATGCCTTTCAGACATCACCACAGATGATTTTGATTTTAGGAGTGAAATCGAAAAGCGGGACGAAGGGCACCAACTGGCGAATGTTGTTAGTTCATCGCTTGACACGCATAATACCTAATTTTCGAAGTTTTGGTAGCATTTTAATCGAGTAGAATGGTTACCAGGTAAATAATAAAGTCGTTCTAGGCGTGTAACAGCCCTATAAGATCAGTGTAAATGTTACTTCAACTAAAACTTCCGACGCAGCCCGTCTTACTCAACTGTTAATTCATCTTCGTGCTGCTTCTACAAATCAAATGTCCGTTAACTCATTTGAAAAAATGGTGGGTTTTACGTCTGAAGGTCTGCTGTAATCATCCCGCTCTCCAAATGTCACAATAAAGCCTGCTTGAAATAGTGACGGGTGCGTCGCCACAAGACTGATGACGACTTCTGGTGCCATTCTTTTTTGAAATTAGCATATATGTAGTCTATTATCTTATTGTTGGCTTAAACTGATAGAGCACAAAACTTTTTCTGCATAAAATAAAACTTGACAGCACTTATTGAAGTGAGAATATTCTGGAAAATTGAAATGTAGTTTGCTTTATTGGGGCTTGAGTAAACATCAAGGCTAAAGACCGAAATTATCACTAGCGCGACCAAGAATCTATAATAGATTAATGATGGTACAATAATGACGTATTACTCACGCAAATTCGATTTGATCGAGGTGCTGTTCAAGGCAATTTGTTACAGTAAAAAATTCTTCTCATGCCAAAGGTGTCCACTGTGTACATAACCTTGCCATCTTGTTCTTCTGCTTAAATCCTTTGAAAATATAGGGAATATCATACTGAAATTATTACAGCTCGACAATTTCTTCCCACTGACAATGAAACCATCATCCTTGCAGTAAGAATGGAGCAGGACAACGAACCTCAACAAATCTGGATCATGTTGTTCTGAGTATGACAAGGCGTTTCCAAAGTTCCCTAGCATTCCACTGTGGCCAAATCTCTTATCGACATGACGCTTATGATTGGATTTTTTAAAACTTTTTACGTATTTTCTTTGCACAACCATGCATTTGGATGGTGTGCATTTTGTTTAAAATAAGGAATTACTTGTAACACCCTGATTACATCTTTACAACAACTTTTTTTTAAATCAAGTCATGTTGATAAGGCTGTCATTAGTGTTTTTTACCTCTAGGTCTAAAACATCACCAGTATTTTCGTTTATGCGTCCCTTTCGTTTGCATCCATAGATCTTGTCCGCCAGTATATATAATTATTAGCATTTTAGAATACTGCTGTGTACTGCGAATATTTGATTTTCGAGAATGGTTATTTTGAGGTTTAAACTGTCGTTATTACAGTTAAAATTCTCAATGATGAAATTATTATTACAGTCTAATTTATGTCTAAACCATGTATTAAAATTCATCTAAAAAATACAGAAATTGAGCATCTTTGAAATCTTGTGCGACTGTATAATTTAGAGAAATCACATACTGATCTAGAATAGTAATGATAATCTTTAGTAAACAGAGTAATCGGATCAGTAAATTCTGTAAAAGGATATTTGTACTAATTACAAATAATTCCTTTTGCGTTCAACGTATTTTAGGTTTAGAAGGGATTATTCAAGCGATTTGCCAACCTATTCCTAGAATTACTATTTAAAAAAATCATTAAAGCTGATCGAAAATAAATTCTAGAAGTGACAATTTAAATCAAGAAAACAAATCAATCAAATACGTAAAGTCATGCAAAAAGTATCTTTTTTAATCATAGTATAAAACACAACTCTAGAACACAAAAATATCTGTTCGTTAGCCAAAGTGTATCAAACTTTCACCTTGAACTGTTTTATTTTTTAAAAGTCTTAAAAATCTGCGCAATCTGCTGTCATTGTTGAAAGATATTTTATTCTGAAAATCAGATATACTGAAAAAGTACTATATTAATCCAATCACCATCGCTATATACACAACAGAAATTCTAATTATTGAAATGAAATTTTTGGATATTTTTCTTTCCTTTTAAATTTTATTTTAAAACTACTTCTCCGACCAACTATTACCAACTAACTACTTTCAAAGACTTTGAATATAGCAAATTGCTTTGAATTAAATATAAAAAACTTTTCTCACTGGAGATTATTTCCACTATAAGGCATACACATAGTTAAATTATGTTACATATATTAATAAAAAATGAATTCTCAAACTCTTCAACATTTAAAAAAAAAACCAGCAGGCTTATTGTTATTAAAAGATTAAAATTTCATGCAACTAAAAATTACTATGTAGAGGAGAGGAGGTGATTACGGAATAGTCGGGAAATATGGAATACCGAGTTTTTGGCTCTGTTAGTTGCTATTGCCACAAGGGAATACCATGAACAACTCAAGAAAGATTCCCTTCTTACAATGCAGTAAGAGTTGACCGCTCTCTGTTGCCGTACCACTCCCTACAGAACAAAGTATGTTTTGTGATTTTCAAGAGTTTTTGTAGATAAGTTTTCAAACATTTTAACTTACTAGTAAACACGTGATATGAAGATTGATGTTACGCATAATGTACACTAAGACAATGGTAGTTTGTTGAACTGTGGTTATTTTTTAGATGACAGTGTTTTGCCAATTAGTTTTAAAGGTTCGTTTTCCGAGATGGCGTGTCGGGTATTATGGAATACTGGGTAATATTGTAATGGGTTTCATGTCATCCACTAAAGACCCGGAAAACAAAGACGCTGAATGCATCTTTTGTCACGAAAAATTCTCTAATGATCAACGACGATAAGTTTGGATTCAAAGATCCAGCTGTTCTATGTGGGCTCACCATGACTGTATCGGAGCAAAGAAAGAAAATTATACCTACAACTTTTCTAAATCGACTCGAAGCAGAAATGACTCCAGTATAATGATTTAAACCACAAAACATAAAAATTTGTTTTATAGTAACAAATAACTATATATGAAGCAATATAAATTGCTTGTCATCGGTTTAAACCATCTATTCCATATTACCCGACTATTCCATATTATACTCCATTTTTTTTTAAATATTTTTTTCTGTAACAACAAAATAAATTGTGTATTTCTTTGCAATTGACATTTCATTACGATTCATTATAGGATGTACTGATGCTGTTTTGGGGGATTTTATTTAAAAATCTATGAAGTTACAGTTAGAAATGTAAATGGTATTCCATAATCACCTCCTCTCCTCTACTATTAAATCTAAATGTATCATCTATTAGTACGTAAGTTTAACCCTAGTTAAACAAATAATTCTGCCAAGACAAACTTCTGCTGTTTACTACAATCTCGAATACATTTAAATTAATGTACATTTTTACTAAGAAGAAAGTTTAATAATATAAACAATCACACAAATTGATTAACGCTGTTAGAGGTTTATCAGAAATAAAGTTTATGTTTATTAAGTTTCTTTAAGTGTGTGAATCTATGAGGAAGTAGTCTATATACATTAATAAAACACAAAATATTAAAATTTATATGAATAAATTGAACCTAAAATTAGACAGTTTCAAATACAGAAGATGAATTAATCTGTACATTAACGTATTTTTATTAGTGAGCACTTTAGAAATGACAGTAGCATCAGCCAATTGTTGAATGATTTTACGAAAAGTGAAGTTAAAGGGGAAAAATCTTAGATAGTCACTAAACTCTGTTCCCATAAGAACAAGGAATGTGAAACAGCACTGCCTTGGTAAGTGCTTGGGAGGGTGAACTACTCTATCGGCTGGACTGCTGTGGGATCGTGTACGCTAATGAGAGATGGTGACAAATTTGTTCGTGGCTCCAATGTCTTGCATGATCAAATGATACCTCT
The DNA here is from genome assembly GCA_038373885.1 of Cheiracanthium punctorium. Classification (NCBI taxonomy): domain Eukaryota; kingdom Metazoa; phylum Arthropoda; class Arachnida; order Araneae; family Cheiracanthiidae; genus Cheiracanthium; species Cheiracanthium punctorium. The sequence goes on from JAWZYV010011853.1 coordinate 1,652,452, forward strand.
GGGAGTGACAATTTCAGGTGCTAGGTCTATTATTTGGAATTGGTTCAAAATTGGAAGACACCCGAACTAAGTAGATCTTCCTCCCACAGGTGCTCGCCCATCGCTGTCCTATATGAAGGATCTGACATCGCTCAGCGGTTGCCAGAAGGCAATGGAAACTACAACACAATAAATCTTAGTTTAAATTTACTTTGAAAAATGCAATATAAAATTAAAAATTTAAAGGCAAAATAAAAATAAAAATAATAATCTTAAAAAAAATACAAAATGAAAAAAAAAATGCATACACTCTTATAACAATATATAGATATGTTTATTTTTACAATATAATTAAAAATGAATATCATGGTACGCTTTAGATGAAAAATTCAGCGAAATTCACCAAAGAATACTGCAATAAGTAATTTTTGTTTTCAAAGAACACTTGCATTTCATGGACAGCATCAATTTAAGCAGGGGATCTGAAGTTAGAAAACCAAGATATACCTTAAGTATTTGCATTGCAATTTAATAACGAATCGCCTTTATGGTATACCAAAGGGAGAAGACAGCGCAATTAAGGTAAATTTGTAACGAAGCTTAACTATTAACGTTGCATAGAAATACTGTCTTCGTGAATAAGTTGCAACAGAGCAATATAAATTACAATTTTAATTACATGAAAATTCTACGAAATATACATGTAAATTATTCATGCAGTCATCACGATAAGTTTTCTCGTAGATAAACAGAGAATTATAGAAATGACATATTACTAAACCGTTCCGTCATTAGATATCCATTTTCATGCAAATGTTGCTCGAGGGATTAACGCAATTTTTCTAAATTATTATTGATGGTGAAATTGCGCCGAGAATAGGGCACATGGAGATTTAAATGCATTTCTCAGAGAACTGGAAGGATTGCAGAAACAGATAAAGGTAGTATAATTTTTGTGCCTTTGAATTATGAACATCGGTTAGATTGAACCAATGAATTGTCTGAATAAATTTATTTCTTAATAGACGTGGATTGTAATAAATAATTTATTAAGATTCAAGGATATGAAGTAATAATTAAAATGTGTATAAAATATTTCTTGTCACCAGCCGTCCTTTTTAAGAGTAAATGAATTTGTGAATAGTCATCTGTTTTATTTCATTGTGTATAATGTATAAACGGATACAGAATACGCCCATAAAAAATTAAACACCATTTTAATATCTGTATCACTAAATGTCACAGAAAAAAGCTGTTTAAATATTTTATAAAATTTTACTTTTTTAGATTCCAACTGCACATTTGTATATTTGTATTTGACTGATTAAATATATATATATATATATATATATATATATATATCGTTATCTTAATAACTATAGAAAATATGTCAAAGTAATGTTTGTAAAATTTTTTTAATTGGAAGTTTTAAGAATAAAAATAAAATAAAGTATAAAGTAAATAATTGAAGTATTTATAATCAAGTCTGTTAATATTTATAATATATACGAACATATCATGTACTGGAACAGTTAGAAATTCTGGACCAATCGAAAGACTACTTTACGCAGCCAACTTTACCTTTTAAGTTCTAAAATAGATAAATATTTCGATTTCTTCATGGTTTTTCATGTCGCCTGCTGCGTATAAGAGCTAATAATCATCTAATTAATTTTCTAAAATATTTACAGGGTGTCCAGCTAATAACGCCCTGATTTCAAAGATAAAAATTTCAAAAACAAAGATCAATAGTAGGGTGCAGCAAACGGCATGTTTATCATGTAAGCTGTAAAAAATTAAATAAAAGAATTCGAAATGGTAGTTACAAATACCGCTAACAGATGCCGCTGGAATCGCAGGCCTCCATATTCTCCCGATCGGACCCCTTATGATAGTTTTCTTACGCATTACCATCCCAAGAGAATAGCGTCGATTTGTGTGGCATGTAAATCTATTTTCGTCAAGACATGGCTGTGATGATAAATTTCATTTACCTCTGTATGGTGTGAAGGTGAATATTTTGAAAAGATTATGCTGTGGCTGATTGCTGAGAATGAATTTACTCTTATGCATGATGATCATCAATCCGTTTTGAGGTGCAGCGCCAACTGTTAACCCTTTAAAGCGCAGTGTTCCCGCTCTGGGAACACCAAACTCTGACGTTTTGACTGTTGCCAGTCACGAAGAATAGATTTGATTTCTATAAAAATAGTTGCGGGTGACATAGCTCCACGAGAATCCTTTACTTTTTAGCACGTCATTTCACGTAAAAAATTGTCACGATTATTTTCAACAGCACTGACATCTGCTGAAAAATGGAAGAATGCGAGAACAGCTGGATAAATTGCCCAATGCCGAAAAAATGGCAGCCGTTGCCATCGCTCGACTTAACTACCAGCAAGATTGCAGACGATCGAAACGTTCATCGCGTGCCACAGATCTAGAGACCTTTTTTTGATGACAGCTGGCTGTGCGCCTTTTTTTTTCAGCATTGGGAAAGGGTTGCGCCTCAAAGGGTTAACAGTGGCATACGCAAGGTGCGGTTTGATGGTTCTAGTTCCCTTTGACAAAGATTTTTTTAACTTAAAATTCACAATTTTTTTTTAAACATAAACAATACACCTTTAAACTTTAAGATTCGGAGCGAATTTAGTTCTTTTTTAAGCGTGTATATTAGTCAAGTTCTTTGCACTCTGTTAATTGTTTTGGAATTATTCCAATAGAAGACGGAGAAAAAACAATCTCGAAACAAAGAATATCTTTTGGGTTGTTAATCCAATTTCCCTTGTACTCTATTTTTGATCTACAAAATGTGAGAGTGAGAGACTGGGAAAAAAAAAAGAATAATCCGGTCAGAGGTGTTATGTTTTTAGCCAAGATAAAAAGGATGTTGAGCTCTATGATTCTATGTTGAAAAGAATAACATAATTTTACAGAAAATGTTGATACGCAAGGTTGTTGATTATTCTGCCGTGTTATAATAAACAAAAATGAAATTTTGAAACTGAGAGATTAACATCTCGGAAAAAAAGAACTTCACTGTACTTCTAAACACAATTCGTTTAATTTGCTTCATCAGTAGTATATAAAATGATTAGGAATACTGTGTTTGAATCTTAATGGATTTAAAATAGGTTTAGCATCAGAGTTTAAGTCATATTTACGTTTTCTGAACATATATATATATATACATATGTATGTGTGTGTGTTAGAGATGAGTTCGGGCTCATTTTTTGAAGCCCGAGCCCACCCGAGCCCGAGCAATAGTATTTAAGTCAGAGCCCGAGCCCGAAATTTCAGCCAAAGATAAATAAAATTCAGTTACTTCATTGATACAATACGATAAATTTTGCCGTTTGTGCAAATTAAAGATAAATATAGTTTCAAACTCTTAATGCACTTTCTAATTCTTTATATCCATGTTTATCAAATAATATCAGTAATGTTCCTATTTTTATTAAAAATTCCGTTGAGTACTCACATCAGTGTTAAACATTCGTATGTAGTAATTAGATATGTTAGATACAGAAAAATACAAGTTATAAATCTCGTACAGTGACATTAAAAAATGTTATATTTAAAACACGTCCAGAAAAGAGATTTTGCATAATAAATTTAAGAAATTTGCATCTTTGCATAGAATTGCATAAGAATATACTATTGCATAAGAATTTAGTTGATAGAAACAAAATTACTGTTAAAAAATATTTTGAGATACGATGTGAATATATACATTTAACTAAGATAGACCAGTAAATAATGAGGCCAAAATTTTGAATTAACAGTATTTTAATACACATACGCAAATGAAATAGCACAACACGCCATTTAGTAAATTAATTGAAAAAGCTAGCTTTTTACCCATCAATTATTTTTTTCCGATAAATCACTTTTTAAAATCCGTTTCAAGGAGTATGCTCAATAAAGGAGACATTTTTCACGAGCCCGAGCCCGAACGCAATCGTGAATTACAGGGCCCGAGCCCGGTTCGGGCTGGGGCTGAGCCCGTCTCATCTATAGTGTGTGTACTTTCACCTCTTTATTGCAGATTTTTCTGAAAAGAGTTTAAAAAGTATTCAGGGGTGTCCGTCTAAATAAATTAAATCATCAGTAACTGCCGAATTTTCTCATTGCAATCCACAATTCGGATTCGGTTTATTAAAAAATAGACGCTAGAAGCGGCAAATATTTGAATTCAGAGACATTTTTGTAAATCAATTATTATTTATTTTTAAGAAAAGATATTTCGTAATTTTTTGGATAACTTTTAAAAAAAGATGTTTCATAATTTTGTGTTTAAATTGACTAATTTCCATTGTTCGTGAGATAATGTATGTTTAGTAATATTTCCATTGTTTTTTTAATATGCAAAAAAAAAAAATCTTTCGCATATTGTAAAAAAAAAATCATTCTTTTTTGTGCGAAAAAAGGACTTTTGAGATGCAGGCTGGATACTTTTTCGTCATGAAGTTCGTTTTATACTTAAGCGGCAAAAATAAGAGCACCAGTACTAAAATTAACCTTTTCGCTCCGACTGTCACGTATACGTGCCAGTAAGAAACGCACCCAGTTCCCGGCCGACACGCTGGCGTGCCAGAGCGTTTCTTTGTTCACCCCCGGCCGTCACACAGTTGTGCCAGTGTCCTGGAACGTTTTAAAAACTATAACTTTTGGCACAAGATGGCATTGTATGTCCATGCGGTTACAGATACATGTAGATTTGACCTTCTACTCAGAATGGGAGTAGCATGACTCACATACACGTGGTTTTTGATAATATAAACGTAAGTTGAAAGGAATGTTTCTGAATGGTATACTTTATGACGGCTCTATAAATTCGTATGTGGTATTTCTTTATAGTAAGCAGGGAGTTTTATTTTCGCTACAGCGTTGGGTATTACGGTTTGCAGTCCAGTTTTTAGTGGATAATTAGATCTAGTAGACGTGGATTTTTTATCATTTTGCAGTTAGAATGTCGAAGCTTCGAAAGTGTTAGAGCTGGAAATAGCAGAAATATCGCAAATTATTTGAAATTATGAGATATTGATTCTGAAGCAGATTCGGATAGTAGTGATAGTGACACTATAATATATTCTGATTGTTCTGTTCATGGATTTAGGTTTAATCGCGAAAAACTCTCCGGCCCTGGACAGACATTTGCGAAAGAGACTGCCGGCCTCAGCGATAAGCGCGCGTTTGCGCTTCCCGTCGCGAAAGGGTTAAGATAGAAGACCTGTTATAGCATGTATGACATGACGTCGTCAGTGCTAGAATGAGAATGGCAAAATTTGATATGTTTATCCAGAAAAAAAGTGCGGATTCAAGATAGTGTTCACGATGGCCAATAGGAAAGCAGGAATCTCTGGTGAGAGATACTTGCACTGACAGGGCACAGGCAGTGCTGACTGACAGCACTGACAAAGAGATGCGCTATATGCCGAAAGTGGTCTGCTATCTTAATATTCGTATTGTTCTTGTACGTTACGTTGATTTTTGCTGCTTACGTATTACCTTTTGCACCAAACAACGTCTTCCCTCTTTATAGTTTCCTTTTTCTTTTTCCAACACCATAAAGTAGTGTTGTTGATATATATTTGTCACAGAAGGAAATATAAAGCAACAAATTGCATGTGTTGATTTTCTTTAAAAAAATCCCAAAATGTCAACCAGAAAAAAAAAAACATCATGACATTCACTGATTGCATTACTTAGAGAGACCCATTGCTCGTTTCATTTCACTGCCGTAGTCCAATAATTAACAAAATTTACAAGTTGTGTTCGAATGATAGCATTTATTTACTTCATTTTTCTATCTTTGAAATATTTCATCGTGGTTATGCAACCCACAAGTCCAAATTTTGTTCGCCAAAAATTAACATTTCGAAAAATACCGCTATATTTTTGAAAGTAAAATAATAAAAATTGCAGCCATAAGGTCTGACTTTCCAATTGTATTTAGAATTTTCCGGTATCCGGTTCATAGAAAACTGACAGCCGACCCAGTTAGGGACGGCTGTCAGTTCTCATGAAGCTGAGGTTAGTGTTTTACAACTATACAGATGTCAGTCTCTAACTTTTTATCTAGACCATTGCCAGCTTCACCCCGGCCCAGGCCTGGACCGGCTTCACCAACTTGGAGAGAGGACCCAAATTTTATTTTAACTTTTTAATATTTGTTAGATACCTAACAGTGTTTGTAAATAGGCTGTTCTCTCTCATTATTTAAAAAGTAACAACGGAGAAGAATTTCCTTCTTCAACCGATGTTGCTTCTCAGGATGTCTAACAGTGTTAATAGCCTGTTCGCTCGCACAATTTAAATAGTTGCAATGGAGAAGACTTTCCTTCTTAAACCGATGTCCCTCATCAGGATGTCTAACAGTGTTAATAGCCTGTTCGCTCACACCATTTGAAAAGTAGCAACGGAGAAGACTTTCCTTCTTCAACCGATGTTGCTTCTCAGGATGTCTAACAGTGTTAATAGCCTGTTCGCTCGCACAATTTAAATAGTTGCAATGGAGAAGACTTTCCTTCTTCAACCGATGTTGCTTCTCAGGATGTCTAACAGTGTTAATAGCCTGTTCGCTCGCACCATTTGAAAAGTAGCAACGGAGAAGACTTTCCTTCTTCAACCGAGGCTGTTTCTCAGGATTTGTCTAACAGTGTTAATAGCCTATTCGCTCGAACTATTTAAATAGTAGCAACGGAGAAGACTCCTTCTTCAACCGATGTTGATTCTCAGGAGTCTAACAGTGTTAATAGCCTGTTTGCTCACACCATTTAAAAAGTAGCAACGGAGAAGACTTTCCTTCTTCAACCGATGTTGCTTCTCAGGATGTCTAATAGTGTTTGTAAATAGCCTATTCGCTCTCATCATTTAAAAAAACGCAACGGAGAAAACTTTCATTCTTTGACTGATGCTGCTTCTCGGGATGGTTCTTTGAACGCTCCGCTGCGGGACCAGCGTTGCGGTTGCGCAGTCGCTAAGTTTCGGTGGAGCGTTTTACAGAACCATTCTGGGAATCAAAATCGGTCAATCAGAATCAATTAAAGAACGGTCCTCTCCGCTGTGTCTTTTTAAATGATGAGAGCGAAGAGGTTAAACATGAGTTCAATAGTGTGTTTAAGTGAGCTCAGACGGAGGGCGATCGCCCTATCACCCCATTTCAGATCCGCCACTTTTATGCTTGCTAAAACAGTTTAAAAAACTCCACCTATTATATAAAAAGTTAACGCTCTATGTTCATTTACTCTACATTAATTTTTATCCTTAATATTATAAAAGCTGTTGTAGTATAAAAAAACTAACATTAGAACTTAATTATTATATTTGCATCAAACTCCGTGGATATCCAAGAACCTGGATCATCAGGCAAATGCCTGCTTTATGCTGAAGTAATTCCAGATCATTCATACATATGCTCTTTTTTTCCGCAATTTCTTTATTATTCCCGTTGCTTGGAAAAGAAACAGAATAACTTTGCATCATTCGTCAAGTAAGTAATTGAGAAAGTAATTATTTGCGATAAAGTGGCTTCTTTATTATTTACTTCATAGAAAAAGAGAGAGCATTATATTATTTCAGATTTTTGAATAAAATTCCTTTCTTTAAGGAGAAGCGCATTGTTGATCTTTTGAGTGCCGATGCTTTTGAATGTAAATTTCCAAAGTGATCTACGAACGTATATGAAATTTAAAATAAGCATAGTAGCACCCAAATGCTTTGAATTCAACTATTGCTTTATATTGCGTAGATATCTCTGTTGAAACTTCTTTTTATGTATTGCATAATCTTAAATTGCAACTTTATTCTTATTTCTTCAGCTGTGAAGCAGAATTTGCTACGTTGTAGTAAGTAAGCAAGCACTCAGACTTCTTACGGCAAAGCAGTATTAATTATTCCTTTCAGCGTTCTAGATTTTCATTTTATCCTGAATTCTTGTTTTCATAGTAATTCACACGGTAATAGTGGTATCTTTTGACTTCCAGTTACTTGGACTTATAAATCATTCTTAAATATAATAAAATTGTTATTTCATAATTAAATCTCTTTTATTCAGGTAAGTGAAATTATAAATTGAATTTTTCAAGAATGTTTTCAAGAATGTACATGTATAGTTACGTAATTATGAATCCTTTCTATACAGTTAAAAATAAATTTTTGCGCAAGAATATTTGAATGGGTTTAGAAAATGAACGTAATTGTCCAAGTAAAAATCATTAGAAATTTACCGAACGAAGTCTACCAAATTCATTTATTTACAATAATGGGAGAAAATAAATAATTTTGTAGTATTAGTATTTCTTATACATAACAGTGATTACTGTCTAGTAAATTATTTAAATTCAATCCACATTATACGTATTTAGTATAGCAATGTATTATATCTTTCTATAGAAGTAACTTTTAATATGATTCTTAGCAATTAAATTCATGATAAACTTTATTCAGAAAAATTAATAAAATCATAAGAAATTATGATAGTATTCCTTAACTAGATTCAGAACTCATTCATATTTTATTGCTGAAACATTGTATTAGTAGCGACAATATAAAATGCTTTTTAATACTATTAAAGGAGTACATCTTTATGTAGGGGAATTTATAGCCTCTAACTTCATGAAATTCTCTTGGTCTAAAATTTTTCTCGGGTATTTGAAAGGAAATACAATACAAAGGCTTACGTTAACGATAGCAATAAAAAATAATGATCGATATACATTTTCGACGAATTCAAAATGAAGAAAAATAGTGTTTTGAATTTAGTTTTTGTGTCCCGATCATTAAGATATGCAGATCTTCGTAGATTTATGAATAAACACTAAACAATACACCAAAACATTTATTTTTATATTTTCAGCACGCATATGATACGCTTTCTGTAAACTATTGGTTGTTTACATTCGTCGTAAGCATTATTTTTATATTAAGTAAATGAAATATTTTGCCCGTTTACAAGAAAATAATTGTACTAAAGAAATAATATTTATCTGTTTTTCATTCGAGAATATCTGCATGGGATTAATGAACATTTTGAAAGTACTAGACATTCTTTTGTTGATAAATTTAAGTCAACTGTATTTTAAATTGTTTATATAGTGTCTGTCTATTTAAAGCTGACTTGTCAAATTTACAAAAATATAAAGCTATAAAAAGAAAGTAATTTATATGCGCATTTTTTGTTTGCTTGTTTGTTTCAATGCAAATTGATAATGCTTTAACTTCATCAATACGCTTATTTTACGCTTATTTTAATATATACGCTTATTTTAATTTTAAAATAAATAATTACGTTTTTGTGTGTTTACCATACATAAATTAAATATGTAGTACAGGAGATAGGTGTCGGGAGTTACATATTCACCCTTCTGAAATTAAAAACAGTTCAAACTTGAAAACAGGCAAAATATAGGTAAAAGTAGACGCTAGAAGCGAAAGGAAATGGGCATTCAGGAAAAGAAAATGGGTAAAAAAGGAAAATGGGGAAGGGGAAGGAGAGAAGAAATAAAAAAGAGGGAGAATAATCAGTAAAAAGATAAACAATAAACTGGAAAAGTTTATGTAAATAAGCAATATGTATATACAAAAACATACAACATTTAAACAAAAAGTTAGCAATAAAACAGCAAAGACATAAACATCAAATATTTTTTTAGAATTAATAATGTAAACAGAAATAAATACAGAAAAAAAAAACCAAGTAAAGGGGAATAGAGGGGAGAAAGACAATGGACGAAAGAAGACAGAGACTGACAACAACTGTTTGAAACAGAATGAAGGAAAGGAATGGAGCAACTATCATTCACAAAAAGCTTCATGTGCTAGGCGATAGAAAGAACTAAAGACTCAAGAAAAGTAAAGACTGAAGAGTGTACAAAATTTTTACAGTTTGTATTTTTATTTAAATTCCGATAATTTTTGCACGCTATATTTACATAAAATGTTTCTTTAAAGAAATACCTGAATTATAAGGTAACTGTCTAATATTTCGTGTTTTTAAGTAAAAATTTTACATAAATTTTGTGTTTGTAGCCACTTCGGCAACCCTTCCCCAAGACATTCATAAAAGTTAACACATATTTGCATTGTATTTATACGTTTAAAAGATGCACACAAAGTGTATAAGATTTTTTAAAAATGTTTCTCTTTAATATATAAGTACTTTTCGGTGTAGATCCAACAAAATTTCAGGCAAAGCAATATTTCATTTTCATTGTAAAGCACCAGTATAAACATTAAACTTAGACATATTATTTATGTATAGCATCATTTAAAATATTGTTTAATGTGCAAAGATAACTCATTTTTGTTTTATTTATTCTGCATAGACTGAATCTCATTGATTTACATAACTGGCATACATTGGCTGGTTACAAAACATTTGTGTTTTATTTTTTCATTCGCTTTAATCATAAAGTTGAAAATAAATAAATGTTTTATTTAGGCTGAATTTATACAATAGACAGACCATAGAAGCTGACTATTTTAACTCCCTGATTAAATGTGAAGTAAATTTTTGGTTACTGGAGCAAACCTACAATTCACGTTGACAACAGCAAATACTTTTCACAATCTGTTTATCAATTTTCAAGCTGTAAAGATCTTTCTAAGGTTCATTTTCTGCAGTGATAGGTATTGTATAAAAAGTTATCACTTTTTACGTTTTTATATATGTCTGAAACTATTTCATGTAATGCTTTTCCCATTGCTCAAGAAGAACATAATATATTATGCCTATAAATTTCTTTAATATTAAAATATAAAGTTTTATTCATGGCGTATCTGTTATTTCATAATCCAAAACTTTAAATGCCAAACACAACTCCAAAGTGTTAAAAGCTATCAGTATTGGCAATTTACACTTGAACAGCTGAGTGCGTCACGAAATCATATTTAACGCCAGCTATGAAATATATTTTAAGCCGCAAAATCAATTAGAGTAGAGCTACCAAAATTCGACATTCATTATGAAACCTGATAAATCAATAGGGAGAACAGTGACGTTTGTTTCGGTCACTGACTTTTTGGGTAATTACCTGTTTTATAGCTTATCAATTTAGCAAAAGAAAAGAAAGATATATCATTAAACAAATAAGCTTAGCATATGACAGAAAAAGCAATATAGTCTGAATGGTTACTGTTTGAATCTTTTTTTGTAAAGACTTTTTCCTGTGCGTAGTTTTTAAAAAGCTGTCTATTAATGCTTTTCCTAGACGTTTAAAATATTAAAACATTAGCGTAAGAGTCTGCAATTTAAAATTATGCACGTGATTAAAAATTTCTTAACTATAAATTAATCTCAATTCATTTGTAACTAGAAATAATTATAAAAATACAAAACAGATTAGAAAATGAGCTAGGTTTGTTTTGGGCTACAGTTTATGTTTTAATATTTAAAATGTGGTGACATGTTTGCAAGATCGTTAGCACTTTTATGTTTTTAGGCTATGTCTTTGTCTTCAAGCCATAGAGAAAAGCATTTTTCATTCATCATTTTATATATAAATCAACAATACAGACTTTGAGGCGCATTGTGCTGAAATTACTCTCCTGCCTGCGATGCTCTTCAGTTTATTGGATACAACGAACCTTCATGTTCTGAAAGATTCCTTGATACTGATGTTAATAACTTTATTAAAGTCAATCCTCATCAATAAAATTCCTCACATGTGTCTATTTTATTTCGTACATTGTTTCGTTTCAGAAAATTCATATCACTAGTTTAGAGTTTATGTAAAAAGAAGAAAGAAAAACACAACGTCTAGTTTCTGTCATTTTTGGTTTAACATCATCACTTACAAAGATTAAATATTTGCATTACATGATTAGTACATAAATTTAAAATAACTCGCACTTGAAAATACGTCTTCAAATTGAAAGTATGTAACAAATATTGTATAATTTATTGTTTTTTTCTAAGATGTAATTACAGCTATAGCGATGATTAAATTTATATTTGTTACAGACATAATTAAATAATATGTAAGGAATATCTATCTCGCTGAAGGGATAAATCACTTTTTTTTATCACATACTTAAAAATGAACAAATATGAGGTTACATAAACACATTTTCCCATCATAATATTTAATGAAATAAATATTTTTAAATATTTAATTTTCTTCGAAAAATACATTTGCGCCATCTAAAAATTAAATACCAATTTACTAATATTAGTGCTTAGTAGTACATATATTTATTAGCTGTAATTAGTGTTTCTTCAGTTAAATTTTGTCAACAATACAGTTCAAATTATGTGAATAGAAAAACTTGTAAATTATATCATCTTCAAGAAATCGTGATTTGGCAAATTATCAACAATTACTATACATGGACTTGACATACTTGTCTTGTTACATAAGTAAAATAAAACTCTAAATCTAAATTTCAATATAAAAAATGTATTAAGATTCAGTTAAATATATGATATGAATATTCTATAATATATTGAATTGCTTCTACGCAGCTATAATTGTTTCATAAATATTTTTATTTTACTGCAAAACGAAATTTACAGATTCTTTTGCGAAATTACATATAGTAATGCTTTAAACTAAAGTACCACACTTTTCTTTTTTAGAAAAAAAACCAAACTTCCTGAAATTTAGCATAAAAATTCCATAAAATACGGAAAAGATTTTTCATGAAACTTTGACATTTCGAAACGTCATTTCCTTTCTTTTTAAGCCACCGCCCGCACAAACCATGCCATAATGATACTTGTCAACTATGAAGCAGCAGAACTTGATACTAATGGTTATGGATACATCCTTTTCCTAGCATTATTTTTTTTTTCCTAAATAAGGCTTTTTCATGTTTGAAAAATAGACACACAACTTTTAAAATATACTGAGAAAATTTTATCAGTATATCTTTCCCCTTATTGAGATAACTTTATTTGGAAGTCTATTTTTTTTCTTTTGAGTATTATTATCATCATTATTATCATTAAATGATATATGAAACAATACTCTTTTTATTTAATTTAGTACCAAAGTAAAATTTATTGAGTCAGTTTATAGGTTTATGTAATAATATTTATATTAACATTATTATTATTATTACTTTTAAAAAAACCTACAAACTATCTATGCAATTAAATTCTAATTTAGTACTATTTCATTCATTTAAATGGTAAAATTTTAAAATTAATGTTTAACCCTTTCAGGCGCAACCCTTTCCCAATGCGGAAAAAAGGGCAGCCGTTGCCATCGCTCGACTTAACTACCAGCAAGAGGGCGGACGATCGAAACGTTCATCGCGTGCAACAGATCTAGAGACCCTGTTCTGACGCAGCTAGCTGTGCTCGAGCACAGCTAGCTGCGTTAAAAAAGGGTCTCTAGATATGTGGCAGGCGATGAACGTTTCGATCGTCCGCCATCTTGCTGGTAGTTAAGTCGAGCGATGGCAACGGCTGCCCTTTTTTCAGAACTGGGCAACCTATCCAGCTGTTCTCGCCTTTTTCCATTTTTCAGCAGATGTCAGTGCTGTTAAAATTAATCGTGACAATTTTTTTTACGGGAAATGACGGGCTAAAAAGTAAAAGGATTCTCGTGGAGCTATGTCACCCGCAACTATTTTTATAGAAATCAAATCTATTCTTAGTGACTGGCAACAGTCAAAACGTCAGAGTTTGGTGTTCCCAGAGCGGGAACACTGGGTTAAGCTATAACATACTTATTTAATTTATTCCTTTATAAAGTTTAAATTGATTTTTAAAAAAAGTTATAAAATGCTCTTTACCTCAAATATAGAACATCCTACTGAAAAAATATGTTGCAAACTGTTTTAAAAGTGAACCATATTACATCCCAAGTAAATTTCCTATAATCATAGTTGGAAGAACAAAACAGACGACATCGAAAAATTTGTATTAAGTTTCAAAATAAATTAGATTACTTTATATAAAGCAGACATAATCCTTATAAATAAAAATGAAATTCTGTTTGTGGATTTGATTCGTATACAAATCCACAAAAATGGACCTATCAGCCTGAAATTTTGCACAGATAAGTAAAATAATCTATTATATAAATGTGAAAGTTTGTCTGTTTGTTTGTTTGTTTGTTCGTCCGGGAACTCCTCCCACACGGTCAGACCGATCAGCTTGAAATTTTGCACATACACGTGAAACGACATAGAATAGGCCGTAGGCTGCTTTAAAATGCTGGAAATCCACCCGTTCCCTAATTTTTAACGATTTTTCGCAATTTTCAAGGTAGAAAGCTACTCAAATGTCCGATTTCAGCACATTCGTGAGCATGCGCCGAGACGGTTGGTCGCAGACCAACCGAATTTTGCATACGGCTTCACTAGGACAGATCCTAACATGCCTCGAAGTGATTTTCAAAAATTCGACTTAGAAAATGTTTTGTTTTATGTTTTGTCCGATTTTTAGCGATTTTTTCTCGCTTAATACGTAATAACGGCGGTAATTACAATCGCAAGAAAAACGATATTTACATCATCGATAGAGGAGAAAATTTTCTTTTAAAAAACTGTTTGTTCGGACTGTGCAACATAATTTGCAGATTTTGGGGAATTTTTCAAATAAAATTTGACTCTGACTTTCGTAAAATATTTTTAAAACAGCTGCATCTTGAATTCTATCCGTCATAACTTTTTTTATATTTTGTAAAATGACGGAGCATATATTTCGCCCTCTTTTAAGAGAAACCGGAGAAAAAATATAAATTAGGAGATTTTTTTACAAATTTTTTAAATAAAGAAGGTTTTTCATTTCAATAGCAGCTGCTTAAAAAATTTCGGTATGATATCTTGCGGTTTGGTTGTCTTGGAGACAGTAACAATGATTAACATTGCCAGTTGAAAAAAAATAAATAAAATTAATTTAAAATACCTGAGTTTTCGCATGTGAAATGTGCGTCATTTTGATGTCATGAGTTTAAAAACCCTTTTCCGAATTCAATCAGAATAACGGACTCACAAGCAAAAACATACACCACGCATGAAGTAACACTATATTTTATTTTACGTTGACAGAAAAAGAATTGAATGCTGTTTTTTTCACCAGTGAATTATCCAGCGTTATTTTCAATTGAGATTTTAAAACGGGACACGTTTTTCGAATCGCAGGAAATATATTGCGGTGTTAAACTGGACCTGATTATGACCAAAAGGGGGAAACCGTGCATTTTTGAATTTGCCCCCCCCCCCTCTATGAAATTTGTTTTTATTTTTCATAAAAATTTTGTTACAAAAAAAATGAACAACATTTGAAATTGGGGGCCATTTCGAGCCGGGGGCCCTGGGCAAAGTCCCGATTTGCCCATTTGATAATAGGGCCCTGGTGCTAAATACGCCAATCTGACAAGAATTATGCGTGAAAATTTATGGAGAGCTGATTTAGTGGCAGCCATAAAGTGAAATAGTTATCGTTTATGGTAATGCGTAAATTGTAAAGAATCACGATAGAGTAAAAGATGACATTTGTGGCAAATATCTAAACCGTTTCTTTAAATTAAGCATTAACGGTTGCAAAACGAAAATATATTGTATTGGTATCAGTAAAAGATAATATAAGTAATTGTAAGTAGATATGCTAAGGCAATATTGATCAAAGCACAATATACCGCATTAATAAATATTTCGTGAAACTAAGTCTTCTATTCATTTTTCAACAGCCGTATTACATCACAGCTAACTAAACATTAAGAAATTCTACGTCGCGTTAATATATCCCTCGGTAGTTTCAACAGAAAAGACTGTAACAGAACTTTCTTTTTCCTTGCAGATTATGCTTTGTCACAAGTAGTTATGATCACATTTTAGGAAAATGTTCTCTTCTTGCCTTGCGAAGAGCGGGTACACAACTATTTAATTATAAAATAAAACGGTTCTCCACATCATGTAGTATCTAAGGTATTAATGGCATAACTTAAATCTAAAAAAGAGTATGATGTAGAAATGAGACATTTTGAAAATTAGGATTTTCACTGCAAACCGTCACGCTTTCCTTTTCTAATCGCGAATGACACCTACATACTTTTTTAGGTCATAATATTAACAATGGTCTCAGGTCAGTACTTATATTAACTTTGCAAATAACTAATGAGTAACTTTACGCCAAGAGTCAAATCATTTTGTTTATTTTTAGATTCCAAATCAGTGGAATCAATTCGAACTATACATGTAAGAAAAAGTTTCGTTCCCTACCGTGCGGAGAACAGGCACGCAGCTAGTATAGAATAAATCATAGTCCACTTTAAAACTTTGAAAGTCCACTCGTTCCCGGAATTTAAAGATTTTTTTATGTTCTCCACGCAAAAAGCTTTCCGTAATTGTACCCCTGTAGTCATAAAATTTGAAATAAGCATCGTGGTTGCCATGTGTGGCGATTTTGCCGAATATAATGTTTTAAATTCTCAAAGTAAAAATAAAAGAATAGTAATGATTTTTTTTTGTCAGCTTATATTTGTAAGATTATTATTTTTTTTATTATAATATCGTGTGCATGGGAAATCAGAGCAGGAATGAAATGTTTTATACGCAAAAAAATAAGAATTGAAGATTTCCGAGGCTAATTTGTAACATTTTTTAGTTTGGCGAAAAAATAAAATGGCTCAAATGCCCAGAAAGTGAGTTCTAGCGGTTTGCACAGTTTTCGGCTTGGCGCAATTTATTGAGAGCTGAATGAAATAGATTTTTGAAAACAAGTGCAAAGGTTTTATTAGAATATAGCGTTAAATTTTAATGATCCGTGAAGAAATAATGCAGTTATTAAGAGATTTCAATTGATCTATCTCCAGAATTCTCGCCAAATGAGTACATTGATTTAAGTTGGGGGAATTCCGCCAAATTTCAGAAAATTGAAATCTTCTCATTTAGTACATCGGAGTAATGATGAATAAAACACGTTATAGTTGATAATTTTAAAAAATTCGGCTGTATTAAGGGATTCCACTTTTCAAATAAATGCGTGCTTTACTTTTTGGCGGTCGAAAAATTTCCCATATTGATTGATGCTAAGTCAATGCTTCGAATGATTCCCTGAAAGTACTCTTGCAAAATGGCGTATGTTTGGCACTTTGGCGAGGCTTAGATTTGAAACTGGATTTTATTTGTGACTGGTATATATAATGACACTGGTTATAGATAAAAATGAATGTTGGTACGTGTTTATGTGGTTGAAAAACTCCAGCACCGTTTGACCAATCACCATGAAATTTGGTTCACCTAAGTCTTTTATCATGGAGAAGGTTTTTATGCTATCCGTTTTCCTCTAACTTGCCACTTGGTGCCGCAGCACAACGTCGAATTCTATTCCATTTAGCCGTTTGCTATGCAAATATCGTCCAACCGATTTCGATGAAATTTGGTACACGCGAATATTAGAACACGAAGAATATTTTTCACTATCCATTTTACTGTGACTTGCCGCTAAATGGCGCTGCAACGCATCAACTTCTATACCGTTTGACCGATCGGCATAATTTTTTTTATACTTGCACATTTGAGCACGAAGAATATATTCTAACTGTGTTCCTTTTGATGTTACTCACCACCAGATGACACTGCAATGCATTATTATTTTAACTCGCCACTAGATGACGCTACAGCAGGCCAAATTCTTGATCATTCAAACGGTCGCTATGAAAATCAGTATGCATAGCTATTTGAACAATTAGAATATTTTGGCGTTATCCATTTTGCTATAACTCGCCACTTGACGGCGCTGTAGCAAATCATTACTTTAATTAATCACTAGATGGCCCTGCAGTGTATCACTTCTTGACTGTGCAAATGATCGCTATGAAAATAGGTATACATAGATATTTGAACACGGGGAAGAGTTTGGCGTATTCGTTTTGCTAAAACTCGCCACTATATTGCGCTACGCCGCATGGACTTCTGCACCGTACAAACGATTGCCTTTAAAGTCGGTATGCATGATTATTGGACACATTATAACGCGATATCCATTATGCTATATCTGTTTATTACAATGAATAATAATTACCACAAATCGTAATATCAAAAAGGCCATTCATTCCCGTGCGAAGAACGGGTACTATTCTATTCTAACGGAACGGTAACTATTCAGCTAGTAATGAATAAAGATGTACATCTATTCAATAAAACAAGGATCCCCTTCCTTCTGGAATAAAACATTGACGAACCTACATTAAGACGGTAAAATAAAAGCCTTTAATTCCCAGTTTCCTTGTGGGTAGGTGAATGCAGGGTGATTCAAAACTCATGAAAAAAAGCATGTGATGGGTGGTAGAGGAAACAAAGAAGATTCAGAATCACAAAGTCATGTGAGATAGGAAACGTTGTTTTCATTTAACCATTAATAATCACTATTATAATCAATTTAGTGGCTTCTTATCAATATAAAATCCCTACTTTAATAAACTTTCCCGTTAATAATTAACTTTAGTCAAGTGCTTTCTGTGAAAAATAGTTCCCTGTATTTTGCATTTCTTCCAAATAAACCTTCAGTTGCGTTTATAAAAAGTACCTTATTTTATTGCATCAATTCGTTTGGGTTGTTTGGTCATCCTTGTAAATTCAAGAGAAATGAGTTGACTATTTAATCTACTAAAATCGTACATTTTGCAAACAAGAAAACGTTATTAGCTAGCTCTTCGAAAAAGGATTTACCTTCAGATAAGACAATGCGAATTCAACACATAACGAAGAAAAATAGTGGAATTAATGTCGTATTAAGTACGATTTAGGTGCTCGATGTATTACATCAATCTTTGTTGGACATTTGAGAGTATAGTATAGGTTCAGGGGGAAAAAAATTTGACAAGGGCAATTTTGAAAATCATATTTATTTTTCATGATGTTGAGTACCTAATCTCCAAGATTTTTCAGAACCAATGGTGCATGATAACTGAATTCCGTAGATAAAACTGGCAGCCATCTGTATAGCTACGAAGTGAGTTGGATCCATTAGGCAAGATGGATTAAAGTTCGTCGTTAAGAGAATGCTTCACACTGCCATTAGCAACAAAGTCCGTAAACAAATGAGAACAGCGATATACCGACCAGTGGGATTATGCGTTTATTCAAATTAACCTTCATCGCTTGATTAGCATGTCTTGCAAGTGTGTGCCAGTAAATTGACAAGTTCATCCACATCGCGGCCGACCAATAGCCAGGTGCATATGAAACTAAGCATTGGTAGATGGCAGAAGTGTGAAGTTCCAGGGCTCTGTCCTAACGCGGGGCTGACGATCGAACGGTCTGGAGTTTTGTGAGGTTTCCTCCAGCAGTCCTCTTAAAAAGTCCTCCGCTGAAGGCATAACCCCAACTTAGGCAGATGGACTTCGAGTTAATTTTGTCAAACCTACAAGCACCACCACATATCGCAGGACACGTTGATCAATTTTTCCACAGTAGTGTAGTTGCCATTGTAACAAAATATTTGATCTGCGAAGATTCTAGTCGTGTAGATGTTATCCGTTCACACAATATATCCAGCAAAGCAGAGACAAGTGAGTCAGATTTAGTGGGTACGCCAAGACGTAATTTTCGCTCATAGTTCATACTTACACTCAAAAGTTTCTTTTATACTCTGAGCCCGTGGTGTAAAATATATTCCACCAGAAATGACCAATTTTGAAACATACTCGAGCAATCAAGGTGTATTAATAAGCCCCGAATATGTAAAAAGATGCTTTAGTAGTGGGAAGATATCTCGCTTAGTTTCACACAGTTCCTAAAATGGTTTGTTCTTTTTATAGCATGAATTTACTTTTGTGCGAGGAAGTACTTGATCTGCACAGCACTGTTATTAATACAATGTATATATTTCTTCTTCTGTCGAAAGAACTCAATAAAGCAATGGAAAAATACGCTATTCATGGAATGATTTTATTAATGAGCTTCATAAAATACTTGTTTTTTTTAAATAACATCGATTTCCTCATGACAAGAATGTAGGCAACTTTCCATGCACGATACACAAACATGGATTCACCTGTTCACATTATTGTATATTTGCAATATATCTCCCGTCCCACGAAAAAAAAAAAAAAAAAAAAGAGAAACAGAGTCAGTTGATTTCGCGAATTTCAGCACAAAAAAAAATTCAATCAAAAATCTGTCAACATTGCAAATAAGAAACATGTACACTGGAAAAAAGTTTTGTTGAATCCACAAAAGTTTTGTTAAATCAATGAAATTATCGCTTGAAATAGCGCCAACGAAATTATTTTTAAATAATCGTATATTAACAGTATAATTTTGTTAAATTATTTACGTAACCTTATTGGCAAGCATTATTGTAAATGATCTACAACAAGGACAAGGACAAGGACAAGGACTTTCTCCTCGCGCTCAGGCTTGAGCTGTCCTGCGCATATCCTTGACGCATGCGTAAATTGACTGTTCAACGATTTCAAGTGCCATTGGTTCTGACTTTTGACAAGACGTTTTGCTAAGTCGAAAAGGCATTTTGTTAAATTAGTTTTGTTGAATCTAAAAAAGATTGGTTGATTCAACAAAACGAAGTTACTAAACTGTTTAATTGAAGAAGTTTTGTTAAATTTAGCAGTACACTTGTTAGCGTGGACTTAAGTAGACAATTTCTGAAATCCCTTATAAATTATATTTTTTTCTTAAAAAATTAAATATAAATATAAAACAAATATAAATTCATGGAAGAATACATAACTTCGAAAAATGTCTAATAACTTAATTAATTACTTTCAACAAACAGCAAAAATATTTCTCTTGTTCAGCAAACTAAATTATAGTAAGAAACATGATACAAATGAAAATTATTTATTATATATACATACATACATACAAATATGTGTGTGTGTGTGTAATAAACTGAGCGAGTAGAGAGCATATATTATTCAGCGTTTTTCTGAATTTTTTCTTGGGATTTCTCTAGCAGTATTACAAAATAAGCAATAAAAAAATCGAAAATTGTTAAATTGTCTTTTAAAAGATTATAAAACACTTTTACTGCTTAATTAGCAAAATCTAGGACAAGAATCTTGAAGGGATACACTTCCGTTACCTATATAAATAAAGCAATGTGTAAACTGTCCGTTAGTTTGTCTGTCTGTCTGTCTTTCTGTTTGTGTTTCGCGTAGCTCCGAAACGGGTAATCGTAGACCTACCAAATTTTGTACGGAAATTCTCCAAGACGGGTCTCGACACACCTCGAAGCGATTTTTTCGAAATTCGAATTAGAAAATGTTTTATTTTATGTTTTGTCCGATTTTTAGCGATTTTTTCTTGCGTAATACATAATAACGCCGGTCATTGCACTCGCAAGAAAACGATATTTACATTATCATATAGAGGAGAAAATTTTCATTTAAAAACCTTTTGTTCGGACTGTGTAACATAATTTTCAGATTTTTGGGAATTTTTCAAATAAAATAAAATTTGACGCTGACTTTCGTAAAATATTTTTAAAACTGCTGCATCTTGAATTCTATCTGTCATAACTTTTTTATATTTCGGCAAAAGACGGAGCACACAATTCGCCCACTTTTAAAAGAAGAACGGAGGAAAAATATAAATTACGAGAATTTTTACGAATTTTTAAGTAAAGAAGGATTTTCATTTCAGTAGCAGCTGCTTACAAATTTCGGTTTGATATCTTGCGGTTTGGTTGTCCTGGATACAGTAACAATGATTAAAATTGCCAGTTGAAAAAAATAAATAAAATTACTTTAAAATAACTAGGTTTTTGCATGTGAAATTGTGAAATTTGCGTCATTTTGGCGTCACGAGTTTAAAACTGCTTTCGAAACTCAATCAGAAAACGGATTCACAAGTAAAACATACACAACGCATGAAATAATTCCATATTTTATTTTACGTTGCCAGAAAAAGAATTGAATGCTGTTTTTCACCAGTTAATTATCCAGCATTATTTTCAATTGAGATTTTAAATGGGACACGTTTTCAAACCGCAAGAAATATTTTGCGGTGCTAAACAAGGCCTGATTATGACAAACAGGGACACCGGGCATTGATGAATTTGTGGCCTCCATCTATGAAATTTGTTTTATTTTTCATAAAATTTTGTTATAAAAAAAATATTTCAGATTAACATTTCAAATTGGGGGCCATTTCGAGCCTGGGGCACTGGGAAAAGTCGCGATTTGCCCGTGAGATAATAGGGCCCTGCTGCTAAATACGCCAATCTGACAAGAATTATGCATACAAATGTATGGAGAGCTGTTTTAGTGCCAACCTTAAAGTGAAATGATTATCGTTTATACTAATGCGTAAAAAGTCACCAAAGAATAAAAGACTACATTCGTGTCAAATATCTAAGCCGTTTCTTTAAATTAAACATTAACGATTGAAAAACGAAAATATATTGTATTGGTATCAGTAAAAGATAGTATAAGTAATAGTTAGTGATATGTTAGGGCAATATTGATCAAAGCACAATATGCCGCATTAATAAATATTTCGTGAAACTAAGTGTTCTATTCCTTTTTCAACAACCATCTTACATCACAGCTAACTAAACATTAAGTAATTCTACGTCGCGTTAATATATCCGGCGGTAGTTTCAACAGAAAAGACTGTAACAGAACTTTTTTTTTCTTGGAGATTCTGTTTTGTCATAAGTAGTTATGATCACATTTTGCGAAAATGTTCTCTTCTTCCCTTGCGAAGAGCGAGTACACAACTATTTAACTATAAAATAAAACGGTTCTCCACATCATGTAGTATCTAAGGTGGTATAACTTAAATCTAAAAAAGAGTATGATGTAGAAATGTGATATTTTGAAAGTTAGCAATTTTCGCTGCGAACCGTCGCACTTTTCTTTTACTGATCGCGAATGACACTGACATAGTTTTTGTGTCATAATATTAACAATAGTCTCAGGCTAGTACTTATACTAACTTTACGAATAACGAATGAGTAACTTTACGCCAAGAGTCAAATCTTTTTGCTTATTTTTAGATTCCAAATCACTGGAATCAATTCGAATTATAGATGTAAGAAAAAATTTCGTTCTCCTGCGTGCGGAGATCGGGTAGGCAGCTAGTTAATTAATTAAACTTTGAAATAGTCTGTAAAAATACAATTGTAAAAATATTTTGAAATCTACCAAATTCAAAATTTCTGCTCTCCTCTCACAAACTGCGCAAAAGATTTTTACACTTCAAAATTGTAATTTAATTAGCAAATCAATAGATTAACAGAATCAGTTTCCTAAAGTTAACAGACCCACATAACATTTGTTTAATTAAAAAATTTGCATTTTGTGTTAAACTAAGTCTTAAAGGAAATAATCAGCCCATTTCGTTTTCAGATGTCTAATATTATGCAAATTCACTGATTAATTTCCTGTCAAATAAATCTAGGCAACGCACACAACTAACTGATCTGTTATTCTGTGTGTACGTTTACTATTCTGTACTAAAGTATTATAATGTTGTTGCGGAAAACACTGATTGGGTGAACGCTGAAACTTTCTTAGTGCTTATACAGGGTTATTCAAAACTCTTTAGGGGAGGGGAAATGTAAGGGGTGATAGAGGGAACGAAAGCGATTCAGAAACACACCGCAATCTGGCATTGGAAACATCGTCTTCATATATCCATAATCACTTTGGAAGAAATGTTAAAGTGTCCATCTAATTTCTTCAATCAGTTTTCGTTCATCTATGAAATGAAATAGAATTTGTAAGATATACATGTTGCTCAAGTGCTTTTTGAGAAAGATGCATTACTTTTTGACAAACCTCGATAGGAAAATTCCCTATAACGCATCTTCCAAAGTGATTATTAATACGTAGATTAAGAAGACGTTTCAGAACCCAGAGTGCTATTATGATTCTCAACCTTCTTGGTTTCCTCTACCACCCCTTACATTTTATAAATCCAAAAATGTTTGAATCACTATGTATGTGCTACTTGGATTACAGGATTGTTCTACAATCCTAGATTGTGTGTAGGATTGTGCTACAATCCTACAAGATTCATCGGGGTCGTCTTACCGAGCTGTTTCTTCTCATAAATTTATAATGCACCAGCCCTCAGGGTCTGATTGAACGAATATTCAGGGCGCTATAGGCTTACTAGTATTTTAAGGGGAAGTCCTGTTTAATACTAACTTCTAAACGTGAAAACTTAGGAGGAATGAATTAAAAAGTAAAAGTTGGTATGAGTCAAATGAAGTTCCAGAAATAATTGTGTCAAATACAGTTTATAGAAATAATCGAGGCTCATAAAAGAATGACTACCGGTGAAAATCTATATGTATAGTGTGCTTGCTAAAGTCCGTTGTATCCCCAATAATTTCTGAACGGCAAGACCTATAATCATAAAAGTGGGTCTAGGTACAGTAAAGTTGCTATGCGCTACGCAAGAAACCCTTTACAGCACCACCTGGTGGCTAAATTTGAAGTTAGCATTCTTATCTAAAAAACAATACGAGATATGGGAAAAAAGTGAATTACAAAGTTGCTCATCATCACCGATTTATTAAGAAAATACATCTTGAAGGCGTGAAAACTTGCTAGTACCAACGTATTACCAATACTTAGCGCGTCACCAGTCATACTGTACAACTTCCAACGTGAATCGCAGACCAGCGTCACACTGTATATTGTTACTGACGGAAAACACTTTAAACATGTATGAGCGAAATGAACTTTCTGAATTTGATTTCCTTTAATTGTTTAACTTACCTCTATGTAGCAACAAACATCTTATTGCTATAGTAACTATAATGCTGAAAATAAAAGATGAAATCAGTTGTTCCACGGATTAAAGTAAGACGGCACAAGTCATTCTTTGGGTCTAAAACTTTTTAAGCCGCACGTATTCTGTCGACAATACTAGATGTCGTTCGTTGCATCGGATAAGGCGCAAGCACGTGCAACTCTGCGTAATTTGCAACGTTTGTTGCAACACTTGACACACATGCGCAGAAATAAAGTACAAAACAGATACAATAGCATCCAAACTTACAGTGTTTTTAAAAGTTAGTGGTTTATTTGTCACACATTCATGAATTATTTTGCTAGTTTAAAGAACTTATAAATTATTTCAAATTTCGTTTGATTGCAGCATTCAACGACAAAAGGGACATCAATGAACACTATTGCTGTATAACTAAATAGTAATGTTAAAAATAGAAAAATTAATTTGTTTGACGTCATTTTAACATCATGCGTTTAAAGGTGATTTAGTAAGTTAAATGCTACAAGCTTTGCAAAAAAAAGAAAAGATTGTTCCACGATCAAGAATGAACTTGAAGCATGGATCCAGATAGGAAGGCATAAAGCATTTATGAGACTAAAATTTTACTGAGACAAGTAGATTAATGTATAATCAAAATATATTTAATATTTATTTATTTATTTTCAATTCGTACGTGTTGGTTCAACAATCCCCTTTCTGTGCAAAGAACAGCTATTTCACCCAGTAGTGTATAAAGCACTTACATCTCTTTGACATGGACACACTAAACATGCCTTCATTGATCATGCTCCTAAGAAAAATGGTTCAGGATATTATTTCAGTGTTTTATTAACTTAGACCGCTTTAATTTGCTTTAATAAAGGCAGTCGTACCTTTGCAGTGATTGGAGTGAACAGGTGAACTATCGTTGCGTAGTATTATAAACACAAGTGAAATGGTGTTTTAAAGGGGTTCAAGGATATATGGATGAAAAATATGAATTCTTTAAAACTTAATCAGCACTATACTACAGAGAATGACTATACTCTTCCATAAAAAATGAATTATAAAAGTCCAGGAGTTTCTGCCGAAGTTGTGTAAGTATAAACACCAATTATAAATGCCATATTTCGTAAACTTTTCATGATGTTCTGTAATTCTTTTAAATGGACATTTTATGGACTAGTTCCGAATATTATATTCAGATATTGATGATCTGGAATTATCTGTAATGCATTTTATTACAAAATACTGATTCATGAAAACTGATGCATCAGTACCGAAATTATGCGTGAATAACGCTAGAATGTATACATGAGTAGAATTGATAACACAGTCCTTCATTAAGCATGTTTATCATATTTCGCCTTTATTATTACACACAAAAATATACTTTGAAAATTTCTTTCTTTGTAGATACTGTTTTATAAAAGCACTTTCAATATTTCTCGATATTAAATCACGCAAGACAAATAACCCAAAACGTATGCAGCAAATACTTTCATATATATTCAAATCCTATTTGTTTCAGGGGAAGAAAACCCTCCTATCTCGTCCTTCACATACAGATCGATTTTTCCATCTCTTTACTCAATGGCATATTTGGACAGCTTGCATAACCTGCTATTAAAAAAAAAAGCATGAAAGAGTTTAAATCTTGAGCCATTACTGAAATCACTTTACAGCATATTCCATAGCGCCCTACTGAGTTTTCGATGATCACGAAGTTATCGGCAACGCTTAGGCATAACACTTGCGTTCCATTTACGAAGCTTTTAAAGAATAGGCTTACCCTCTGTATATGTTACCCACTGCTTACGAGGGTAACAATAAACTTAATCGAGTAAAACTAACATGCTTACGATATTTTTAAAGGCCATAAAATTTCTTAGAGATGAAATCTTCTATTGGGGGATAACTGATATATCAACATATACATATTTACTGTAAAAACGAAAACCACTGGAACGTCTTATCGTGATAGTTTTGTCGTCATATAAATGGAATTCCAAATAAATAAATGCTAAAATAATCATACCAATGTTATCGCTTGTGAGGCAGTTTCTAATACATATGTCTTACTTCTGAGCTTGTAGCTGCATATTAAACAAATAAAGTAAACGAAAGAACATTACTATACATCATTTAATTTTTTTTTCAAAACAGAAAAATTTAAAGAAATTTTTTGAGCACTCCATATAAAAGATTTTTACATAATCACTCTAAGTGATGTTATGTGATCGTACAGAGACTGTGACTTTGTATGATGAAAAATTTATAAATAATTGTTAATGTTAATTGACATGAATAAATTTATTCGGTTAGGTTTATTTGTAATGCTTGTGTTTCATTTGTATCACTGATGTTTAATACTTAGATTTCCTACAAAAGAATTCATGAAAGGTAGTTATATTGCATTTCTGTGTAAAGTAGCTGAAAGAAAACTATTTGTATAAGTTTCAAAAAGAAACATTCTCTAAAAAGTATAAGTATTAAATGTATTGTTTTAGAAATTGAAGCATATTTCTGCAAGTTGCAGAGTACACAATTCAACTGGTGTTGGAAATACTGGAGCAGTTTTAGAGAACATTCAAATTACAGTATAAAGGTTAAAGTGTATAGTTTTTTAGGATACATTTATTAAGAATTTCGCATGCTTCCTTATTGAAGTATAATAACTGATGATCCACAAATGTATTTCTGAAAATCTATCTATGCATTTCTACAATTTATATATGCACGCTTGAATTAAGATTTTGTTTTTGCTTATAAAAATATGAAAGATACTTTACGTATTTCATAAATTATACAACCAATACTACCTCACATATTAAAATAGTAAATAAATGAAAGCTTAGAAAGTCTTAATAAAAAATTATTACAGACAATAATAAATTTTCAATCAGAAACCGTCCACAAACACCATGAAGCAAAGGAGTGTGCTCAGGATAAACTGGGCAACTGGCCAGGATCGCTAAAAACTGTTCAATTCATAAGTACTAAATGACATGAGTATTAAATACATGAGTACAGACTCAATCCAGTAATTTAATTTTCTATTGTCTTGCGACATTTTCTTGAATGCCTGGGAACCTTCAAATTTTTCCTGTTTCTTCTACATTAAAGAAGTTATTAATCTTCGGTGAGGAAGAAACTAAAATCTGGCTTTTCATTGGACAAACTAACCCATCTAGTTTGGATTTTTCTTTCCGTGGAAAAAGTAAATTTGTCTTCCATTCAGTTTCAGAAAATAGTTGATTATCTCACAATTTTTCGACATTCGATTCGTCGTAAAAAAAATAAATGGTCATAAGTAGAAAAAGGGACGAATTTTTGTTATTATCTGTTCCATCCGCTTACACAGCGTCAATGTAGACAGAAAAATAAAATGTTAGCATATCATATCATTGTGTACGAATACTAGGTTTTATGATTTATTCAAAAGAAACAACACACAAGACACTTTAGCAGGAAGCGCAATATAGGCTCTGAACATTTTGGGGAGCTGAAATGTAGCTTTAACATTACTGAAACGGATTATATTAAAAATATAATTCATTAGAATAAGTAAAGGAACTACTTTTGCTCTAGGTAAGGAGATATTCAGAATCTTAAATTCAGTCAGTAGATAATTTTGATAGGCCGCTAAGTACGCATTGCTAAAATCCTAAGCACGATTCTGTGAGGGAAAAACACTTTTCTTGACAACAAACAGTTCATCAAAAATTCATTTTTGTGTTTAAATCCTTTTCCCCACCTTTTTTTCAACGTTATATAAAATTCGCTTAATCCTCTTTTTGAGATATTTTACAAACAAAACTGAAATATTTTCAACGTAATCGGATGCCACTTATTCTAGATGCCAGCTGTTATATTCAGTTTCTATTGATTTCAACTTACAAACGATGAATTTTTAAAAAACTCACACATTCACTTTCATAGTATAATTTAATCTTTTTGAGATCCAATTTAATCCATTCTTCTACTCAAATGTCAACATTGTTCTTTTTAGAATGGATATAAGAAGATTTTCTGTGTTTCGACTTTCAGCAATAAGAACATGCAAAATGATTTTGCTATCATGCTAAACATGCATGTATGTGCATACGAGTTAAAGAGACAAATGAATTCTATTAAGGCTCATTGCTCGTAAAGAAAATTTATTTTGAGTAATTTTTTTTTTTTTCAAATGTTTACACTATAATTCGAAAGTTTTACACTAAAATCGGAAGTTAAACTTTTTCAGACAGTTTATGGTAGAAGTAACCAATGTACATGAGTAAGAGATGAAAATATATAAATTTAGTAAGCAATTAAGTTAGAATCAGATAAATAAATAGGTATTTTTAATAACAATACTGAGTGGTTATTCATTTGAAAAGAATTTTATACATTATTTGTAAGTTTAGTAAAGCTGAGGGAAAAATAAAAAGGAATTCTTCTAAAATTGCACAAGTTCCAAAAAGGATATACTGCGCCACACGATGTGGAAGGCAGCAAAATGATGTCCCGAAATAAATACAGTAAACTCGCTTAAGACGCTCCCGTCAGTCCCTGGACATTTCCTATACTAATCAATGCAAAATCCACCTGATAAGACGCTTTTGCTCTGCTTTGTGTCGTTGATTAAGACGCTGTTCTCGTATTTCTGATGAAGCTTTTTTTTTTTCCTTTTTGAAAGGTATTGCAACCACCCCGAGGTTAGTCACGGTAACCTCGGGGTGGTTGCAATACCTTGTTTAATACCTTGTTTGTGGTTGCAATACCTTGCTTTAATACTCCTTGATAAGTATCCATTCATCCAACACCCCTCTCCTTAACTCTTACCTATCTCTCCCACGCTGCTGTCAGGTTTTATGCCCATCTTTATTCGGGAATACAGAAAGATTGCGATATCGACATAGTCCGAGTTTTCTCTCCCTTGACCGTGAACGTCTCCCGGAGCTAAAAATCCAATTCATCAAAATTCGCTCCACTTCTGAAAGGTGTGTAAAAAGTAAAATCAGTTCCATAAATTACATGAGTGCAGCTTTGGACGAAATTAAACCAGATGTAATGAAAAACTGTTTTCGGAAAGCTGCGTTTGATGTGTGGGGCAATTCAATTCAGGCTGACACTTCACTTCCAGAAGATGAGGACTTTCAATCATTGGAGAATTTTCCTGATTATACAACGGTGGACGATCACCTCGTGACCTACAGCATTCGGACTTTAGAAGAAATAATCGCCGATGCCACGATTGAAGGGATTACAAAAGAACAAGAGGAGCACGAAGAAACAGAACCGACAGCTACTACTGGCTTATATTATGTAAGTGAACTGTGGAAAGTACTGTCCTCTTTGGAACAAACAGAGGAAATGTTGACCTACGTCAATAAAATTGATAATTTTCTTGCTGCTAAACATACGAGAATCTTAAAGAAACAAAAATAGATGCTTTTTTCCCCATCACATCAGAAATATGAAGTTCGGTGCGTATTATATTTTTCATTTGTACAATATTATCTATGCAGTATAATAAGTATCGTATGTAATTTCTAATTGAAGAGCAATACATACATATTTTTTCTAAGCACTTAGATTTTGTTCTTTCCCAATTCACCTTAAGACGCTTTCCCGCTTAAGACGCTTTCCCGTTTAAAACGCTCTTTCAAACTGGTCCCTTGAAGAGCGTCTTAAGCGAGTTTTACTGTAGTAAGATGTAAAACTAGATAAAAGCTAAAAATGCTAAAAGCTAAAAGATTAGAAGTTAGCAGACTAAGAAAAATCGAGAAAAGTAGCCAAAAACGAGGGCAAGAACATACATATGGATGGCGATTCCCATCCAAACAGCAGAAGCACTTACTTCACAATGAATCAAGAATCCAGAATATGATTTGATATGTTGAAGAAAACGAAGCAAATAGAGATGTGGGATTTCACCCAAAATATCATCAAGTCTTGATGTAAACAGTAAGATTGTTAAAAATTATTAAAAACATTACAAATGGTTAAAATTTGAGGAATAGTGAGGGGAGTATGTTAATGGGGACATTGTGGAGCTGGTTCACCTACATGTAATTGTGTGTTAACCTGATATGACCAATACGAAGGCACGTGACGTCAAGCTTGCGGTAAGGATGACATTGTCGCAAGCAAGATGATTGATAGTAGGCCGCATAATGTGAAGTTTTTTTTCCGTTTCGAAGTCTTTTGTATTTAGCATACTTGGATACCTAAATATTGGAAAATAATTCCTCTCCGGTTGCTAAGAAAATCCCGACTTTCTGATAAAATTTTGCAGTCGTATAGAGTTTAAAAAACATTGTGGATTCATACAACCGTTATAATTAATGAATAAATTCGTAAATTTAAATGATGTCAGATAAAGATTTTTCAATTACCACTACATTAAAAAAACAGATTAATGATAAGAATATACTATGAGATCAGCATTCTCTCTCAGCAGATCTCTATCCAATATTTGCGGCTTCCTTTCTATACAGAAAGTAGTCTCATAACAGTCGTTAGCGATTTAATTATCGTCACTTTAAGGTGAGCAGATTAGACAGCATTTGGGCAGATGCCAAAATCACGTTATTTAAATCACACCTCAAAAGGCTCTCTCGGCATTTTATGCTGTCAATGCCAATACTACTAATGAATAATTTATTCCCCCTTTTATACAAACATCAATGAATGATGCAGATTTATGACATTAAATTCCAAATATATATATTTAAAAAAATTAATCCCCGAGTTGATAGTTAGCATTAACTAGAATTTATAATTCAAATAAATATTTAATTTTAAATATAAATGAAATGATTATTTTATCTTTTTCAACTAAGTACAAATTATTTTCATTTTACAAGAGCTTATATGACTTATTAAAGACAGTTTCCTTTATAAATTTAATTTAAAAAATTCTGTAAAAAGAAATTAAATTTTTGAAAAATATTTAATTTTTTCAAGACATAAAAAAGAAATCCATTTTCAGTCACTCTTTGTATTGACTTTGTCTGGTGCCAAGACGTATGATTTTCTTTAAGGAGAATTGACATAGATTTCTTTAAGGACTCTTGAATTTTTTATTCCCTTGTGATACGCAGTGCAATAAGCACGCACTTTTCCACTTCAGCTTTTGTATTACTGGTCAGAATACGTGCATGAATTTCAATATATTGCTTTCATGAGAGAAAAAGGATACTGCCTGTTCATAGAATATATAGTTAAAAAGAAAGTAAAAAAAGTTCTCTTAAGATTTTCTTTGAGTACCTTTGTAATGTTTTAGTGCATCACATAAATAATAAAAGAGTTTAGAATGTTGCAAATCTTTGAACCTGCTTTAAATTTCAATAACGTATATTATTTTTGTGTTGTTAGAAGTAGAAAAATGTCCTTTTTGCTTAAACAATAGTCATGCACATCTACAGTAATGTATGTGGATTTATCTGAGAAACCCTACAGGCATTTTAATTTTTGCGATTATTTTAGATTCTATATTTCTAACAATAAAAATTCTTAGACTTTTCTATTTGACTGTCAACATGCCTTTACATCTTCAAAATTTAACATGGTTATCGATTTTTTTCAAAAGCATATTCCCTATTTAAAATATTGTATATTACATTATATTTGGCCTAGATAAAGCTGAGACTATTTTCTAAAATTAAATTACGAAATTGTTGGAGCTAACATAGAGCGTGTCAAAGTGACGTTGGGCGATCAATCTAATGGACATGTTTCTGCTACTGTTTTACATTGTAATAAGCCCCATCCCCCCAACCACCGTCACAAAAAAGTATTGAAAATAGCAACTAAAACTATATTTAACTACCTCAAAAAGTATTATGCAACAGGATAATCGAATTTGAAGATTTGCTTAAAAAATTCAATCTACACGCTTTAAAAAAAAAAAGGAAAAAGAAAGAAGAAAATTCACTCAGAAGGATTTAAATCCGAGACAAACTTGCCGCGGTTTTAAATCTTTCGTTGTAACTTTAGTTCCTTCGGAGCGACTTTAGTTCTTTTTTTTAAATTTAAGCATATATGAGAATCTCCCAGAAACATCCATTCGACACCGTTTTCTCGATGTTTAGAAATTTAATTTCTCTCTTGAAATACACTAAGACAGCTGGGGTTGCCGGCGGTTAAGAGGTTAAGGGCCTGACCTCTTCAGCACTAATTGCCTAAGCTTACGGTATTAGGTTCGATTTCCACTGATCCCTTGGTTGTTTAAATTTCCTTTACTCTGCGCTAGTAAAAGCTGTCATTGGGTTGTCCACGTTATCCGAGAGGATTTATAAGCGAATTTTTGAGACAAGCAAACAAATCCGAAAATAAATGCTCCAGATACGACAGCAGCAA
The DNA here is from genome assembly GCA_038373885.1 of Cheiracanthium punctorium. Classification (NCBI taxonomy): domain Eukaryota; kingdom Metazoa; phylum Arthropoda; class Arachnida; order Araneae; family Cheiracanthiidae; genus Cheiracanthium; species Cheiracanthium punctorium. Next base: position 1,685,428 of record JAWZYV010011853.1, read on the forward strand.
AAACTACGATAATGTCTGACTGCTTTTAGCGTGGAAAATTGGCAGGGTGCCAATAAATGTAAATCCAAATGAGCCGTTGCAGGAAGGGGGGAAGAAAACGGAGTGAATGCACGTGTTTTGCCTTGTTCATTTCTATATGATTGTGCATGAATATTGTGTTTCAAATTCTTATTCTTATTTCATTTCATTTGAAAATACAAATAGTTGTGTGTGGAAAACTGCATCTGAATAATTTTTGAGGCGAGTGCACATTTAACTGGCACCCCCAACAACTAATGGACGGGCCCGCTTCCGCCTCTAAGCCAGATATTTTTTTTTAAATCTAATCAGTAGTGGCTTCTAAGCCAGATATTTATGTTTTTATCTAATCGGTAGTCAAACAGTTGGTTGCCCTCAAATGTGATTGTTAAACCTGTTTCTAGGTTCGTTGACATTCTCTAAAGATCATGTTGACAGCTTGTATATTAAATTTCAGTTTTGATAAATTACTGTTATGAAAGGCAATATCAATATGTTTTTAATGTCTGGTGAACTCTTTCCATCTATCCAGTAATGCAGTCTCGAAACTTCTATCTATTAATTACGTAATGCTTTATAGAAATCACAGCTCAGACATACCTCATTTTAGCATTTCAACCTTTATAAAACTTGTGTCTTAAGCTTATAATTTCCATAAAAGCCTGCAGTAGTTATGTACTTAAATGAACAATGTAACATTTTATCCAGCTACTAGTGTCTGTATTTATTTCCCAGGAAAATGCACTGATAGTTTTATGTCACATTGATTGTGTTATCAGTAGCGTCATATGGGGGGACTGTGGGTCACTGGTTTTTCGGGATAAACAATGATCACTTACTTTAGAGCATCAAAAGATAATTTTACAATACAGCTAAATTATTCCAAGTCATTCTTATATACTCTATTTTCTTATATTAAGTTTAAAAACAATGTAACTATGAAGCAAATAAGAGAGAAAAAAATGCGGCCGCTGATGCTGACATCTACATATAAAACGATGAAAAGTGTTTCATAAACCATGCGTTTAGTATGATTTTCTTTCATAATTTTTTAATATATTTTAAGCCTAAAACGGAAGTATGTAAAATGTTTCGCATAAACTGTGAACTTTCTTACATTTTTTTTTCTCTTGATGTTATTGTTTAAGCGATTTAATTTTTTAATTTTTTTTATTCGAGTCAGTGATTCCAGCAAATGTGCTTTGGGATTACCATTCAATCTATTCACAATGTGATAGACATTTTTTCTGCTTTAAATGTTGTATACTTTGTTGCAAATATCAAAAGTACATCATCAAGTACTAGTATAATTTAAATAAGAAAGACCCTTTTTCCAGAATTCACTTCATAATTTTTACCCTTTCTGTGCTGCTGACAGCTTTGCTCATGAAATATTTAGCTTCGTTTCAGCATTTCGGAGAAATTATACATTTGAATTTCAGATAAAAATCTATATATCTTTCTGTTTTTCCTTACAAGCATTTTTTTTTCCTAGGAAACATTACTAAACAAAACATTATCCCCATTTATTTAATAAAATAGAGTAAAGCTACACTTTTTCTCATTCATTCTGAAATAAAATTTCTTCTTCCTTATTTTTTTAAGAAATGAAAATAACAAAAGCACGCAGTTATTATATGAAATATTTAGTATTGTTTCAGTGTTTCGCAGAAATTATCTCTCTTAATTTCACATAAAAATCTGCAGGACTTTTTGATTTTCCTTACAGTGTGAATGTTTATAAGGCAAATTCCTGCCTTAAAAAAAATTAACAGACCTATTTAAACAAAACGTTATCATAGTTTATTTAATAAAATAAAGTTAAGCTACACTTTTTCTTATGTACTATTTTTGGAATCTGTTTAAACATTACAGACAACTAAAAGATCCATCGAATCAATAGGCTTTGTCCCGAAACTTAATTCAATCTATATTAAAATAAAACGGCTTAGATGAAAGCGTTGTTACGTATTATGTAATTGGATCTAAAAAGCTTTCCAAAATAACAATTGTTTCTTCAAGAAGTGATATGACCATCAGGGATGAAGAATTAAATTCTTTTCAATAAAACTATGTTATATTTTTCGTTGTTAAAAAAAATTAAAAATAAACAAGCTTGATTTTTTTCACAAATTAATTGAAACTGCCATTTTGAAAATCTGTTTTTGAAAAAAAAATTGTATTCAAAATAATGTGAATGGTAAACAAGAACAAAAAACACTTTTTCTTCTTTTAAAAAATATTTAAATATAATAACAAAAAAGAGTGTAAAAAATGAATCTTTAAAAATAAATTCATTTGTTTTACGTTGTCAATTTTCTTTTACTTATTTTTTGTCTTTTTCTTAGCTTTCTATTGCATATTAATGATTTTTTCTTTTTTTTAATTTTTAATTTTTACTTACTAACTTCTCTTTGCTAATTTTCTGTCTTCAAAAATGTTTTAGAAAAAATTATTCTTCAGAATGGCAGCAGCCTATTTCACATTCTTTTCCATCATTTTTGACTTTCTGCCTAATGTAAATGATTGCTTTTCTGCTGAAAAAGGAAAGATAAATTTACCTCTTGAAACGAAAATGTATTTTTTTCTTTTACTATTATATATTTTTAACCAGTAATATTTATTGTGTGATTATTTGTATTTACTATACGCGCGATCTACAGCCATTTTGATCACGTAATACCAGATTTGCGTCAGCTTACATTTGTTAGTAATAGTCCGTTCGTTTGCAAGATTAAACAATGTTTTTTTTAATTAAGCGCAAAAAAAGAAAAGAAAAGGGACAAGTTTTTAACTTCAATTGGAGTTTGTAAAAGTTCAAAAGCCAAAAATCCTAACATTTTGAAATTAATGCAAAATACAAATATTTTTATCCACCAGGAATAGTCCAAAAGTCTCGTCCTATTGAAAGAGTTTTACGTCTTTCAACAAGCAATTACCGTGGACACTTTAGAAAGCGTTCGGTAAAAGTATTACATTTTACTATTCATTCTAGAGTAAACACTAATAGGATCATAATCAGGACAGGTAATGCTGTTGAAATCGCCTTTCTTAAAGGGATAAACTAAGTAAATTACGTAAGTAAGCTGTGAAGCCATTTTCCAAAATAAGTTTCGCGGAAATAATTTGTACCTTACTGTGGACAATTATGAATGTTGCGTATAAATGGTTAAATGTACTGTTAACGCAATTAAATTATAAATGTCTGCGAACAACACTTTAAAATGTGCCTTCAGTACTTTAAAGAACATAACATAAAATTTATCCGGTACACTCGATATCAGGGGTGGTCAAATTGTGGCGCATGCGCCAAACTAAGCGGATTGGATGGTTTCAAGTGGCGCATCTCATCCTTGTGCTTACTTATTGCTTTTAAGCAGACTGAAGACTTACTAAATGATTTCTTCCCCTGAAATTTTTTTTTCGTATAATTTATGATGTTACATCAAAAGGAGGCATTTGTACATTCCAAAATACACTGTCATCAAAAACCGAACAATCTGATCACCTACTAAATATCCGAAAAATTAATCCTAGAGTTCTCTTCCTTAGAACAATTGCAATTTCATGCTCACACGTTATTACTTTTTTCCCCCTAAACTAAAACCTACCCGTATTCATATACATCAACTCAACCCATGAACCTAAGGAAGTAAAACGGTGCTTCAAAGTTACATGGCGCATCTGAACAAGTCTATGAAAGTTTGGCGCATGATAAGCAAAAGCCTTTCAGATCAAACCTTCCCTATATGAATTCATGAATTTTAATGTAAAGTGTATTGAAAACCCGCCATTAAAATGCAACGTGATTAGTAACAATCACTATAAAGTGGCTGAATAAAAGATAAATTCTACAGAAAAGTAAACTTTGATTTTAAGCAATGCAAAATGTATGAAACAAAACTGTGCAGAGTGGACTACAGAAAAGTAAAAAAAATACTACTGAAGAAATTTTTCATGCTTATTTGATGCACAGATGCATTTAAAAGAATGTCCCATCTTTGAAAGGCTACAGGTCAAAACCTGAAGAATTTACAACACTATTGGACAAATCAGTATGCTTCTTTTATTGTTCCAGTTTGAAAACAGTTATACACCCTGTCCTCTTTTACGTTTATTTTTCTGTCATTACTTTTCTTGATATTTATTTTTCTGTAAGTAAAATAATAATAATAAAAAAACTAAGCATACCGTTAAAAATATCAATGCGCTTATACTATGTACATGTTTTGTTAGTGTATTTTCATTTTTTCAATAATTATATTTTTCTTCATTCTATTTTCCGCATCAACTGCTATTTTTTGCTCCTTTTCTATTTGTCCTGTTATTTTCCTTATTTTCCCTGCACCTTTCCTTTTAAATTCGGAAAATAAAATTATCTTTCCAATCACTTTTTAAAAATTATTTTCATGTATTTACTTTATTGTTTTGCTGTATGAGTTAGGGATTATTTTGCTCCTTAAGAAGCACTTGTATCTCGAAACAAAGTTTTATTTTATCTTTATGAAATTATTAAACAAAATTATTTGGTTTGACCAAGCTTGAAAACTTTCCGAGTGCACTTTTAATACTTTAATACATTTCCATTGAATAATAAGATGCAGCCGTTATCTGCAAAAACGCTAAAAAAAACAAACAATTACAATCAGTATGTTTTAAGTGTAGGCGTGTGAGTAAATTAAAATACCACTTTCTTCATGGCATAATCACAACAGGAAGATTTTGAATCTCGTCATTATCTAATTACATTATTCTAAAAATGGAACAAACACTTAAAAAAGAAAGAGATAGAAGCAAGTACATTGAAGGGGAAATTATTGGAAAAAAATAGTTTTAGAAAACAAAATGCACTAATAATTTTTAATTAAGAATAGCAAGAAATAATGACGATAACTTTTTTCAAAATTTTCGGATCGATGAATTGTATTTTAAACGTAAAGGAAAAGGATTCGAATAATTTAATTTTCTCAACCGATTTCGTTTTTTTTAAGTAAAAGTATGCCTTCGCTTATATAAAGTATTCATCTTAAAATATGTATAATCCCAGTAAATTTTAATCAAGTGCTTATTAATTTTAATGAAATTATGAAAAAAACTAAAATAATTTGAAATATATTATTTTATGGAAAGACACATTCTCGCATTAAGACATGGATAGCTGGAAGATAAAATTTATGATGCTTACAAGTGTAAGCAGATTGTTTCCGACAATTTAATTAAGAAATAATTTATTCATGTAACTATTTTTGATTACTGTAATTTATTCTTATGATTTAAAAATTTGTTGAAAAATTTAATTAAATAACTGGACGAAATATTTTAATAAGACTCACAAATAAATGCCTTTGACTTAAAATTTAGACTGTTTCATTGTTTAAATAATTAAAGATATGCAATGCATGTTTATATAGTTTTTGAAAATTCAATTGTAATTATTATCACTAAATAATTATAAACTTCAAGACATAGGAAAAATGTTTTTTTTTCCCCATAAAAAATAAAACGAAGACTTCTTGGACACTGCAGCACCGTAAATGAACTTTATATTTTCCATACACGCATAAATACAGTGTAGAAAGAGAGTTGCAAGTGTATAAATATTACACATTTTCTCCCGCTGAAAAATGGTTTTCCGTGTAAAATCTGTCTGTTCCCTAAGTTTTTATTATTTTTTGCAGTTTTGAACTTTAAAAAGATGCTTCTCCGACACCGCTTGACCAATATTCTTAATCTTTTTCACATTTATACGACAAAACTTAAAGTGTCAAAATTTATCTGTTCTCTGCTTTTTAACTATTTTTCCTCAGTTTTCAACTTTTGAACAAAGGCCTTTCTTATCGTTTAACAATCGACTTGATATTTGCAATAGATATGCTAAAGTACATATAAAAAAATTTGATACATCACGCAAAATAGATCGATCATAAAACATATTCCAGCATGATTTTACTTTAATTTAATATATATTAGTGAAGGTTCAGTCAGTTTGCTTCCATCATTGAAAAATGTGACGACTGCGATGTCTCTTATGTATGCATCCTTGCTTTCTACCATGGGTCTTTGAGGGCTAAAGTCGCGTCTTTGCAAAATCAAGTATTAACTGCACAACGTTAAAGCAAATAGGTTACCAAAGATTTGTTTTAAACGCTACTAGAGATGAGTTCGGGCTCATTTTTTGAAGCCCGAGCCCGAGCCCGAGCCCGAAGACTTTTAATCTGAGCCCGCCCGAACCCGAGCAATGTTATTTAAGTCGGAGCCCGAGCCCGAAATTTCAGCTAAAGATAAATAAATTTCAATAAAATTCAAAGAAGTAATTCCTTGATAGAATACAATAAATTTTGCCGTTTGTGCAAATTAAATACAAATACAGTTGCAAAATTTTAATGCACTTTCTAATTCTTTATATCTATGTTTATGAAATAATGTCCGATCTCATGACTAACTAAGCGATATAAGCCGCCGTTCTGAAATACCCAAAGAGCTTCACGCGTCTTCTAGGCACAGGTGCCGCTAATTTTTTTTTATAAGTACTTTTATTTTCCATATAAATCAATTTTTAAAAGTCTGTTTCAAGGAATACGTTCAATAAAATAGAAAATTTTCACGAGCCCGAGCCCGCCCGAGCCCGAACGCAATTGTGAGTTACAGAGCCCGAGCCCGGTTCGGGCTCGGGCTTTCGGGCTCGGGCTGAGCCCGTCTCATCTCTAAACGCTACCCTTAGAATATAAACCTATGTCATTTCTTCGTTGGTCCATGTTAAAGAGTTATAAGTGATTGTATATTATTTTTGATAGAAAGATTTTTTAATAAGCTTTACTAAGTAATCCTAATTCACTTCTTAATTTCTTCTTTCATGAGCTTAAAAGAAGAAATAAACTCTCAAAACACCACTTGACTCATACGTCACAGCACCCTACACGTGATGGTTCAATAATACTGATATGCATTAAGTTTGTTTAGTTGAAGTAGAGAAATGTCTTCGGATTTACAAAAAATAAAACGACTAATAAGAAGGAGACTGTAACTTTGTCAGAGGATAATACATAAGAAGCAAAAAAACAACGCATAATCCCTACTTTCCTATTGTCCCTCGTAAGCACTATCTTGAATCCCTACTTTTTCTATACAAAGAGAGAATATTTTTTTTATTCCCATCTAGCATTGACGACGGCATCTTGTACTGAAAGCTGTCTTTTATTTTAATTTTTGTGTTAGTGATATTATACGTTGTTTTTTGCTGCTTACTTAATGCCCAATAAAACCTAGCCGATTCTTTAAAATATACCGAATTTTTCATTCTCACAAACGAAAATTTCATTGAGTCAGCTGTCTTTTCGGTGGACTTTATTCTTTACTCATCAATATGTCCCATTTTGTCTAGGAACTCTTTTTGTTCTCTTATTCCTTCACTAATTTTGATATAGTTATACATCGTTTTCTAGCTTAGATTTAGATATTTCTTTTATGTATTTTCTTCCAAATTGACAAGTAAGAAAGTTTCCTACCTGCTTGAGAATAGAAATTTTTTACAGATTATTAAGGGTATGTTCCTTTGTAGCACCCGAAAAACTTGAACTTGGCTATTTTTTCAATGTGTGTTTTTCATAAAGTTCTTTATAATTTTGACAATTTAAACGCAAGATTTTTTTAGTGTTCTTATTGCGTGCTTCCGTTAGTGCAGGACTTTGGTGGGGAAGTCAAAACCATCTGTGGTAACCATATCTGCAATTCTTTGGGAATTTTTTTTTAAAGTTAAGTCGGATTGGGACCATGATCTGTTATTATGCAGATTTCCGTTCTGTCTCACAAGATCCAAATCCCATTCACCATTTTCAGTTGCACCCTTCAGCAAGACTTGAAGCTCTGTTTACAACTCACTTGTTGTATCTGAGATTATTACCTCCCTTTTTCTGGTTTCCTGATCGTCTTGAAGAAGTGCTGCTTCCGCACCAGTTCCGTTGTTGAGTTTGGAACAGTCAGTGAACACCTCTAATCCAGAATATGTAGAAGTTCCTTTATGCATTCCAGCTTGTCATTTCAGAATGAAAATTTCTTCTCGGGAATTCTTCCTCTACATCAGAATGGTCTACCTATACATTTCCAATTTCAAAGACTTTGGGCGGTTAAAGCATGATATATGCATAACTACGAAGTTCTAATTTTACAAGAAAAAAAAAGTTAAAAAAAATTACTGAAATTTTGAAAATCTATCTTTTCTTTGATGAGAAATGGTTCCGCAGTTTTCACAGAAAACCTCTAAAGCAGCCTGAATTTTTTACAGATAATGCTGAAAATATATAGAATTACAATGTAGAATTTTCTATTTCTGGAAGATGCTAAAATAGGCCTTATTTTCTTGTAAAGATCGGGTATTTCATCTAGTGTGGTCATATACAATAAGTTTCTATGGTGTCAAATGTATTTACCTTTTAAACACAGATTATAAATTGAGACTTTTCTAGCAATAATTTAAAGGTTGGATAGCCTCTAAAAGTTTTCTTTTGCTAAATTTAGCCCAAAAAGGATTACATTTCATATATGCATGTCCCGTTCATTTTAAACAGCTAATTTCAAATCTTAACAATCTACACCAAGTATTTTATTAAGATTTGTAATTAAAAATAATTAAATAAAAATGCTCCACTCGCGTTTTTTTTTTTTTACTGTTTTTTCAATAATTTTTGCCGAAAAGAAAAGAAGAACCTAATTTAAAGAATCTAGTAAACAATTGTATGCATTTAAGAATATACTCAATAGTCTTTTTTAACAAATTTTAAATAACAATATCCGAAAACTGTTCTCTAATTACATCAATATTTGCTTCATTCTGAAAACCTTTGTGCTAAACCATTCAAAATTTGATACAAATTTATTTTATATTTTGTAAATACAGGCAATTGTATATATATATATATATATATATATATATATACCAGTGACATTCAGGTAGTAATCAGGCAGATTCTGATTAGCAGCAGATAATGATAATTCGAGAAAATGGATTTTTAAAATTTCATCTCCTGATTAAATACAATGCAAACAGAATATGTTTCCAGTTTTCGGTTTTTGAATCCTTAAGATAACGCAAAATAAATTCTTTCCTTGTATTGTTAAACAGTTTCAGGGAACAAAAATAACTAAAATATAAAAGGAATGAAGTTTTTAGTCGATTTTAACTAATTTCAAAGTCTATTATTCCCTTAAAAATGGTAAAAAATATTTTAGCTCACACCTAATATAAGTGAAATGAATTAAAAATTAATCTGTTCATAGAGTTATCATTTTAAGGAAACATTTTAGAGCTCATACTTGAAGAAAATAACCTCCTCTGGAAGTTAAATTGCAAAATACCTTACAAACAGCAGAACATATAATAAAACATGTAAACTATTTATGTAAATTGTACCATTGATAAAAGGTTTTCTTTAGTTTAAGTTTAAAAAATACTTTTAGATATGTTTCAGTATTCGAAATAATATATCTAAAGAGCACTTTCATCTTTCCAAAACCATCATTTATTCAGAATAAATATGACCATCCATAAAACTAAATTTATTTTATTTCTCTAACTTTATTTAAGCTATCTTAAGACAGGAAATTGAATGCACATAATGAAATTTCCAAGTATATTATACTTCAAGAAAGCGTAACGCCAGAGCTCTCGTAAACGGAAATTGACAAAATGTTTGGCAATTTACGTTTATGAACTGTAGTTACATGGAATGACGTTAAATTAAAATAGCGTAGCAGTACTTGAGAAACACAATGATACTTCGCATTCGGTTGCTTGCTATTGAAATATTATTAATACTCAAACTAGATTTCTTTTAATGAAACACAAGACTATTTCACAGGTTTTCTTTTTGTAAAACTGCAGTGTAAAACCTATGATGGTGTAGCAGGTAAATTTTCAACTAAAAGCCAATTTTGGGGCATAACGTATTTTAAAATTGCTTATTTAATAAAAAGTGTAAGAAACTAAAGCTTGTTTTTCTTTAATTTACTAAAAATTATTCCCCTGCATTAAATATATAGATTTTTTGCATAATGCTAATATTCAATATAAGAGAATAATATTTATTTCTTTAGCTTCATGATATACTTTTATTATTAAGCAATATAACCGAAAATATTAAACCAATATACGCTTAGAACCGATTCAAATAGTGACTGAATATAAAAAAACTGAAAAAAATATATTCCACTGACATCTAGAAAATAATTTCTGGAAATGGAATTTAGGAGTCTATGTATTCTCCCTATAAATACTAGACCATAGAACAAGACACTTCTAAATCCTCTCATCCAATTTTTAGATCCCTCCTCTGTAATCTGGTGCTTACTCATACACTTAAAACGACATTGAATAGTCCGTAATCAACTTTATAATTCTGAAAACTCAATCGTCGGACGATTTTTTGGTAGTTTTCACGTTCAGAAAGTTTATGCTGACGATAGACATAACCGTAAAAAAAATGGTATATCATCAATGAAATGACGTCATTTTGATGTCACGAGTTTAAAAATCCATTAGAAATTTAAATATTGCGTTAAAAAATAATCATTTGACATACCATATGTATGCTGGCGATTGACATAACCGTAAACAAAGTGGCATATCATAAATGAAATAACGAAATTTTGATGTCACGAATTTAAAAATGCATCAGAAATCCTAATAAGATTACCAAGCTTTGACAAAATATTGCACCATGGGCGAAATAATAAACTCTTAGATTATCATATGCTGTAACAACGTGAAGTAAAACAACGTGAAAAGTAAAACAACGTGAGTTTTCTTTCACTAATTCATGTTAGATATCGCAAGTGAGAATGACACCATTTTGACGTCATGAGCTTAAAAATGAGTTAGAAATCTAGTTCTTAATAAAACTATCTTCCAAAAATGTTAAAGGTACACCTGTTTGAGATTTTACGACACTCTGAAAATGACAGGTTTTCCGGTTCAAAATGTTTCTGCTAAAGTAAATTAAAACAACTGTATTCCAGCATTGCTGCTTACCGTACATCATTAAACAGTTTAAAACATAATTCATAAAGTAAATCGCATGTTTAATGTTTAATAAAGTGAAGCTTTATGCACAAAGTAAAACTTTAAGTTTTGTCTCAAATACAAGCTGTTTCGATGCTTCTAAATTATTTTTCACTTTGGAAGTGGCCAAAACCTATGTCTCAAAAAAAAAAAAAAAAGCTTGTCGATTTTTTAAGCGTGAGATAGACTTTGACGCAAAACTTTCTTCACGCTTTTCCCTTTAAAAAATCATTTCGCAAAACGATTTTTTTTTCTTCAATAAATTTTCCGCTGAGTTTCCTGATTCGCAGTCAAGACGATTTTTTTTTCTTCCATCATATTTGCCTTAAAAATTAAAAGTAGATCAGATTTTGAATTTAAAAAAAATTCCGGCAGAAATATTTTTCATTATACATATGTTTTACAACGAACCAGGGTATTCTTGTAGTTAGTAAGTACAACATACACTCTCCATATATATACGATAGAGTCTTTACTTTAACGAGGAGTAAGTTCAAAGAAACCTCGCGCAAGTGAAAATTCCGCGTATGGAGATTGGTTTTGCAGGTTGATTAATTTAAAAGAGTACCCGTTTGTTTTCTTTCTTATCCACATCTATAATATATGGAGCAACACTTTCAACATCATTATTTATTAGGTATGTCTTTATTTAATGTGGAGGTATCTTTTTTTCATTTCTAAATGCGAAAATTTGTTTTTTTTAGCGTAAGTTCGCGGGAAAATCATTAATAATTTTTATTCCGATTCTGTGCAAATTATCTGAGTAACCTGTCTGCCGCTTTCAAAATTTCTATATTTTTTTTTTATTTTGTAAAACTTATTGCTTGAGATTATGCGTAAGATTTCAAGAGAACTACTGTAAACACCGATGCATTAAAACAAATTAAAAGTGAAGAATCTCGTCAATAAATCCAACAATATTGGTAGTGTGTCAAAAATTTTACTTCGATGTGTTCATGTTTGCATTCAGAATGGTGGCGAGTATTTTCAACATTTGATGTAAGGGATGATAATGTAAAAAATTTGAATTAATTTTTTTTAATTGAAATCAACATTGGATTAAGTAACATTATGAGTCTCCACTTATTTTTCACCCCACAAATGAAATTATAACAGTCCAAAAGTGTTGGTAATTGTCTCCCACAATAAAACAAGGCTCGAACAATTATACTTCAGTGTAAGAACCGTTGCCACATTCATTAGATTTGAGGATATTAAAAAAAAAAAAACCTTCGGGTACACTTTTAAACTGATCACTCGGTATATATGACTTTTAGAATCACACAGTAATTTAAAAATTAATTAATTTAAAAAAAAATCTAAAACATCAAACAGCTGACGATCCCACAATCTTTCTGACTGCTACAGTCTTGCACTTATAAACATCCCTCTAACTGTTTTAAATTATTACATATAAATAACCATTTCCAGCAAAAGAAGTAAGGAAGAAATGAATGATAGTATTTGTTACTGTTGCCGAAAATCCTCATATTGCAGGCATGGAGTAAGATCCATTAGCGTCAATTAGATCGCACTGTAACGTGAATCCACTGATATAGTGGATTCACGTTACAACGCGATCGTCTTAACTATCTTCTTCACGTTACAACACTATATTCTTAACTGCCCTACATTTTAGATAGATAGAAAAAAAAATCATTCATGGAGAATGCAACGATGAGTATGTTTTTAAGTTTGTCTTATGCAATTCACTATGCTTTTTTTCTTTTAAACTTAGAGTCTTATACTATTTTCATAAAATTTAAATCAAGCACTAAATTTAATTAAGCAATTTAAATCAAGCACAATTTAAATCAAGCACTAAATTTAATTAAGCAATTTAAATCAAGCACAATTTAAATCAAGCACTCAAGCAGTCGAGTTTTAGAACAGGCGACAGGCGACTTAGAAGAATGTGTTGAGTGGATTTAAGGCGAACCTACACTAGGTGTATCTGCCTAGAAGGGAGGGTGCCTTGGGTAGATAACTTTTTAAGGGTTCTAACGCGTATTACATCTGGAGAAAATCGCACAAAACTTCAGCAGCACGGTAGGCCGCAACTCTGGACCTCCACACTTCAGCCATCTACTATGTTCAATGCCTTTATCCACTCGGAGATGGTGGGGCAGTGACGGAGACTTTGAGTGGAACTAGCTCATATTAGAGGAAATAGATTTTCTATCAATGTGTTATAAAAACCGTTAGTTGCATTGCGTTCGTATTTAGATGTTCAACACGCGCTAAATGCTTTATAAAAAGACCTGAAAATGTGACAGTAAATGTAGGATTGCTGGATTTATTTCCTAAACAGCAAACATATCTTTTATAAGTTAAAAGACAGAACACTGGAACAACAAAAGAAAACAATGTAAATGGTAAAAGAAAATTTTCAGTATATACATTTCAGTGTTTAAGTATAATCTAAAATGTACAGTACATAATATATAAGTTTTGGGAATTAAATCTATGTCCGTCTTTAACTTCAAAGAAAACCTCTTTCAAGCTAAAATGTACTTTTGAGTGGAACTATCTAATATTTATAAGGCGTATTACTGTTTGAATTGAAAATTTCGATATTTATTTAGTCTCTCTTACTCTCTGGCGACTTCTTAGCGATACATTTTGAAATACTTATGTAATAAATCCGTTATGCAGTACATCGAACATATTATCAATGCGGCAAACTCTTTCGAATTTTCTGCTGTGAGATCAAAAGTGTTTGTTTCTTTTTAAGATAACTTAATGGAAAAGTTTAACTGCAAAAAGAGATAACTAAGAAAAAATGTTATTTTCTGCTAAATAAATGTACAGGATGATTCACTAAAAATGACGGTAACTTTAAAAGTTCCTAGTAAACAGAAAAAACAAATATTTTTCACCCAAGAATACATGGTCTAAAACGAAAAGCTCAATCGCTGTAGGGCATAACGTACTAAAAACATGGATTTTGGGAGCAAATATAAAAAAATGTATAGATTAAAATAGCACTGGAGAATTGTGCAGTTTCTGTTTATACTTTCTTTTACAGAAACATAAATGAAATTCATTCCTGTTTTTTCAGTATTACTAAAGCACGCCATTATCCTTATGTTTGAACTGTTAGAATATATCGCTGCATACTTCTTCAACTAATTCGTAGTTCAGACATGCAGCCAAACCGTTAAAAATGGCCTTAAAGACAGTATTAAGCTATTATTGAAAGTATTTATACACACATTATCGCTGTTACTTTTCTTTTGTTTGAAAAAAAAAGTCAACTAGCACCTACTTTCCTTAGATCATGAAGTTATATAATTATTTTTATGTGGCCCTTTAAAGAAATATAAATACTTCTTCCTTTATTTTTAATTAGAATATTTGGATTATGCTGTTATGAATCACAATTGTAGGGTCTGATTATGTTTCGCTTGTTTATAGAGCAACGCTTGTTTATAGAGCATTAAATTGCACCTTTGCCCAGATGGCGATTGTAGACCTTAATGTATTAAAATTATTTTTTATTCATACTTAGATAATTACTGTACGTGAAACCGAAGACGAACTAACATGTGGAAAGTTCAAAATCAAACATTTCTTAACTTGGAAAGTGGTAGAAAAGAAAAGATTTTCGAATGCCTTGATTGTGGAAGAACTGTGTATTTAAATGGCATTTTCTAGAAGTCTTGTATTCCTATTTGTACTTAATATGGATTTAGTAGAAGCTTTTAAAACATCTGAAACATTAAATAGCTGAGGTAAATCAAGCTTTTACCCACAATGTTTCTGATAGCTACAGTCTTAAACTTCATCATACTGTCTTGCATTTGGACTGTGAGAGTCCAGAATAATTAGAGCGAAGATAACCGTCACAAAAGATACCTTTCTTTTGGAACCAATCACTACAAGCAGTTTAGCTCCCTACTTGTATGTTTTCTTTCCAGTTCCAAAAGAATTCCCCGTTAGACAATACTTAAGTCCATAAATTCCAAAATATTGAAATTCAAAAATTATTTCTTCGATCATCGTTATTTGACGAATATCCATTTTTTTCTTTTCTTCTATCAATTGAAGAAACTTCTTCAGATTCAAATAATTCTTTCTTCTTTTCCAGATATTTGTTAAGAATTCATAGAAATATAACGTTTCCAAGGAATTCGGAAATTATTTGTTCAAAAATGAGGAATAAATTTGTGTATATCAACGCACCCTCAAAAATCATTTATTTAATTCACGGAAATTTACTGGCAGCAGCGCTGCCGGAAAGGCGGTATGGTTATTTGAGAAAAATTCGCTTTCCTTTTCTCCTGTCAATGGAAGATACTTCTTCAGATTCAAAGAATTTCTTTCCTTTTCTCCTGTCAATTGAAAATACTTCTTCAGATTCAAAGAATTTCTTTCCTCTTCTTCAGATATTTGAGAAGAATTCACGGAATTAAAACGTTTCCAATAAGTACAGAAATTATTCGTTGAAGAATGGGGAATAAATTAGTGTATAGAAAGGTACTACATCATATGAATTTACACGTTTCGTCTCATATGTTCTTTCACCATTGCTAGTAATACTCACATTGTTAAAAATCTTATGAATTTGTTAACAAAGTTAAAATTCTTCCTCCTACTAATTGTAAAATGCTCTCATTTGATGTTAAATCTCTATTTACTAATGCTCCATTCAGGGTGTAGTTGACTGTTTGAAAAGCGTTTACGTTTGAAAAGGCGTTTACTGTACAATAGTTTCACTATTGTACAGTCGAGATTAAGGAGTTCATCTCATTAGTTAGCGTTTGTGTTAAACAAACTGCTTTCAATTTTAATGGTTCTTTCTATAAATATCTTGCTATGGGTTATCGTCTCTTACCTCTTTTATGTGATATTTATGTGGATTATTTTGAAGAGAAACTCTTCAAGGTCTATAATTTTTCTTGCTAGGTCATATATGTTGACGATACTTTCATCCTGCAGGATTACAATTGCGATACTTCTAATTTACTTGCGATTGTTAATTCGGTTGATCCTAGCAGGGGCGTAGCCATGGGGGGGGGGGGATATCGGGATGTATCCCCCCCCGAAATTTTTGGATTAGTGAAGAAATTCCGTATACTTATACCCATATAAGAACATATCCCCCCCCCGAAAAATTTTCATGGCTACGCGCCTAGTATCCAGTAGTTTACTTTAGAAGAGGAGTGTAACAATTCTTTACCTTTTATGGATGTTCTATGTACTAAGAATACCAATGGTTTTTCTACTACTGTTTTCCGCAAACCCTTTTTTATCTCTTTACCTCCTCATGCTCTCTCTCTAATCATCCTTACCAGCAAACACTTTCTTCTTTTTACACTTCTGTGTTCCGTGCTCTCAAAATTTGTTCCGACACTTCATCTCTTAATAATCCGATTCATTTCTTAAAATCCTCAGCAGTCTCTCTTAGTTTTGCCCCCTCTATTATTGATAAAGCTCTTTCTAAATTTAATAAGTCTAATTCTTCCTCTACTTCTGTTAATGATCTTAATCATTCATTTGTACTACTTTCTTTTTACATTTGTGCTACAAAATTTCTAAACTTCTCAAAAATTTCGGTTTCGAAGTCATCTTTAAACATGTTAATAAACATAAATTCTCATCTCCCCAAAATCCTGTTTCTAGTGAGAAACGCTCTTTTATTTATTTTATTCCTTGTGGATCTTGAGACTTCAGTTATATTGGTCAGATTGGAAGAGCTCTCAAATTTAAGCTCAAAGAGCACAAGAGATATGTTACTAAGCTTGAACTTTCCAAATCCTCTATTGCCACTCATTGTTGTAATTCTAATCATCGATTTCAATTTTCTAATGCTAAGATCCTGTGCACTCAGTCTTTGTCCCACCTTGAATTTTGGGGAAGTTTTTCCATTACCCAGCACTTTAAGCGTCTTATGAACGATGGTTCTTGCACCCCTTTTATTCATTCTGCCTGGAAGTAGTTTTATAAGGTTCTTTCTTCCTGCTTCCCATTCCCCCTTTTCGTTTTCCCATCTTTTATTTATTTCTTTATTTACTTATTTTGTTTATTCGATGTTGTGTGTATTTATTTTTTCTTCTTCTTCTTCTTAGGTGTTTATTAGTTATTATTTTTATTTTTATTTTGTGTTGTTGTTGTTTTGGTTTGTAGTTGTTTTGCTGTTCTTTTGTTGTTCTGGTTTTTGTTCTTTTTCATGTTCCTGTTTTGTGCCATTTTCCCCCTTCCCCCCTTTTTTTCTTTTTTCTTTTTCTTATATTCTATGTATTTTTCTATATTTTAATTTTTATCTACTTTCCTTCCCCATTTTCTCTTGCCCTCCATGGCTTCTTCCCTTTGTCTTCCTCCGTTTGGCAATGACTTATTTGTCACTTGTGTTTTCTGTTAGCTTTCTTTTCAGTTCCCGTTCCTGGCTTCAGGTGATTGTCACTGGTGAAAGAATAAAAAGTTTTTGATCGAAACATCTATATAGCCGCTCAAATAGTCTTTGTGGTGTTATTTTACATAGTTTTTAATTATTTTATGTTTTAAACATCAATTATTTTAAGTGTTTTTATTACTCTGGTAAACTGTACCTCTGGCAAATAGAAAAGTTAAATTTTGATGCACTCTATACATTTATGTATAAAAAAATAATTTTCAATACCAGCAGTGCGAAATTTGTTTTAGCTTTTAATCCTGAAAGTTACATTGCAAGTTAAATCCCGAAGTAAAATATAAATTCTTATACATAACATAAATTAAATGTGATTATATTTTTAAAAAATTTAAGTGCTTCCTGAGCAATGGAAAGTCAATTCAAAAGATTCTAAGTAAAAAAGAAAAATGCATTATGAAAATAAAATACTAAAACTGTGGTAAAATGTTGTTTAATTATTTTTAAAAAGAGAGAAACGAACTTGGTATTAAACATTATCGAAGTTAGTTTTATGAAAAGAGTTGCTCGTTATATTTTAGACAAAATAATTTTTTGCAAAAATATCCACCGATTTAATCAAAAGATAAATATAAGTTTAACGCGATAAATATTTGCTGAATTTGGACTTTTAGAGGACATTTACAAGAACTGTCTAAAACTGTTTAGTTTCCGTGTTTTTATCTGTAATATATAAACAAAATAATAATTTGGTCCGTTTGGTTTTTAAAATACTTTATCTTTCTTAATAATGTAAGTAAATAAAAAAGGATGGCTAACAACTAAAAGCTGTATGAAAACTTTTAACAAAATAGTCTCGAAGACTTCTTTTAAGTTTCCTAACGCTAATTAAAACTGTTACAGAAAAAGGGGTAAAGAACTCAGATGGAACTATGCTTTCTATAATAAAAACATTTAAACAAACATAAAGATTTTTGTTAAATAAGGAAAGTGATTGTAAGTAATAAAGTCTGAGAAAATTTTAGGAACAGTAAATAAATTATTCGGAGTTTTAAAACAAATTTGTACTTTAAACGTTTTTTTTACAATAAGCAATAAGATTATTGAGAAATTTTTTTTTTCCTTCGAGCACATTTAAGTGTTTAATCCATTTAACTGAGTAACAAATAAGCAGCAAAAACTGACGTATAAGAGCACCAACGCGAAAATTAAAAAAGCAGACCGTTTTTGGCATGTATGACATGCTTTGGTCTTTGCTAGAATGAGAATGGCAAAATTCGCTCTGTTTATATGTAAGAACTACACAGGGTGTCCCAAAAATGTGTTAACAGGCTTCAGTGGCGTAGCCTGAAATTTTTCAAGGGGGAGGGGGGGGCTTACGACTGCTGCAACTCACATATATGTATACGTGTGGGTGCTAAGGGAATGAAGAATATACATTTTGTGCGGCAAGAAATTCCTCATGGGGGAGTTGTGACCCCCCTACCCCCCCCCCCCCCTCTTGGCTATGCCACTGACAGGCTTTAATTTTTTTATCTAATAGAGATAAGTGGACGGTGTAAATCGAAAAAGTGTTCAAAATAAGATCGGAATTAATATTCCGTTAAGAATAAATTTCTCTCGTTAATTTTCAAAAAGTAAGTTTCTAAACTTGTATACGACCCCCGTCCAAAAAACATTCCCAATTAGTAAAAAGTTGGAAAGTGTATCATTATACATCAGTGTGATTGAACAAAATTAAAAGGGATATTTCTAACATGCTTTCTCTGTATGTAATACAATAGAAATAGAATGGGAAAAAGTGGCGCAGAAAATCCATAATTCGAAATGAATGAAAGTTTGGAAAACTTATTTTTAATTTGTTTGTTTGTGTAACATGCATTTCGGATTTGTGTGCTTGGCCCGAGGTCCGCTTACAAATCCACGTCAGAATAAAAAACTTCAGGTGTATTCTTTATACAGGCATAGCAGACGATAAAATTAATTTATTTATTTAAAACTGTGTATAAGTTTGCGCCATCTGTCGACTGTTCTGTAGAATAAAAACTCAATGGTATTCTTTTTTTATGGCGTGAGGGGATTAAAGATAGTTTTTTTTTTTTTTGTATATTATAGGAACATTGTTTTCTTTTGCGAGATAAAAAGGAGCCGATATGTTAATCCAGGACTTTAACTATCTTTATTCCAAATTTCATCCAAGTCCGTCTAACCATTTCATCGTGAAAGAGTAACAAACATGCAAAAAAACATTGACATTTAGAATATTAGTAGGATTAGTATGCTAACAAAACAAAACATTTTTTACTATTTTTCTTCCTTGGCTCTTAAATGTTTATACTTCTTTGAGCGGCCACCTCTCTTAACGACCGATTTTTTCGCAGAACGGAGGGTGGTCGGTCCCGAGAGGTTTCACTGTATATTTTTCAGCTCGATTTGAAATGGTTTGTAGTTAAGTTCAACATAATCGTTCAGTTGCATAATATCGCTGGGAATATTGTGGCAATGAATCCCCCCCGATTTTTTTTTCTTGTAATCAAAGTGACCTGATGATTTGAGCGTCATTTTCAGGATCTAAAGTATATGCTAAGAAGTGCAATGTATTTGACTGTGAGTTTAAGTAATGTAAATGGTTTATCGATATATTTTATAAAAGTTTTATTTAGAAATTTTGCTGCTGTGCTTAGATAAAAATGTTTAAAAGAACTATACACGTGATTCTTACAAATTGTTTGAAAATGAAACAATGAGTGCGATAAACAAAGAAGAAGAAATGCTTCATAATAGTTCTTAAATAAGGATAAACTTGAAGGCGCACACTTGTAGTAGTTTAGTAGTGCAGTAACTACATTTACAGTGGCATATGTACTACTGCAGTTGCTGTAGTACATATGCCACTGCAAATGTAATAGTTGAAAACATGTCAAAATGATAAAAAGGGGGAGGAGGAAAGACAGAAACATATAGTAACTGGATAAAATAATATGTTTACGTATGGTTCGTATAATAAACAATAACATACTAGGCGTTTTATCATAGATGGTGAAAAGGGTAGTACACGTCCAAACAAACAAGTTTCGTCGAAGAAATAAAATTCAATCACAAAGGCGCGAGATGTCCTCAAAGGTTCTCTCCACTGATGAATGTACTTATTCGCTGGAAGATGCATTTAACACACTCAATCAACATGAGCCGATAGATATAACTCCAAATGCACATCAACGATGCTTTTCTAGCAACGTTTTAGAAGGAATAATCAGCGGATCAGCTATTCGAACCTTATCTTCTGCCAGAACTCATTGGTGGGGAACACACTACCTCGCATTTCTGCAGCAGGTGCTGTCTGCCATGTTGAACCAAGTTCGCTACTCTTCCGACCGGCAATGCTGTTCCATCAGGATGTATTAGCAGACAACTACATCCGAGAGGTGTGAAACTGTCTGGACATGGCCTTACCGAAAAAGTGGATTGTTCGAGGTGGGACTGTACATTGGACATCGCCAGATCTTTCATGTTTCGATCGATTTTTGGGTGGGCAGCTGACGAGACTGCCACTGAATCTGCAGAACTGGCCATGAACTGGCCAACATGCAGCCGCTGAAGGGGCTAGTTTGCTTATCAATGTTCGGCATTCCTTCTTTCGCCAGATTATATAACCTCTGCGGGTCACTGTTTAGAACACTTATAATTACATGTCATAGAACTGGCTTCGACTTAAATTATTTGTTCTTGTAGCATGTGTGTTTTTGTATCGTATAAAAACACAATTTTTCGGCCTTCTTTTGGGCCGTTTTTTAATTCCGACCGTGCGTTCTTTGACAAAAGTTGTTTATTTGGATGTGTACTATCAACTCTTAAAGTTTCGTCCATCTTTTATGAAACACCCTGTATACGAGAAAAACTGAAATGTTAATGTGAAAAATCAAATGTAAGCATTTAAGACATATTCTAATATACAGATTCACCATTTTCGAATAATTTGAGTCCTTAATTGTCTAATTTCAACTCTGTGTAATAGTTTTATACTTATTATACTTTAAACAGGTTTATTATTTCAAATTACAAATGCAAGTAAAAAATCTCTGTAATAAAGGAGCAGTGATTTCTGGAATTTAAGTTTTGAAAAACATACATTCTGAAAGATTAAATATAGTATAAGCTGTTACTATCCGTCCGCATCAAATCTGTTTTTAAAAATATTAAATATCTTCTCAGTTCTTATCTAACCAACATCATGTGCAAGTTTTTTCTTCTATTAAAATAGACATTCAATATGTTATCAATAAAAAGCTTTAAAAATGTTTTTATTATTTATGAAATATATCGTACGTTTAAAGTATCCTTATATATTTTACCATGCGACAGTGAGGCAACAAGGAAACATTTTCTTTCAAAATGGATTTCAGACTTTCGTGTACATGAAATTTCTTTTGATGTTCCCATTACTACTAGAAGAAGATAAGAAGTAAAGCATGTTAGCTGTCATAAAGCGTTTATATTTTATGGAACACTGAAGTTTTTCTTGCTGAAGAAATATTTTTACTATATGTGTATACGTCTACAAATCATAAAAGCTTTCGAGCATTTTGAAAATGATAATTCTATGTAAAATGATGCTTATAGTATCTGCTATTGATAATGTAGCTTTGCTGGTATTAATAAAATGTAACGAACATCTTAATAAATACAGTAATACAGTGTCCCCCAAAAATATTACATCCTTTTAATTATAAATTTTCTTATGGTGATCAATGTTTTGAGATAAGTGTAAGTTACTCTGACTGCTATTAGGTACTCGAAAATTTACATGAAAAAAAAAAAAACCTCGGTTTCCATCGAGGCATTTATTTTTAAGATAGCGTCAAAGTCAACAGGCAGTATGTTCTAATCTAGAATTTAGAAAAACCTCGGCAAATCGTTGTGCATGCCAAAGATTTACATCGTTTAACTTCTTTTCAGTCACATGCAAAAGAAAGCTTTATGTTTGGGGTTTTTTACCCCCCAAAAAAACCGTAAAGGAAGCATTGTTTCTTGAGATGATTTGTTTGGTGCCACACTTTGAGAAAGACTATGAAGATTTCATTTTCACTCAATATATAGCTCCTTCTCACTTTCCTAATGACATGAAAAAATATATGAATCGTTGTTAACCCATTTGTGCCCAGATATTTTTGTGACTGTCATATATTTCTTCGATTTTGCTAATACCAGCAATAATAGATTAAACTTCTGATATCAACTTCTTGCACAAGACATGATTATTTTTTAAATAATTACGCATGAAAATTGAAATATCAACATCCTACTTGGTCATGTCAAAATATTTTGTGGAGTTGAGGTTCAGTACTCGTTAATAAAGGCTAGGAAAAATAAATAACGTTTTCGACTGATAGCGGAAATGCCGTACGAAAGAAAGGGACACTAGGCACAAATGGGTTTTAATATATTGATTCGAGTTTTGGAGGAAATGGAATATCGGCTAAACATGCGCCCTTCATGTCAGGAAGGACGTCCTTATTGAATCTTCGTAGAGTAGGAAGAAACTTTGATATATTACCTAACTTTTGGTATATAAAGGATTCTAAGACGGAAATATACTTTTAAAAAGATACATTCTTTCACGGCATCGATTGACGACTACGTAGTATGTTAGACTCAGGAGCAGAACCAGCTGTTAACACGGATACCTTCAGCAGTAGTAGCTGTTAAGTAGGTATACGTAGTAGCGTGAAGTAGTGAGACTGAAGAAATTCTAAATCATGATCAATTAAGGTATCTAAATATACTTAATTAGTATGCAATTAAATAAATTCAACGTATCATCATGATTGCTCAACCAAAGTGAGAAAAATTAATGAAATTACTAGAAATGGAAATGCAGATAACATTACAAAGAGAGTCAGGAAACTGTGTAAGAACAGCATATCATAGTAGTAATTAGTCAGTGGTCAGGGTTGGAATGATTTGTGCCTGTATCGTAGAAACACTGTGCATCTTGATCGTTTGAGGAACTTCATTATAAAGACTGCTTATGCTATACTTGTGTAGCGTATTCTACTGTGCATTGCGGTGCATTGAAAGAGTCTGCCAGTATTGAGTATTTGTTTGTATGATGTCTGTAATGTATATATATCCTTCATGGTATCGTTAAAACCATTGAGTTCAACTTATTGTTTACGAGTCAATTATCGTTTGCGAAATGAGCTGGGAAGATTATTCTTCAAGATTTTACAAGCAATAAAACTCTCATTTTGTCCTAGGAACTCGGAATCTTCCTGACGAACTGTTCACCCCTTGAAGAATCCTTCAGATCGGTAAAAGCTGCATGTCAGCAAATGTCAAGCAGTGGGACTGTGAATAAATATAATTGTAACTACGAATTATACAATCAATAAGTTGTTAAAATCTGTGAATCTTGACAAAAATAAATATTGAAAATTCATGTATTATGTGAGTGGGCTGTTTCATACCTGGCCTTTAAAATTTCTCAACCAAGCCTTTCATGCATGTACTCAATGTTCTCTGGTATTTATAATAAACGATTATATCTTCCATTAGATAGCTATTGAAGAAAACAGTTGCCATAAAGTTAAATGAATTTACAGTCAACATTTTTTTATTGCAGTAGAGAAACTTTCATATCAAAATCTTTCGAATAAAACGGGGAATTTAATAGCTACCGCAATAAAGCTGGTTCGTTTAAACTGTTAGATTGTTAATGATTCGGAAAAACCCTTAAAAGGATGCTTTTAGTGTAGCTCTAAATCAATGCGATGCGTTCACAGAAGCACTCCGATTTCATGGCTCAAACAGCTGAAAAGTCAGCTATATTAAGTTTTCAATGGGATATAAACATTATCGCTTTTCTGTATTTTTAAGACATACTCAGGTTATATATATTGCTCTTCAATCTGTAAGAAGGCCACTTTCCTGAGTAAGGATTTAGTAGTTAGTTAAAAGAATAATAAAACATAACAGAATAAAACATTTTGAATGTATTTAGATCTGAAGCGGATCGAAAAACGCATGTAAAGATTTCAGCATATATATATTTTCTTTAATATTGCCATTTCAAATATTTTTTAAATAATACTATTTTAAATTTATTATTTTGTGGTTTCAGAATATAAAACAGTAGTGATATTTAACATTCAACGGAAAAGAAAGCTTAACATGTAATATACAATACTTTGACATAAAGCCTTCTTCCTGTACCGCCTTAGTAGATGGATCGCACAGTAAATCTTTCTGTTGTAATTAATCTCACTATATTCAATTGATTAATTAATTTGATTTAATAAAAAATACTAAGAACATGAAATATTTTAAAAGAAATGATTTCAAAAATATTATAAGTACAAGTGAATTTTTTTTCATAAATAACAGCAGAGTAAAAGTGCGCCAGGCAGTTTATGTGCGGGAAAGCAAATGTGAAAATGCACTATTTAAATTAAAATGCATAGGGGCATTGCAGTCAGCACTGAAAGTCATTGAATCCACAAATATGTTTCACCTGCTCATGAGACTGAGTGGGTGAACAAAGAATGTGAGCACGCAACAAAAAAATCTCTCAGCTGAAAAGTAGTGCAGTGCTTTTAATCAGTGCTTTAAAACACTGGTCCGTGCTTTGCACTTTAACAATTTGCTCTGAAGTTTCTGTCTGGAGAAAAGGGAGATTGATGAAGCCAGACTTTCTTGGCCAAAACATGGATTTTCGGTCATTCCCCAATTTTTCTACTCTTTGGAAATGGGTCCTTACTACTTCTGGTTGTTTTCGAAATTGAAAACGACACTGAAAAGATTCCAAATTGAAAGCAGAGGAAAGTTAACACAGATAATCATAACTAGATAAGAAGTATTGTAGAAGTGTTTTAGGCAGTAGAGAGATCGGTTGGCTGTGCGCGCAGAGGCGCAAGGAATCTACTTTGAGGTGGATATTGGATCCATATTTCATCACGAAATAATAGATTTTTCCTGGCCAAATGTCAGATACATTTTAGATAGCCCTTATTCATACATATATTATTATTCATACATGAGTTCAATACCTGATGCGTATGTCATATATTTCTCAGAATCGTGTCCATTGTATAGGCAATATTGATGTTTTCGTTATTAATAATTGATGACTAATAAGCTTTTTTTTTTCAAACTGTAACACATGTACTGTGAGAAAGTTTCAAAACCCCACAATAAAACTAAATCGTACTTCGTCTAAAATAACCAATTCATGCTTCTTCTGACTTTATTTGCTGAGTAGGTTCCTCTTCAAACTACGCATTAACTTCACTTCACTTCAGCGATTACTAGCATTTCTGTAAACTATGCTAGGTCTTGCTCCGTATAGTGGTTCGTACATTCATCTTTAATGCATGGGTCTTTGTCCGTAACCAAGAAAGGGTAAGTGAATTATTAGATTATTAGTCGTTAGTATTAAAATAATAGTTCTGCAAACTCCACCTAGGTGTCAATAAAAAATTTACACTAGAAGTGCCAGAAATACGGCGGGGAAAAAGTGACCAGACGTAATTTTCACGGTAATATTTTTTTTACACTTGCAGGGA
The DNA here is from genome assembly GCA_038373885.1 of Cheiracanthium punctorium. Classification (NCBI taxonomy): domain Eukaryota; kingdom Metazoa; phylum Arthropoda; class Arachnida; order Araneae; family Cheiracanthiidae; genus Cheiracanthium; species Cheiracanthium punctorium. The sequence goes on from JAWZYV010011853.1 coordinate 1,711,412, forward strand.
TGTTTCAGGACATTTTTCCAAAATATTCAGTACCTTTTATGAATACTTCCGCCAGGTTCGGAAACGCTTATGAATATTTTTCCACCATTTGTAGAAACGTTCCAGCAAACACACACAGGTTCTCTGAACGTTAATAGACGTTCAGAGAACCTGTGTGTGTTTGATGGGGTCTCTGCCATTTTATACTGCAATTCCTGCTTTATATTATGGGGTAAAATTTCCGAAAGTGTCTAGAGTGCACATCGAATAAGGACCTGATGCGTTATGTAACATATTTTTGAGAATAGTGTCCCTTTTTTAAAGACCTACTGATGTATTCGTTAATAATAATAATAATTGATGCTTCGTTAGTTTTTTTATCGAAACTTAACCTCTTCATTCCAGAGGTCCAAATATGTGGTGCTTTAATTTTGAATAATTAATTTTAACGATTTGTGAATATGTAAATGCTACACAGTGAAGCACAGATTTCATTTTTGCTTTGCCGTCATTTTTTATTTGTCTGCCGTCACAAAACGATATTTAAATGTTATTGAAATTTCTGAATTTGTTAATTTTTTTTAATTAATATAGCCGAAAAGAACTTGTATGACATTTACTTTTAAAAGTGTCTTTACAGCCTTCGTTTAATGGGTGAAAACAAGTTTTTGTTAATGAAATAGAGATTGAGAATTAGGCTTTTATTCGAAAATTTATTTAGAAATATGCTTTCAATTTATGATTTTCAATTGTAATAGATTTTTAAAAAATACTTCTACACTTAAAAATGATATTAATCACATTTCTGTTTAATTTGAGATGTACGATTTTTGATAAATGAATTAATCACATTGCTGTTTAATTTGAGATGTGAGATTTTTGTCAGGTGTGAAGAGGGTAAAAAAACATAATGTTTCAAAGTTCTAAAATTTCTCCATAAAATTGAATCATAATTCTACTAAGATATATAACTCATGTTTCTTCGGATTTTATTCGCTGGAGAGGTTCCTGTTTCAATTACATATTCATGAAAAGCTTACACCCATCAGTTAGTTATTCCATTCTCTTAATTTCAAAGGAGAGAGCATATCGTATCTTAACAATTCCACCGAACTTTGAAGATGTCTGGAGAAATTGGATCAAAGCTATCAAATTGAGATTTCAGCTACCGTTACGAAGACTAATCTGATATCTAACAGAACACAATTCGGAATGTGATTTGAATTTCTCGAAATTCTAAATTCTAAGAAAATGTACAGGCTGATATTTACAATGAGCATTGATATTTTTTTAACACCCTCAGACGGTTTTGAAGTAAAATTTCCACCATTGACCGCTAGTTTTCCTGCACCTACGATTTTTAGTAAATAAATGCCAAACATGTAATAAATTATATTTTTCATGTAATAAATTATATGTAATAAATTATATATAATTCAACATTTGCACATTTTCTTAAGTTTGAAAGTAGAATTTAAAACTGATTTTTCTTTTAATTATAGCTGCTTATATCGAAATGCATATTTTTACTTTGTTAAAATTGCGTAACAGGGTCAGGAGAAATTTTATGAGAGGGCAGATCATCCTCCTTTTTATTCCACCATCTTAAACTCAGGTTTAACTTGCTCACTGCCATCGTTTCGCCGATGCCAGTTTCATATGTGGTCAAATTCCTTGTAAGGTCTTAAAGGGTCCATTTGGATGCATCGTTGTGCTTTCAAAAGGTCATGTTTAAGAATTTTAAAATGATCTATATTTTCTTAAAAATTAAATTAACTGTTCTCGAGTATTTTAAAATTCATTTACAATAAGGCATTTTTAGGTATTTTCCTAAACGCTCAAAATTTAGCAAATTTCGATCTTGTACGAGCGCTCTTATAGTTGTATTCTGTTGAACATATTTTATTTTTAATTATTGTGATGAAGATAATGTTAATATAAGATTATAATGTGCGAAAATCTACCATTAAAACAGCTGAGTGTGATGCAAAGACATTTATTTTGTTAACTGAAAATGAACTCATTACTAATGAAATCTAGACAGGCAGTTCAGGTAGAGTTTTAAGGAATTTTTAAAGTAATTTTTGAAGTAATTATTAACTAATCGCATAACTAATCGAACTAAACTGAATTATTAACTAATCGGAGAACTTTTGCGACGGTGCACTACCATGTAAAAACGATACTTATTATCACATTCTATCATTACTCGACGTTTACACACGAGATTTTGATATAAAAAGAAATTAAATAGACACATTTTACTTGAGTATTTTGCTGAATGCTAATATAATAACAAGAACAATTGTATACATATATAACTGTCGCAAATATTTTGTACTTCAGAGACTGACAATTCAAATGTTACAGTACAGAGCGAGCTGGGATTGCTACGTATTGACTGGTTTAAAATATTGCCAAAATATTAAATAGGTAGGCACAGTTTAATCTAAATTTATGAAGAGTAATTTTAAATAAACCCGCCACTCAAACTAATTTCATTAAATACTGTTAAATATAGATACATTGCATAAGCTGTTGAAAAACAAAATTCTTCTTACGTAATGATTAACCGTTAACGTGCTGAATTCAGAAACTATTCAAATATTTTTTTTAAATACCAGGCTAATATTTTTATGCTCACACAAGATTCATCACTTTTTTTACAGTCAAAAGAATTAATTTCGATCGAATCACATTAAATTTTTGATTTGTTCTCTTCACGTACAATTGTAATTGAATGTATATACATTTTCTTTTTAAGAAAATAGAATAGAAAACTGTGTATAAAAAGCACTGCAGACTAGATTATATTTTTAAAAAAATTCTAGAATCAAAATCGAGATTTAACATACTCCTTTAAAATACTTTCTTGAATTCTATGATTCTCTTATTTACTTCTTCATTCAATATTTACGTATTTTAATTACAGAAAAATTTATAAATAAAAAGAGAATCAAATAATAAAATTTAAGTGGAGCATAGCAGCTTATGTAAACTCCATATAGAGTGGTGTGCCGTATTATGAGACCCATGCCAGTAATTGTGTAAAAGGCACTTATTTTTTAATAAAAGATGACAACCACTGCAAATTTTCATTAAATTTTAGCGTAGTACTGTCAGTGGTTGTTCTGAAAAAAAAATTTAACATGCTTTTATGAACTGACAGCATTAACTGTCAAGTTGTCTGCGACTTACCGCTGTAAAGAAAGTTTTGCATAAACAGCACTTTTTTGTTCAGTTCCAGTTTTCTGACTCCTTTTTATTCTGGCTATGCTTTTTTTTTAATTATGAAGCAAGTCATTTTTTAAAAAATATCACCTCAGGGATACTTTGTTAATAACACCATCTCGGTCATGTGATCTAGCAACCCGGTAGAAGAAAATCATAGACGGTGAGATGTCACGAATGAAATAGTCCTCCAAAGCCTTAGTTGAATCAGTGATGGTGATTATCACCTCATCTCAGGAAAATTACGACAGATATCTTTATTTACTTTAAACGTTAGCTGCAAATTCATGCAGTTTTTCGTTCTATGTGTGAAATTGAAGTTCTTGAATGAAAAGAAATAACCCAGATCTAGTTGGTGACTAATAATACTATAACTGGAAATACTAATACTGGAAAGGAAAGAGCAGTCCGCAAAGACGAAATTGAAAGACTGTTGAAGTATCGAAGAAAAAATAGCAGGACTCATAATTAGTCCCAGACCTTAATAGCATTCGATACGCAATTTCATGTAGGCAAACATCACGACAGATGCACCTAAAAATCATGCCATTCCAGGACTTGAAATAAGATTTTGAAGCCTTGCAGAAAATAATGCCGTGATTTTTAATAAGCTGGCGGCAAAAACTATTCCGCACATAGCAAAATCTTTAAAAAATTTCGCTTCAACGGTTAATTACAGTTGCAGTTTTTTTTGCCTGAGCTTAAAAAATAAATCGATAATGCAGTGGTTGGTTGGTTGTGTGATTATGCAACGCTACTCTAGGGCGATCTGCCTAAGGGGGGTGCCTTGGTAGGAGGACTTTCTAACGCGTATTCACGTTACATCTGGAGAAAACCTACCAAATCTCCAGACCGTTAGATCGGCAGCCGCGGGATGGGACCCGAACCCGTGACCTCTACACTTTGGCCATCTACCATTTTCAGTGGCATAATCACTGTGCCATGATGAGGCCGATAATGCAGTGAGAACAAAATCAATATGCTATACTTTTCATGTAACCATTCTACAATTTCGCATGTAACCTTAAAAATACATCTGAGACAAAGTAATAAATTTTTAAACACCCGCAGGGCCGCAAGACTTGTAAATTGCTCCGGCAGTCTGGGCTAAGCTCAGGTGGTTGCCACGACATATTTCGAGCGTTGTTCCATAACGAAACGAGGAATCCCCGCGGTAATCTGAAATCTAAACAAGATATCGCAGACAGAGCAACGCCCTTTAACTTGCACTTGGAGACAGTGGCGTCGAGTGGCAGTGGTGGGGGGATGCACCATGGTGGGGCAGTGGTGGGGGGATTGCACCATGGTGTCTCTAGCAGAGAAGGTGACGACAAAAAAATGCTGGTTTTAAAATTTTCATTTAATTTGGAAAAAAGATCTGATTTGGTGATGAAAAAGTCTTCCGAGATTAGAAATAAGAATAAATAAAATACAAGACATGTTCTGTGCACCTGTAGAAATAAAATGTGTTATTTCATCGGAACTTTTTTTTTCCAGTTTAAAATTTTCAACATTTTTCTCATAAAACAAGAATACAGCAGGTTTTTCTCAACTTATGGGTTGCCATTTCATCTGCAATTTGTTTCACTTTTAAGCAGGGGGGTAACTAAGAACACTTTCTCTTGCTAGGGGGAAGTGTCAGGGGATCTTGGGCAAGGGTTGAGAATAGGGTGCTTGACTAAACTGGGGGTGCAGTAAAGATTGCACACGGCCGTGCTTAAGACAGGGTAGTAATGTACAGCGATGCAGTGCCTGTACATTACTACCCCGCATGCACTGTAAAACATCTTTTTATCTTTATAAATCAGCAGTTATTATAATTTGTGTAGTGTACAAAGAAAAAATATTAAAACCCCAATGCTTTTAAAGATTTTGCTTATTCTTATGTAAAACGAACTTGACTGGCCTGTGTATGTGGAGGAGGGGGCAGGGTGACACGGAATGTGCCCACCAGGTGACATCATGCTTAACGAAGCCACTGCTTGGAGAAGACAGGAATGGAACTAAATTATTTTTAAAATCATTTCAATTTGTTAGAAACTTTTTAATGTTTTAAACATGTGGGACGCATAATCGTTTACTTTTGAGGAACGAGTTTTAGAATTATTTTACGAGGAAAAACTATTGTTGCTTTTGAAAAGGATATATATTATAAATATAAACAAGCTTCTTTTCTGTTTACAAATTAAGTCAATTAAATACACAGTATGCCTACTAAATTCTCCTGTTGCCACTCTCGTAACTTCGGAACGGCTGCTGCTCTATTCATAAAAGTGGTGTAGTAAAAATAGCCATACGCTACCGATTGAGACCGCCTACTGCGCCACCTGGTGAAAAACTGGAGTTAGCATTCCCGTCTCGAAAACGAAACGAGATAGGAAATAAATGTGATCTGCGCAGTTATAGAGCATCGTCAATTTAGCACGAAAAAGACACCTTGGGGGGGCATAATGCGGAGAATAGAACTGTTAAAACTTGCATTTTTGTGATTTCCTACACTGTGACGTCACGAAACTTGAACGAAATTAGAACTGATTGTCTTCCGTACAAAACGGGACATTGAAATGCTGCACAATGGTATCGCTTGTGATCCCCAATCGAAAGGATGTGTGCTGCCGTTGAAGTTCCGTGATGTCAAATTGTAGGAAATCACGAAGAAACAAATGCGCGTTTTGACCTTTTTATTGTCCGCTTCAATGTCCAAAAGGCGTCTTTTCGTACTAAATCAATGATGCTCTACAACTTCGCAAATCACATTTTTACTCTATCTAGTTCCGTTTTCGAAATAGGAATGCTAACTGCGCAGTTTTCCACAAGGTGGCGTCTTAGGCAGTTTCGTTCAATAGCGCTTTGTTACTTTACTATACCTAGATATTCTTGTTATGAATATAGCAGAAGCCATTCCAAAGTTAAGAGGGTGGCAAGGAACTTAGTGGGCATACTGTCTACTTCATCTAATTTTCAAAAAATATCGTGTTTAAATGCGGGGAGAGGTCATTTCTTAAATAAAGATAAATTATGCATCGAACATTTAACCAAAGAGTGCAACACTATAGATTTTGATAATGAGGAGGTGGGGGGGTGGTATGCTGAAAGGGAAAATTTTGAGGTGAAACCTAACAACGAGGTTGCAATCACTGAGTTGAATTAGCAAAATTTCGATTGTTTTTCGGAATTTGAAAGTTTTCAGACATTTCACTAGCAGGCTTTAAGTAAATGCCTTCCATTTATATATCATTATTTCAAAATAATTAATTAACTCAGAAAACAGCAGCAAAGCGTTTTCTCCTCTCGCAAAAGTCTCTATATTGTAATGATATAAACGTCTGTCTCGTCCTGCAAAAAATTGTAAATCTCTGTCTCGTCTTGTCTCGCATACATCCCCATTTGAAAATTATCTACAAAGAAAAGGCAGTATTTTTTTAATGTACAAAGAGATAAAGAGTTATTTTTCTATCAAGAACTCAGAAAACGTTTTACATAATATCAAATAAATCACAAGGCTGACGCATGGAACCTTTCTTCCAGTTTTAAGGAGATTCCATCTTAAAAAGATTTTTGTAAAGAATGAAACTAAAAATCTCTTGAAAAATATATGAAATGAGAAAGTATTTTTATATGCATTTGCAGATGGTATTTTTGAAAAAATAATATTTCAGTATTTTGAAGATGAATAATGCGATGTCAGTTTAACTTTCCTGGTTATAAGCAAGAAATATTCTTAAGAGTACATACAAAACTTTAGAAACTAGCTCGGATGCAAAAGAATACTTTCACATTTCATATAAATTTATTCAAAGAGACGCATGATAAATCTCTTCATCTTAAAAAATAATCTGATGCTGGTTTTCACCAGTAAAATGAAATTGCATTATCAATCTGTATACTTTAATGCAGAATATTTGAGCATTAATAACAAAATTATTTTTATTGTTCACTGCTCGCCTAAATTAATTTTTATTCTCGTTCATGTGCTGGATTCAGTCCAAAACTAATGTAATCAAAATGTCAATGTAACCAACGCCTTTTTTTTTGGGGGGGGGGTTGGGGGGTGTCCTCCTCCCCCCAAAAAGTGCCCCCAAGTGATTTGGGGGCTGCTACTTACAAACTGTTAACTCAAAAGACGCAATATTACCATATATTTGTTATAATCAGTAATTAATTCGTCTTCTACAGATAGATTTGACCATTTATTTTTTTATTTTTTATTTTTCACGAAGTTGAACAGTGTTTATAATTTCAGCTTATATGTTGGCTCATTCGTCTAACGCTCTTTTCGTATGCGCTGTGACTGCTGTAAATATACAATAAATGACACAAAATTCATACATATCATTGCTACGTAGTGTACCAAATATTTTATAGAAAAGGGTTTTTATATGAGGAATAGTAAAAAATAACAGCGACCAAACGAAAGGCAAAATAAATGTTATAACTTTATATAAAATTCTGTCACCAGTAATAAAATCTTATCTGTCTTTTATTAACTGAGAAATATTTACCAGCTCATATTTTAGCGTCGTAGCAAAAGTTAAAATTGAATTCATCAAAAAAAAGAAAACGAATGTTCGAAGAAACAGCAATGTAAGAATACCAGAGTAATTAAAAAGGAAATCGAGGGTGATAACAAAGAAGGTGTAGACAAAGCTTCCATTCTAAAGAAAAAAAATTAAATAAGAAAATGAAGATGTTTCAATTTTATAAGACGTACAGAAGTACATGTTAAAAATAACAATTCAAAAATATTTTTTTTTCTTTTTTAAATAAAGCGGAAACTTTGAGATGATCAATAATAACCGCAAGTCAGAATAAAATACAAACTATTTACAAAAGTTTGAACAAATTGAAAACTTTAAAGAACTATTCCATACAGCTATTACCATTGAAGAAGTCTGTCCTAACACATCATCAATAAAGTTCCACAAAATATGTTGCAACATTATATAGATTTTAAAAAATAGTTTTCAATTCGTGATTCGACCCAAACTGCTGCTGTTAACCCTAGAGCAGTCGATTCACATGCCTCTACTGAACACAAAAAATGTATCTAATACACCTGCTTTAGAGCTATATCTGACTGACCTTTCTCATTTCTTATTACTTTTAATGATTTTTATCCTTCATTCAAATTTCAATTAAATATTATCAGAAGAAATGAACTATTAATATTTAGCTCCATTACGTGTAGCAAAAGTTTTACAGAAAGGTCGAATGAGATCATTTTTGTCTGAATGTTTCTAATTTGGTACTCATGAAAACTGTTTCATAATTTGCAATAGATAAATCTACACAAAAATACAAAAAAAATCTACATCAGAATTCAAAATTTTGACTGTTGATGTCTTTTGTTACCAATTTGAATCAAGCGTAATATAACTCTTATGCATAAACAATCCATTTGCTGGTCTCCTTTAGAATAAACGTTTAATCTCAAAGTATTAAATTAAGGTTAGAAGTACAATCAATCGCATCTCTTAAAGATTAACGATATCTATATAAATAAAATTAGACTTTTGTCTGTACATTTCTTGGAATTCAAAAATTTTGCGATTTCTATCCGTTTCAAGCACCCGGGAATCCCGTGCGACCCTCAAAAAAAAGTTTGTCTGTCTGTTATTCTGTCATTCTGTCATTCTGTCCGTGACGCTTTTTTTGTTTAAGCATCACGTAAAAACGACTTAAGCGAATGATATGAAATTGGGTGTCATGATAGCTGGTCACTCAACTTAAAACATAGGCGTCGAATTTTTAAAAAATTTTGATTAGATTTTCAGATTTTGCGAAAATCGTTTCAAACTGCGTAAATTTGTGTTCAAGCATCACGTAACAACGACTGAAGCGAATGATATGAAATTGAGTGACATGATAGGTGGTCACTCAACTTAAAACGTAGGCGTCGAATTAAAAAAATATCTTGATTAGATTTTGAAATTTTGCGAAAATCATTTCAAACTGCGTAAATTTGTGTTCGCACATCACGTAATAACTGCAAAGGTGAAAAAATGATATTTGGTGAAATGATACGTGGTCACTCACCTTAAACTATAAGCATCTAATTAAAAAAAATCCATCAGATTTCGAGATTTTGTGAAAATCGTTTAAAACTGAGTGAATCTTTGTTCCCGTATTACGTAATAACGACTAAAGCGAATGATATGAAATTTGGTCACATGATAGACGGTTGCTCAACATAAACTATAGGACTCCAAATTTTTAAACATTTTTATTGGATTTTGAGATTTTGTGAAAATTCTCTCAAAATACGTTTGTATTTCTTCAAACATCACGTAATAACGACTAATACGAATGATACGAAATTGAGTGATATGATAGGTAGTTGCTAATCTTAATTTATAGGCGTTGAATTTTAAAAATATTTTGCTTACATTTTGAGATTTTTCGAAAATCGTTTTAAAATGCTGAAAATTTGTTCCAGCATCACGAAATAAAGACAGCAGGGAATGGAACGATTTTGGGTGACATGATAGGTTGTCACTCAACTTAAATTCTAGGCTTCAAATTTTTCAAAAATGTTGATTAAATTTTGAGATTTTGCGAAAATTATTTCAATATTTGTAAATATTCGTTCGCGCATCACATAATTACGACTAATGCGAATGAAATGATATTACTTAGTTACTCTAAAACTTGTAATATTTTAACAATACATGAAAATTATAACTTCGCTTTCTTTACTTTGGCAACATACTACATCCATTCTGTGTACTCCTACAATGCTGACGAAAGTTCTTGCTTTTTGGAAATTTTCATTCACTAACCCGTCGAGGACGGGTACTTCAGCTAGTTACTAATAAACTAAGGAAGTTTGCCTTCGGCTACAATTAGCTAGTGAATAGTATTAATTTATTTTTGAAATTAACTACATACTGCGAAAACAAGGGATCAATCATCATTTATTAGCTTAGTTCTATTTTCTTGTTAACGTACAGTACATTCAAGAGACTCTAAACATTAATCAAACTTTCATTGCTTCATTCTTTGAAGGCTCCTTTAAGGATTAAACATTGAGCTCGGATTGCAAAACTGAAGTAAATTTAAATAAAAATTCCTAGAAAGGTACTTAATTGGAGAAATTCTAGAATTTCAAAAGTATTAAAGTATAATTAAAATAACGTACAGACAAAAAAAGCGTAATCTAGTAAAACTAAAAATTAATTGATATGTATTTCGAAAAAAAGAAATGCGTTTGATGCATTTTCAAAAAAACAACCATCGATAATTTTTTCTTGGAGCATTTGGTATTGCAAAATGTATGGAATAGTTCAGTTTTCAAAAATTTTTCTTCAAAAAACTTTGTAATCATATTCAATGGAAACTTGCAAGCAAAATTCATCCCCTAAATATCAAATGCACAGTGTTCAAGTTGACGAAATACAAAAAAATTGACATTAAAAGAAATTTTAAATGGTAATATGGAAAAATAATATTAATAAATTTTAAGGACAGTTATATTTTGGAAATATTCATGAATTGCCTTAGTTAAAAACAAAATGCCAAAATTACAAAAGTTTTAATTTTTTTTGTTTAAAATTAAGTTTTATTTATTTAAGTTTTATTTATTTTGTTTAAGTTTAAAATTATTTAAATTATAAAAAAAATATTCATCTGTTTATAATCTTTATTTCTTATTCAATCTAATTAATACTTTTTAAAAATAATGTCATACTCATGTTATTTTAAAAATTCACAAGAGTTTATTCCGGAGGAACTGATACTGAGACAGTCTCATTACAGTAAATCTCCAAATGCCGAAATGCTTCCACCAAAATATTTAACTTTTAATCTAGTTTGCACTTTTAAAGTATTTATTTTGAGAATTATTTTATATGTAAACACACACAAAAAAAATCTCTAAAACTGATGGAACAAAAATATCTCCTTTAACGCTTTTTACTTTTAAACCTCTTATAAAGACCTTGAACACATAAAACTTTATATTTTAAATTTTTTGCATGAAAATATTTGTTTTATATTTTATTTTTTTAATGAAAAACCGTTATACCTGTTAAAAGATGCAAGTAATGATTTTCAATTCCTAACGAAAAGCAAACGCAAACTATTGCTGTTTGAGTTTTACTAAAGCACACGGGTGCACCGCACTGAAACGACTATCAATGTAACTCCAAAATCAGTTGGCACCAAATCTTCGGAGAGTCGTGCAGTAATAAGATTTAATCTAATCAAGGTCTTCAGATTTACACCTCAGTATATCAGCGCTTAATAAAAACTAGATAACAGCATTAATATATCACCTGACAATTATCGATTTGAATTTGATGATATTTCCTTTCAAGAAGTATTTTTCTGGATAATAATGATGCAAGTTAAAAAGTGTCATTAGCCAAATGTCGAGGTACAAAGTATTAGAAGTTGCAAAATTTCGCAACTTCTGTTATTTCTTTCTGTTATTTCTGTTATTTTTATGTTAGCACTGTTATTTCTAATATTAAGACAGTTGTATTTCAAGTAATGTAAATCTTATTAATGGTATATAACTTGAGATGCAATAAGCTCCTCCATAAATGAAAATTTAATGAAACATACTTTTATAATTTGTGTACTAAAGGTAAAATATTTTTGTTTGTCTTCTTTAGTGTTATTCCATCAACGTAAACAGTACTAATTAAATGTTCTTTACTTGATAATTTACGAAGCATTTACCCGCAAAAGAGTGAAGATTGGGAAACGAACTGAAAACAAAAATTTCCAATGAAACACAAAGAAAAGGTTTCTATTTAAATTAGTGAATTTTAGCAATGGAGAACACTAAATAAAATAATGATAAACTGTATAAAGTTTAGGATGCAATGTACACATTTTACGTTTGATTAAACAAATCTAACGATTCTTAAATCATCTCAGAAGACAGATATCGACTACGATATCCTTAAATAATTTTAAGGTGGTATGATAAAAGAACTGATACGAATAATAAAATTAAAATTGTACTCGAAATCACATATTGGCGTTTACTGGACCCCGAAACTTTCTTCTTTAAAGCAGGCCATATTATTTCTGATGAAAGTGATTTCACGTTAAAAATAAGAAATAATTTTAAAATTTAAAAGAAAGGTTCCAAAGTAAAAAACAAGTAAATTTTGGAAAGGTTTTATCTATATTTCGGAATCATTTTTAAGTTGCTCTTTGATTTCAGTAAGCAAATATAAACATGTAAATTAAGCATCGATTAGGTGCTTCTACGTAGTGATTATTAAAACTTTTTCCAAGTACTTTATTATAAAAATAAAAAGATTCTTTATCAGCATATTATTAAGTTAAATTTCACGTGGTCATTTTATAGGGGTTTGTAATAACAACATATCACTCACGTGAGATGGATTACTAAAATTGCTGTAAAACTTAGCATATAAGTTTATATTAAACACCACTATCATTGTATTTATAGTATGTTTCCTCCAAAAAAACAGACAGGATTCCAACGAAAGAAAGGGCTATTTAACCTTTGTTATACGAAGAAAAGATACAAAAACAAAAGGCAAAACACCATAAAAAGAGTTTGCCGTATAATAAGCTTATTTCTCTGGATAAGAGGTATAGGCTTCACAAAACGTATCCAATGTAAGCTGATAAATGTAATTATACTGACAGTATCTATCGGTGTTGCGTGTATCTTTGAAGGTAGCATGTTTTATATTATGAAAGACTGGGCACGAGTGTACCTTACATATAAATACTTCAACAAATATGCTGTGTCGACCCTTATAACGGTGTGTTCCAACTCAGCTTTAAGATGGCTTTGCTATCGAAGAAGGAGACAATTTAACCCATATGTGCCTGGATATTTTTGCGACTTTCTTCGATTTTTACTGATAACAGAAATAATAGATAAATTTCTTATGTCAACTTCTTGAACAAGGGATGATTTCTTTTAAAATCATTATGCATAAAAATCGAAATATCAACATCCTACTTGGTCATGTTAAAATATTTTGTAGAGTTGAGGCTCAATACTCATGAATAAAGGCTAGGAAAAATAAATAACATTTTCGACTAATAGCGAAAATGCCGTCCCAAAAAAAAAGGAACGCTAGGCATAAATGGGTTAACTCCTTAGTTCGTAAGCTGCTGATAATATACTCTAGCTCTTTAAAACGATGCAAATTAAAGCATTTCGTCAAGAAATGTTTGTTTTGCTTCATCCTTATTGATATCGGCCTCATTATTCACATCGTAGCTTTCTTACAGAGAGTGAAGCAGGATTACAGTCCTTTTATGATCGTTGCTGTGGTAGTTTGCAGATGGTCTTTTGTAACGGCACCTCTGTCTGTATTTTGGGCTGTCCTATGTATTACTTTAAAGGACATTTTTCAAGATGCAACTAAACATATGCATAGAGATAACACAAAAATGAAGCCTGTATTTCAAACAAACTTACAAAAACATTGAATTTAATGGAAGAAATAATCGACACAATGTCCACCACTCTACTACTAATTTTTGTGTGTAACCTTAATATTTTATTTAGAGAGATTTACTTGATAGTTTTTGTTGGAGAGGATACAACGTTCATACTATCTACGAGAATTGTAACTCTCACCGTGTATTCTATTCATCTTTTTCTTGTATGCAAACATTCTACTTCAGTTATTAATTCCGTGTACCAGTTGAAAATTGCAGTTTTGAATTTACCATCCTACGTGCTTTCCTCGCGAGAAGCCTGGCTTTTCGTATGGCAAGCCAAACATTTCAGTGGATTTAAAATGTTGCACTCTATTGTTATTGACACAAGTCTCCTTCTCATGTGCGTTGGCCTTCTGCTTACCTATGGCATAATGTTTGCAACATTCAGTACTGCAATTAACAAACTGGAACAGAACTAGTAAAGACTATTTTTTTATCTGAAATTGCCAACCTTTATACACTAGAATTCAAACGATCACGAATTATATCACTTAATTAGTCCATTCACTAAAAAAATGTTTTGTTGAATTAACAAAAATTGTGTTAAATCAACAAAATTTTCAGGTAGATATAGCGGCAACAAAACTTTTGTTAAATAAACGATAATTTTTTTACAATAATTTGGTTTTTTCAACAAAACATTTTGTCAGTTTAACCAAACAATTTGGTTAAAATAAACAAATGTTTTAGTTATCCAACCAAACTGTTTGTTTAAATTGTTCATTTGGTTAAAATACACCAAACAGGATAACTTTCAAAACTGGTAACAGAAACAAATATGTATTTCACTACCAACTGCTTTTTAAAATTTGTCTATTCATTAAATGTCCAAAGGTTATTTATGAAATGTTTTTAAGAGTCTAAAATAATTCGATTTTTTAATTCATTTTATTGAAATAGAAAATATAGCTATTAATTAAACGTGATATAAAATCATCCGATGTTACACAGTCTTAGTTTTAGAAGTATCGTGTAAGCACTACCAAGCAGATATTTGTAAAATATTGCACATTATAAGCAAAATAAATATTTTCCCTGTACTATATCGAAAAATTCATCATTGAACACTTATTGTATTGTATGATGCTTAATTATCTGCAACCATATATAAATCCATTAAAATAAGTGTTACAATTCGATTATTTAAATTTATCTGCTATCTTTTATTGCTTTTATATGTAATCTACTTTGTCTATCTATATAAATAAAACTGAATGCATGTGCGTTTGTGTGTGTGTAACTTTTTAGCTTTCATTTTGTTCTGTGTGTATTTTTAAAACCATTTCATGCATTCAAAATTGGTGTTATATATATCTCGGAGATCGTGGCACCTTTTCCAACTTTTTTTTAAATTCAGTTTTTCTATTTTTTATTTTGATTTATTTTGATCTATCTATTTTGAAATAAACAAGATATTGTAGTTCCTATACCTTTATGCACAAACTGGCTGTTTTTTAGTAATTGTTTTTTATTGCGAATGCTTAAATCTGATCATTGTAAGTTCTAAAATGTGCCTCGTTCAAGTTTTTCAAATATACTTTTAATGGTAAAACGCAGGTTTCTTGTTAGAATGTCTAATCGATTTAGATGAATATGTAACAAGAATGAAGAGAAAAATTCTTCCGTTCGTAGACAGAGTCAAGTTCCGTCTCCATAAAATGTAAACAAAATATGTTAAAGTAATATTTTTCCAAACAAAACTACTTCTATGAGTCAACCATTCCATAAATGAATAATCCAAGTCTTCAAGTCTCACCATGGCACAGTGGTTATGCCACTGAAAATGGTAGACGGCCGAAGTGTGAAGGTCCCGGGTTCGGGTCCCATCGCGCGGCTATCGATCTAACGGTCTGGAGTTTTGGTAGATTTTCTCCAGATGTAACGTCGGGGAGGGGGGAACCTACAAGAAGGTGCCATGGTGCCTACAATAAGGGTATGTGCCATGGAGGGTTTGCGTTCGCTGAGGATTTTTTCAGGGGTTACGCTTATCCAATAACAAAAAATGTGGATCCGATGGTGTCCACTATCAAGAGGTTTTTACTAGTTTTCTTCTTTCAGTACTTCTAGCTACTGATATGTAGTTGAAATATTTTAAGGAAACATTCCATTTAGCGATTAATATTGAGGTATTCTATCATATCGCATTTTCAAAACAGTGCCATTAAATTAAATTGCCTAAGTATAAAAATTTTGACCTAGTCTGTATTCAAAATATTACGTTATTTGTAAATGTTATCAAACACTTATACATCAAAACTTTTTCAAACCTTACTTACAATTTTATCAAAACGAACTTGTGTAATACACTTTAAAATTGTTTAGTGAAAAGGTATTGAAACAACTACAAATTTAACTCAACTATGTTTAGATAAAAAGTCATGTCTGTAGTACATTTTTCATCTTAAAAATTTAGATTAACAAATATACATTTTTCTAATTTTAAAAATATATGTTAAATGTCATACCTAAATCTTGAAACGAGCAAACTATTGTTCGATGCCAATTGTACTAAGTTTATTTATTCGTATGTCTCTCTATTGAGAACCAAAATGACATCTCGTAGGCCTGTTTTAGAGCAACATATACGATAATTTTCGTTTCTTACTATTTTTGTCGAATTTCTCTTTCATGCAAATTTTACTTAAACGTAACAAGATTGGGATGATTAATATTTAGTTCCTTAATTTATGTTTAGGGAAAATTTCTCAGCAATATTAAGAAAGATTGATTTAATTTTTATATGAATATTGCTAATGTGATGGGCATTAGAAACTCTTTCATTATTTTGATATATAAATTCAAAATATGAGAAAAATAACGAAATTTCTACAGAGTGCCCTTATTTAAATCTGCAACTGTTGATGTCATTTGTTACCAATTTGAGCCAATCTTAACATAACTCTTAGTCACACATAATTAAAAGGTCTTTTACTAGAAACGTTTAATCTCAAAATAATAAATTCAGGTTAACAGCACAATCAATCAGCTTTTTTACAAGATTAATTGTATTACAAATAAACTAAGGATGTTTCTTCTTGGCTAAAACTAACTGCTTAATATTATTAGTTTATTTGTAAACCTAACTACACAATTCTAAAATAAGAAATCCAGTACCGATCTTAAGCTTTGCGCCACCTACGTATAAATTAAAATTGGCCGCCCTTATTTTACAAATCTTATGCTTTAATTTTTTATCGCCGCCGTTCAACATTGGCCATCCATTTGTCTGTGCATCATTTTGCCCCCCACTAGGATCAACACTCAGGGAATCATTATTCAAAAGTTTAACTCAATATCGCTTTTCAGCATGTATTTTTTAATCATATATACAATACATTCAAGACAATCATATACAATAATCAAACTTTTATGGCTTGATTTTTCTTCAAGAATCCTTTGAAGATGAAACTGGAAGCTTGGATTCCAGTTTTATTGATTCAGTTGTTAAGAACTTTTCGACCAGAAACTTCGAAATATATTCAATTGAAACTTGCAAGTTTATATTTACAAAAATGCAAAATTAACCTTCAAAAGAATTTTAAAGTGGAATAATCGCATCGAGAAAGAGCAATGCTAAATTTTAATGTTATTAACGTTTTAAATTTATGAATTATCGCAAAGTCGAGACATCGAAATAAGAATAGTCTTCTTAAATAGGAAAGAATTAAACATGTTTTTCTATTTATTTACATGCTTTTAGAACTTCTTATTTAATTCATTAAATTATTTATAGAAGTAAAGTCACTGTGATATAATATGAAAAATTCTCAAAGGAAATTTCACTGGGATTAAATACTTTGTCATTAAAGAGATATCCAATCAAATGCACAAAATTCTTCTTGCAAAAATTTTACTTTTAAGCTAGTTTGCACTTTTTAAGTTTGAGTTCGAAAATTGTTCTGCAAGTAAAAATATTCTCAAAATTTCTAGAATAATTATATCTTCTGTAAAGCTTTTCATTTTTAAACTTTCTTATAAAGACACTAGAAATGCAAAAAGGAAAAGTTTATTTTAAATGAGTTGGCACAAAAATATTTGTTTATTTTACAACTCTAACTTTGTCTTCTACATTTTGAGGGAAAACAGGAATACGTGTTAATTTTAGAAATAATTTCTATTAACATTGAGATATTCCCACATACGCATTTCCAAGCAAAGCTAAACAAACTAAACGTCAAACTAAAATTTTGACGTTGGAACAAATTTGTACTCGAAATATTAAGTTGCTTAGAAATGCAAACAAACATCAAAAGAGCAAAAAAAGGTCCATCCCGCAATTTCAAAATACGCAAAATAAATATATGCAAAATATTTTTAAACTACTTATTAAGATACATTCAAACACATAAAACTTTATTTTAAATTGAGATTTTGTGAAAACATCGTCTTTTTTAGTTTATCTTTCACTTTTAAACATTTAAGTAAATAAAAATGCATCGCATAGTTTTAAGTAACACTATTACAATATTCTGTAGATTTAAAAAACGATTTCCAGTTCTTGATTCGAGGCAAACTGTTGTTTAAGGCCAATTTCACAATGCCAGTTCATTCTCATGTTTCTTACTGAGGACAAAAATGACATCTGGTACACTTGATTTAGAGCTGGACATGCCATTAGTTTGCTATTTTTTATAATTTTTAGTGAGTTTCTCTTTCGTGAAAATTTTATTTAAATATCGCCTCAAGAAAGTGTAGATTATTATTTAGTTACTTGACAAATGATTAACGAAAATTTCTCGGCAAGGTCAAGCAAGATTGATTTAATTTTTATCTGAATTTTACTGATGTGACAGATATTGAAAACTGTTTTATAATTTGCTATTGCTACAAACTTACACAAATTACTTCCTGGCATTTTTTACTCTTTTCATATTTCAACTTTTCATTTATTTTTGAATTAACCTTTATTATTCATTTTTTTCTTCATTCTTTTTTCTCTTTTCCTTTTTTAAATTTTTGAAAAAAAAAAATGTTTTCTTCAAAATAGCTCTCAGTATTTATTTCTGTTCAATACTTGTCAGGTTCACCAGTTTACATAAACATATATATACACAACCTGTTCATTAGAAAAAAAAATCCCGATAAATAAATATCCAGCTACCGTTCCTTTCACCCATTTGTGATTTCAGTTATAGTTATTCAGAGGTATGCCTACGCGACTGATATTGTTTAAGCCTTAAATGCATGTCGGTGAAGATCTGCATCGTATGCCGGATCAAAAAGTATTAGACTACAAGCCAAATTTCTTGTGTCCACTGCACAAATAAAATTAGTTTTCAATAATAAATGATTCATGTCGTGAATTTATAAAGAGAAATCACATATTTCTTCCAAAACTGCTTGTTTTGTTTTTGAAAAGTTAGTTAGTTATTGACAAAACTGATATAGGTAATTTAATTTACACATGTAGCTGTCAGTGTTACCGTGTTATCAGCAGAAAACGTGTTTAAAATTCATGCTTTTAAAGGTTAAAACAATAGAGCTTTCACACTTACGATTACTGAAAACTTCTGAAATTTTACAATGGCAACAACCATTTTTTTCAGCGAAAGTTGATCAGCGCATTGGAAAACCATAAATGGAGTTGAAACCATGCATATATGATAAAAATTGGGAGTAAAACCATTGCAAAGAACAATATTGAAAAAAAAGCCATTAAATAGAGGAATTCCATTCATACAGTTCGCATTAACTCACTTGAACAGACAGTAGGAATGGCACAATAATAATAGGGCACTTGAAAACTTTTAATTCCAATAACGATAACTTCATTTATTAAAATATAATTTTCTTCATCTGTGAATTTGATTAATCACTTAAACATAAAATGAAGAGCAATTTTCTTTATTAAATTTAAATGTAATCATAGTACGGTTAAAAAAGTACCAAAAAATTGCACACGGACAACTCTAAGGAAAAAAACACTTTTTCAAGAGAGAGTTCGAGACAAAACAGCTCAGAAACACGTCATTTTAACCACTCTTTCACTATAAAATACATACTAAAAGGGATACATTTCCGAAGAGAATTACAGATTAGCACGAATCGTAAGCGCATTTATAATATTTTTAAAACTATGTTCTCCGCAATTTGAAATAGATTTAAATGTGAAAGAGCAGACAAAAAAGAATTAAAATTTTTTTTTTTTTTAGATTCCTATGTTTTGTTTCGTGTTTCTCTCTCTTCAGTGTTTGTCTACACAAGAACATCCTTTTTGTGACTTTATGTGGCATTTAGCATAATGCTTATATAACGCACAAAAGGTTCGGGAAAGCGCAAATAGTATTAAATTATATAATGACTCTACAATATCGTCAAAATCGATAGAAATTCTTTAAAATGTTTGTTTCTCAAATTTTGCTTGCGCCAAATTAACACTCACGCTGTCCGTACTGATGAAAAGTAAGGTTTATAGATTTGAATGTTTTAAGCAAATTTAATTTCTATAGTTTTTAAATGCCGATGCCATTGTTATGGATTGTCTTTGAATACCCTCTTTTAACTGTAAAAGATTTCCAATCACATTTTTTAATAGTTAAACATGTTTTAAAACTGAAAACAGACACAAAACTATATCTAACTCCCTATAACATTTTGAAAACTGTCTGCTATCTAAATGCCAATCTTCTATTCATTAAATTGAGTTCTTTTAAAACTGAGTATGCTCTTTAGAGATGATAAAGTACCTCAAAGTTAAGATTCATTTGATCTAAATAGAAAATAAAGCCATTAACTAAACAGGACAAAAAGGAATCAGATCTTATAAAGATTTAGTTTCATAAGTACCATGTTAATACGATCGAGAAAATATTTATGAAATGTTGCAGAGTATGAACAAAATTTGTTTTTTTTTTCTGTACTATTCTGAAACATGTTTGAACAGCTAGAAACATGCATAAAATTATTAAAATAAGTGTTATTTCATTATTTAAATTTATCTGCTATCTTTGAATGTTTATATGAAATTTACAATTTAAGTACTTTTTTATAAACTCAAAACTGATGTTAAATACTGATTTCATTTACATATTACTGCAAGTTCTCTAATTTGCTTTCACTGCTCAAACTACTTCTCTCGGTTGCTAAAGATCAAAGATTTTTTAAAGATCTTTTTCTTATAGTTTGGTATTGCTTTTCATGTAAAATAATTATATTCTTCAAAGAAAATTCCTTGTAAAACTTTTGCTGAATAAGATTTGATTATTCACACAGACTTTAGCTTCGTATCTCATTTTCATAGTAAATTCTTGATTTCTGCCTTGTTTCCGAACATTAGCCTAGAGCATATAAAAGACGAACGAAAGCAAATTAGTGTCATGCTGAAACTATTTTCGACATCTTTAGATTTAAGAGAACTGTTGTGGAACAAAATTTATTTACTAAGAAAATATTTAAAAAACAACTTTTTTAACTTCATATATATATGTATATATAGAGAGTGTATCACAATGCCCTCCCAGGTTTGGAAAGCTTATAAAAAATATATATTGCCAATCCAGAAACAAAGTTGAGTTTATTGGAGAAAGAAATGTTACAAGTTTTATTTCACAAAAGTCCAATATGTGAACTTTTCTTGACAGCGACGGGTTAATGCAATTTTGTCGGGGCTGGCGGTGGGGGACTAGATTTGTCGGTGGGGCGGTAAGTTAGAAGATTGGCATATACATCCATTTTATAGAAGTAAAATAGGATCGTTTATATTAATTTATTTTTTCTCAATTGGGGCGGTCGATACTCTGTCCCCCAACCTCACCCCCATAATCCGTCCTTGTTTCGTGATGCTGGTGATTCGACAAACTGCGAGTTTGTTTTAGATCTTTTGTGTAGCCAGTACTGTACTACTGTTTTGACTGATTTCGGGTTTTCACTGTAACATATATATATATATATATATATATATATATAGGGTGTATCACATTGCCCTCCCAGGTATGGAAAGCTTATAAAAAATATATATTGCCAATACAAAAACAAAGTTATGTTACAAGTTTTAAGCAAGTTAAAGAAATGTTACAAATTTTATTTCACATAAGTCCACTATGTGAACCTTTCTTGACAGCAACGGATTAATGCAATTTTGTCGGGGTATGTTTTAGATCTTTTGTGTAGGCAGTACTGTACATCTAGAAACAGACAGGATACAAAAAGAGGAGTGAGATCGGCAGTATCTGCATTCCAAAAATCCTCCAATTAATTATTAAATCTAGTCATACTTTTTACTGTATAATTGAAAATTGTAAAGTACATTGGAAAACTTGATGTGAAAATCACAGAACTTTATTCTCATAGCAGAAAAAAATAATCAATCACATTATCCATAAAAAGAAAAAGACTTTATTTTTCTCTGCCAGTGTTTAAGTTTAAAATAAAAACTGCGATTTTATTTTCTACCATAAGACATGCGCCTGATTTCCAAACTGTTTTTTAAACACAAGATTTTTTCTAATAGCAAAGAAATGGATAATCTAAAACTATGCTTTTTTCAGTTATTAGAAAAATAGTACATCGTAAGAAGAACTACATCGTAATCACACATAATACAGTTTCAATTAAGCACCTGTGGTAAAATTCCTGGATTGTCTCTTGCTGTATTTAATTGAACCCATTATAAACTTACTCTAGATTAAATTTGAAGTGAAAATTTGTACTCATGAGGACCACTGTAAACCTATATTGAAGGGTTGGTTCTATAAGATGTCTGCTGTTCCAAATAAATAGAATAGGCATTTCAATCTTCTGTTGTTGTTTCTTATGTCTTCTGGCAACCTCGAAGCTATGCCAGATCTTCCATAGCGGACGGCGATAGGCGAAAAGGGACGGCTTCCATTTTAATGGGCCCCAGTGAAGGGAGATCAGATTTAGCTTTGGGTCTCCTAATTTTGAACCAATTCCAGATGATAGACCCAGCACCTGAAATCGGCACCCAACGATGTATCGTTTGAACATGCTGGGACAGTAGAACTACGAAAACAGTTTGCGTGCACCCGCTTTCATTACCGTACACGGTTCCACAGCTACCCAGGCGAGAGAGGTTTTCACCTTCCCAAACACTGGCCGCTTCACTTTCCGAGTACTTAAGGGAACGGAGCTTAGCGACTCGGTCACTGCGGTAAACATTAAATCTTTCAGGAGTTTATTTATTTAAACTTATTATTTATTTAATGTAGAAAGATTGATGTTTTAATCAGAGAGATTCGTTCTTATAGCAGAAGAAAAAGCAACGACATCTTCCATAAGAAGAAAAATACTATTTTTCTCTGCCAGTGTTTCATTTTTTTTAAAGCTGTCATTTTACTTTGTTCAATTTGCATGCGCCATATTTCTAAACTTTTTTTTTAAATCAAAATTTCTTCTAATACCAAAGAAATGGATATCCCGTGAATAATCTAAGTATTGTAACTATTTCCTTATATTTAAATGTAATACTTGAATCACTATTGCAAATGAGTGCAACAGTAGCACTGTCGATCTGTACTCAGCTCCCATAAGAACACCAAAACTGAAACAACGCCGACCGAGCTTGTACCGCATACTAGAGTGTGACAATTTTTCTCCCCCAGGCTGCTACAGTACCGTGTACGCTAAAATGTTTTTTAAACACGAGAATTTTTCTAATAGCAAAAAAAATGAATTATGTACAACTATCCTTTTTTTATTTACTAGAAATTTCCTAATAGAACTACATCGTAATCACACACAATACAATATCAACTGTGCACCTGTGGTAGAATTCCTGTATAGCCTCTTGCTGTATTTAATTGAACCCACTAAAACTTATTCTGGATTCAATTTGAAGTGCAAGTTTGTACTCTGAGAAGCACTGGAAACCTATATTGAGGAATCGGTTCTATAAGATGTCTGCTGTTCCAAATAAACAGAATCGGCATTTCAACCTCCTGTTGTTGTTTCTTATGTCTTCTGGCAACCTGGAAGCTATGCCAGATCTTCCATAGAGGACAGCGGTAGGCGAAAGGGGATGGCTTCCATTTTAATGGGCCCCGGTGAGAGGAGGTCGGATTTTGCTTGGGGTCTCCTAATTTTGAACCAATCCCAGATGATAGACCCAGCACCTGAAATCGGCACCCAAAGATGTTTCGTTTGAACATGCTGGGACAACAGAACCGCGAAAAGATTTTACGTGCACCCGCTTTCATTACCGTACACGGTTCCACAGCTACCCAGGTGAGAGAGGTTTTTACTATCCCAAACACTGACCAAGTCGATGCTGCTTTACGTTCCGTGTTCTTATGGGAACGGAGCTTAGTGACTAGGCCACTGCGGGAAACATTTCAATCTTTCAAGAGTTTATTTATTTAAACTAATTATTTATTTAAAGTAGAAAGGTTTATGTTAAAATCAAAGAGATTCCTTCTTATAGCAGGGGGGGAAAAGCAACGATATCATCCATAAAAAGAAAAATATTATTTTTCTCTGCCAGTGTTTATTTTTTTTTTTAAAAAGCTGCCATTTTACTTTCTTCAATAGGCATGCGCCTTGTTTCCCAAACATGTATTGCGAGGATCAAAGGATTTGCCCATTTAAGTGCTGGTCTCTCATCTGAAATTGGCTAAAAATTTGAAAACCCTAAGCTCAGTTGGCCTTCGTCCCACTGGGGCTCAATAAATTGAAAACGTCTTATTTACCCCATAGCAGTTCTGTATGAAATATCCGCACTTTAAAAACAACAACAGCTTCTGCTAATGATCTTCAAAACGCATGTGAATCATAGATACCCAGCAGAATAATAGTTTAATTGTGTGTTATTTAATACAACGGAAAATTCCTAGATTTAATTTCTGGTAAAGATATATTTTATAGCATATTTCCAACGTCAGCAATGATAGTTTCGATTACCTCAGTATTATAGCTCGGAAAATTCAGGATATAATATAATAGGCAAGAACACACCACGTATCTCCTATCAAAAATCCTTCGATTTCAATAGAGAAGAGTACAAAAATTAATATTTTACTCAAGAAGGCTTATAAAAGATCATCATGCATTCTATAAAAATCAATGAGAAGTTGCAAATCTTGTAAACCTTACAACCTCAAGGGTCCGTCCGGTTTTAAAATTTAAAATCTTTCCTACACTAGAACTGGAACAATGCCGGAAATTTAAGCACGAAAGTTACACTTAAGTAAAATCTTAGGAAGTTCGATTTTGTATTCTATAGAAAAGGCACTGTAACATTTCAAAGAATAGAAAAGAAATCTAAAAATTGATGGCTTTATATCGAAACATGAAAAAGTTGTATGGTTTATATATATATATATATATATATATATATATATACAGGGTATCCCAAATTTTGTGATCTAAGATTTTATTCTTTAAATATTGATCATAGACGGATACAATAGATTACAAAGTTAAGTAAAAACAGAGGCAGAATTTCATTGACCTGACAGGGTAGCTCAGAGGAACTAATTGAAATGTCAATACAATAAAACAAAATCGCAAATACGCTCATAGAAATTTAATTATTTCGGGTAGGTTATAAATACTTCTCTCGCGGAAACACTCACAAGTTGGCATGCGTGATATAAGCTAAAACTCAAATTTAAACAGAGTTATTTGGTTTTTTTCAGACGGAGAAACTCTAACAGTACTTGGGATAAATTAAAGCATTTCTTAAAATATAATCTAACCTTGATATTTCTGCAAAAATAAAAATCAGCACAAAATCGGTATCAACATACATAAACACAGCGTATTTATCGACCAGAAGGAAACAAATAATACAAAGAACAGTAATTTTAAACCCAATTCAAACTAAGAAGAGCAGATTTGTATAATGTGGCAAACATAAGCAAGCAAATTAATTATTCAAGATATAAGTCCTTTTTTCCAGGAAAGCGTTCATTAGCATAAGTTCATTCAATCAAGCAGTGGCGGACCGAGCACAACTGGCGCCCGTGGCAACATACCTTTTTGACGCCCTCCATGCTATTTTTTGTCAAGTTTTCTTTGTCTCAGAGACGATTTGACGCCCCTCTGCAATAAACTTAAATTCTCTTCTCTCAAAGATCCTATTTCTACGGAGAGCCGTTGGGGCGTTTATTATATTGCTAGTGAATTTTTATTTTCGGCTATATTGGTGACACCAGATGAGTTCTCAAAGCTAGGCTCAAACAAAACTATGAGCATGAGCTTTCTAAATCCTCTATTGCCTCACATTGTCGGAATTCTAATAAACTACTCAAAAAATTCAAACAAACTAGAAAATACAAAAATATAAGTACTGTCATAAGAAATTAGGCCATCTACTGAAAAATATTGTCAATATCAAGAAATATGCCGAAAATTCAAGCAAGAAACAAATAAATAAATGATGTAAAATCATTTAATGTTTTCTTTAATTATTAATCATTTACTTAATTTTTCTGTAACTTAGTACTTCTAGCCGCTATAAGTCAGTTTCAATATTTTAGATGCCATTTCTTAAATATTTCAGCACTTAACATTGAGGTATTCTTGCACATCACATCTCCAAGCAAATGCCACAAAATTTACATATCTAAATATTTAACTTTTGAGCTATTTTATTCAAAATATGAGGTTATTTGCAAATGCAATCAAACATTAAAAGAACAAAAACTTTCAACCCTTAATTACAAAATATACAAACCAAACTTATGCAAAATATTTTAAAATTATGCTTTATGTTGCAGTAAAACAAACACAACTTTATTCTAAATGAGTTTGTATGGGAACATTCTCTTTTTTCCCCTTTTTTTAGTTAATTGTCCAGTTTCAAAAATTTAACCAAAAAAAAATATATATATATATATGTATGTATGTATGTTTATGAATTATGCATACATTTTTTAAAGAACGCTTACACAACACTGTATAAAGAACTTGTTTCAATTCCTGACGTGGCAAGAACTGCAATCTACCAAGCACCAAAATGGCATCTTGTACACCATTTTTTAGAGTTGCATCTGGTAATACTTTGCCATTTATTATTCCTTTTAAAGCTAATTCTTAGTATAAATTTTACTTAAACATTATCAGATGAAAGCGAAGATTAATACTTAATCATCTGATTTATGTTTACCGGAAATTCCTGATCAAGGTCAAACAAAATTGGCTTAAGTTTTTCTAAAAAGTTACTAATATACGAGACATTGAAAATTGTTTCATAAATAGCTGTAGCTACGAATAGAAATACAAATTTCTACCTAGCATCTACATTCAGAATTCCAACAAATGATGCCATTTGCCACCAATTAAAATCAAGCTTAACATAATTTTAGTTATATATAATTCATATGAAAGATTATTTAGAATAAAAAACGTTCAATATCAACATACTTAGTTTTGATTAACGATATTACAAAAATGACATAAAGAAGTTAACTTTCCGCTACAATTAGCAGCTCAATGAGTATTTTTTTATGTAACTTCATACCTTCATAGTTCTACAAGAAAGGATCGATCAAGATTTAGTGTGTTAGCTCTGAAGGCCCTCACAGCTATAGCTTTTTTAAACACATCCATTCAAGAAAACTATAAATATTAATCAACCGTTCATCATATGATTTTTTTTCAAGGTTCCTATGAGGAAAAAATTGTAAGCCTCTATAAGAAAACTAAGTAAATTTTAAACAAAATTGGATAAATGTGTTTAACTTTAATTAACTTGAGAAGTATTTAAGAATAAGTGAAGTAAAAGAAAGAAAAAATCCACGCAATGTTTTCTAGACACATTTGGTATTACTTCTAACAATACACACGATTAGGATACCTTCCAGGAAGACATCCATCAACAAATGCTTATAAGGCATATAGTACTGGATGGATGAGTGTGAATAATATTTTAAGAAACTGTTCTTCAAATTATTGCACAGTCATATGCATTGGAAACTTGCAAGCCATTTTTATTTCCCACATATCGAATCAAAGGTGTTTACGGTGAAATAATACTCAAAATCAGTCTTAAAAATTAAATTTAAAAGAGAATGGTAATACTGAAAATACAGAAGTAAAAAAAATTGTTTTTCCTTTATTATTAAATAAAATTCCATTCGATATTACAACTGTATTGAACATTTCAGATACATTAAGTAAAATGGAATATTTAAAGTTCCTGTAAAGCTTAAATATCTGAATTAAGTTTACAATAAACGATACTTTCATTACTCTATTTCTACAATGTTTTCTCTGAAGGAAGGGACACAACACCAACGAAAGAATGAACTATTTAACTTTTCTCATACGAAGAAGAGATATAAAAACACGAAGAAGAGATATAAGAAAAATTCTGTGAATAAGATTTGCCTTCTAATAAGTTTATATCTGTGGTTCAGTGGAATCGGCTTCACAAAACCTATCCGATGTAAGCTTAAAAGTGTGGTGACGTTTATGATATCTATCGGCTTTGTGGTCATCTTCGAAGGTAGCACGTATTATGTTATGAGAGGCTGGGCGACAATATTCCTTACATACAAATACTTCAACAAGTATGCAGTGTCGACTCTAATAACGGTGTGTACCAATTTAGCTTTACGATATCTTTGCTATCGAAGAAGAAGGAAATTCAACTCCCTAATTCGCAACCTGTTGAGAATACACGCTGGCTCTTTAAAAAAATGCAAACTAAGGCATTTTGCTAAAAAATGTTTGTTCTGCTTTATCCTCATTGATGTCGGCCGCATTATTAGCATCGTAGTTTATTTCTTGAGAGAAAGGTCTCTCGACAGTAATTTTTACTTAGCTACTGTAGCAGTTTGTAGATGGTCTTTTGCTGCAGGAGCTATTTCTGCATTTTGGGTCGCTCTTTGTATTGCTTTAAAAGATATTTTTCGAGGCACAATTAAAAATATACAGAGAGGTGATAGCGCAAAATTGAAAATAGTATTTCAAACACTCCACGAGTTATTTAACGTGATGGAAATCATGGGTGACACAATGTCCACTATTCTGCTTCTATCTTTTGTGTGCAACCTTAATGTTTTATTTAGGGAGATGTACATGATGGTTTATGTATCGATTAGTATTGGGAATACATCGTTCAGGTTAACGAGAATTATAAGTATCAGCTTACCATCCATTTACGTTTTTCTTGTATGCAAACTTTCTACTTCTGTCATTAATTGTGTGCACGAGCTGAAAATTGAACTTTTGAATTTACCATCCGACGTGCTTTCCTCGCGAGACGCTTGGCTTCTCGGAAGGCGGGCTAAGCATTTCACGGGATTTAAAATACTACATTCCCTTGTTATTGACTCAAGCCTCGTTCTCACATCACTGGGCCTTCTGCTCACCTACGGTATAATGTTTGCAACATTCAGCAACACACAGTAAACGAAAACTCAAAAACTGGAGAATTTTGAAGTATGATTTCTTTTGTTGGCTTTATTTTGTTTTTGCTGTTACACAAAAGAATATCTGAATGTAATTGTAATATCCTACTTTGAATTTGTGAATATTTTTCTCTTTCTTTTTTTTCGAAATTCATATAGATGAAAAGAATTTGTAGGACCTTTTAAAGTGTCTTGACAGTCTTCTTTGGGTGATTAAACTCTTCACGACTGAAAGAGTGATTGAGAATTAGGTTTTTTTCCCGAAAAGTTATTCTACTGGTCGTTCTTAAGTGTAATAGGTTTTTTTAGACACAATTGTGAGATTGCTCTTAGAGATTCGAGATTTTTGACGGGTCTGAAAAAGTTTAACGCAATGGAGACAAATCATACACATAGCTACTTAACGCAGTGGACGATTATCATATACATAGCTACTTAACGCAGTAGAGACAAATCATACATATAGCTACTTAAAGCAGTGGACACAAATCATACACATACCTACTTAACGCAGTGGAGACAAATCATACACATAGTAGAGATGAGACGGGCTCAGCCCGAGCCCGAAAGCCCGAGCGCGAGCCGTGCCCGAACCGGGCTCGGGCTCTGTAATTCACAATTGCGTTCGGGCTCGGGCGGGCTCGGGCTCGTGAAAAATTTCTATTTTATTGAACAATCCTTGAAACAGATTTTTAAAAAGTGATTCATATGAAAAATCAAAGTACTTATAAAAAAAAAAATCTGGAGTGACTCCACTCGGCTTTCCGAACACTTACGATTAAGATCATTAGCAAGTATTTAAATAAATTTTAATCGATGAATAATTCAAACATATATGCCCAATTGAAACTCAATCGAATGCACCGTTTAAACGCTTGCGCACTTTCAAGAATTTCTCCCCATATACCATTATGCTATACTATAAAAGAAATCTTTGTCGTAGCCCTGTAGAAAAACTATAAGTCCTATACACACCAAAATCAATACCGGTCTTAAGATGGTTATTTATAACATATATACCCAATTTGAGCTCAATCGAATGTACCGTTTAAACGCAAGTGCACTTTCAAGAAATCCCCCCCCCCCCCAAATAAGCATAATGTAAAAGAAATCTTTGTCGTAGCCCTGTAGAAAAACTATAAGTCGTACACACACCAAAATCCATACCGGTCTTGCGACGGTGGTTTATGACATATATACCCAGTTTGAGCTCAATCAAATGCCCCGTTTAGGAGCTATCGTGTTCACTCACATACACACAAACACATATACACACACACATACATACATACATACATCTCATAAAAATAGCATAAATGAATTCAGAAGATCTCAAAACGTGTAAATACACCAAAATCTCGAAGTCGAATTTTTCATGATTACAATACTTTCCTTACATGGTACATGTTCGGAAAGTAAAAATAGCGGCACGGGTGCCTGGAAGGCGCGTGAAGATCTTTGAGTATTTCAGAACGGCGGCTTATATTGCTTAGTTAGTCTGGAGATCCGACATTATTTCATAAACATAGATATAAAGAATTAGAAAGTGCATTAAAAATTTCCAACTATATTTGTCTTTAATTTGTACAAATTAATTCGCAAAATTTATTGTATTCTATCAAAGAATTACTTCTTTGAATTTTGTTGAATTTTATTTATCTTCAGCTGAAATTTCGGGCTCGGGCGGGCTCGGGCTCCGACTTAAATAATATTGTTCGGGCTCGGGCGGGCTCGGATTAAAAGTCTTCGGGCTCGGCGGGCTCGGGCTTCAAAAAATGAGCCCGAACTCATCTCTAACACATAGCTACTTAACGCAGTGGACACAAATCATACACATAGCTACTTCACGCAGTGGACATAAATCACACACATAGCTGGCGAGTACGCTGTTTCTGGGTTTTTCTTAAGATGAATGAAAAAAAAAATATAAATGAAATAAAACGAGCTGAATTGTTTAAAAGATAAAATTTTAAAAATTGTTACGCACAAATGCGTAACAGTATTTTGGATATCAAACTTTTATGTGAGTTTCAATGAACAGTTTTTTTGAACAGAAATGGTTCAACATTTCACTATAA
Source organism: Cheiracanthium punctorium (assembly GCA_038373885.1). NCBI lineage: Eukaryota > Metazoa > Arthropoda > Arachnida > Araneae > Cheiracanthiidae > Cheiracanthium > Cheiracanthium punctorium. The sequence continues at coordinate 1,742,454 of JAWZYV010011853.1, forward strand.
AATTTTGCTCAATTAGCTTCAATCTTTCTTTGAAGAAACATTTTTGGTATCATTAATCAGTTTAAGAAAGTAAGAAGAATAAACCTAATAGTTGCCTTCATGACTCAGCTAGCAGAATCCCAAATAGAATGTTTTTCTTCTCTAAATGTAATTAATCACTAAAACATTACATGAAGTGTAATTTTGTTTATTAAATTTATATAAATATACCTATAATCCAGTCCGTTCTTGCATTGCACTTTAGAAAAGGTCAAGTTGAAAACTTTCATTTTCCATGGACAACTACATGGATAACTCCGAAAGGAAGAAAAAAAGGACATCAAACAGAAAAAAATAAGAAAACCCCATATTTTGAGGGGGGAGTTCAAGAAGACAAATTTCTAAAAACTTTATTTTAAAGATTCCTTAACGATAAAAAACATTTTGAAAGGGATAAATTTTCAAAAGTGTGGAATGGCACGAATTGTGAGTACATTTAGAATATTTTTATAACCAAGTTTTCCGAAATTTTAAATAGTTTTATGCGGGAAAGAGCGGATCAAAAAAGAAATTTCAAGGAATTCTCAGATTTCTGAATCTTGTTTCATGTTCTCTGTTTTCAATGTATGTCTTCAGAATAAAATCGTTTTCGTGATTATTTTTTTATGTATTTGCCTGTAAATATGGCATTTAGTATAAAAATTATAAAATTCATACAAAATTTTGAAAAAGCACGTATACTATTAAAATGAATCACTTTGTCACACTTTGAACAAAATTTATAGAAAATTATTGTTTCTAAATTTTACAAACGTGCAGTTAATACTCGCACGCTTTTACTAATGAAAAATAAGACTCATAGAATGAATGTTTTAAGCTAATTTAAATGATGTGTATGTTAAATACTGACACCGTAGTCATTCCTGTCTTGAAACACACCCTTTTAGCTATTAAAGAATTGTATTAAAGTATTTTGAAATTTAAAAAAAAAACTGAAAAATGGAAACAGACACAAATATATATTAACTTTCAATAGTACTTTGATAACTGTCCACTTACTAAATTTTAAGCTGTTCTTCATAAAAAAAAATTATTTAAAACGTGGAACGCTTTTATATACAGCAATGAAAAAGTACTTGAAATTTAAGATTAATTTTATCTAAATAAAAAATAACGCTACCAATTGTACATGGCATTACGTTATTACATGTTATACAGATTTAGTTTCATAAGTATGATGTCAACACACCCAAGAAAATATTTATTAAATGTTGCATATTGTAAACGAAAATAATGTTATTTCTGTACTATATTGAACAATTCTGTATTGAACAATTATTGTGTAGAATAATGCTTAATTATCTATAATCATGCATAAAATTATTAAAATAAGTATTAATATTTGATTATTTAAATTTATCTGCAAACTTTTATTGTTTTTCTAATGTAATCTACTTTGTCTATCTATATAAATAAAAAGGAATGTATGTGCGTGTGTATATATATATGTGTGTTCATTGTTCATCGTTCATTCCTAAACGTCTTGAATGATCGGTTTGAAATTTCGTACTTGTATACAAATAAACATAGGGAGAAAAAAAACATAAGCTACTTTAGAAATCTGAATATTCTCCCTTTCCCCATTTTTCAGCGATTTTTGGCTGTTTTCAGCTCTAGGATTGACGTGATTTTGATGTGACGAGTTAAAAAATGCTTTAGAAATATGACTATGGCTGCAAGTTGTGACATAAAAATATCGCATGCAATGTAGCTAAAACGATATAATTTTTAAAGCACCAGTTAGTAAATGCTCTATTTATTAGCACTAGAGTGCTTTCAGATCTTCTTTTTTTTATGTGTTTGTGTGTCTATGTGAGTTGTAGACACCAAATCACTTTCCAAACAGCATTCGTAAAGGTAAGTATAGTTAAAACATGCCTGATGAAGATTATAAAACAGCTTTAGTAAGCTCTTTGTAATATACATTTCGATTCCATAAAATGTGTTTTATGAAACAAGAGAGACAAATACAGCAAGTTCATGGGTAATGATGCACTTTCTGCGACAAATTTGGCACGCTCATAGATAAGGATTCGATTTCCAACATAATGGAACTATAAAGACAAATAGGGCTCATGCATACGCTTTTAACATATAACACATTAATGAAATGCGTACTTAAAAGTTTATTAAGTGTTTCAGATTTTTTAAACATATTTTTTATATTTTTTCTCGGAGTGTAAGAAAACCAGTTTCAGAGACATGCAAGACGAACAAAAGAAAATTTTTGGAATTCCAAAACAATCTCCGACATCATTAGATCTAGACGTACTATTGTGCAATAAAATTGATACAACTACGAAAATATTTCGAAGAAAATTATTTATATATATATATATATTCAGTTCACTATAAAATTGTACTTACCCTTTATGAAAATTATATCCAAAATCAAAAATATGAAGTCCTGCGATGACCGGGCAGACCCCAACTTTTTCAAGACACAGCTTTCAGGGCAACAGCAAAGCGAAAAATGTGACAACAAAACACAAGACAAGGGAGTAGTAACAGAAGCAAAACACGCCAAAGGACACGCTAAACAAAGTGCGAAAACCAAGAAGCAAGTTAAATACATTTCTAAATAATTACTTTTGAATCTCCGACGCGCCAACAGGATAAAACAAAAAATCTATCAGCTAAATTGTAACCCAAAATGAAAGCCAATGTTATTTATAGATTTGATGCCATATATGGTCATAAACACACCATCGATACTGAAACGCTAGGCTTTACAAATGCAAAAGTGAAAAAAAAAGAAAAAGAAATAAAAACGGAAGATTGCTTTTAAATAAGGCAGGTGCAGAAAAAAAAAACTTTAAAAGCAAAGCGAAGAAAATCCGAATCGAAAGTGCAAAGAATAAATTTTGAACACGGATTAAATTTAGAAATAATTAACAATTAAGTAACTGATAATAAGATATGTGATGATCTGCATCACTGGTGTTTTGGTTTAAACCATAGGTTCCCAACGTGGCTTTAATGCCCGTGGGCGTTTGAGGCTTTTAGGGGGCAGTAAAAGACCCAGAGAAAATTAGGGGGCGTTGATATGGCACAGAGGGGCATGTGAAGATTAACCAAATATAGTCTAAAAAAGACTTAAAAATTACGATTTCGACAGCTCTCACATTGAAAGCTATAAGTTTTGTTATATGCATGCAATTAGTTTGCAACGCTACTCTGTTTAGAATTTTTTTTTCACCTAAAAATAAATTTTAATAAAAATACTTTTTAATATAATGAAGTATGCGTTTTTATTGTTCTCTGAAACTGTCAATTTATTTATTTAGAAAGCAATAGTTTATTATCTATTACTTCGTATCATCAAAACCCCTGCCTGTCCTTATAACAGGTAACCTAAAACTTTTATTCCTCTTTTTTAAATGAAGAAGAAATTCAATAGCGTTTCAATTCCAACAATATTCTATCTATTAGTAATTTTTTTTAATTTAATTCTTGTTTTCACCATGCATTATGTACGCTCGTTTCTCTGGAGTGGGAGGGGGGCGGTATTGAAATATTCACTAGAAAAGGGGGCAACAGTTCAAAAAAGGATGGGAACCTATGGTTTAAACTATTTTATATAAGCATTTTATTTTCACAAGAGACGCAGTACACGCTTAGGAGAGCCGCGATGTGGCTACCCCCCGTAATAATATGCTAAAACACGCCATTTATTTCCCTTTCAAAAATTATTCTATTTCAATATAGCAGGAGTACAAAAAATTAATATTTTCTCAAGTATGATTAAAGTAGATCATCCTATATCCTACGAAAATGAATGGGGATTTGCAAATTTAATAAAGCTTACGTAACTCGAGGCTCTGCCAGGTTTTAAATTTAAAATATATCCCACAATAGAACAAGAGCTACACCGGAAATTTCAGCACGGAATTCACACTTTAGTAAAATCTTATAACAAATTCGATTTTGTATTCTTCAGAAAAAGCATTGTAACATTTCAGAGAACAGGAAAGGCTTCTAAAAATCGATGTCTTTATATCCAAAAACGGAAGAAGTTTTATGGTTTGACTATTTTTACTTATACATACATATATACATATGTATATGTATACTGTATATATAGAAAGAGATGAGGTGCATTTAAAATTTTAGAAATACCTTAAAAAACGCAAAATAGCCCAAAATATGAAAAATTTAGGGGTTTTTTTATAAGAGAAAGTAATAAAAAGTTAGAAAATTATAGAAAAATAGATAATGTAAAAATTGCAAATTAAGGGAAATAATTTCAATTCCCTTATAAGCCTAGCCCTAAGCCTAGACCTAGTTTAAGCCTAGGTGTAATAATTCTGGGTTTCACCACTCCAAAACAAAACTTTTTCTGCCATTACTCCAAAAGATTAGAAAGTTATATTAAAAAACGTAATAAAATCCACACGATTGGTACAATCAGCTTAAAAATTTTCATAATTATATAAAAAGATAGAGAAAACAGTATATGCGCTACTTTGAAAATCTATAAACCGCCCTTTTACTGATTTTTAGCAACTTGTTTCCCGTTTTTAAGATTAGGACCTTATTTTATTTAAAACGTATTGATTCGGAATTTTCGAGACTCCTGAAAAAGTTTTATTTTAAGAAATGTAGTAAAATTCACACCATTACGAGACTTTTGATTTTTTGCTCGATTACTTAAAAATTATTCGATTTGGGGGTGGGGGTATGCGCTACTTTATAAATCTGAAAATTGAAATACCGAAATGTCGCATACACTACCAAACGAGAATACGTTCTTTGATTTCAGGAATTCAAGTTACAAACCGTAAGTGAATCTGACATCATTTTGATGTCACGAATTTTAAAATGTATTAGGACCACAATTAGGTGGAAAAGCTTTGATGTACAAATTACGTCACAGGCGAAATAATTACACGAAATATTAGATTTCGGTACACTGGAAACATTCCCTAATTTTTCTCTACCTGAATCATGGGTTTAAGAATTGATAAATGCGAATTGTGCATTTTAATTTATTTCAGAAGCCATAATTCACTTTTTAAAAATGTAATTTTGATGGAACATGGCACACTGATTTAAAATCACATAATGTACGATTGAGTACAATAGACAATGTATAATGTAGTCATTTCATTCACGACATGTGCCTCACATAACCATGCATACGTAGAAAAAATTATTGTGTAAAATGCATCTTGCGCCAGTTGTTATTGCTTCCACGACGGACTTGGACATTTAAATATTTGGACGAGAGAGCTTATCGAGATCGTCGGCTCTTTAATGGCTTTCATCTGAGTTGTTAATATGTAAAAGTTCATCTTTAATTCAAAGTTATTTATTTATCGAATGCCAGTCATTGGGTCGCTAGGCCATTAGACCACGGGCTATCCAATATTTCTGCACTTGAGTAGAAAAAGAAAATAACGCAAGGCATTCGTTCAAATGCAAAGCAGTCATGTCCTTGGCAGTTACACAAAGAGAACACAAAGGAGAGTCAACATTGTTAAAACAAAATAGATGGGCACTCTGTTAATAGAAGTAGTTCAACATTTCACCATAAAATGTTACTAAATTAGATGCAACCTACCGATGGAAAAAGGTTTCGCCATAATTTGGATTCATTGATCCCTATAAGCACCAATTTATGGTGCAAAGTCTCTCAATAGAAAGGTTGCAGCTAATTTAGCACCATTTTATGATGACATGTTGAATTACTCCTATTAATAGGGCACAAAGACAATCATGCCCAGCCAGAAGTCTAAAACTTGCAACTACGTGGCAGCACGAGATGAGTCAGAAACTAGTTACGGATTAGGTAAGAGGATGTTCTAAGGTTTTCCACTTGAAAGATACAGGGCTGGTTCACGCAGAAAGCACCTGGAAATCCTAGAAATTTCCAACTTAGCTGAATAGAATCCCATGCTCTGAGTTTCTGTTCATAAACCAAATGAGTAATTTATTCAGACGTCTGGCCCACCTAAATTAAACTTCTTTTCGTCACTCAACATAATATATTTTTTTCGTATTTAAAGCTACTAAGTTTTTGTCAAGGATTGATAAATGTGTGCCAGTTATGTTGCTCCATGGTAGCTTTGTAATCTCTACTTACCAGTATTTCAATGTTTTCGGTACTTACATATTACTTACTTACTATTACATATTATCGCAGCTTAATTGTCTAATCGGTCTCTATAATGTATTTATTTATGCCCATTTCTTCGACTTCGAAATTTTTTTTCAATTTCAAACACTATGAAGCACAGAAAGTCGCCGCAAAAATAATATGTTTTTTACTCTGCCATTCTGTTTGTGACGCTTTTTTCTTTAAGCGTGACAGTTAAAGACTCAAATAAAATAAAACTTGGTAGCATTATAATAGTGACTCAAACTATACGCATGGAAATTTTTTATAATTTCGAATTCAGTTTGAGAAAATAATGTATTTTTTTTTCGAATCACGTAAAAAGTCTCCAAATAAAATAACGTTTGGCACTATGATAGGTGGTAATTTAAGTACCACCTCCACCTTAAGTACTGAACTTAAAACTATATGAGTCGATTTTTCTTATAAATTTTGAGATTTTGTGTCAAAAAAACGGATGTTTGCACATTACTTTAAAATGTTTCAATCGAATAAAATTTAGAAACGTAATATAGTGGTACGCAACAAACAATGCACGGTGAATTTTTATTGTGCCTATTTGAAAATTCTGCTTATTTTGACTGCAGGAAAAGCTTCATAAAGTTTGAAGTTCTTGGATGGATATTCGTCAATGTCATGAAAAAGGACAATTTAGAAATTGTACGATCTACAAAACATGATCTATAAAAGTTTAGATGCAACAAAATAAAATTTTAAATGTTTAAAACGGAATGCTTTGTTTTTGGCATAAATTAAAGCTAAAAACTAAACATTAATTTTTTTGGATTATGAAAAGGTGAAGTTTACATCGATAGTGCCATTTCCCTTTTACTAGATCTGGCACTTTTAACTTCAGAAAGATATTATGCCTGAAGCTTTAAGTGGTTTTGAATGCATACAACTTTTTACTCGTTCTTGATGTATCACAATAAGTAAAAGTTTTTTTTTTGAGAAAGCTATTTCTTTATGCAAAGTACAAACACCCATAGTTACAACTGTATTAAATGAAAATTAACAACTGTAACAACAAAAACAGAAAAAGTTACTATTTTATTTTCAAGTTTACTGGTTTTTAGCATTCTTGTCACTTTGACCAGTTATTATCATCAAAAACTGCATTTTTCAAATGGTATTTGAGTTCCATTTAATGACAGATATTCAAAAATAAACACGATTTTTTTCTAGAAGATGTTTAAATATTTATTTTCTATCTAATTTATATTCAGAAGTATTTTTATGTTAACAAACCACATTAAACACTGATTAAAGAAATGTACAACTTTCAAGGCATTTTATTTGCAAATGGACTGATATACATATTGAAATACAAAAGACTTCAAAACAGCATTCGACAAAATATTTGTTTAGTCATAATGTTGCGTTTCTCTTTCACGTTTAAAGTAGGAAAGTAAACATCAGTAGCAACAAAGTTAATGTAAATTAAGAATGATTTTTAAATACTCTCACGCGTCTACCTAATCTGTTGTCTGTACGTGGCTTGTTCATGTAAAAAAGTCTGTTTATGCTTTGTGGTGGCAGCGAAACAAACTATACCAAATCTCTTTAATATCTATATAAATGACTTTTGTTTTGAACATCATTTGATTAGCAGTTGTTAGCAGGTCTGTGTCATACAAATGGTTCGTTTAAGTTTGTTTCAAGTAGCAGGCAAAACCTGTTATAACTACCCTTACTTTTTCTTTCGGAGCTACTATTGAAAATTCATTATTAATTCATATCCAATCATGTTGGTTACTGTTTATCTATGAAATACCATAAGTCTGATAGATAAATTCCGATTAATGCCTCACATTTAGTTGTTACTTATAAATTTTAATATAAAATAATCTACCGTTTTGCTTATTAAACTGAAAGTGACGGAGCATTTTCTTCAGCATCTGAAAATCCTGCTGCATTCTCAAAGCAATTCGTGACCCGATGTGAAATTTAATGCTCCATATACATATCTTCAGAAGAGAAAGAAAGTAAAAAGCTTCCCATTGAAATAATTTATGTTCCTATCGTCAAAAGCAAATGATAACAAGAAAGCTTCAAGCATGTCAATACTGTATGCAATATACATATAAATACATATATTCACAAAGGAATGACGATAAATCTCTAGCCTTTTAATTTCATTCATCTATTTGTCAATGAAATACGAAGTAAATGCAATTCATCACAAAGCTTTGCAATTATACATCAATGATGACCATTTTGCAAATGGTACAAACTTTCAACCATTTTATGGAAAATTACTAGAAACATATTTCTTCCCAATGCCATTTTAAGTAAAAATAAATCTTATATGGAAATAATAAAATACGACACAATCCAAGTAAAAATATTAATAAATTTTCCGCAACGATATGAGTATAATAACCTATTTTATAAAATCTCTGAAGCTAAATAATTCATCTTCACTTTCCTTCATTCATTGAATCTTGTGATATATATATTTTTTTACTTACCTCTAGAGACGTCTGTGAATCTGCAGCTGAAATCTTTTACCAAACTCGAAAAGTCCATAAAATAAAGATACAAAAAAAATTGAAAAATAGGTTTAATCTCAAATTCAAGTACTTAAAAAAATGTGGCACTTTAGCATATGTTAGAAAATAAAATTACACAGAAGATATATTTATCTATTATGATAGTATTAGCAATAAATAATTTGCCAATTCTTAGCACATTATAAGACATATAATTTCTAATTAATGTTACAAAATAAAGAAACATGAACGCGTTTTTACAGGCTGGAAAGTAAATTTCTATTTATATCAAAAATCTGATCATAAATATCATTAAAGCAAACCTTTTCGGAGAGTTTTGCTATTAAAAGGAATCTATAGAGAAAGCTTTTTAGTGTACACTAAAAGCATTGGAAATTTTCCTCTTATTTTTTAAATAGTATCCTGATGTTTATGATCGAAATCTAAACTTAAATTTAGACATTAATAAATATATATAACATACTTCATCATTTTTTTAAATTACAATCGAGTAAAAGTAGAAGAAGCTTTGATAAATCAATCTTTTAAATTCATTGTGAATGTGGCATTGAGACGACAGTTGGAAAAAAATTATTTTAAAACAAATATTTTAAAAAAGTCATCAGTACCAAATTTATTGTATAAATTTTATTCAGTTGCGAGGATTTCAATCAAATCATACTTCTGATATCCGATCTGCGTCGCGTTTCCTCCGACTGAACAGACAATGTATCAAAACCATAGTAAAAAATCTGACCAGTCTCGTAAAAGATACATAAATTCAAGACATAACAGCATTAATAAAGTATGCTGTTTGATGAGCGTGTACCTGTGGTTTACTGGCATTGGTTTTACAAGAGCTATTCGATGTAAGCCGAGAAATCTCTTTTGGCTTTTAATATCAGTCTCTGTTGCCTTCGTCTTCGAGGGAAACATGCTTTATGTGATGCAACTATGGGCGCAGACGTACTTCACGTACGCATTTTTTAATAAATATTCCGTTTCCACACTCATAACAGTCGGCGTAAACTTGACTCTGAGGATTGCTTTGTACAGGAAACGGAGAAAAATCGGCTCTGCGGTTCGTAAAATGTTCCGCATATATGTAACCTTATTGAAGAGAAATGAATTAAACCGCTTCTTCAAGAAGAGTTTGCTCTGCTTTATCCTGGTCGACATATCGCGTTTTACTTTCATCGGAGCCTATCTATGCAGGGAAAGATATTTCGAGGCTTTTTTCATCTCTACGACATCATTCATCAGGTGGTCTTTTCTGACTGGCCCCCTCGGTGCGTACTGGGCAGTTTTCTGTGCTGCCTTGAACGACATATTACGGTGCATACAAGAAAAACTGCAAAGAGAGGAACATTCCAAAATGAAGCCCGTGTATATGTCGCTTAAGGATACCTTCGATTTGATAAGAAAAATAGGCCTTATAGTCCCCGTTATTTTCACCATGTCCTTGACGTGCAATCTTAACGTAATATTTAGAGAGTTGTACATACTCGTTTTTGTCGGAGGCGATACGGCATTCATCGCCTTCACGCGTCTCTTGTCGCTCAGCATATACTCAACTCACATGATTCTCGTCGTCAAGTCGTCCAGTACGGTAATTGATTCCGTCTGCAGGGTGAAAATGGCGCTTTTGAATCTACCATCTCACATGCTCACAGCACGAGACGCCTGGCTTCTCGTGCACAGGGCCAAGCACTTTACGGGATTCAAGATACTCAATTCTATAGTCATAGACACCAGCCTCATTCTCACTGCAGTGGGGGTTCTACTCACTTACGGCATAACGTTTGCAACCTTCAACACATCCACGGAAGATCAACAACGCATCGGCAACTGAGGTTTCATTCGCCGTTAAGAAGTCAGCATTTCTATGAATGCGCAGGACTTTTTCTAAATACACGGCTAGAACTTGATCATTGCAGTAGAAATACGTAATTCCATGAATGTAAAGCCTAAGTAACAAGAAAAGACTACGAAAATCGAATCATTAATTGTACAATACACAGTCATAATGTCAAAATTAGGATTACACCATAATCCCTCGGAAATCGAATTAGGTCATCACAAGTAGCTCAGTGATAAAAAGTAGCTTGATTTGTTTTATGAACAAATTTTTAGCATTTTTAGGGTTACGAAAAAATGTTTTGTGAAAGTTTTCTAAAACATTTTGCACTATATATTTTTAATAGATCTCTTTAAGCTATTATTCCAGATTTAAAAATTATCTGTATGCATTATTTATTATTCCATTTGTTTCAGTTAGAATCAGATAATTAGATAAGAACAGAAAACTTATTATCCTATCACAAAAGACAGATTCATACTTTTTAAAAAATCTTTCATGGAAACTGAAAAATTTAATAACAAAACTTTGAATGAAGAATCTATATTGACAATGGATGTCCAGTAGTTCAACTCGACAAGGACTAAACGTTCACGTTAACGCAAGTTATGAATTCGGTGTTTTGTCATATACATATGTACTAAACTAAACTGAATTCAGTTGCAAGACAAACCATATAAAGGCCAAGAAGGACAAAGCCCAGGCACACCTTCTCAATCATGACCAGAAGCATGCGTCCCGTTCAGACAGTCAACCTGACGAACCCAATGTTTAGTTCTCTAAGAAGATTTGGTTCTTGAACTTTGCACCTGTAACACTGCAGCATTATGCGCAAACATTCACGCCACCGAACTTCTTTGATGTATGACATAGAAAATTATTCGCAGTCATGTTAGCTCCTGTAAATTTGATTTTGTTCCCTCAAAATGATGAGCTGAACAAATTCTAAGTTAGTTTGGCACCCCCTAGTAGCACAATTAGTCCAAAAGACGTTTAAAACACGTTTTTTAACGTCAAAAAACGTGTTTCCAACGTAATTTCAACGTTTATTGAACTAGTTGTGCTACTAGGGACAGCACCTTTAATCTAGTAATTTTTAACGTTCTGCTCTACTCTAAAAACCTAATGGCCTCAAGAAGCGTGAAAAACTATGTGCCAATTTGGCTGTTCTTTGTGTAGAAAGTAGTAAGTCAATATAGTAGAAATAGTCTACTTCATCTGAATCTTGCTATACATTTTGCTATTCATCTTTGCGAATATCAGTGTAGTAAGTCAATGTAGTAGAAACAGTCTACTTCGTCTGAATCTAGCTATAAATTTTGCTTAAAACAGCATGGATTACTTTGTGCACTCGAAGAGTATTTTTGTTATCTATACAATGTCCAGTAAATACTGCATAGTTTCTTCAATTCTATGAATTCTATTATGTTCTGATAAAACATTAAAAATACTAGCATTAAATGTTGTGTGCTTTCTGAAGACATCTTTTTTATGAAAATTTCCATCGTAACTAATTCAGAATTGTTGCGTGTAATAGTGAGCTTTGGGTATCAAAAATTCGCGCTTTTCTTCTCAATGATGAATCGAGTTTTTAAACATTATTTCCTGCTTCAAATTCTGTTCTTTTGTGGTAAAAAGTGTGAATCGGAACAATAAATTACTTTTGGTACTTTTTAAAGAAAATTTAAACTTTTGTCATCAGTATCCCATAGTAACGTTTTCATACATCTATTTCTTGCTCTCATCTGAGAAAAAAAAATGTGTTGCACTAAAATGGCATAAAGCATTGGTACTTTTGCCTTCGTCAGTATTGTTGCAGTAAGACTAGTGCAACTCACATATACCTAACCTATACGTGTGTGTGATAAGGGAGTGAAGAATATACATTTAGTATGGGGTGGGGGGGTTGACAGCCCCAATCCCCCCCCTTGGCTACACCCCTGCTGGCTAGGATCCCTTAGAAAGTCCCCCATGGAGGGAGGGCATTCCCCTACAGACCTAGGACCCTAGTGCAGTCAATCGGGTTTAATCCACAAACAAACAAGTAATCATAAGCACTATTCAGTCTTTTTAAAAAATGTTAAATAAGCAAAGCTATTTGCTGTCAAAAGATACTTTCGCAATCTACATTATTCAGTATTTTCGGTAAAACTTTTACTCCGATCGATTAAAACAAGAAAGATCAATCATCCCAAACGCATTTATTATAAAACTCTTTCCAACAGTTCTCCCCCCCTTTTTTTGCGATGTACGAACTGGGTGTCCCATAATCATAGGGACATACTTTAAGTGGAGGTATGAATGGAGTACATGACAAGGATTTATAATCAAACAGCAATGTGCTGGGGTCGAAAACGTCGTCTTCATTTAGCTGTTGATAATCCCTTGAACCCTAATAATTGAACTATCCAAATATTATTCGTCAAATGTATCTTTTAATGTATCTTTTAAAGAAAGCACATGACTAAATTTAAAAGTTTAAAATATTTGTTCATTTCATTGATGGAATTTTTAAAGTCAAGCAGATAGTTTATGAAGCGTGCTTAAGAAATTAGACGAACACTTCAGCCCTATTATGTAAAACCCTGTATATCTGGCGATCAGCGGTGGGGATGTATTATAGTCAAACTTGACAAGATTTAGATCATTGTCTCATCAAAACTGTACCTGCATTAGTATATTTTTTGTTAGACCCTGTAAAGGAACTTTAAATATTATATTTTCATTTTTTAAATGAATAAGAAACTGTTATAATGCCGATTATGTTTATTGTATAGTGCTTGAAATGAACTCACGTCTCTAAAGTGGCACTGGACCGTATTATATCAAAATTCTTTTGAGTGCTCTTGTAAAAGAACTATAGATGCTGCATACACTCTTTACGATGGAGAGTGTTGATTTGTAATTCTGAGCAGCATATATAAATTGTGTTTGCTTTGAAATACATGAGTGTCTCTCAACAGCTATTCAAACAACATTTGCCCATAGAGCATAATCTATTGGATGCTCCCGTGTACAACATTCTCATTAATGTACATTGAACTGTTCAATGAAAAATTGTGCATTTCGTATTAATACCCGCATGTTTATGCTAGTTATAGCACGGAAGGACTGGCAGAGAGATATACCGAATTCAAAACACTTTTCAACATGGAATGTGTTGAAAAGAGATGAATTAAAACAACATTTTCTATTTATCCCCCGTAATGTAACACAGAAAATATTTCTGTGATGGCAATTGGCTTGTGGGTTAAGGGTGTGTTCTTCTCCACGATAATCACCTAAGCATACGGTCGTGGGTTCAATTCCCCACTCAGTCCCCTGGCTGTTTTCATTTAATTTCTCCATGGCTGTAAAGCCTGCCTGTGGTGTCCTCCTCATTCGACGAGGATTTAAAAGAAGGTTATTGAATTTAAGCACGTAAATCCGAAAATAAGTATTCCAAATACAGCAACAACAGCAAATGTTGTACCGTTAACACTCAAACGAGCAGTGGTCTCGCCGTGAAACCACCTTTCCCAACACTTTCAACTGCTAGTCGCAAAAAATACGGTTAAATGATCCCAAAAAGTACACCCGTTGCTATCTCTCAAGTTAACTACCAACAACATGGCGGCCGATAGAATCGCCCATGGCGTACTGCAGAGCTAAAGTCTTTTGCCTAAAGGACTAAAAACTTAGCTTTTAGGCAAAGGTGGACCCAAAGGAGTTTGCTTAAAGGACTAAAATCTTTGCCGAAGGACTTGGGTCCTAAATCGAGCTGTGTCAAAAAAAAACGACTTTAACACGAGATGGGTAATTCAATCGACTGCCATATTGTTGGTAGTTAACTCGAGAGATGGCAACAGGTGTACTTTTTCATCATTAGGCGCCATATAAAGTTTTTGTTCTATATACTAGATGTGAAAATGGTTGCTCATTAAAGGGTTAAATTGATAAACCTAAACAAAAAAGAGTGCTTTTCACAGTCCAAAAGAACTGTTAAATAATTAGATACTGAGAGAAAACTTTATTGAAGAGACTAATTTGGTCACTATTTCTCACCCATTCACCTAAGTTCACCCATTGACCAAAGAAAATTTTACCTTTTTTATTCAGCTTTGGAGAAATTTTTTAAAAATTATGTATCGTAATTTGTTTCAGATACCAAAAAATACAACTTTTATTTATTTTAACACTGAATCTACTACACTATCCAAGTGAAACCTCTCGTATATCTCCCTTTTCGTCGGGAAATTTGCGGAGCTTAGGGTATGTTCCGATCCAATAGTGAAACATGCGGAAGCTTTTATGTCCGCAATTGGAGTGTTATTTGAGCAGATTTCTCTCGTAGCTAACATGGCCGCCGTTAGCTCGAGTTAGGTGTGAGCAACAATTACAACGAATTAAAAAAAAAAAAAATTCATGAAGTCTACGAGATTTAAAAAAAAAAAGTCCGTTCAAAAATGATAGAAGGAACTTTTTTTAAAATAAATAGGCTACCCTAAAATCAAAAGCAAATTATTTGACAGCTTTATCTACTCTATTATCAGTAATTACTCATATTTCATAAATATTTTATTTGATTGTAGTTTATCGTTTGGTTATTACAATTCTAAAGTAAAGAGTAAAATACAATATTAAATTTTTAAAAAGAAAAACGCTATTGAAAATTGTGTTGAATGATGTCAATTATGCTTGCTTTTTTCACGCAAGGATTCTATAATTGGGACAGCGTGGATAAGCAGATGCTTACTAGCAAATAATTCCGTGTTCGGGTCCGGCTAAAGAAATTTTTTCTTTATTCTTCTGTAATTATATTTTTTAGTAATGTGTGTCAGTTCGGATTAAGTCTCAAATCCCAAATACTTCAGCTTTTGATTTTAAAATGCTTGTGTGACCTCCTAAAATCATTTTTGACCAATTGCATACGGTTTATTCAGCATAAAACCAACCAATGGTCAAAACATATATCTTCACACTAGCGTTTCAAAGTCTTTGGGCGACTTAGGAATTATGAAAGAAGAACGAAATGTGCATTAGGAATGAACAATTTTACTGATAAAATACTTGAAAATGATATTTTAATACATTAGAAAAAGGTGTAACATATTAACACCACATATATATGAAGGGTCCACGGGAAGAACGATGAGAGTCCAATACAACTGATTTTCCAAAAATCGAAAGGCGCACGGGACTTTCATCATTCTTCCCCATGTAAACTGTATCTTTGGGCTATTTTTTCAGTGTATTCTCATCTTTCTTTCCCCTTATGTGTTCGGATATTAATAGTGTCACTAATGAACAACAGAATGCAGTAGAAACCTCAACATTGAAGAAATGTGGACTCTCATCGTTCTTCCAGTGGACCCTTATCATGAACAATTCTCATATCAATTAACAGTAATCAATAATCCACGGAATGCAGTAGAAACCTCAACATTGACGAAAAGTGGACTCTCATCGTTCTTCCCCTGGACCCTTATCATAGACAATTCTCATATCAATTAACAGTAATCAATAATCCACAGAATGCAGTAGAAACCTCAGCATTGACGAAAAGTGGACTTTCATCGTTCTTCCCGTGGACCCTTATCATAGACAATTCTCATATCAATTAAGTGTTGAATTATTTCTGTTTTTCATATTTACGCGTTTTCTTTAGAAATGAAAGAACAGTAGAAAGTTCCGAAAATCACGATATGGCCTCCACAGTCACCCGATATTGATCCAATTGAAAAACTATAGACTGAATTGGACAGAAAACAGAAATGTACTTAGAATAGCCCCAAGAAACGTAGCATGACTTTGGGGATGTCTGAAATATGCCTAGAGAAATTTAAGCGGTAAAATATTAGAAAAAAAAAAATTATGGAATGCCAAATCTGTGTGAGACTGCCATTTGTGCTAAAGGGATCCATACTGAAGAGAGTACAGTCTAACAAAAGTCATATACATAAGTACATAAGTATGAGGAGTTAATATATAAGACCTCTTTGTAATGTATTTATTGTTTTCAAATAAGTCATCAATAAATTTGTTCATTCTTTATGAATATTTCGTTTTACTTTGATAATTCACACGTTGAGCAAAGACTTTTTCACGCTAATGCAGATATCGTTGATTTTTTGTTCAGAGGTAACACAGCCACATTAGATGAAAGATCCAAATTTTCAGGGGGTTTTATTTTCAGTTATAAATTTTTGAAATTTGGAAAAAGGTGGAAATTCTGCTCGTGTGTTAATCTTTAACACTAGATTTACCATCTATTTATATACACCTATTTCTACCAAAACCAGTCAAAATGACTGGTGTATAAGAAAAATGCTTATTGTGACTTCCAGTCTTTATTCACTCTTGAAAAATGACAAAAAATGTTGAACAATATTAATTGTAATAGATAAATGAATTAATAGACATTGTCAAATAACAAAACACTTAATTGTTTATAGTTTTTCAGTCACAATTTCTACAGGAAAAGGTAGGAATTTTGAAGTGAAATTGCACGACCAGTCAAAATGACTGGTCTGGTAAATCTAGAGTTAAGAGTCTGTAACTCGAGACCTATGTCACCTAGAAATGTGAAATGTATGTCATTTTATTCAATTTTTTGAGGTCTTTCAAAAAATATTTATTTTATGAAATATATATAACTTGATGAAGTCAGTTAACGCCTATTTTTCATGGCTTTTAAAAATAAAATTTTTAATAATTGAAAATCAATTTTTATTTATTTATTTTATTTATTTTTAAATGTTATTTGATATTTTTTTTAAATCTATATGTATGCCAAATTTGAATACGGTGTTTTTACGAGATCAAGAGAAAAAATTATTAGCAATATGCAAATTTATTCACCGGTCGGGTTATTTCTTATAATTACTTTTTATATTAAAAAAAATTAAGTAACTATTATTTTTATTGTATGTTTTTTATGTTCAAGATGTTTATTTTCTAACTCCTAACTCGGTGTCGAAACTCTCAGTTGATTCAAATACGCAAATCCCCATGCACAAACATTTGCTGTACAATACTAAATAAGGTAAATTTCTTTTAAGTAAGAATGAAATGAGAATGTGGATTGTAATTTCTTATGGGTCATTCTCAAAAACAGATTACGATTCCTCTGTTCAATGAGCGCTGAAAAAATATTTCTTACCTAGAAAATTAGTTCTTCTAATAAAATGTATCAAAATTTATTTAGTTTCATTTTAACTAACAAAATTCATTTTTTCCGCTAAATAGAAAGATTAAAAATGTTCACCCGCTGTTGCAAAACATTTTAATAAATGAAGATAAAATGATCATTCTAGTCCTTTTACGCATGATGTGGTAGGTAACAAGTATCATAAAGGTCCCATAATATATATTTATATAAATATATATCTTCAAATTATTTATTAATATATGTCTACTCTGTTATGTTCAATCCAGACAGTACATTTTATTCTTGATATCAAAAGAAAATATTTTTGTTTTAAGAATATTAATTTGTGTTACTAGATTTTAACAATGTGTTTAAGCCTAAAGTTTCTCAATATAAAAGTTAAAATATAATTTATGTTAAACTCTTTTTAACAGTGTAGACAAAAAATGCTTCCTCTGAAGTTCATTCATTTCGTTTATTAATTTTTTTTTAATTTCTAATGATAAAAAGACAAATACAGCAAAGAATAGAAATATAAAAATACAGAGAACAGATATATCAAATAATCTATGTATCCCTAAGACCCCTAGCCTCCCAATATCGGTTCACTAGAGAAGGTTTGGATAAAGCTTGGCAGTGGGCGAGGTGGTCCCCGTCCATGACCCAAGATCACAGAGACTGCAGATAGCACTTTGAACTATATTGAGACGGAACAAGTGCCCCAAAAGACAATCGTGGCCAGTGGCGAGTCTAAACTCGGCTACCATTTTGTGTCTAGGCTATTTAGAGGCAGCAAATATTTTTTCTTTCGATGACTTATGAATAGTTCTGAGATCGAGGTCCCGTCTGAAATTTTCGGACGTCATATTTTTTATTAATCGCTTAATTGTTCCAAAGGGAACACTGGATGGTATAGTTTGCAGAGTCAAGGCACCCTGTTTGGCCCATGAATCGGCAATTTCGTTGCCATGGATACCATAGTGCCCAGGGATCCACTGAAAGACAATGTCTTTCCAGCTGTCCGATAGACACTGCAACATTTTCCGACATTCCAGGACCACAGAGGATAAAGAAGCCGAGGACCTCATAGACTGTTTAGTATATTTAGCCTTCACTATTATTTATTATTATAGAGTTATATAATGATTTGAAAAATGCATTTAACTTATTATAAAGGAAATGAATGACATAAATAAGACTCATAAAGGAAATGAATTACAACATAATGCAACTAATTAATAAGGCAGATCCATATTTTGGGAAATTCTACTACGAAAAATTTGGTAGCATAGGGGACATTAAAAAATCCAAAATTCTGCAAGATAAAATATTATAAAACAGCAGAAAAAAAATTCTGGATAAATTTAATCATTTATAGTGCGTAAAGGAGTGTATAAACTTTCATGGGTGTCCTTTAATTGAAAATAGATTTATTTTTTCTTATAATTTTGTTTGTTTTTTAGTTTATGTAGAGGGACAATGGATTTTGAGAAATTGCTTAACGTTTTTTATATATTTTGGATTCTATTTTAATGATTTTTAAATAAGCAAACCGAATAATATGTTAAGAATATATTCTTTTCAAAAGCTTTATGTGAAAGCTGTAGCGACAATCAAAAGAAAGTTGAATTACATTAATGCAAGCGACATGATTTGAAACTTTTTTAAGAATGATCCAATACACTATAAACATGCTTCTTTCATATCATGTTGACGATTGTACAAATTGTTTTCAAATTTCTTTACTTATTTTCTTTATCCTTTAAATTATTTTTGTATATTTTGGATTGTTTATTTTCGAAATATACTTGAGATAACTAGAAATTGGCATTGAAAATAAACCATATATGACATGCATGACAAAATTGAATAGTTACATAAAAATGTCAATATCCTTCATAGAAAGAAAAATGTAAACTTTGATTTGAAACATTTTTGAGAAACATACGTATATTTCTACTCGAATGTGAAATGCATATATAAATAAAGCATTTCCATGAAGCAGGAAGAATGATATAACTTCGACTAAAAATAAATATTGCTTCGGAATCATTTTTAACTTTTATTTTTCTTCTCTGTTCTACAAATGCAATGAAAAAAGAATTTTTTTTCAACAAATAAAAGTTAAACCTACTAAAACATATCTTAAATAAACACATCGCGTTCTCATTATATTGAATTTGCCAAAATCTTGTGTTGATAAACTTAAAGTTGTCAAATCAAGATATATTTTATGATACATCGACTAAAACTTGCCCAAATTGATATCTACATACATTATTTTCAAGAAAGATTGACATGTTAAGTCTTTCTAAAAAAGTAACATATTAATTTAATTTCTTCGGTTTTTAACAATTATTTATATCCTATACTTACATCTATTTTTAAACTTGCCATTTTCAATATAATGACGTTCTTTTATAAACTTAAAACTCTGATCCTGTTCTTTATAATTAAAAATATATTGCAAACTCGTTATATTTGATAAGAATTATAAAAAAATTATTAGACTAATTGCTCAGACTCTGAAGCTTTCTGCCTACATAGTATGTGAATGTTTTTATAGTACAAGAATTTACTAGATAACGAAAGGAAGCATTTTATTATATAGAGGAGAAGAGGGTATTATGAAATAGTCTGTAATATGGAATTCCGAGTTTTCTACTCTAGTAGTTGCTGTTGTCACATGACAAAACCATAAACTATTCAAGAAAGATTCCCATATTACATTGCAGTGAGAGTTGACCGCTTTTGCTGTCGTGCCACTCGCTGCAGAACAAAGTTCTTTAATTTTAAAGGGTTTTCGCTTACAAATTTTCAAACATTTTAACTTACTAGCATGCACGTGACTCGAACACTGTTACGCATAGTATACACTAAAAGCATTGTAATTTCTTTTACTGTGGCTGTTTTTTAGCTGGCAATGTTTTGCCCGTCAGTTTAAAGGTTCATTTTCCTAGATGACGTGTCGGGTTTTATGTAATACTGGGTAATATTGTAACGTATTTCATGTCATCAGCTAAAGAACCCGAATTCGAATTTTTTAACATAAATTACGATTTTTTATTTTCTTCTCCTTTTTTCCTTTTTTTTGGTACCAAGATTTTTTGTTTTAATTATAGTAGTTTGTCCTACAACATTTTGGATGGGTTTAGCAATTAATGAATTTCATTATGAGGGAAAAATTATTCATGAAACACATTCAGAAAAAAACCATGTTTTCAGTACTACGATAAGTTTTAATATTTTATATTCTCGAGATGGAATAAATTCCATCCCTCATTCTATTGAGCAAATCATACTAAGCACACAAGAAACTTTTCAAATTCATTAATGAATACATCTTAAAATTAATTAATATATCTTAATAAATATACATTTAAAGTTTTAACACTTTAAATAATATGATTTTGTGAAAAACCTAAAACTGAAGAACCTAAAACTAAAAAAAACGCAGTTTAAATGCGTGGTATTTAAAGAATTCTCAGTTCAGTAAAAAAATTGCTTTCTTGCGGCATTTATATGGATCATATCGTTTCAAAACTTTCCTCAGAAATACTACGAGTATCAAATTACATTAAAAACAAAAAACTGAAAAATCGATGTTTTTAGAGACTTCTACTGTGTGCAAGGGGATAAGTCCTCTTAAATTTTATAGTACTGAAAAATTCTGTGCCGTTAACCAGATGCATTATTTAGTTTATCAGTATTATGTGTTTTTAACCCTTTAGAGCGCGGCGTTCGCTCTGTGAGGACACAAAACTCTGACGTTTTGGCTGTATTGATTCACGAAGTATAAATTTGATTTCGATAAGTCCTGAAGTTTCCCAGTTGGTTTAAACTCGGTTTCCATAAGAACACCGAAAGTGAAACAGCGCAGACGTTGGTCAGCGGTTGAGAGGGTGACAACCTATCTCGCCGCTGCAGGACCATGTACTTTAAAGTGAGCTAGTGAATGCAAAATCTGTCATGGCTCCAATGTCCTGCATGTACATGTACAAACGATACCTCTGTGGGTGCCAATCAAAGTGATAGTCTCTCCCCTCGATTTCGTCCAAATTCAGGACTCCACGAAATAAGACGGTGCACCACTTACTGTCTTCAATCAAATAGCGGCAGAACTACGCATGGGGATCTGCCAAGGATGGGGGGGTGTCGCCTTGATCGGAAGGCTGTTTAAGTATTTCTAACGCGCATTCACGCTACATCTGGAAAAAATCGACCAAAACTCCAGACCATTAGATCGACAGCCGCGCGATAGGCCAGAACACTGGGCCTTTATACTTCAGCTTGTTAAATTTATGGGGGGAGGATTGTTAAGTTTTTATTTAAAAGGGGAGCCAATGATCATTATAATGGTTAGTACAAATTTTGCGCTGTGCATATGAGAGAAATATTAAAATCTTACCTGAAATGTATCCCCATATGGACACCACTAAATCCTAAAATTTTGTTTACTCAAATAAATACTATATTTTTTCCAGACATGTCTTTATTTATATTTATATATTATATTCATTGCACATACAGTTTATAATTAACACATCCTAAGTAACACTTTACAACTAATGATTTCAGATAATTATATTCAAAATAGGGTACCCTAACAATTTGCATATTAACCTTAAATTTAGTTTAAACCATATTTTTACTTATAGAAATATTTATCTAGAAAATTTTTCCAATTAATTAAATCCCATCTTTACAAATATATAATCTCAATATTAATCAAACCATTATAATACGCAGCAAATACATGTAATGTAGGATGAATTTTTCATCGCTGAAATTTTTTTATCAAGCAATGCCTTCTCTCATCAACTGTGAGACATTTTAAATGTTAAATAAAATACATATCAATAAGAATTCATCCTATATTCATTCAAAAATATTGAAATATACTTAATACAAACAAAAATAGTACAGTCAAATTGATTATACATTAAATTAAATACGCCAAAGTGCACTTTATATAAACAAAATTAGTAAACGAAGGCAAATTGATCATACCATGTTGGGGCAGCTGAAAAACCTCTTTAATTGGATTAGTCAGTTGAACTTTAGTCAGTAGTTGTAATAGTCCGAGGCCTGCATCTAACATCATTTGGAGGCACTGCACGAAATACTGAGCACAATGAACTAGCGTTGAGCAGGACGATCACGTGTTTTTCTCACAGTTTACCTCTTCTTAAAATTCAAAAAGTGGGATTACGTCACAATTCTGAGTTTAGTGCTTGAATTTTAGCAGGACGAGTTCATCTCTTTTTGAAATAACGTCAAAAAGGCAATCCACCACGTATTCTTGAACTAACAAAAAATTTGACGAGAAGGGTGAACTTTCGAGCAGTAGTTAGGTTAAATTTCAGTAAATTTTTCTCTGAAATATTAACTCTCAATATTAGCCAGAGATGGAAGAAGTAATAGTCATCAGGGAATTTCTAAAAATCGATCTTAATTTTCTTCAAACAGATACGTTAAAGTTATCCAGCCGAAGGCATCGGTCGATTTCAGGAGAATGAGACTGGGTCTCAAACCCTTCAATCTTCCGAGAGAACCCTTCAATCATCCCAGGGTCATAGGCGTAGAGTTATATGGGCCCGTGGGGCTCGAGCCCCCCCAATAAATTGTGAATAGGGGCTGAGCCCACCCAATAATTTACCTCTAAATACAGAAAATTAATTTATACTAACATAAAAAAGTATTCACGCCATTTACAAACGTTTAAAAAAACCTTTACTTGTACTTTTAAAAATTTTCTTCTTTTGATTTCAATCATGATTTAGTATTCATTGTGACGCCACGAAACACCCAATGTTACTATAAGCTGCCGTCGCCAGGTTCTGGTTAATTAAAATCAGATTATGTAATGTGAAGTATGAAATGAAGAAAAGTTCAGATGTGTCTAAAATGCACTATCTCATCGAAAATGTTTTTTTTTTTTTTTTACTTTGCTACTATTTTTAACTTATAACATGGTAGGAAGATACTAACATGGATACTTACCTTACATAGGCTTAGAATTCTATGGACCCATAGAGCTCGAGCGCCTCCAATAATTTACACTTATATATAGTAAGTCATAGCTACCAACTACTGCGGAATATAATTAACCACTTTTTGTTAACAGTATATTTTTTACTTATTTTTTTCAAAATAGTAACCAGCTCGCGCGCGCAGCACAAAAATTTTGCTATATTTTAAGCCGAAAAATCATGTAGAAAAAGTGGTTAATTATATTCCGTAGTAATTGGCAGCTATGCGTAAGTTATATGTACGTGAATCAGTGGCGTAGCCAGAAATTTTTCATGGGGGGGGGGTTACGACTTCTGCAACTCACATATAGGTATACGGGTGTATAAGGGAGTGAAGAATATACATTTTGTATGGCAAAAAATTCCTCATGGGGGTGGTTATGACCCCCCTAACCCACCCCCTGGCTACGCCACTGACGTGAATATATGTGGTTGTGGGGCCCAGCCCCCCCAATAATTTTGAAAACTTTACGCTTATGCCCAGGGCCCGGTCCATATGGGAGGGGGAGGGCGTAACTGGATGGAAATCTTATGTATAAGGTTTTGTTGAGGCCTGGCTTGCGTTTTCGAAATTTTAAATCCAACTGACAAAACCGTTACCGAAGTTCTGTAGCTTGACTTACGCGAATTTGGCTAATTCTTGTGTTTTTGGCTCAATGTCACAGTATCAACTGCATATTTTTAATTGTAGCCAATGGAGATAAAAAATCCCATGGGGCTTTCCTTTTCCTTGCAAACCTGAAAATTTATGAGTTCTTTGACCGTGTCTGGCAAACCGATTTTTGTTGCACTGCACCCTCGTTGTTTACAGAAATATGATATCGCCCAGTGTGGTCTGAAGATTCGTTCTCTGAAAATTCGAAATCTGGGCGGTCCCCGTGTGAATGAACTCTGGGAACTTTGAGGGAAAAAACTGTATTTTATACTTGCAGTAATCTTAAAAACTTCGCATATACTTGTGAGGTATTAAACTTCACCTTTTCCAGAGCATGATTGAAAAACGCTCAGTGTTGTTATGCCTTCGCATAACACAGCTGCTCACCGTTTTCAGTATATATTATCCTTTCGGCTATGGTGGAGCTCAATGAAATGGAAGCCGCCTAATTTCACACATCGCCGTCCTGAAGATCTGTCGCCGCTCTGCGATTAGCTTAGTGTAACTTGTGAAGAGACACCCTAAAAATTTTCAAGCCCTGACAGAATTAGTTTATTTGTATACCGGCCAGGTGGTGTAGTGGCTTAAGAACCGTTCCATCATGCCTTGGGTCCGGGTTCGAATACCGGCTTGGGCATAGATGTTAACTTATCCGTCCCTTCATAGGGGTAACGCTGGCCGTCCACTGTGTAATAAAACCACATAATAAGCTGCCCGCAATACCTTCGGGAAGTTGAAATGGACAATGCCTAGTGGCCAAGTGCTCACCCGTTGAAAAAAAAAAATTATTTGTATTCACATGCCAAAATCACATTATTCTTTAAAAATACTAAATCGTGTTTTCTTATTAAGAGTAATGAAATGTAAAACTTTTTCCACTCATTTCTTTAAATTTTTTTTAATTAAAAATTGTTAAAGATTTCTTTTTTTTTTTGTAAATTATCAATTTTTTACTTTCACTTTTTAAGAGTATTTATTTTTTTATGATTCTATCTTTAGATGCGTAGACATCGACAGCACGAAAACGAAAATTACATTTTATTACACCCCCATTTGTCTGCTATAAAATTTCCAATTTTTAATTAAAAAAACTCCATCATTAAAAATTGATTGTCTTATAAGTTTTCTCATCGCTCAATTTATCAAATAGTCCATTACGCAATTCAGCCAACAGTTCATATTCAAAGCTGAAATGAAATGACAATGAATCAAATCTCTGACATTCTATAGCATTTTACTTGCAAATATCAACGTCAAAATGTTTGACACTGTATTTTGAAATCTGTTTGCAGAGTACCGAAAGAATTGTACACAGAATTGAAATAATCATATATTTGGAACTTATCCACCTAAAGTTTGTTTTTCAACCTTAATCTTGTAGACTTAACCCTTTGAGGCGCAACCCTTTCCCAATGCTGAAAAAAGGGCAGCCGTTGCCAGCGCTCGACTTAACTACCAGCAAGATGGCGGTCGATCGAAACGTTCATCGCGTGCCCGGCACAGCCAGCTGTTGTCAAAAAAGGGTCTCTAGATCTGTGGCACGCGATGAACATTTCTATCGACCGCCATCTTGCTGGTAGTTAAGTCGAGCGATGGCAACGGCTGCCCTTTTTTAGCATTGTTCAATCTATCCAGCTGTTCTCACATTCTTCCATTTTTCAGCAGATGTCAGTGCTGTTAAAAATAATCGTGACAATTTTTTTACGGGAAATGACGTGATAAAAAGTAAAAGATTCTCGTGGAGCTATGTCACCCGCAACTATTTTAATAGAAATCAAATCTATTCTTCGTGACTGGAAACAGTCAAAACTTCAGAGTTTGGTGTTCCCAGAGCGGGAACACTGCGCCTTAAAGGATTAATAAATCACTCATAACTTGTGGAAATCTAGAAAATGGGAAAATACGGTTTTCAGAGAAATGGATCTGGACAAGTCCAGACTTCGTGCAATCGTAATCGCTTACACTCGATTACACTTTTTCTGTAATCGTACTCTAGTCATAATCTAGGTATTTAATTTTACAAAATCTAATGTAATCGTAATCTGAAAACTTAAATCCCAGTGCAATCGTAATCTAGAAAATTAAATTCTAGATTACTATTAAATAATCGTAGTACAGTCGTAATATAAGCATCCCCTAATCGTAACTGTGGGCTATACAAAATAAAATTCAATCAATTTTACATTTTACATTAAATGAAGATAACAGAAAAAACTTTTAAACTATGTGTAATCCGTTAAAGTTCAAGATTCTCAAGTTCTATTCAAGTCTTCGTTAAATTTCTCGGGCTCCTGCCTTTGACTGTCTATTCAAAATGCTGAAAACTATTTGAACGCCGGTTTAACAATTTGAAGCGAAACCATTTCCCAATGGTTATGCTTCATTTCCACGATTCGATCGACCACCATCTTGATGGTAGTAAAATCGAACAATGGCAGCGGCTGCCCTTTTTTCAGCATTGGGCAGTCTATCCACTTGTTCTTCTATATCAATCTATTTCCATCGTATTCTCCACTTTAGAGCAGGGGTCAGTGCTATTAAAAATAATCCTGACAATTTTACAAATGGTCGACAATTTTTATCGGAAATTATGTGATAAAAAGTGTAACAATGTCACCCTCAAGTATTTTTATTGAAATCAGATTTATTCTTCGTTAAGTCAAAACGTCAGAGTTTTGCGTCCTCATGGAGAAGGACACCGCACATTAAAGGATTACAATGTTCATTCACATTTATTACAATGTTGCATTTGTTACAAAGACGTAAATCCAAAAGTTATCCTTTCTATGGACAGCGTTGCTTCCGTTCGTCGGTCCTCTCTGGGGCCACCAAGGCAATGCGAGGACGGTTAGTCAGAAGATTGTGACATTTGTGAAACAAAACTTGTAATGTTTCTTTCCACAGGAAAGTTAACTTTGTTGCTGTATTCGTACTGTATTTTTTTTATAAGCCTTCCAAACTCGGGAGTAACTGTGAACACACCCTCTGCATGTTGAGTGTGGGGAGGGAAGAATTATTACAACTTGAGAATTTAGAGTTGACATCTGCCGCATCACGAAACAAGAACGGATTATCGGGGGAGGAGCGGAGGGGCAACCGCCGCAATTGAAAAAAAAGAAATTAATGTAAAAGATCCTGTTTTACTTTCATAAAATGGATATATATGTCAATCTTTTAACTAACCCCCCCACCGACAAACTAACTGCCGTTTCTTCTGACAAACTTCAGATTCTTCTGACAATTCCGTGGTAATACGGGTGTCCGAGCAATTGCCGTTCTCAAAACTTTCAATGCCAATACACTTCTTTTTTAAAAAAAAAAAAAACTTATCATTCAGTTATTTAACTAGCGCATGTAATTAAAATATCGTATTTTTTACGTATAACAATGCTGGAAGCGCGCGTTTAAGGTTTTAATATTAATGAGAGTTATTCAATAGTTAAAAAATACAACTTGATGATTGTAATAAAAATAAGCGCATTCCTCATACTTTTGCAACCAAACAGACGTTTAATTGTGAAAAAGCAGGGGGAGGGGGAAACCATCCATTTCATAACTCAGAAACACAAATAAAAGATGTAGTAAACAGTATCCGTTCCCATAGTAACAAATTAATGACAACAGTAAATTCTCAGATAAAACTCCCAACACTAAGGACTTTATTATCATTAATCTTTTTGAAAGCTTTGAAAATAGTTTCATCACAGCCATCTGAAAAATTTTGTTTTATAGAATAAATTAAAACCAAACAGAAATTTCACACAGTCCGAAATTTTCCTTTGGATTTTGATTCTTAAACAATAAAACAATACCCAGAATAACTGAAATCGAATATTATACAAAACTTTATTACAATGAACTCCCAAAATAATAGAGTATTTCACAGGAAAAGTAATAATTTCAGCTACAATTCCGAAGTGCATTATGAAAATAAACCAATAAAGAGATTTGGCGATATCTTTGCTCCGCTAAATATTTATTTGTGGATTAGCGGCATGGGTTTTACGAAAAAAATTCGCTGGAGACAGGAGAACGTCTTAATATTTTCGCTGTCCCTTCTCTTCGCTGTGGTTCTGGAAGGAAACATGCTATGCATATGTTATTCCTTTTTACAATCAGCCGCTGAATTACAGAGGGGCCTGAGTAACATAGAAATTGCCACCATTGCTATTCTGGTCATCAATTCTTTGCTGAGAATCCAGATTTATCGTAAAAGGCGAAATCTTGACAACAACGTTCGAAAACTGTCGGCAATCTACTCAGGTATAAACAAGAAGACAGTGAAAAGTAGCAGAAGATTCCTCTTTGCGGGGTTGGTCCTAAACGACGCCACTCGCATCCTGGTTATCGTCTCCTGCTTCCTGGAAGCTCCAGCTTCAAGCCTAACGCCGTCTTTCTACGCGGCTAACATTTTAGTCAGGTGGGCTCTGGCCAGTCCAGCTCTCACCGGCTACTTCTGCTCCATCTGCTTCACTCTTAAAGTGATCATCCTCGAGCTGGCGAAGAACCTCCGCGACAACTCCAACGTGGAAGCTAAAATATTCTGCAGGATTTACAAGGACACGTTTTACTTGATTTCGGAAATCAACTCCTCGATGCACGAGATACTGGTCATGTCTTTCGCGTGCATACTCAGCGCGCTGTTCCGGGAGTCGTACCTGATGATTTTCATCGACAGCACGGTCGTGGTGACCGATCGGATCGTGCCCATCCTGTACCTCTTCGTCCATTTCGTGCTGATGTGCTTGTACTCTTCTTCGGTTATCGACGCTGCTTCCGAGATGAAGTCCTCTCTCATGAACACATCTGCCGACACGCTGGAGTCGCAAGATCTGTGGGTGCTGCTGAAACTGAACGACAGTTTCGCAGGGTTTAAGCTTTTCAATTCGATCATAATTGACTCCAGCCTGATCCTCACTTCTATGGGAATGCTGCTCACGTACGGAATTCTAATAGCAACATTTACCATCACCACTACTGAAAAAATTTAAGAGTCTCAAACCGAAGAAAAGGAACACCCACTGCTTGGGCATAGAACAGCAAGACTAAAAATTTATTCTTAGTATGATATTTTGCGAAAACAATAATTTAATGCAACTCCAAACAAGCTGGAATCGCAATAGCTGTGGGTACTACTGAAACTGAATGACAGTTTCGCAGGGTTTAAGCTTTTCAACTCGATCATAATTGACTCCAGCCTGATCCTTACTTCTATGGGAATGCTGCTCACGTACGGAGTTCTAATAGCAACATTTACCATCACTACTACTGAAAAAATTTAAGAGTCTCAAACCGAAGAAAAGGAACACCCACTGCTTGGGCATAGAACAGCAGGACTAAAAATTTATTCTTATTGTGATGTTTTGCGAAAACAATAATTTAATGCAACTCAAAACAAGCTGGAATCACAATATCTGTGGATACTACTGAACTGAATGACGGTTTCGCAGGGTTTAAGCTTATCAACTCGATCATAATTGACTCCAGCCTGATCCTTACGTCTATGGGAATACTGCTCACGTACGGAATTCTAATAGCAACATTTACTATCGCCACAACTGAAAAAAAATAAGAACTTCAAACACAACAAATGAAACACTTACGGCTTCAGCATAGAACAGTAAGCCTAAAAATTTATTGTTATTATGATATTTTACGAAAATAGGAAATTTATCCAAGTAAATGTCTCTTTAATGACATTATTAATTTGCTATAACATTAGATTTTTAAATCAGTTTCACTGATATCGTATGAATTAGTGACTATCATTAAAATGCTTCAATTTTCAATGATGTGCAGCGAAGTTCTTAAAACTCTTGAAAAGTAAGTCGATCTTGAAGAAATTCATAATTTTGAAACGTAAAATTGTTTAAATGGATTCACCCACGTTCCAGTTCTGCTTGTTTCGCAAAGACACTTGACAACGCAAATAGCAATTGCCAAATAATATTTATAGATTATAAAGAATTGAAAAAAAATACAACGGGATTTTATTTTTATTTTTTGTTGTGTGTGTGTGTGTGTGTGTGTGTGTGCTGTAGCAGTTCATAAGTTATGTTATTTACTTTTTTCAAGCTGTTTTTAACCCATTTATGCCTAGCGTCCCTTTTTTGGGACGGCATTATCGCTATCATTCGAAAACATTATTTATTTTTCCTAGCCTTTATTCGGGAGTATTGAACCTCAATTCCACAAAATATTTTAATATGGCCAAGTTGGATGTTGACATTTCAATTTTTATACATAACGATTTTAAATAAAATCATTCCTTGTTCAAAAAGTTGACATCAGAAATTTATCAATTACTTCTGGTGTTAGCAAAAATCGAAGAAAGTCGCTAAAATATCCAGGCACGAATGGGTTAATATAGGCAATAAATATTTTCAAAAGCTCAAACATGCAGACAAAGCATCGGTACTTCTAAAATATTACTGCATTCAAAATGGAGTTTATAAACATTTATATACTGTCCGTCCAATTAATTATTTTAAAGTAAAAAATGCATGTAAATTGTCTGGTAGTGATATATCTTTTACCGATGAATCTAAAGCAAAAATATTGATAATAAACTAGATAGTTTTGTTAATTTTGGAAGAATCATGTAGTGCAGTTATTAAATATTTCACACAATCATAACTATTCTAATAATTTGAAAGCTACTTTTATTCACAGTCTTTTTAAAGAAAGTTTAATCAATGCAAATAAAGAAATCTGTTTATTTACAGAGAAGAAAACAACAAATTTAATCTCTCTTTTAATCTCACAGAGAACATTTTAAAATGAATATTTAATTTTTATCTATAAAGAAACGTATTATGTTACTTAATCTGTGTCAGAATATTAAATGTTACTTAATTTCAGTATGATCCCTAAGTTTTCAGGTAAATTTACAAATGAAATAATCCATAAATTTTAGTTATACAAAATAGAAATTTCTTTTCACGCTGTTGCAATGATAAACCTTTACTAAGTAAGAAACGTTGACTAAATATAAAGCTCCTGAGAAATAAAAATGTAGATTTTTTTAAGTTAATTTTTATATGCAAATGCTATACATTTATATCATGTATTTTTTTTATTGAAAACATTTAACATTTAACGTTGGTTGCAAAGGTAATTTCTGATACTTTACTATGCGTACTATAAAATTCAGTATGAAAATTCAAAAAATACTTATAGCCTTCTTAGAAACCAGATTGCATTTATACATTCACTATGTTACATTTTTTACTGCGCTATAAGTGACTTTCGAATTCACGAAAATATAATTCATTACGTTTTAATTTAAAAATCGAAGGATTTTATACCTATACTTTTTAAGCTGTTGTGAATGTAATAGACTACAGATTAAGTTTAAAAAATTTGTTCACACGTACGGTTTTTTTTTTTTTTTTTTTTTTTTGAGAAGAATAAAAAAAAAAAAAAAAAAAAAAAAAGCTGTAAATCAAGAACCGCAAGTGAACGTCAAATCCCATAGTCTGTTACATTTTTAAAGGTTTAAGAAGTATGTGTGCTAAATTTACTCATTTAACATTGAGTAAATGACAATCATGTTTTTGTGCAGTGAAATAGAAAGTTTTAGAATTATAACAGAGAACTAGATCATTTTGTTATATTTAAAGAACTATAACAAAAAGTTTTATTCATTAAAAAAAAGAAAAAAAACCATGAGCATTCGAAACTAAGTTTTTATTTTGAATGCTTTGACAGCAGGCTTTCACTACTTCTGTCTATAACTGAGGATAAAAATGGGTCTGTATTCTAAAATAATAAAACAAAAGTGAAAATTTTCACCTAAAAATGACTTTCCTGACGAATTAGGATAACTTGAAAATAAAAATGTAAATGAAACTATGCTGATTTTTTAAAGTATGTTTTTTATATATTTTTACATCTTTTATTCACTCTTCAATACCTAATCTTTATTTGAAATTTTTTCCTTTAACTGCAAAATCATTGACTTTGGATTTCTCTTTTGAAACTCTAAGCTTCTTAAAAATAATTATTTTCAGTTATTTTTGATGAACAAAACAGGTAGTTTTGACAGTTTTTCATAAAGAAGGAAAACTCTCAAACTCTGGACATTTCAAAAACTGTGCAGTAGCAGAAAAAAGAAATTGACAAGCTGTACATTTTGAAAGATATAATAGCAGTGAAAAATAAAGTAAGTGGAGTTTAAATATTTCTTATTTTTATTTTTCTTTGTTATTATATTTTTGAAAGAAAGTATTGATTAATTGCATTATTTACAACTTATATTACCTAAAAAAATCCATCTATACAATTAAACATGTAGGCTTCAATTTTTAAATCAATATAAATACAAAAAAATTCAAATATCTAATAGAATTTGCAGCTTTGTTCATTTATAGAACTCGGGATTTTTCATAAAACCTATTAATCACCTTAATCATTGGATCATGTATTATTGGTTAATAAACAATGGAAAATGGATGTCACGCTAATGATTTTAGACTAAAATTTACACTTTTTTTTCAACTATGAAACTAAATTAGTTACAACTGCAAGTCGATAAAAATCTATAATTACTCCTGTAACTGATAAAATGTAATTTTAGGCACTAATGACAGTGAATTAATTGAACTAGCAGAAAATATAAATTAGATAAGTCCCCGTAAATTTTACCTTACTAAATGAGGTCGAAGGTTTTTCAAATTTTTGTAATGAATTTAACACTTCACTCGTACGAATAATTAATATTTGTATCAAATTACAAATATATTGAGTGTCAAAATGTACTTTTTCTTTGCACCATGCATTCTTCTAAACAAAAGTTTTATGTTTGAATTTCCAACCAATCTAGCCTTAATCGGAAAATATTTTGTGTGGTTTTCATCACCACAATTTTACTTATTTAAACATATTTAAATGCTTTGAAAACTTCTACTGAAACTTTCTTGCAGTCTCTAATGATGATTTATCAAAATAAATATTTATAACATCGATTAAACAGCCGTCGCATGAAACAAATTCACATTTAAGTGACAAAATCTACTAAAAATATAAGTAAACTTTAACAGAACAAATTTCAACTATTTAGACCGAAGGTAAAGTAAATTTGCATAAAATCAAAGTTTTGTGTAAATAGGACATGTAAAAATGCATTCAAAAGAGCCCTATACACGCAAATAACATTGTTTATCAAACAAAAACAAACATTTCAGTCAAAGGTGTGAAATAAAAACGCTTAAACATTAGCAGAGCGCAAACGACATTCTATTCCGAACAAAAGTTTGCCAACGCTTCGGAACAATTCCCCCTAAACAAAACAGACCAAGTCTAAACAAAACTTTATGTGCTGCAACAACTGTAGGTATATTTAGAGGGGGGTTGGGGAAATAACCGTTATACAGAACAATTCCAGACTTCGTCAATAAAGCAATAAATGACAGGCTATAAAACACAAACACAAAAGATGCTAAACGTCTAAATATATGTCAAGTAAAAGTTATACGAACCTTGAAATAAAAACAAAATCAGCAGCATCAACAAACGTTGCCTTGGATGCATCCAGCTGAACAACACCATGCTGTCTGGGTGCCAAGAACGATTCTTCTTTAGCACGCAAAGCAGTTATATTTATAAGGTTTTTATTTTACAAATACTCTTCCACAAATGATTTGCTTCAGGAGAGAAATTGTGCGAATTATGGAAGGAATTTATTTTATGATTTTTATCACCTGAGTCGCACAGTGCTGCAACTTGAAAAACATTCTATTGCTGTGTAATAATTTTCAGTGTTTCCGTCATACTTTCCGTTTCCATCAACTTAATAAAAATTATATCTCTAAATCTTTTAATTTACAAATGTTATTCGAGATGTTATTTGTAACGTTTCTCTGTTAGATTCCAAGTTGCACAAAATCTTAATTGCAAAAATCTGCTACAATTTTGCTACATTCATTTTGTCATCAACCTTTTTTTAGTATTTTGTTTAGATCTATTTTTAGATATTTATTGCACAGAATCGTTATAAATCCTTTATAATTAAGGAATTATCATATCTCAGCTCATGTGCTTCAGAATAAAATAGTTTTCTTGTAGGAATGCGTTTTTAATTTTTCTTTCTTGATTTTATATAAAATATAAAGTTCTTTAATCTATAAGATTTTCTTTAATCGTTACTATAATTTTGTAATACCTTTCCGTAGTCAGATACTTTGGATTTTTTAACTATCAACAGCTATTTAAATTTCAGAATGCTATAATGTGACATTTAATTCATTAATAATCGTTCAGTCATTAATATCTCGTTCAGTTTGGTTAAAGTAGTGTATTATGCCCTTTTAGATTTATTTGTACAGGATATAAATTCTTTTATGAATAATTTTCATGTTGTGTTACTGGTATTATTAAGTACTTACTTTATTTAATTCTATGCCATTCATAAATGTATGTTTAGCTGTAATAGTTAGTCAATAAATGAGTCATCTAGTCTCAGTATAGTTTAAATGAACAATATGTTTTAAAACTATGAAATGCTTAGCCGACAAAGTATTTTAATCTCTGTAAAACTTTCTTATCTTTCTATTACGTAACTTTAATTCAAATTACAATTATATGAAACATACCTTTAGTGACATTTTTTAAAATTTCAACAATAAATTAAGTTATTGTTTCGTTTAGTTATTATCAAGTGTAAGTGCATCTGCAAACTTATTTACAATGTTTTGATATCTAAAATACTATGTCCCAGTACATTTTCTTTAATTTCTGAAGTTTTAAATTAATACAGTTTTTATTATAATTGTATAAACTGATATTAAATGTATTTCTTCGTTTCAATGATCAATTTCCAATATGAAAATACGACAGAAATGTGTTTTTAAATTGGATTTAGAGTGATCTCATGTTTCAGTTTTATGCTCATCGTTATATTTTTTCTTAGATGAATTTATGGTTTTTAAAAAACTCCAGATTATATTTCAACTAAATATTCATATAATAATAGTTTTTTATTACTTTTAAATCACTGACAGTTAAAAAATTTTGTGATTGGATAGAAAAAGAAATTAACTTTTTTGACAGTGCTAGAACTTTTTCTTTTTTTTTTTTTTTACATTGTTCTAATGTAAAATGTTCATTTACTAATATGTTATTAATATTTAATATTATTGTCTGAAAATTTCTTCATAAACTTTGTCATTAAATAGTATTTCACTAAAATTTATACATTTAAAATATCATTCTACGGTAACTATTTTCAAACAGTTATTTCTTTTATAAAAGAAATTTTAAAAATACGATTTATTCAACAATAATCGCATGTAAAATCCATGTTCTGATTCATTTAGCTACTTTTTAAAAAAGCATTCCATGCAAGTATATTTATAGTTTAAAAAATTCGAAAGTGCTGCATTTTGTAATTACTTTCAATACACTTTCAAAATTCATACCGTTAAATATTTGTATATTTTTTCTTTGTTCAATTTCACATCAATTGTCTCTATATAATCTCTAATCGATTCGATTAATTCACATGGGAAATAAAAATACAGTTTTCCATTTGTTGAATTTGCAATTCAATCGATTATCAATTAGTGAAAATTAATTTCACGTCATTGTCATTTTTCTCTACTTGAGTTATGAGAAAGTTGTCAACAAACTTTTTGAACGCATCCACATGCTCGCAGCTATATCGCATCGTTTTCAAAGCAAAGCGCTACAATAGTGCATCCTAACGAGCGGAAATTTTATCGGATACTGCTCAAGCTGTGTTGCTGCCTCTTTTCGTCTGCTTCAAAACTCCGCCCACGACTGTGACGTTCTGTTGCGTCACGAAGTGCGAATCGAAGCGCGTATGATAATCCCTGAACAATGAAATAAATATTTTTTCAAAAAGTTAACTCTGGTAAAAAAAAATAGGGATAGTGATTATATGTATGTGTTTTCTTCATTTTTAGTATTCTGTTTATGTGATAATTCGAAACGAATTAATTTAATATGCCTTTTAATGAGGGGAAAAAGATCTCAGAACTCAGTTCTTATAAATGAAGATTAATCTGCAAAAGTAAAATTATTCATTTATAATGAAAATATTTTGGTTAGGTGGGGTAAAATGAGCAGACTACAGAAATCTGACAACAAATGTCAAAGAACAGTCTTGCTGGTATGGTGTTTTGTTTTTTATGTCGTAAGTGATCCTTTTTTTAAAATTTATTTGATTTGTAGACATTTTTTTAGTACTCAATGGCAACATTTATAGTTGCACGCTTGGCACTCTCTACGAAACATTAAAATTTACTTCATTATAGTTTGTTCTTTTTATTAGTGTGTGTTTGTGATAACTAAAGCTTTAGACATTTTGATGACACAAAGTAGGAAATCATTCTCAAGAAATACATTTCTGCTTCAAGTTGTATTCTTCTATTTAATCTAAAATTTATAATTGATACATTCTTTTTCAATTTTAAAGAAACTTAAATAAAGCAGAGTAAAAAAGATCGTAGTGTTATGCTTAATTATTTGTACTCTAAAAAACTGGTTTATCATTTTAGATGTTTCTTTTTTATATCTGTAATACATTTTCTACGACATCGGATAATAATAGCTTGGATAAATAAATAAATCTCATATTTTAATTTTCATGTTTAAGGAGAAAAAAAAGAACTCAAAACTTGTGATATTGGACCACCATGACACAGTGGTTATATCACTGGAAATGGTACACGGGCGAAGTGTGAAGGTTCCGGGGTTCGGGTCCCATCGCGCGTCCGTCGACCTAACCGTTTGGAGTTTTCCGTGTTTTTCTCCTAAACTTAGCGTAAATACGGGTTAGGACCCCATAGAATGACCCCACGAAGGACACCCCACCCTTCGACCTAGAGCCTACTCGGAGCTAATCGATCGTAATCCCACAAACAAACTTAGATTTATAAATAGTTGCTTACAGAGGATATGCTGACGGCACAGAGTATAAAGAACATGACAAAAAAATGCTATTTTTCGAATTTTGTGAAAAAAAAATGTTGATTTCCTCAATTAAAAAAAATGAAAGAAGAGCTCTAGATGACATGGCCACCATCCCTTTTTAGGATAATATATCTGTTGGCTGCTGGGCACTGGTAAAGTATTTGGTTAAAAAGTCCATTAGAACTTTTTTAGACAGATTTTGTTATTACTCTTAATTAGAGCTATTTAGAATCAAATACTTTCTAAAATGTCAATTTTGAAATATACAGGGTGTTTAAAAAGGATGGAAACGTGATGTAATTCTTTATGTATTAGACATAAGTAGTCAATGAAAATTGAAGAAAATAAATTAAAAGTAAAATAGTAAAAATGACATGAACTTTAGTAGGAATATTTGCAATCAGAAAAAAATAAGCTATTAATACTGATACAAGCTTGTAAATTAAAACATATTTTATGATACCTGTGTGTTTCAAGTAATATAAATTGTTTCTGCTTTGCAGTGAAAACTGGTATTAAGTGAGCAGAATTTTACGTCATAGAAGGTTAAACCGATCAGACGACATAATAAATAAAGCACTAATTCTAAATGTTTTTATCTGCAGCTAATTTGAACTATTATTATCAATTACTTACGATTAATTTCTCTGGAAGTAACTTTTTTTTAACCATTTTCAACACTCGTGTTTTTTTTTGCCTCATAGGTAGAGTATGTAGGTTTGAAGATAGATTTTGTTCATTTACCCTGAGAACGTGGAGGTTCACCTAGTACTGAAGCCCACACTATTTCACACCTCCCAAAAGTTGGCTACCACTGTCATGACATGAGTGCCCGTACACATGGGCACTCATGTCTATGGGCAGGGAGGGGCCATGCTCCCCCTCCTAGCCCCCAAATTACTGTTCTGATTTACGTACTGGTATAACGTAAAAATTCTTCAATACTAAAATATACCATCTTTCTGGGATAGGACCCTGGATTTGCAAACTCCCTACCCCCAAACCCCCCTAGAAACAATCGAATGAGCGCCCATCAGCTGCTCTATGATAACATTTAAATCACGAGAGAATTCAAAAAGGCAACTTTGGGCTATCGATTTGTTCCCGTTTAGCGTTTCTTTAGGGAAAAGATGATTAGTTGTATTTCTGAAATGACGGGAAAATAAATCGATTTGAGGGGAAATCGTTTTTGTCATTGCAGAAACTGGGAGCATGTTGAATGAAGTAAATGTGGTTGTTCATTGAAGTTCAAGGTAATGTTTACGAAACTCCGATTATGAGTTGGATGAAAATTTCAAAACTTTGGGGTCGAATGCTGAAAGAATTGCTCGGTGTTTATAGTCAAAATTATTGCTTTTGACTTTCTAAGCATTTTCCGAGAATGCTGAAGAGTGTTTATGATATCGGTTTATCTCTCTGTGTCTGTCCGTTTGTGCTGAGACATCTATATATTGCGACGGATTTCGTGTATGTTACTAAATGTTTACTTTACAGGAAATTGCGTTCGAATGGAGTTTTGCTTTGGCAATTTTAAAAATTATTAGCTAGAGGCTGCTGAACCACAGGTTCGATAAACTAAGTTGCAGTACATAAATTAAAAAACTTCGAATCTTAAAAGAAAATCTATTTATTAAAAAAGCAGTATAAAATAAGCAATTTAGTATTAAGATGGGTGGGAGACTAGCGTCGGTAAAATACGTGCTAACTTGATAACTGATTAGCGGTGGAGTGACTTAAAAATTATGCCAACACCAAACTTCACACAGGCAAGAACAAAAGCATGGCCAAGATAAACAACGCCAATTACAGAGCAACCATAAAATTCAAACCAATAAAATTAAAATAATGAAACCGCGAACAATTAATTTTGAAGATGGTGCAGAACATAAATAAAATATGCCAAAACAAGTGTCAATAGAGGGGGAACCAAAAATTCTTTACGATTTCAAACTGACGTAATATAACCTATTTTTAGCCCAGAACAGCTCCAAATTGATTGCGATACAAACATAATAAAAAACTTTTGCATACTGGAAAAATGGATTTCGAGCTTGAAAGCCAAAAGTGAGGGATATTGAGAACAGAAAAAATAAGTTAGGCTGCATGATTTTGACTAGATTAAATTTAACAACTAGATTAAATTAAATTGTAATTCAAAGTTTACAGAAAGTAAATGAGAATTGATACTAAATATGTGATCTACATCACAGGTGTTTGATTTTTTCTGCAATAACGTAAAAATTGAAAAATACTTAATCCCGTTACACTTGGTTACCTTTCGTTTTGTTAAACTTTCCCTCCCACTGAAGTTGAATATTAAAGTTCAAGTTTCATAGCGTCGTTGTAATTCCTTCCGTTGTAATTCCTTTCTGATAATGTTAACATGATTTACAAAGGCGTCGGCAGCATAGGACAAGGAGGCACTTGGAACCCTGGATTTTTGTACGCCATTTGAACATGCAAAAATCAGTTTAACCATACCATAACTATATGTTGAAGTAATCTCTTCACCCCCCATCCTGGAAATATATGCCTAAATTTTATTTTCAGATATTTATTTACTTAATTTTTTTTAACTTTTAAAATTGTTTCTATAAAAAAATGAATGTGTTATATATATATGTATATATGGTCCGATTTGTTACAAAAGTACAATATTGTGAATTATTGTAAACTAACTGTTTTTCTACTGTATCGCATTGATGCGTTTTACTAATTGTAAATCAAAAATTGTGCTCTAAAAAATTAATGGGAACAGCTGCCCTGCTGGAACCCGGTCCTGCAGATGGGGTTCAGCATGACACTTCAGGAACAGTAACAGACCTTACACCAAACAGATTGACCCTTCCTGAAAGCAGTAGCCTAGTATCCCTGGAAAGCACTCTGCCGACAACCATAATGATTTACTAAAGCTTACTTAATAACAAGCATATATAGAAAATCATTTCGAAAAGGAAGGTGAACAAATGCCGGTGTTGTTGAATTTCTCCCAAATAGCTTTAGTTTCATTTATGTATTGTGAAAAATTAAATGTGACGAGGCTCTTAGATCTCTGCCCTTTCCCTCTGCACCACATCTTAATATAGAATAATTCTCAGTTGTCCAGTAATTGCATGTTGAGCGATTTTCCATAGTCATATTTCATTTCTTACCTCATCAAATCGATGTAGCTTCTGTTTACATTCTATGCAAATCTTAAGTTCAACAATCTCTTCGCTTCAGAGGTCCACATATATGGACCTTCGCTTATCCCTTATAACTATTTTAAGATTGTTTGTAGTTCTAAACGGACGTACACACGTTGGATGAATTTTGGAATTTTGAATAAAATGGTTTTTACACATGTAAATGTATAAATTTTGCACACTGACGCACACATTTTGTTCTTGTCTGACACTATTTTTTTTTTTTTTTTTTTTTGCCATTACATAAAAGAATATTTGAATGTTACTGAAATTTAAGATGAATTCGTGAATATTTTTAGGTTTTTTTCGAAATTCCTGTGTATTCCGTTAACACAAGTAGTTCAACATTTCGACATATTATGGAGCTAAACTGCACCCTTTAGCTGCAACCTTTCAATTCAGAAATGCAAAAACATGATTTGGCTCCTTGATCAATTTAAGCACTAATGCATGGTTCATCGTTTCTATATAAAAAGGTTGCAGCTAATTTACACCATTATATGGTGAAATGTTATCATTATATGGCTATCCCTACGATAGCTGAAAAGCACTTATAGGACGTCATTTATCTTCGAACGTTTCCTGAAATCTACGTTTATTGGTGAAAACAACATTTTTCTACTGAAACAGAGATTGTGAATTAGGCTAATGTCATTTTTAAGTATAATAGGTTTTATAGGAACAATTATGAGAGTATTCTTTAATTTGAGAAGCGCGATTTATGTCCAGCTGAAGAGATTACGGGGCTTGTCACCTTACCAATGGTGAAAACCTTTAGAAACATCGATTTATTTTATTTTCTTAAAATATAGTTTGGTACATGTAGTATAACTTAATAAAGTTTTAAAACAATTTGATGAATACAAAAAAAAAATGTCATAAGAAAGCTTTTAAATATTTTAATTGCATTGAAATTAATTTAAATGCCGCACATTTAAACTGCGTTTTCTCAATTTTAAGTTTTTTACATAGTTCATAAAGTGTTAAACCTTCGATATACCCATTAATTGCTTTGAAAGTTTTTGTTTGCTCAATATTATTTGTTTAACAAAATTACGCTTCTGCAGTGTTTTTCATGGATATAAACTTTTTTCTCATAAACGAGTTCATTAACAGCAAAATCCGTCCTCAAAATCATTATGTATACTGTTGTAAATTTAAAAACAAAATATTTGATAAATAAAACCCACATTATAATTAAAAAAGAATATGGAATGATTTTTAAATCCGTAATTTTTATTTCAAAAGATCGAATTTTAAGATTACAAATGAAAATCGCTGGTTTCTTCAAGTTCATTATTTTAATGACTTTGTCTAATGTCAATTCTTTAGAGTTATAGAAATTAATACAATTTCATGCAATGCAATACCAAAGTCGACTAAATAAGAAAATCAGTTTTTATTCTGTTTAAAGAGATTAATTAATTACAATTGATTCATATGTAAAAGAAATAAAATCAATGAAATCTTTTTCCATGAAATTTCCAAGGGCTTGTGAAGTATTTTTTCTCTAGAAGAAAAGATTTTTAGAATCACCAGTAATGTCTTTGTTGAATTTTTTTTACAGTTTTACTTATTTTATAGATTATAATTTAATTTTAAGAAAGCTGTAGTATATATTTACTTATGTTTTACAGTTATCACTACCTTTTTTATCTAATAAACTTGAAAAGAAATAAGCCCATGTTTTAAAATAAATCATTAAATAACTTGGAAAATTTTACAAAAGCTGAATTTTCATTACGCATCATTTTACCGAAAACTAAGTAGGATGACCTTTAAAAATTATAGCTTTCAGTTCAAAGCACATTTACACTAAATACATCTATATTCTAATGTAAGGATTCGCAGGGAAATTATGTATCTATAGCAATCAAGTGTCATTAAAGTAACGAGAGAAAGTTTGTCCATGAAATTGCATAAGTTATGGAGAAAATTTAATAAAGCTTTTCCTTCTAAGATTAACGGGTTAAAGCGTACTTAAATTAGATATGCAAAAAATCAGAATCAAGAATATATATGTATTAAATTTCGAATTTTTCTCTGCACAATCCTAGAAATGAAAAAATTAGTATTGTTTCACATAATACCAATGAATGATATTTGGTACATGTCTACTTTTAAAATTTGGTGCAGGTATAATTCATCTATAAAAGTTAATGATGTATATACTAGTGCAGCCCTTAGCATATGGGGAGGGAAATATTTTGATATTTTTGTAAGACTCAGCATCAAATGACTATTGTCCTAAGACTATTTACTTACAAAATTTTTGAAAAGTTTGTTAATTTTTACGTATATGTCCTCCAAGAGGAATGTATATTGAAGAAATTAGTTGAATTTATAAAAGTAATCGCAT
This sequence comes from Cheiracanthium punctorium, assembly GCA_038373885.1. Taxonomy (NCBI): domain Eukaryota; kingdom Metazoa; phylum Arthropoda; class Arachnida; order Araneae; family Cheiracanthiidae; genus Cheiracanthium; species Cheiracanthium punctorium. The sequence continues at coordinate 1,785,254 of JAWZYV010011853.1, forward strand.
TAATAATTTGATTAATTCTGTTTTAAGCTTTAAAAAAAGTAAAAATAACTAATTTAATATTTAGACTATAAACAAGTTTTTATAACATTAAATTTCAATAATAAAATACTTAACCACTTTTGATAATGAATGCTGCGGTCAGTGCTGGATTAAGACAGCGCGGGGCCTGTAGCAAACGTTATCAAGGGGCCCCATGTTCATTAACGCAACCAGAAAGATTTTTTGTGTGTGTGTGTGTGTGTGTGTGTGGAGGAGATTATTTCACCCTCACATCATAGTAGTATAGATAAATTAACCGAGAAAATAAATAGTGCTCATTATATTACAATTTATTTTTAATGTGAATGAATGAGTCAATGGGATTGCTAATGCTAATTGGATGTAAATAAAACTAAAACTTCCCACGCATTAGATCTGGGAAGGGTTTATCCCAACTCTTCCTTCCACTTGGGTGCGCAAATGTCAAGGTTTTGTGCGATAATAAAATAAAACATAACTTTTACGAACGTTTCTTGATTTAATAGGAGCAAATTTGAGCTAACACTAGACAAATCAATTTCTCCAAGTAAATTGGTATGCGGGAAAAATGCCCCTCAAATATAAAGCTCGCTTTTTTTTAGGAAGGGGGGGGATTCAAGGCGCTGAGCTAAATAGATAACGAGACTAACGATGTTTAAAGGTATTTAAACCTATAACTCAGGGGTTTTTTATGGATGTTAATGTTCATGGTTACATATTTCGAGTTTCTAATCCCGTCTCCACCCCACCCTTTTCGATATGCAAACATATAACTTGACAAGTTTACATACATACAATAATAATTGTTTCTATAAAATTTTTAGAACCTTCGAAAACAAAATTTACTTTAAACAGTGAGTTTAAATACAGTTTCTTCCCCTCTAAGAATATATCCTCGTAAAATTATTCTATTACTTGGAAGATCTTTACTAATACTAGTTTGCATATTTTTAACTTCATGTATTTAATGGATTAATTCATAAGAAATCAAACAGGGCATAGGCAGATCTAGCGCAATTATACTTTCACTTTTCAAAATACATTGCATGAATGGAATGCATTCAAACTGCACATGTGTACCGAGGGGGGCTGTTACTTCATACAACTTGGAGCACTTCTAAAAGCCATTCCATAGTTCTACAAACATGCGTGCATTACTTTTCAACCTACCTTCGTAAAAATGGTATAAAATATTTTGTTTTAAAAATTCTCAATAAGAGGATTGTATCTTTCTCAATAGAATAATCGATATAATAAATAATAAAAAATTCGGATAAAACATTCATTATCAACATACAATCAGGAGGATATTAATAAACATTCATTATCAACAGGGAGATATTAATAAACATTCATTATCAACATTCATATCAATTGGCGAACATTCTATATCTAATTATTCTTCTGCTTACAAATATTTTTGCAGGATATAATAATCTTAAATGTGATCAAGTATTTTGTGAGTTTCTTTGTGGATCAAGAGTATCAGAAAACACAATTTGTTTTCAGTTTGCCTGGGATTATGGCTTCCCGGATACCCCGACCGTCTTTGTGAAAAGGTTTTCCCCATTCTAATTATTTTACCCGAACGAACTTACTGACATTCGCGACCTTGGCCTGTGGTTTCGCCCGGCCAAAAGCAATTCTTTTATATTTAACGCTGTTAATTTCCGTCATTACTATTATAATTTATCAGAACTGCTGATTCTCAAAATATAAAAAAATGGCGAACATTCTATATCTAATTATTCTTTGAAATAATAATTCGACTGTGTTCAAAACATTGTAAAATGTAAATAAATAAATACGTAAAAATAAAGCAAGTCAAACACCGAAAGCTTTCTAAAGATGGCTTACTCCCTATTTCATACACCTTCGAATTTCTCCAAAGCCACCCCCTTTGCTCTAAGAATTTTGGGACGGCCCAACATCCGATTCAATACCATCCTCATACTTAAAAAACAAAATAAGTTTATATCAATATTTAAATGAGAATTATTGTTTCGAGGGGAGATGTCTTTTTTATAGATCGCGTTTTTCCTACATTCCTATGGATCTCAGCTCTTGTGGAAATGCAGAAGCTCGACTCGCTTAGAACAGAAAATCTTCAGAAACAGCCACAAATAGTTCCTGTATATTGAGTCACTTTGAAAAGTTTGATCACAACTTCATTAAAAAATTCCTTCGATTTGCTCCTGCAAAGCTCCTGAAATGATCGTGGCCGATAGGCTCTACACGTACAGTCTACTCAGCCTAATGAATAATCCGGCGTACCGACGCATTAATGCAATTTTGTGGGTGGAGGCGGTTAGGTGTAAGATTCACACACACATCCATTATATGAAAGTAAAAACGAATTGTTTGCATTAATTTCATTTTTCTCGGGTGGGGCGTTCCCCCTCTCCGACCATTTGCCATTAATACGTCCTTGAACCTGCGCTTATTCATTTTGGCACTTAATTTTCTTTCTATGTTTGTTTATTTCTGGATTCATTCAACAAATCAAGACAAATTTGTAGAATTATTGGTAAGGAATGCATTTTTTAAAGGCCATACATAGGTAGGTAGTCCTATATAGTTAGGGTCTGGATACCCCCTCCTCCGAGTTGCGATTTTTCTCAACAAAAAGATAAAAACCTGCTCGATTTTAATAGCACTGTAGTGCTAATGATGAAGCGCCTCTCCCGCCGTTTGGACCCTCTGATTTTTTTCTTATTTTTCTGGGCACTGCATTTTCTGTTCCTCTGTGTGTTAAAAGTACACTCGGGTGTTCTTGTTGCTGTCTTTAGAATACTCATTCAGTTTAGTCTAGGTAATCAGTTGATTAAATAATCCAGGCATACGACAGCCACACTAAATTTATATATATTCTTATAATGAGTTATCTACAATTGATTTACAGTTCCATAATAGAGCTTCAAAAATTTTCTTATCAAAAAAAAAAAGAAAGAAAGAATTATGATATTTATATTTTGCTTTAAAAAAGCTAGATCCTAGGGGGGGGGGGGGGGGGGGAGCACAAAAACTTTCAAACAAAGGCGCGGGACCCGTAGCATTTGCTACTTCTGCTATATTGCTACTCCGGCGCTGGCTTCGGACAAGGTTAATAAGTTCGACAATCCTTTATGTAAGGTTCTGTCTTTGCTGATTATAGTATGCTCTAATGTTGTATTCATTCATACTTTTCACATTCCTTTCTTTAATATCATTGACAGATGTGTGGTGTCTTAGTTCTGTATAAGGTGATCTCGATACTTTCCAAATTTCTGGATCACAAGCATAAACAGTCGGAGGATGTTTTAACCCTTTGAGGCGCAACCCTTTCCCAATGCTGAAAAAAGGGCAGGCTTTGCCATCGCTGGACTTAACTACCAGCAAGATGGCGGACGATCGAAACTTTCATCGCGTGCCACAGATCTAGAGACCCTTTTTTTGACGACACCTGGCTGTGCCGCACAGCCAGCTGTCGTCAAAATGGGGTAGATCTGTGGCCCACGATGAACGTTTCGATCGTCCGGCATCTTGCTGGTAGTTAAGTCGAGCGATGGCAACGGTTGCCCTTTTTTCAGCATTGGGCAATCTATCCAGCTGTTCTCGCATTCTTCCATTTTTCAGCAGATGTCAGTGCTGTTAAAAATAATCGTGACCATTTTTTTTACGGGAAATGACGTGCTAAAAAGTAAAAGGATTCTCGTGGAGCTATGTCACCCGCAACTATTTTTATAGAAATCAAATCTATTCTTCGTGACTGGCAACAGTCAAAACGTCAGAGTTTGGTGTTCCCAGAGCGGGAACACTGCGCGTTAAAGGGTTAAAGGATTGGAATAAAATAGTTGTGTGCACTGCAGCAACATTACCTTTTTTAACAGAAAATCCCTCAACATCAGTAGACCCGAAAATGAAGTAGCAGAGAGATGAATATTGTTTTTCCCCTTCGTTGATATTTTGCCGTTTTCAATTTAATTAGGAGGCAAAGACAACGCAGAAAACTTTATTGAGGCAATTTCTTAGTTTGGTATTTTTAATAAATGTGCAAATTTAGTCCCAGAGTTGAAGGAACGTTTTCATGTGTGGAACCAAATGAGGGATGATCTAAAATGGAAGAAACCAGACGGTGGGAATTGCATTAATTAAATAGAAACAACTTCGGCAAAATATTGCAAAGTAACAAAAGAATTTCAACAGATACATTTTGAAACAATCTGGTTTCATAAATATTGATTATAACTTGGACGAAAGATATTTTGAAAGCAAAATTGTTGGCTTTTTCAAAATAAAAAGGTGTTCCATGTTGTAAGAAACATATAGAGATAAAATATTGAAACCTGTGAGTGCATGGATTCATATTTAAAACATGATTGGTATTCAGGTAGAGAAGCTCAAGTTGATAATAAACAGTATGGAGAAACAGCTTGCTTTTATACTCTGCAGTGTTTCAAAAATTTCATTTGCATATAGTTAGGAGATATTAATAAATTATTAGCTTACAGATTTGTTACACAAGTACTTCTTGCGAAAGGTTAGTCTGAAAACTATAAAAAAAATTTAAATAGACTTCAAAGTAATTTAATGTTTACCTGAAAGTGTTGGTGTCTAAAAGAATATATGAGTTTAAGAGGAAACTTATTTAAACACATGTTAACGCAAAGGTGTAAATTATATATTTCTTAATTTCTTCTTATAATTTGAGTATTTAAATGTGAACTAATAAAAGCTTTAAAATTAAATAGTTGAAAAAACAGTAGAATATTAAGAACAGTCTTATTAAGCAGATTTTTTTAAATGCAAAGACAAAATAAGTATGCTAATGTACTTTATTCAAAATAAAAGCATTTAAATATTGGAACTTTATTCTAAATCTTTCAGCTTTTTGTTTAAAACAACATTTAATATCCTTTCGGCTTTTTTCTTTCAAAAACCGAAATTGATAAATTGATCGTGACACATTTTGGAATAAATTTTGTTTTCAATTAAGGCACAATGCTATATGTTCGGGAGAAAATTACTTTAAATTTGTACTTAAAAGTTCCACTAAGATCCTTTCGGGATTTGTTTGAACTCAGAAGAACATATTTATGGTAATTTTTCTATTAAAACATTCCAATTGAAGTACTAGATTTAATATCTAGTTGATTTATTAATAGCATGCATTTTATATAAAAAATTTTTAATCCTTAATACGTCCGGTAAATCCAGAGTAACATGAATTGCGTGGGTTGAGCTGCGTAAATCATTTGAAAAGGGTTTATTAATCTTCTTGATGTGTTTTTATTCTTTTCTTATAATTTGCAAACTAGCATTTCAAGGAAATCTCTGGAATAAAAAACTTTGTAATTTGAGTTAATATTTAATGGACTCTTATAACTGTTTCCTACATATAATTGTGAATTTTGAGGAACTAAAAAAGTTTGCAACCAGTCTAATTAGAAACCTTATATGCAAGAGTTCTACTATTTCTACATTTAATCTTACAGTTCAATAAGATCCTGTATAAATTGTGAGATTTAAAGGGGGACTAATTTTATTCTCAATCCAGCCTACATTCTTCATGAGAAAAATTTGGACATTGGCTTAAAATAAATAATTATAAAAAAAATAATTTTAAAGTCAATTCCTACTTAGGTCAACAAAGAAAAATTTCATTTTAGTTACCTTTTATTAAATTCAATTACTTACTTAATTAATTAATTCTATTATTAATTAAATAATTAAATAATTTGATAATTAATGCAGGAACGTTTGTGAAGCAAGGGTCGATACCGTTAATTCACTTTGTTTATTCAGTTTATTGTTTACATTCATCTTTAGTCCCACGTAACAGGATCTAAAATTAATGAATTTAATTTAATTGATGAATTAATATTTGAAAAAATTCTATTAACATCAAGTATCATCCACTACATAAAAAAAAAAATGTATCTGAACTTGAGTGGATGAATAAAAAGTAATTTATTAACGTGTGAAAATTTGAACATATATATATATATATATAGGCGTAGCCAGGGGGGGGGATATCGGGATATATCCCCCCCCCGAAATTTTTGGATTAGTGACGAAATTCCGTCTATTTATACACGTATAAGTTCATATTCCCCCCCCCCCGAAAATTTTTCCAGGCGCATATCTCCCCCCGCGAAAAATTTTCCAGGCGCATATCCCCCCCCCGCGAAAAATTTTCCTGGCTACGCGCCTGTATATATATATATATATATATATATATATATATAGTGAGAGAACTAATAGTAGGAATTGAAAAAATTAAAAAAAAAAAAAAAAAGAAACGCTTACAGCCACAGTTGATTCTTTTTTTAAAATGCTTTTGCCCTCTTACTACTTTATGTTCAACAGTAACGGTATCATCAAAAAACTCTAAAATTACTATTTCTTTGGTAGGATATATGCACCAAAAATGCCAACAAACTCTTTTTGTTTCTGTTAAACTCCTAACTGGAAGCTTGCGGGTTAAAAGCTTCCGGAAGCTTGCGGGTTATTATCCGGAGAGATGACTTTTTTGACGGATTTAGAGGTTTCGGAGGGTTTCCAATGTTCAGAAATCTCCATCCTTCTGATGAGGATCCAAACTGTGAAAGGAAACTGCAGGAAGGATGTATGTAGCTCTAAACAACACATTCGATGACATGAGCTGTCCCCAGTTCCGTTTGAGTGTGCTTTTTTTTCTGTTCGTCATTTTTTGAAGTTAAAAGAATAAAATTATTGGAAGTGTAATGATATTTCTCTGTAGTGGATTTCTGTTTTAGTTTAATTGGAAATGTAACGTTAAAAATTTTTTAAAAATAATGGTATACCTATAATTAGTTATTAAAACATTTAATGAGTATACGTGAATAATAATTATTCACGTCTTGTGAAAAAAAAATCACTATATAGTATTTCATGTGTATTTTTCCAGGCATAAAAGTCCTGATAATTTCGTTTATTGTTGCATGTCATGCATAAAATATCCAGCACCGATTTAAATGTATTTTTATGGCATATCTTAATGCTTATGCAGTGATTACTAATAAATAATGAACTTTGAAAGACTACGTCTTCCAAACAATACAAGGAAGCGTTCCAATTCACCTGTCGTTTTGAGTGAGAAGTTACGATGTTTAATAAACCTTTTGGTTTCAGGTCCGGTTTCGACGATGCTCTGTGTCAGAGGCCCGCAAGAAGCCCCGACTTGATTCCCTGCGATTGTTTTCTTTGGGGCTACACAAAATATGTTTGTATGGCTGAAAAGCTAGGTAGAGGCAGAAAACTTGCTTATTTCTCACCTCTACCTGTTAGCATTGTTGTACTAATAACTGCAGCCATCGAAACTGTAACACTAAACGTGCTGAAAAAAAGTGCGGGATGATATCTGGTACAGATTGGATTTCGATCCTGTTTCTGGTGGCGGTCATTGAACTAATTTTACAACATTTATTGTTATTATTATTATTTATTCGAAAATGTTTTACCTTTTATATTTTTTAAGTATACTCCTTCAAAGTATATATCATTATTCAAGTGTAATCACCTTGTATATAGTGTAATTACGGGAGAGTCGCCGCATCTGGGACAGATGCCGCACCTCTTGTATTTCTGGTAATTGTTGATAGATAGCAGTCACACCCACAGTATAGGTCTCCTGTGAGGTTTCCTTAACTGGTGTATTGCAGAAATCGTGTTCAATGCTTTACCTGCAACTATACAAGCCTCATTTTGAGATAAGCGCATGATTTCACTATTCAGACTTTTAAATGTGTTGCGCTTAAGTGCTTTTTTATGCTAATTACTGAATACATGCAAAACTAAGTGTAGCACGTGTACAGAGTGCTATATGCATGGTTACGCCACTTTCCGTTGCGAAGCCAGGCAACTGTGATGTGTTACTTCTGTACCGTACAAAATGGGATACTGCCGCACTGCCATTCCGGTACACATGCCGCAATTTCCTTTGTACGGGATGCCGCTTTTATCAAAGTTTTCATTTTTTTTCCGACTCTTATTTTTTATATTACTAAATTTATATTAAGGGAACATATTTGCTGATTTAAGAGTGTTATTATCTTTTTTTTCCCTTTCATTTTGCACAGATTCACCAAGTTGGGCATATTATTAGTCTTTAATTGTAATAATTTTGTAGTTTAACGTTCCGGAATAAATGAAATATTGATCTTAAAAACCAGATTAATTTTAAATTTGTTTACAGATTTTATTATAAACTCCCACATTTTATAAAAGAACGATGTAAAAACAAAAGAATAAAAGAATAAAACAATGTTAAAACAAGTAAAGCAAAATAAACACTAATTAACTCTTTTTCCCCTCTCAAATACACTTACTTTGTTGATGAAATAACAATTAACATTCAATTAAGAAAAATAAGTATTTAACTTTAGTCGTGAACTCAGTCGGCAGACTCATATTGATTGAAACCTAGTAATACGTCTCTTTGTACTCATTCAGTTTCTTTTTGTTACTGCAGGAGTAATTATAGTCCAGATATGAATATTTATATTAATATTTCTTATTTATTACTTCAGTAAGTTCTTATGACTGGAGTGGCATAACTCCCGCACAAGAGTGGAATCTTACCAGCAGTACAATGTTTTAGAAAAAAATTGTTAAAAAAATTTTTAAACATTATTGTATACATGTTTTATATTCTACATCAACCAGCACAGCACGATTTGTTATACGTGCATCCTGGTATTTTTTACACAAATTCAAAAAATATGCGGCGTAAGTCCCTGAAATACCCTATATTACAAGATCAATATAAGAACATCTTTAAAATTTCATATACCAACGTACATTTTCAACTGTTACGCACCAAAAATTCTAAATTCGAGTACATTAATACTTTCTTTCTTTTTTTTCTAATTAAAAAAAAAATGTAAATCAACTCCAAGATAAATCTCATCATGTTATACTTATTTTATTCTTTTAATTTAAACTTAGGAACCTAAAACCCTCAAACAATCATTCAGACATATTTTCAAATGTTGTTTATTTTTCTTCTTTTTTAAATATTTAAATTCTTCAGAACCGAACTCAAGCTACATTTTTCATAAAGTTACTCTTAAGAAGATTAAAATAGTATTAAATCAGTTTGAGAAAGGATTGAATTACAAACTATTTAAAAAGCTTTTTCTTACTTATCATTGTTTTATAATATTTTAACTATAGTTTTATTACATCTTTTAGACTGCCGCACTGTGTTTCGAATTTCGATGCTTTACATATTCGACAAGTACATATATATATATTTTCCATCAATTTATCGGTCTTCGATTTCGAAAGTTTAAACTGTATTCACGTATATATTGTGGAAATTCCAAATATATTTTTCTATCACTTGAAACAAACAGTTTTTTCGGAAATTTGAAATAATAATAATAATAAGTTTATAAGATTGTCAAAGCACCAACTGATGATGTTTCACAATCTTAAACCCAATTGTGCCTAGATATTTTTGTGACTTTCTCTCGATTTTTACTAATGCCAGCAATAATAGATAAATTTCTGATGTCAACTTCATGAACAAGGGATGATTTCTTTTAAAATAATTATGTATAAAATTTGAAATGTCAACATCCTACTTGGTCATGATAAAATATTTTGTGGAGTTCAGGTTCAATACTCGTGAATAAAGGCTAGGAAAAATAAATAACGTTTTCGACTGATAGCGAAAATGCCGTCCCAAAAAAGGGCCATTCGACATAAATGGAAATAAGGCTCTCCTACCTTAGTCGTGCCTCAGCAAAGCAGTTAAGCATGCTCCTCTTTCCTGGGCAGCACATAGCTTCATCCTAATTGCTTAATTCAGCGGTTCTCAACCTTTTAACGTCGCGCCTCCCCCAGTTAAGACCAACTTACGGTGGCGCCCCCCCCCTCATATTTTTCAGCATACATTGTTTTTTAATCTTTACCAATCAACATTCAGTCGAATTTGCTATAAAATAATGTTATCAGTAATGTTTGAATGAACATTTTAAGCAAAAATGGATAGATTTTTGAGTAAAAATGAGAATAAATAAGATGATTTTTTTTAAAACATGTATCACTACTTGCTCTTTGGTTCCCCCCCCCCTGCAAACGCTCATCGCCCCCCCTAGGGAGTTGCTCCCCACAGGTTGAGAAACGCTGGCTTAATTGATATTTTCATAGGTTAGTGATATGTGCAATAACCGTGAGCGTGTAATAAAGTTTGAAAAAAAAAAAAACTAATTTGATTGTAAAAGGTTTTTCCTGCCATAACTAAGAAAAAATTCGGTTCCTAAATAAAGAATCCTACTTCACGGAAAATTCCCTTATCGTTGTAGAGTCAAAAACAAATTGTAGTTATTAGGATTCAGTGTATGTAAACTTTTATCGCATTAGCACTTACATACTCGTTCCTGATTTATCGCGATAGAGTCGATAACGAATAGCCGCGATAAATGAGGAACGAGTACATTAGTGTTAACCCTTTATTTACCGAATTAAGAATTGCCAAGAATATCACCTTGAATCGATTGGTTTTCTCTTCTTTTAGTTGGGGCAATAAATGAGAAATACTGATTAATGTAATAAAAAAGAAAATTACGAAAAAATTAATAAGCATAAGCTATACGCTTGATGATTAGTTTTATAAAACGTTAACCCTTTGAGGCGCAACCCTTTCCAAATGCTGAAAAAAGGGTAACCGTTGCCATCGCTCGACTTAACTACCAGCAAGATGGCGGACGATCGAAACGTTCATCGCGTGCCACAGATCTAAGAGACCCTTTTCTGACGACAGCTGGCTGTGCCCGCACACAGCCAGCTGTCGTCAAAAAAGGGTCTCTAGATCTGTGGCACGCGATGAACGTTTCGATCATCCGCCATCATGCTGGAAGTTAAGTCGAGCGATGGCAACGGCTGCCCTTTTTTCAGCATTGGGCAATCTATCCAGCTGTTCTAGCATTCTTCCATTTTTCAGCAGATACCAGTGCTGTTAAAAATAATCGTGACAATTTTTTTACGGGAAATGACGTGCTAAAAGTAAAGGTTTCTCGTGCAGCTATATCACCCTCAACTACATTTAATAAAATCAAATCTATTCTTCGTGACTGGCAACAATCAAAACGTCAGAGTTTAGTGTTCCCAGAGCGGGAACACGGCGCGTTAAAGGGTTAAAGAGTCTTTTTTAAAAGAGTATAGGGCCAAAATAACTGAAGGAGTCAAGCAGTACTTTGATGGACACACTTTTAGAAAGTCCAATCCTTTAATCATAAAACAGACGTCTGAAAATTCACTAATGCTCTTTTTTGGGGACGGAGGGCGCTCGACTTGATTAGAAAGCTGTCTATTTAAAACAATCTACTCTAATAGAACATGCAATCTTGATATAAGCTGATTAAATGAAGTATTTGGTAATGATTCTTCAAAGGAATGGTTACAATGAATATATTTTGCATATCTTTTTTACAATTTGAATTTAAGGGTACTTCTAAGTACCGTCGGTAGATCAAGGGTTAATGCGATAAAATTTTACAAACACTGAAACTTAATAGCTACAATAAAACGAAATAAGTCTGAAAATTCACTTAACTGTGTGCTGTGTAGATTTCATCGATTCCTGAAATTTAGTGACGCAATTAGTTTTTGAAATGTATAGTGAAATTTACTCTTCACTATTCATTTCAAATCCTTTACTTTTACAAGAATAACTTGATACGCTCTTCACCAAGTTATTATTGTAAAGATAAAAATAACTTTTCTAGGCTGTTTTTTGTTAATCGCATTTCAAATTTAGAACAAAAGCAGTACAAGTGCGTGAGTTCCAAGTGTCTGGCAGAATTCAGTCTGTACAGGGATGGATTCTTTATACAGTCGACTATTAGATATTGACATTTTTTAACTTATTTTGTATACAGGGTGTTCCATAAGCACTGACTTAGGCTTTGTAAAAAACACACATAAGATGTTATAGGTAAAAAGATACGCACGTTTCGACCAAAAATTGTTTTGGCCTTCATCAGTCCAAGCCCTTCGTCGCTATGAACACAGGGAACTGAAAAGTTCCCTTTTTCAGTTCCCTGTGTTCCTTGCGACGAAGGGCTTGGACTGATGAAGCCCAAAAGAATTTTTGGTCGAAACGTGCGTATCTTCTTACCTATAACATCTTATGTGTGTTTTTTACAAAGTTTTTTATTTACTGTTTAACACCAGTGTTTTGAGTGTTTTTTCCACTGACTTAGGCTCTTACTTATTAACTATTCATCATAGGCATACATAATACATTGGCATATATAATACACAAAGTTGCGTAAAAGGCGCAGAAATTTATTTTATAGATAATGTTCAGAAAATTCAATCTGAGTAAATACAAAATATGAGTTTTTATTCGCATTCCGTTAAAATAAAAAATCACAGTCAGTAAAATGTGCTCAATACATGAAAGGCGATATACAAAATTTCAGCCTTCCATCAGAAAAAGGCTCAGAGATATGTTTAAATAAAGTTGGTATGGAGCTATAAAATAACAATAATAGCAAAAGTATGAAGAACTTATGCGATCATTCTTTTCCTTCTTAATTTGTGCTCAGCCCCTTATACGCGATCTTCCGATGTGATTTTTTTTTTGCTTCGACAGCCATTGAAGAGTATTTTAAATGAACACAACTGAACATATATTTGTTTTCATACCTCTGAGCCTTTTTATGATGAAGAGCTGAATTTTTGTTGCATTACTTTATTAATACGTGTATGGGAACACATTTCACTAATTGCCACTTTTTTGTATGTGGGCCATATAATTTTCAATTTATTTAATTTTTGGAAGATTTTAATCGATGTCATAAAATTTTGTACCTTTTTCTATGTAGCTTTGTAATTTATTGTATCTGTCGATCTATAGAAATAAAATTAGACTTTTGTCTGTATATTTCTTGGAATTCAAAAATTTTGCGATTTTTATCCGTTTCAAGCACCTGGGAATCCGGTGCGACCCTCAAAAAAAAGTTTGTCAGTCTGTCGTTCTGTCATTCTGTCATTCTGTCTGTGATGCTTTTTTTTTTTGTTATAGCATCGCGTAAAAACGACTGAAGAGAATGATATGAAATTTGGTGTCATGATAGGTGTTCACTCAACTTAAAACATAGGCGTCGAATTTTTAAAAAATCTTGATTGGATTTTGAGATTTTGCGAAAATCTTTTCAAACTGCGTAAATGTGTGTTCGAGAATCACGTATAAAGGACTGAAGCAATTGAAATGAAATTTGGTATCATGATTGGGGGTCACTCAACTTAAAACGTAGCCGCCGATTTTTAAAAAAAAATCTTGATTAGATTTTGAGATTTTGCGAAAATTGTATTAAACTGCGTAAATTTGTGTTCGCACATCGCGTAATAACTGCTAAGCTGAAAAAATGATATTTAGTAAAATTATAGGTGGCCACTCGCCTTAATCTGTAAGCATCTAATTAAAAAAATGGATCAGATTTCGAGATTTTGCGAAAATCGTTTAAAACTGAGTCAATCTTTGTTCACGCATTACGTAATAACGACTAAAGCGAATGATATGGAATTGGGTCACATGATAGATGGTTTCCCAACATAAACTATATGCGTCTAATTTTTTAAACATTTTTATTAGGTTTTGAGATTTTGTGAAAATTCTCTCAAAATACGTTTATATTTCTTCAAGCATCACGTAATAACGAATGATACGGAATTTGGTGATATGATAGGTAGTTGCTAATCTTAATTTATAGGCGTTGAGAATTTTTAAAATATTTTGATTACATTTTGAGATTTTGTGAAAATTGTTTTAAAATGCTGAAATTTTGTCCCAGCATCACGAAATAAAGACTGCAGGGAATGAAACGAAATTTGGTGGCATGATAGGTTGTCAGTCAACTTAAATTCTAGGCTTCCAATTTTTCAAAAATATTAATGAGATTTTTAGATTTTGCGAAAATTATTTCAATATGCGTCAATATTCGTTCGCGCATCACATAATTACGACTACGAATGAAATGATATTACTTAGTTACTCTCTAACCTGTAATATTTTAACAGTACATAAAAATTATAATTTCGCTTTCTTTATTTGGAAACACACTACATCCATTCTGTGTACTCCTACAATGCTGACTAAAGTTCTAGCTTTTTGGAAATTTGCATTTAGTACTAACCCGTTAACGACGGGTACTTCAGCTAGTTATCAATATTTAAGGAAATAAAAGCCAAGTCAGTGTTTTTGGAACACCCTTTATATTTTGAATTTTTATTTACGTTTAAAAAAGAAGCCAACATAATTCAACAATACCTCATTCACTGGTGGTACTTAAAGCCATTTAGTATAAATCTTTAAATAAAAACTGTGCCCAAAAATATCAGCCTGTAAAACAACGACAACTGTGATCCCACTGCAAAAACCTTTCCAACAACATAAGCTGCTTCGTCTGGAAATCAATTTTTCAGGAGTAATGCGTTTCTCCTCCCTTTTATGGGATATCTGGCTTGGGAGTTCTCCCCGTAAACTGTAACATTACAGGGATCCAATATTCAATACTTTCTCACATCGTGTAACACAACCAATGCGCGTTTCGCAGCTTTCCTGAGCACTCCAGTAAGTTATCTTAATAAAAATATAGGCTTATTCCTATGATATCTGTCCTTCCAAATAAATATAAGATAATTTTTTTAATCAAGTTTTTTTATTCAGAGATGGGTTAAAAGGTACAGAATAATATTCAGAATATTTTCAAGCTCAAACAGCTATGAGTAAGGTCTGATGTGCGTGTTTTGGCAGTGGCGTACTTCCTTTATGAGGGGGAAATAGGCTATAGACGTAATCTTCATCTTATGAGGCGTACTTTGGCTAAAAACGAAAAAAAAATCGTAGACCTTATTTAACAGTTATCAATTAATGCCTCGCAAGAACAGCTCTCCCACAAATTTTATAGATGTAAATGTCTTCAAAGGATTCTTTGCCTAGCTGGACCACAGCCTCTAAATCGAGCCAGGCAGAGACATTTATTTGTACGATTAATTTTTTAACAATACTTTAAAATATAGACCTTTTTTTATACAAATTTCATTTGAAATGTGCACAAGCCTTCTTTTAACACTTTCCAAAAACGTTGAAAAGTGTTTATGATTTTGTTTTGTCCGTCTGTCCGTTCGTCCGTGCTCTAACTTCCGTAAATATGGATCGATTTCTACGAAATTTAAATATGTTGTACATGTACCCTATTGAAAATGGTCTATGTCGCATTTATAGTTTATCTACAGGAGCACTCAAAATATTCTCAATACATTGCGCTCTATCTGAAATTATTCTTTAAAACGTATCATCCTGATCCCAGACTCCAAGATAAAGCTCATTTCCGCCATTACTGCAAAAAAGATTACAAAGCCAAACACTAAAAAGCCTAATAACTTCTAAACCGTTTGTACGATCCGCTTGAAATTTTTCACAATTATGTATAAAAATATAGAAAACAGTCTGCGCTACTTTAAAAATCTTAATCCACCCGTTCCCTCATTTTAAAGCGATTTTTCGCTATTTCCTGCTCCATTTTCTTTCCGAGAGTACACAAAAATTAATCATTTGCGGGACAGAATTAGCTATTGCAAGTGAGAATGACTTCATATTGATGTCACAATTATCAGAATTATTCCAGATTTATGAGTTTAATTTTTTTCACAGATAAAATGATTTCCTCGGAATTACGAAGGTGTATTAAAGGAGAATCTCCATAGCTGCTTGCTTAGATCTTTGGTACCCAAACTAAGTTTCAATAATGTAAACATTCGAAATCTGGTAATATGCAGCGATCCTAGCGGTAAACGACTAAAACATTTGCCGCGCTGACTGCTAACGAGTTTTATAAGTTTTTAATTTTGCAACCAAGCATGTGAACGAGATTAGGAACGCCAGCACTAAATTTTGATTATTTTTTCTACGTTGATTAAGTGGTTGCCTTTGTAACAAATGAATAAAAAAGGGTAAAAACGGTTCTATAAATATTTTAATAATCTATCTTGAGATTATTAAAATATTGAGTTCATATTTGTTAACGAAAAAAGTTTTCGTCTTTCACGGTGTGTATTTACATTAGAAAATAATTTTGAATTCATTAGAGTTTTTTATGTAACATGAATTTAAATTCTTAATATGAGTTTGAGTTTAGTGGCAATTTGGAACTGTGTTAAAAGTTACCGACGCATGAAATAAATAAATGCTAATTACTTAAATGTGATCATCGTTATAAATTAACGCTTTTTTATACTGTCTTCTCTTCAATGGCTACGCCAGAAGTTACTATGAATTGCTGACTGCTTTAAATTCTCCTGTGTCATGCAACTCAGCGCATTTCTCACATACTAGGATTGATTTTCTGTTCGGACCATGATTGGATGTGTGCGCATACGCTTGACAATGATAACACCTTTTAATATCCATGAACCACTGGAAGCTGCACAGTTTGTAGTTCACTATGCAGTCTTTTTTTTTTTTTTTTTTCCAAAATGTCGGTAGCTATGGATCTGGTCAATTTCAAAATACAAAGTTTATTGTTATTTTTTCTTTTGAAGGCTTTAACTACAACAATATAATTTTTCCTAATCTTCAATAGCCGTGAAATAGTATCCAATATGTAATCATGTGTTATTTCTGATGGAGTATTAAAGATCATAATTTTGCTCATTTGAGCACCCTTGTTAATGAGTTAACTCATAATTCTTTGTTTTGTTCCTAATTCATGTATTTTCTGTCTAGCTATATCGTAATTGTCCTTCAGCAGTAAGTAAATACAAAAAGTTCAGTATGCTCTAAATATGTTCATTATGACAACGACTAGTTCATGCCCCGACCCCTGTATAGGTGCCTATTAGAGATGAGTTCGGGCTCATTTTTTGAAGCCCGAGCCCGAGGACTTTTAATCCGAGCCCGCCCGAGCCCGAGCAATATTATTAAATTTGGAGCCCGAGCCCGCCCGAGCCCGAAATTTCAGCTAAAGACAAATAAATTTAACTACTTCATTAATAGGATACAATAAATTTTGGAGCTTCACACACCTTCTAGTCCCCCGTGCCGCTATTTTTTAAAATAAGTACGTCTATTTATCCCATGAATCACTTTTTAAAATCTTTTTCAAGGAGTATGTTCAACAAAGGAGAAATTTTTCACGAGCCCGAGCCCGAACGCAATCATGAATTACAGAGCCCGAGCCCGAGTCGGGCCCGGGCTCGGGCTGAGCCCGTCTCATCTCTTGTGCCTATTACCTAAAGATTGCAGAAAATAAACAATATATAAGGGAATCGGGATATGATGGCGAACTTAAGCAACTGATTTTTACTGACCACTGTGAATGAGACAGAGATTTTTGTGATAACTTCTTTCGTGTCTTTCCTTACACCACGAATTTTTTCAGTTGCCTCTTTCAACTTTGAAGAGGCGAAACAGTTGTTCTCTTTAAAAAATCTAATTTTCGTCATCTTTCCCCAGCCATGGGGTAAGATGACTAATGGGATAGGGTAAGATGACGAATTAACCCCGGAATGTGAATTACCATTCATGAACACTTTATTAGAAAATAATTTTAATAAGAAACAGAAAAAAAAAAATACATTTTAATGCACAGGTCACATTTTTAAGGTCTTTGATTGGCTCCTCCACTATCCCATCCGAAACACTCAGTATGAGCCCACTTTAAGCACTGATACCAACGTTCATCCTTGACTTCTTCCGCACATATGATGCAGAATTTATGTTTAGAATCCACCAAGTTCATATCATCTTCAGCGTCGATGTACAGTATAGAATGAGAATAGTCGTCGTCAAATGACGTCTTGGTTTCTTCTTCTTCACTTATTTCGTTTTTTTTGCCTTTTCTATCAATTTTTTTTGTCATTTTTAGCTCTTTCGCTTCTTGCTCCTATTTTTTTTTCTATTCCTTGTTTTATGGGAGTTTCTGATAACAGAAGCTAAGACAATTTCTTCCTCGGCTTTCTCATACTCTTCTCTCAAAATTTCAACTAACTGCCTTTAATTTTTTTTTTTGTTATGTCTTATGTGCCCTTGAAAACGGATAAGAAATGAAAACTGGAGAAAATATATTTAAAAAAGTGTGTGGAGTAAGATGACGAGCTGAAAATTATTCGTCATCTTACATCGTTGAAAATTCGTCATCTTTTCCCTTCCCTCCCAGTTTTACAAAACCAACGCTTATTAGTAACTAAAAAAATATCTTTAAATATGGGTCTACTATAAATTTGTACACAATAATCTGAGAATTCAGAACATTTTAATGAGAACGTAAAAAGACTCTTGATTCCTTACATTAGACGTTCAAATATTAAAAAAACACCCCTGGAAAATGAACTATTATTTATAGCTTCCTCTAAATGGCAGGTACAAGTGGATGACTATCCTAGTGCTAGTCTTATTTCACCACCAGGTGTTTATTATTCTGACCAAGACGTGCTGTCATTTGTGAATATCGGAGAGAAATACTGAATTCGTCATCTTACCCCGTCTTCCCCTACTGATTTAGATTTCTAGTATTCTGATACAAAATACAGCATGATACATCGTACAGACATCGTGAAAATATACCAACAAAATGGCAATATATATTTATCGAGACGTCTCAAGCGAAACGAGATGCACAGTTACTCTGCGAGATGCGATACGAGACAGGACATCTGCGAGGCTAGGAGTAACAGAGGTTAGCAAATGCGAGACGAGATGCGAGATATTCCTATGTCTCACCTCGCTTCATCTCACATTTCTCGGAATATTAATATTCGGAATTAATTTTTGATTTTTTCTTTCTTAATTTTAGAAACACAGTGAGTGTCAGTAAATTTTTTCTCGCACCGTTTCGAAAGCCTCGATTACAATCGCTTCTTTTGCTTCGACATATTTTCTGCATAGGTATCGAGCCCCAAAGAGATTTTTGAGCATTTTGCTAACCCATTTATTGAAATCCTGCTATTTTTGTCTTTATATTTAAAATCTACTATGTGTGGCCCCTAATGAGTGTCACGGCGATTGTAAATATCTTAATTTCTCATTCAACAAATCTTATTTCTTATGCGTCTGTTTTCTTCCATGTGACAGACCTACTGCCTTTCTCTTTTTTTGGAGGTAAGAGGGTAGGTTTTAGTCATTAGATCATTTTACTTTTGTTCCATTATATATATACCAAAAATAATTGGAATGAACCTTGGTAAAAATACACACACAAAAATACGCAAGTATATATATATATATGTGTGTGTGTGTGTGTGTGTGTGTGTGTACTTTTTAATCCATAATTAAATGATAAAAATAATAATAATTTTTCCATAAAACCGCAAAATTTAATAATTTTTGCCGTTAATGAGCACTTTTTCTTTTCCTTTTATTAAGAATTTAAATTAATAATTTTCAAAGTTTACACAATGAATTTTTTTCAACCTCTCTTTAATTAGTTTTAAAATAACTTTTCTTCTTTCAATTAAAGCAGAGACTTTCATAGCAAAAATTACGGTAAAATTTTTAAAGAGATTTAAAGTCTCTCCCACGTTATTACCATGGTTACCCTAAGTTATTTCAAGCTCTCTCCTACATTATTACCATGGTTACCCTTATTTATTTGAAGCTTTCTCACAGATATCACTCGTATTTCATGAGCGCTAATCCTGGTCTAGCATTTAATATCACATAAAAACTATTTTTTTTTTCTTCCTAATGGCAGCCTCTGCTTTGGAGGCATTGGCCACTACTAAGACCGGAGTTGTTGGTCACTTTATTATGGGATCACCTAGTAGGTGGACCAACGTCGCCCCTATGAAGGGACGGGCACAAGGATAGCCACGCCCAGTCGGGGATCGAAATCCGAAACCGCAGTGCGGTGCTTTACCTGCCATACAATCTGGACGGCTCTTCCGAAATTTAATAATCAGGATTTTTTATTTTATGTGTTTATTTACGAATTTAATTTCTATTATAAAGAAAAATAGTTTAATTCAAGTAGAAATTAACTAATTAGTCTGAAAGGAATAACTATCGTGAGAACCTTACAACAAGATTAAAATGGCCGAGGGTCAACTCCTCTGTGTGTAGATATATGAGATATATGCATATTAAAAACGATAATGATTGTTTCTGTATATGGATGTGTTGCAAAATTCCGTTGTAAGGCTGACGATACCTTTCAATCTATCAATTTCAATATCGTCAAGCCCTAGTGCTGCAAATATTAATTATTTTATTTAAAGCAGTTTAACGCTATGATATATCATAAATCCATAATTATTAAATTATATTACATAGAAATAGAACTTCTTATACAACTTTTAAGTTATGGTCACAGATAACCACGGGGGGGGGGGGGGGGATGGGTCGTTATTTGTAAGATAAACTTTCTATGCATGTCGTTCGTAGGATTTCTATTAAATTCCAGAAATGAATAATTTTTACCAGCATGAAACGAGTTTTATCGCACGTGAGGTGGTATTTCCGTTTTTCAGTTGTTGCAAACACCGTCTGCCGTTTGAGAACTTAGCGAACGCCTATTATAACGTTACAGCATTTTACAAAGTAAGAAATACTTTTAAACAGTTAAAATACAGAAGTATTTCGATAAAAAATCGTTTTCCATACTTCTTCCAGCATAGCTGAAAACTGGCTGTAATTCAGAAATTTCTCTTATGAAATGGATTCAGTTTTCTTTCAGCAGTATAAGTGGAGAAATAAGGCAATTACCTTTATTTTTTACGATGATAAACTAGAAATACATTTTAAAGCTAAAATAACTTGCAAAAATTATTGTATTTTTAAACTCCTTGCTTATTAAATAGGAATAATAACAAGTTTTGTCATTTTACCGACGCTGATGCATTTGTCTTCGCCTTACATTCTTTTGTAAAAACTTTGATATTTCAACCATTAATCATTGCCCAAGACTAATTGCTCGAAATGTTTGTTGACACCTACTAAAAACCTTTTTCTTCCGCAGTAAAAATTGCTGAGTTTAAGGTTCAAAGAGTTATTATCTGTCAACTTTGCTCTAAAGATATATTCTATTCATATCTGTAACACGTGTCTAGAAAATGGGAAAAGTGTTTATGACAAATGTTTTTATGTGACTCTGGAGAATCCCCATTACGTCTTTACGCTTGCAGTGAATTTCTGAAGATAAATATATTAGATGAAAGGAAATCGTAAGTGATACTGAAAGATTTGTCAATATCATAGGTTCCAGGATGAAAGGCTTTCAACTTCCTGATTTCGTAATGAAAACGGCGTTATTGCATAAGATTTTAAGCTGTTTATGAAACTTCTTGAGCGAAACTCATAATTTTGATACAAAAAAAGTTGATGCTAAATTAGATAAAAAATTATTTAAATTGCGTCAATAATGTTCATTAGTTCTCAAAATTAATCAAATTTACTATGTATTATGCAGGGTATCCCAAAAGGATGGAAACACGCTTTAACCCTTTAACGCGCAGTGTTCCAGGTCTGAGAACACCAAACTCTGACGTTTTGACTGTTGCCAGTGACGAAGAATAGATTTGATTTCTATAAAAATAGTTACGGGTGACATAGCTCCACGAGAATGCTTTACTTTTTAGCACGTCCTTTCTCGTAAAAAAATAATCACGATTATTTTTAACAGCACTGACATCTGCTGAAAAATGGAAGAATGCGAGAACAGCAGGATATATTGCCCAATGCTGAAAAAAGGGCAGCCGTTGCCATCGCTCGACTTAACTACCAGCAAGATGGGGATGATCGAAACGTTCATCACGTGCCGCAGATCTAGAGGCCCTTTTTTGACGACGGCTGGCTGTGCGGCACAGACAGCTGCCGTCAAAAAGGGTCTCTAGATCTGTGGCACGTGATGAATGTTTCGATCGTCCGTCATCTTGCTGGTAGTTAAGTCGAGCGATGGCAACGACTGCCCTTTTTCCCGCATTGGGAAAGGGTTGAGCCTCAAAGGGTTGATTCTTTGTCTATTAGAGATAAGTGAGCAATGTAAATTGAAAAAAATATTCAAAGTAAAGTAAAAAAAAAAAAAGACTACAATACAAAAAAAATTTCTCTCGCTAATGGTCAACAAGTGAGACTTTTTAAATTTGTATACCACAAGAAAACAAACAAACAAAAAATCCCAGACAGTAAATAGTGTTCCATACCCTGATGAGGTCATTCACAAAATTTAAGAATTGTAACATAAAAAGTGTCATAGATATTAAGATAAATATCTGCTGACTTGAACCAATTTTCAATGGCTCTCGAGGCCTCCCCCCATGGCCCAGTGTATAAGGCACTGCACATGGTAGATGTATAAAAAAAATGAACGTCCCGCGTTCCTTCCCACAGCTCGACTGTCGATCTAACGGTCTGGAGTTTTGGCCGGTTTTCACCATATGTGACACGCATACGTGTTAGAGCCTCTTAAAAAGTCCTCCTACCAAGTCCCCCCCCCAGACAGATGCCGCTCTTGTAGACTTGCCATAACACAAAACACACTAACATATATGGCTCTCGAAAATCATGTCCTATGATCGCATTTCACGCTTCGTACAGAAATTTCGAATTTCTGTATATCACCTCATTCGTGTATGAGTCACATTTTGCTAATTGGCCTTTTTTTTGTACGGGGATCGTATGCAAATTTAATAAGTGTCACTTTTTAAAAATTAACGAGAATTTTTTTTTTTTAATGTTGTCTCTTTTCCGTCCTTATTTTGAACATTTTATTCAATTTACATTGCTCACTTGTCTCTAATGGATAAGGAATCAAAGAGTGCTACTAACTTTTTGAGGGCACCCTGTATACGAAAAATGCAATTACAAATATATTTCAGATGCATAAAAAGGGATGAAAGTTATTTGTAATAGCTTTTCATAATGAAACTAAAAATCTTTCAATAGATTAAAATATGTGAGCAGTCATTGTTCAAATATCCATTTCGAAGATGTTCATCTATTTATAAAAATTTATAAACATCAGTGAAGTTGATATAAAGAAATTATTTCAGTCAAAAATGGAATACACTCTAAAAAATAACCGTAGATTTACAGCAAACTCTCCGTAAAATTTTGCGGAAATTTTCTATTTATATTTCAATGCAGGACAATTTCGCTACATCAAGGGTCAGGACCTTTCGGGAATGGAATTTTTACTGGAATTTATAGGAATAAAATTCCGTATAAGGAAACAGTCCCATTTATTAGCACATTTTCCGTATTTTCATATAATTTTTTTTCGGTGTACTTAATATTTCCAGCTCTTTCTCAGGGTTACACAAATAAACTAGGCTAGATTTAAGTTCTAACTCCAATGATTTAAAATATGCTGAAAAAAGAAAACTGGGCTGTTTATACCCGCACGTTCTTTTCTGGTTTCTTGTAATTACAACTCAATGTAACTTGTAACTCCCGCATAACATGCGGGTAAAAGTAACGTAAGTTTCTTTCACTGTTAGTGTCATTGTGTGTCAAATGATTTTAACCTGTTCGTTCCCGTTATTGAGAAAACGATCACTCCCGTCTGGTACAACGAGCTGTACTGTACAGAGATCTAAGCCGGGAAGAATTAGAAAACGTTGAATTGGGAATTTGTTACTGTAGTGTCTCTTCAACGATGAGAGCAAGTAGGTTAACTACTCGCTAAGCAGTAGTGTATGTAACTGGCACAAACATCACATATAATAGAATGAAAAAATTCTTTACCTCTATTAGGTGCAAACTTTACTTCGTCATACACGGGAATTCGTGCTTTGTTGATCTTATTGACTAAGAATCTGCTACTATGTTATAGGCCTGAACATTGGGAGACTTCTGAAATGTGCAGGTCCAGTGTTCTGTGCTCTCGAGCGACTGTCGATCTGATGGTCTGAAGTTTGGGGCGGTTTTCACCAGATGTAACGCGAATACGCGTAAGAACCTCTTAAAAAGTCATCCACCCATAGCATGCCCTCCTTTAGGCAGTAATCCTCGTGTAACTTTGCCTTAACCATAAACTACATTTTTGAAATATGTGATGGTTTTAAGAGCAAGTAACTTGGTGTTGTTAAGAAGTGTTTTGCATACCATGTGTTCATTATGATTCATATTTTTTTTTCGCTAAAAATAGTAATTATAACTGCGAAGGGAGCCACAAAGAGAGGCTACCATTCTCTAGAATGACAATTAAAACACGACAGAATCCAAAAAGTTCGTTTAAACTCCGGAACCTGACATTTTAGAAGCATAATGAAGGAGTCATTAGGGATTGATCGATTTGTCGCCATTTAGCATTTCTTCAGGAGAAATGATTATTTCCATTTCAGGAATGACGGACATAAATCGATTGGGGGGAAGCCTTGGTCTTGCCACTACAGAAACAAAGAAAGCTCGTTAAAGGAAACAAATGAGATGGTTTATTGAAGTTCAGGGTAGTGTTTATGAAATGCCGATTACACATTGGATGGGAATTCGAATTTTCGGATTAAATGCGAAAATAAGTGATCGGCGTTCTGTCAAAATTATTGCTTTTCGTTTCTTAACACTTTTTAAGAGCGTTGAAAGGTGTTTATGGCATCGGCTTATCTGTCCGTCGGTCCATCCACATCCCAGCCTCTTTCAAGCCAGAAGTACATTCTATATCATAAAAAACTAACAGACGAGCGAATTCGTTGGAATTCTATAGGAACTGGCAGGTACATACAATACAGTCATCTCCGGGTGTAGTGAACCCGGAAATAGTGAACTTTCGGCTATAGTGAATGCAAACCATTAGTCCCTATTCACATACAGTATCTTTGTTCAACAGGGGGGCACTTCGGTTTTAGTGAACTTTGGATATAGTGGATGGAATTTGATAGTCCCCAGAGTCACTATATACCCATTTGATAGTCACTATAAACTGTGTTGACTGTGTTTTGAAATAATCTCCAAATACATGTTATTAGAACACTGAAATTTATATATCTTCTTTGCAAATCATGGACTATTTCTAGATATTTTTATAGAATAATAAAACACCAACTATTAATTGTAAATATCATAGTCCAATAACAAAAATTTACCGCATAAAGGAATTCCGCAGCAAAATAACGAACAATGGAAAAGTTACATTTTAAATTAGCCAGATCTTGTTCATAAAATAGTAAAGGCATTTGACTATATGCAAGATAATCAAAATATCTTCTTCATCCCATTCCAGTTGGAATAACACATCAAAATAGGGATTCAGATTAAGATTTTTTTTTAATTGTAATATCATACCTTCCATCTTCTTTACCTTCTAATATAGTAAAAATGATTATTTTTTTATATTTCATATTCAGACCTTATAATTTATATATAATCATATTTCTTCCTTATTTAGACCATCCAAATTATATCTCTATATATTTTCATTTAGTCTCTGTTTGTGTCCTTTTGGTTACAAAATTGTGTTCATTCAGTCACTGAATTTTTTATAAATATCTAAATCATAATACTGTCAAAATTCATCTTATTTCTTCTTACAAATTATATTGAAAGAATAGCATATCAACAAATGTTTTTAAAAAGTGTCAATTCCATCTGAAATTAAATAATTACCCGCTACTCTGTCATGTCGGTTCCCAGGATAGAAGTGGAGCTAGAAAGTAGAAAACTTTCTAGCTCCACTTCTATCACTTCTTAGTCACATTAAAATGTTCTAAGCCTTACTGGGTGAGGACTAGAGCATTTTAGTGTGACTGATTGTACCAGTAGTGATCATACCAAAAGTGGGCCACCTAGATTTGTCAGATGGCTAAAGAAAATAGAATGAAGTCATTATATATAGTAATGATAGCGATTAATTAATATCAGGTTGTAACGAAAGTTTTCTGCCATATCTGCCTGAAAAACTAACTTCTAACTCCTTAGATGACTGTATTTGAACTTTCGGTACCAAACCTGCACAGTGTCACATTATACAACAATAGTACTTAAAGCTGTACTCATAATTTGTTGATATTCTAGAGCTGACTTTTTGCAACACAACTGGAAGTTAATGATGGTTCTAATCCTCTAGAGCTATATTTCCATTTGGAGACACTTTGTACTTAATGATAACTATATTTTTCAGAGATTTCACAACACAGTGTTATAAAGTAAGCCTCTTTCTTTCAAATGTCAAAAATAGTTCGACAAAATATGAGCAAATACGCCAATGCGAACTGTGTTCTGACGATGTTTGCGGTGGCGGGAAACTTTCGTTACAACCTAATATTATAGATTCTAAAAGATGCACTAAAAATGGCAGATGAAATGTTTTAATTATAGATTCTATAGTCACACATAAGATTTACATTTTTTTTCTCTAACTGCTAAATTCTTTATTTAAGGTATATGTCAATTCTCAATTTTACATTTTAAGTTCTGTTTGGGACATTATGAATTTTAAATCTTTATATGGTATGTTGAATAAATCTTTTCCAACTATTTCAAAGTCCTTTTTTTTCGGGTGGGGGGATTAGATTTTAGCTCCTAAACATTTATTGCTTCATTCTTTATTTTCTGGATTATTCACAAATACACATATTTTTGTGCATTTCTTTTACCTCCTATGAGGGACATCAGAACAAATTGACCTTCTTTCAGTTGTAATTTTCCAGAGATAGGCAATGCTTTTTCTTCACTCTCATCACAATCAAACTCGCACAATTCATGCATGATAAAATCATCAAGTTAAATTGAAGACCCTGATGAAGATTTTCTGGTTATTTTGTGTGCATGGACCACTACTGGTTACAGGGACAAAAGGATATACTCCAGTACTGGGCCCTATTGGCCCACTTCTGTAACATTTAGAAAATATTGATGTAAAAGTGGCTCAGCCTTTGCTATCCATAAATTATTACTATTATTTCTTTCAGTGATTGTTTATAATACATTTAGTATATAATCAAATAATATTAATAAAAATTGATTTTTAAAACAAACAAAATGCGTTTTAAAAACAGTTTGAATGAATGCTTGCTTCTTAAGGAAATCACTAAAAATAGGTTTAAAATGCTTCCCTAAGAGATCAACATCAGTAACAAACTTTCTTCTACCTAACTAAACAGGAAATGACGGCTGTACTTTTGGAGTTGATAATGGTTTCAATCAATCAGAAATTGGCTTCTTATCGCAATGGATGGTTGGAATTTCTTGTTTCTGAACTCAAAATTTCAAATGACCGACTACTGGAGCACTTACATTAATACATGCAACTCCCGTAGAAAGGAAGTACCTTCTTTTTACTGCAAACCCTTCATATTATAAACAAGAAAAGTAAATTAAGCAAAACGCCCCATTATTATAAAACACTTTTGAACATGACGGTTTTTCTGCGCCAAATTTGGCGGCGTACTGTAGTCAGTTTTGACGGGATTTTCGGAGATAACCTCAGAAATTCGGTAATCATTAGTAATATTAATTTTGCAAGACCCTGTAAATGAACTTTTAATGTTATTTCCATGCTTTAAATGAAGAGTAAGACCTTGTAAACGTTTATATACTTATTGCTATGTGCTGTTACGTTCATATACTTATTGCATTGTTTCTAAATTGCTGCTAACCGTAATGTACTGGAATTCTTTTGTGTGCAGCTGTATAAGAACTCTAACTACAGTCACATTCTTCAATGAAGAGTACTATTGTGTAATCTAAAAAATATATCAATTTTGTTTTGTTTAAAATACCCGAATATCTCTGAAATACGCTTTAAACGATGTACTGGAATTCTTAGCGTAATGAACTGAAATTCTTTTGAGTAAGAAGAACTGCAAAAGAACTTTAAATGCTGTATGCACCATTTTAAATACGGTATGGAGTACAGTACGTAAGAATAACATATATAAATTCCGTTGTAATCGATGCATATTGAAGACAGAGCACTTTCTGACAGGCAGACAGACAAACGGACAAACTGGCAAACCGAAATCATAAACATTTTTCATCTTTGTTGAACAGCGTTAAAATGAATTAATATTACGGAAGTACGAGACTTCTCATATCGCCCCAACATTGTAGCTCTGTGCATCTGTTTTCTTTCCGCCTAAATCTTAATTTCTTAAAATATAAATAAATTTGTGTCTGCGTTAAATATTTAAATATTATTCATAATGCAACACTTTAGAACCTTAATTTAAAACCCCTTTTTTGGTAAACAAATCGTTTTAGAATGCATGGAAGCTTATTGATGAAAAATAACGAACTTCTTCAATTTCATTATTTTAGTGGCGCATTCTAATTTCAGTTCTTTATCATTATAAAAATTAATAAAATTTCATACAGTAGCAAAGCACGCACAGATTAGAAAAGTAGTATTTAATCTGCTTAAAGAGATAAAGTATTTAAAATGCTTTTAGATGCCCAAGAAATAAATTCAAAAGTTAATTACTTTTCTTTGTCCTTGGTGAAATTTGGAAGGACTTGCTAAGTACCTTTCTCTAGAACAACAAAAAGTTTTTGAATCACACAAACATGTTTGCTGAATATTTTTAACAATTTCAGCGTTTTTATAGACTATATATTTATAAGCTAAACTAAAAGCTGCAGTATTATATTTTTATCGATGCTTTATCGCTATTTTTAATCTAATAACCTTAAAAAGAAGCATGTAGATGTTTAAAAATAGATTATTAAATAACTTGAAGTACTTTACAGCAGCCGAATTTTCTTACGCAGCATTTTACCAGCGTGTAAGTCTGATGACCTTTAAAAATTATGGCTTTCGGTTCAAAGTACTTTTACGCTTTACACATCTCCATTCCAATCTAAGGGTTTTCAGTAAAGTTGTGTATCGATAGCAACCAAGAGTACTTATATAGTAACTATATAGACTTGGGTTTGTCTGTGGAATTCTAAAAGTTCTGCAGAAAGCAAATTAATGCTTTTTGTTCTTAATTTCACGTGTTAAGGCGTACTTAAATCCGATGCAAAGATCAGAATAAAAAATATGCCTATTAGCTTTTCCTATTTTGCACTGCACAGTCTATAAAATGAAAAAAAGCAATTTTGGTTCACATAATATGTATTACTAAAGGAAAATTTGGCATAGGTTATATGTGTTATATGTTCATACTAGTGTGGCATTTTGCTTTAAAGATAGTATTTTTTTTTATTTCATTAATATTTATTGATATATCCTCCAAGGGGAATGCAAATTGAAATAAATTAGTTAAATTAATAAATTTTCGTAATAACAGTTTTATTATTTCAGTTTTAAATTTAAAATAAATGTTTATAAATAAAAATAACTAGCATAAAGTCTAGAAACTCCTTAACCACAAAAAAGCAAGTGTTTTTAGCATTAAATTATAATAAAGTTTAATGATTATTGTATAATGAATGTTTTGGATAATATTAAAAATGTCTTAGATAGTCCTTTACGGTTTGCAAGGTATTTATTGTCTTTGCTCGCGTTACGGAGCTTCGTAATGTTGTTGTATTCACAGTAATAATTTCAGGTCTTTCTTTCGTATAATTTACAACTATATGGTTTCATACTACTGTAAGGCTATGCTGATTATTAATAAGCACTAACCTAGCTTAGTGAAGTAAATAAGTACTAAGAAAACAACGTATCGAGCACCAATAATTGAAGAATCTTAGCCTGCCGTTTTCGACATGCTTACATGCCGTCGTCAGAGCCCGAGTAAGAAGGCAAAGAAGGCATTGTGGGACACCAGCCATTCTTTTGACTTTAGCTCTGCTAAACTTATTTGCAGACCCCCCGTTCTCCCCGTGAATTAGATTTTCTTGGAACTTTTCACATCTACAAAAACATGAATACTCTTGTTAATGTTGAATTCGCTGCCCCCCCCCCTCTTTCGAAATGGAAAACCCTCTGTTCTAACTCACCTTAAATTTCTGCTTTCTTTTTGGCTCTCTGAAACACCTTTTCTGATTCATGGTCTCTCATTGGCTCACGAAAACCACTCGTCTCAATCCCAGACTTTTCTATTTTTAATTAGCAATTTTTGCCTTCTCACTCTAGCACTGACGACGTCATGTAAGCATGTCAGTCGGTATGCTAAGATTCTTCAATTTTTGGTGCTGGATGCGTTGTTTTCTTCATACATGTGCTGATTACTTCCAACTTTCTGGATCATGAGCAAGAAAATCGTTAATGTTTTAAAAGGTTGAAGAAAAAACTGTTGCGTTTTTTGGCAAAAAGTTAGCTACGTCTGGGGGTTGGACTGGCCCATCAAGCTACCGGGTTTTATCTCTTAAGCCGTCGCTTCCTGAGAAATCGTTTGTTAAAAGTAATCAAATACTGAAATTATTTTTTTATTTAATAATACACAGACACACAAGGGGTATCTGCCACACCCCCTAGGCAGATGCCCCTTGTGTGGGCTTGTCAGGTAGATGGGTGTCGCTTTCTCCTTCTGCTGAGGTTCTGGTGGTTTTAAGGTTCCTAATTTAATCATGATCAGGGCAACACAGAAAAATTTATAGAAGCATTTCTTTCGTCGGTGTTTTAAATATACAGGTTCATTCAAAATTAGTGTGACCAATTGTAAAAGCACATTACTATTTATGATAAATTTTAATCGCTTTATCACAGTTTCGTTTTTTAAATGGAACGTTTAACTTACCAATTGATTTATTTTTATTAGTGGGAGTAAATTATGGCTCCGAAATTATATCCCCAAACCCGAAAAGAAATTTTAAGGCTTTTCAAGGATGGTTGTTCAAATTTTGTTATAAATCATTTAGAATGCAGAAAAGGCATTTTTCTAATGGATTACTATCTAAACTTCGAAAAAAAAAATTGGCAGGCAATCAAAAGCTCCAGGGAAAAAAAGGTGGACGAAAGGAAGTCCTTGTGAAAAAGAAAAAAAAGCTGAAAAGACTTATCAATGTAGAAAATCCTCTTCCTCAAAGAACTTTGGCAAAGAAACTGCAGGTATCCCAGTCCACTGTTCGTCATCAGATAAAGAAAATTGGCTTTAAAAAAGCGAAGAAACCAGTCTGCCATCTAATGTCTGCAAAGACCGTAGTAAAACGAAGAACACGTTCTTGGACTCTGTATTTAATGTTATGCAAAGGCAAATACAAAACCTGAATAACTTGCGGCTTTTTACATAAGGTAATTCGGGGGAAGTCCGTCAGTTGGGGAAAGACGGATATTTCATCTGTCATCCACAACTGGCAAAGCGAAGATAAAATATATTTCACGTGAACAGCGTCGCAAAAAAACGCAGCTATTTTGCAAAATGCAAGTTGGCAGTCAGATGCTGTGGTATACATGTTAATGCCCTCTAAATGCTTAGCAAAACCACATTTTTTGTAGAACCAAAGGCAAAATTAACGCTAAATACTGTCAGAATAAAGTTTTGAAGCACATGATAAAATAAAATAAACGTCTTTACCCTCATGGAAACTTTATTTTTCTCCAAGACTCTGCACCACGTCATACTGCAAAATCAACAATAAAATAGATGAAAAATAAAAAATAAATTTTCTTCATCCTGAGAAATGGCTACCACTATCCTCTGACTGTGCTCCTTGAAATTATATTTTTATGGGGATACTTACAAAACAATTAAACTGATGTAAAATGAGAACATTTCAAGGGCTTAAAAAAAAATCAAAGAGGAAGTAGGAAAAATACCTCTAAACGTGGTCGAAAAAGCTTTCTTTTTTTTTTTTTTTTTTGGATTCGCTTAAACGTTTATGTAAAGTGTACTATGCTAAAGGAAACCACACTGAAAATTTCTTATAAATAACTTACTTCAATAAAAATTTATGATGCTCTGAAATTGGTCACAGTAATTTTGAATCAACTCTAAGAGTCATTTTTCGTCCAAGATTCGAAGAAAGATTACTAGTTTGTAGATATTACTAATTTGTGGAGGCAAATTAGAAATATCTATAATGGGAGAAACCAGATGGTGGGAATTGCATTATTTAGATATAAACAATTTCAATAAAATATTGCAAAGAAACAACTGGGTTTCAACTGATGCATTTTGAAACAATCTGCAATTTTATAAATATAATCTTGAACATAAGTTAGGCTAAAGATAATTTGCAACCAGAATTATTAGATTTTTGAAAAAAAAAATTCCTTCCGGATTTTTAGGGTCTTTAAATTTTTATTACTACACTGTTAATAAAAGTAATTAGCATTTCACCATAAAATGGTGCTGAATCATCTGCAACGTTTCTATGGGAAAACGTGAACCATATGTGTGTGTGTGTGTGTGTTATTTGATGCTTAAACTGATCAAAAGAACCAAATCATGGTTCAACGTTTCACCATTGAAAGGCTGCAGCTAATTTAGCTCTGGTGAAGCATTGAACTACTTCTATTAACGGTGTATGAAAAATGATCCATACTGAAAGAAATGCATGCAGATAAAATAAAGAAAGCTGTGAGAGCTTGCGTTCATAGTTTGAACATAACTGGAATTCAAATGAACCAGCTCAAATTGATAATAAAGAGCCTGGGAAAATTACCTGCTTCACTGCTTTCCAATGTTACAAAAATTTTATTTGTATATAGTTTAGCAGTATCAATATATTTTTAGGTTTCAGGTATGCTTTACAAAAGTAAAAGTCTTTCTCAAAACTAAAAAATGTTTTTAATAATCTTCAAAACAATTCCGGAATACCGGGAAGTATTTAACCGAATTGTACCGGGAAAAAATAGTCATGAAAACAGTTAATAAAATTAGAAAACAACAATTAGCAATAAATAGAAGAATTTAAATAGTGCCTTTTTAAAACTTATATTAAGGTAAGGTGCTATTTTAATTAAGTCTTCCTCTTAGTTAATTGTGAATTAAATAATTGAGAGATTTATAGAACATTAAGAAAACGACCTCAATAAATACCTTTATAAATATAAAGGGAAGATAATTGTGTTCTTTCAATGTGCTAATATATTTTATTAAAAAATTACGAGCATTTAACGACTGGAAGTTAATTATCAAATTTTTCAATTTGTAAACAAATAATAACCTTTTAAAGAACTAAATGTGCTAAAACTGATTGTGAAAGCATTTTAAAATTAACTTTTATTTTTAACTGTAACATGAAAAGTATGAATTTTGATCTTTCAAAAATAAAATTTTATTTAAGAGAGAATGTTATATATTGAGAAAAAAATATGCCTTACATTTTTATTTGAATTTCCGGTAGAATACTTTCAGGATCGTAATGTGGTCAGATGATAATGATAGTGAAAATTTTGATTTAAAAAACAGCCCGATTGTACTATAGGGTTTAAAATCTACTTGATTTATTAATAGCAGTTAATTTTAAATATAAAATTTTTAAATTCGCAGTTTATGTGATAAATTCACGGTAGCATAAATTGTGTGGGTGAACTGTGTGAATCATTTGGATACACCTTAAAAGTTTCTTAATGGTTTATTGTTTTCCTTAATATTTCATGTACTCTTCATATTGCGGCTTTTTACATAAGGTAATACGGGGAAAGTCCGTCAGTTGGGGAAAGACGCAAGTTTGCAGCTAATATTTTTATGTGTCAGCAGATAGCAATACTGCACTGCAAAATAGTCTGTCAAATTTACAGAAAAAAAACTGTCAGCCAGGACGCCAGTTTATTTCCGTTACTTTTACAGACATCGTCCATAAATTTTAGAGATTCTCAGTTTATTTTACAGAAATCTACCGTATAATGAAAAAAATACGGAAGACTTCTGTAAAATATAAGGAAATTAACTGGCGTCCTGGCTGACAGTTTTGTTCAGTCAGTTTAACAGACTTTGTAATTGGCTTCATAAAATTTGAATTATATCTCTTTCAATAAAGCATAAATATTTTGAACTTTACCCGTTAATGCTGTTTTTCACAAGCTGGGCACAGAGGTTTTATTAGAAAGAGAGCTTAATACTGGCTTTGATTAATCCTCTAATGAGCAGTTTTGCACATATGCAAAGTTCCATATCCATGCATCCTTTGAAAAAAGCTTTCGAGTGCAAGTCAATTTTCCTGCGTCGATTTCACTATAAAGTGTTGTTCTTTATGTAAAGTAGATTATGTAGTATAACAAATTCTAATGTTTATTATCCGTTGCATGTTTTTTTCCAAAAACTAATCAGTTACTCACAGAGTTAATATAGGGAATTTCTGTCAGACTCGATTACTTTCTTGAGTGGATGCACTAAATATGGATATTTATAGAAAAATGCGCGCATTAAAGGGTTAAGGATAGTAGTTCGTGAACCGTGTCATTAGAAACCCGAAATGGCAACGACATGATATTTAAAAAAAACATTTTTTGTATATTTGCTATTATTTAGTTTACTAACGTGAATAAAAACTCATATCATTTTCTTTCTTAAACTTGGGGGAAAAACTATAATTTTTATATAAATCGAGAGATATTCACAACAGCTTTTGCGACACCACCAACCAGGAACAAAGACAGGGGCTCGGTCATGGGAGCCTGAAATTTTGGATTTTTGTTAGATTTGGCAATAATCAAGCTTTTTTTGAAAAATTCTACATTCTCCACATTTTGCCCCCCCCCCGAAATATTTTCCTTGCTACGTCCCTGCCACCAACAATTTTTTCTGCCATTAATTAGGCTACTTAGAAAAAAGTGAAAAAAAAAAATCTGTGTCTAAAAAGCGCATCTATTTGTGAATTTTAAACCATATGAAATTGAAAACAAATATTAAGACATTTGTATAAGTAACAGAATTTGCGTGTATATTTAACAGAAATAAATGTAAAATTTACAAGTAAATCAGTTGTCAAATGCAGCTGATACAAGTTTGAATGAGCCAATTGTATAGCTTCTCATGCGGGCGAAGCATGTTAAGTAATTTCTGTTCTACAGCTATTGTAAAGTAAATCCATGTGTCTGATGACTTACTTAAATGCTACCCTTTATGATAACGTCATATCATATTGAGTCCATTTCCATTATATGTATTACTGCTCTGCACGTGTTTGTCTCGATTTCAATAACTACACAGAGTCTGACATTACGTATTAAACAATTTAAATTGTAGCTATACCAACATTATTACGATTAAAGTATTACACTGTTGCAGCAATTCATTTGATGTACTTTTCTTTAAAAAGCAATGCAGAAATGCTACAAGCGTTTATTTTTATTATTATTAGTGTGCTGTTAGCATTAAAATGTGAAAGAAGGGTACCTTGAGTTATATACATTTTACTTGACTGCATATTTTTAATTCTTATTTTAAGCTCTTAAGAAATAAAGACTAGCCAAAAAAACCCAAAATTTAATCGTTTAAGTTCAAAAAAAGAAGTTTTCTCAGCACTGAAATTCAGTTCAAGTGAGTTTCTCTGTTTACCATTTTTTAAGTTAAAAAAATTAAAAATATTAAAAATGTAACAGTTTTCTCTGTAGCGCATATCTATTTTAATCATAGTTCGAAATATACTGTTTAAAACATGTAAAAGAAATTGTATCAATATAATTTATTCATTAAAACATTTAAAAAACATTCTATGAGTGTACGCGAATAATATGATTACTCACAGTTTATGAAAAAAAAAAAAGATTATGTATATGTTTTATACATAATTATTTGGAAATTCCTGATAATTTCGCTTATTAATGCATCTCGCTTATTAATTTTGCTTATTAATGCATAAAGTATCCAGTACTATTTTGGATGTAATTTTTCATGCCGCATCTTAATAAACATGTATATTACAAGACAAATATAAGTATTTCAATGTCTTTAAAATTTCATATACCAAAGTACGCCTTCAACTGTTATGCACGAAAGATTCTTACTTCATGCAAACATATCAGTTTAAGTATGCAATTTCTTTCTTTTCTAGTTAAAGCAGAAATGTAAATTACCCCCAGAGTAAAATAACAGCACGTTATTTAACACGTTATTTTGTTTTATTCTTGCACATTTAAACATAAATACCTAAAATACCTCTTTCAAACATTTTTTTTCTACATTTAAATTTCTTAGAACCTAAAACAAGCTACATTTTTCAACATGCAAGCCTTAAAAAGATCAAAATATGATTAAATCAGTTTGTCAATAGAACAGAAATCCGAATTACGTAAGTAGAAGTTTTTCGATGCCCACGCATTTTTTCTTGATTTATTTTTTGTATTAATGTTAATAAAGTACAAGTATTTCATATTTTGAAGCCTAATAACAAAAATAAACCGAAACTCTCTTGGAAATTTCGCGTATTATTGAGCTGTATAATATTTCATCGATTTCCGAAATGCTGTGACGTAAATGGTTTTTGAAATTGGTGATGAAATTCAAGCTCTTCACAAAATTTATTCTTCTAAAGGTAAAAATACCTTGCTGTCGTTGTTTTTAATTGTATTCTATGTTTAAAAAAACAAGAAGTAAAAGTGCTTGAGTCTTACAAGAACTGTCTGACAACATTCAATCTGCTCAGAAAAAACACTCAAGGACCCTTCAAACAGTAAAAATAATTTTTATTTTGCGTTTAGATAAAAAAAAACGCTTACACAAATCAGCAATAACTCATTCATTGGTGATTACTTGATGCCATTTAGAAAGGCGCATTGAATAAAAATTGTGCTCAAAGTATCAGAAACAACGTCAGCTGTGATCACATTACAAAACAAGTCTTCCACTAACACAAGTAGCTTTGTCTGGAAATCAGTATTCCAGGAGTAATGTGCTATGACTCCAGGGTTTTTCTTCCCATAAACTGCAATAAAGGGATCCAATTTCAATATTTTCTCGCATCGTGTGATGTAGATACATATAATGTAGATCGTGAAATGTATTTCACAGCTTTTAAAGTAATTCAGTAAGTTAAGGTATCTTAATAGAAATACAGATTCATTCCTATTATTTCTGTTCTTCCATATTAAAGAAAGAAGATGATTGATTTTCTTTTCACTATATAATAGTGTAGTTGATTGCAAAAATATGCAAGTTTTTGATAAATAGCTTAACTTCCTATTTTATAGATGGTTCCACCCTTCGTCTAGACGGTTAACTTCACAAATAGTCTGGAAATTAAAATGCTTTCTTTGGTTGAGAAGTTTCATACGAAATAAAACCATTCGGTGTAAAGCTGTAGTCAGAAATTGCACTAATATTAATATTTTTAGGCACTGACTGTAAATGTAAATAAATGTGGTGTTACGGCCAATTATCTGCGTGAGAGATTTAGGCTAGGGGGGGGGGATTGCCCTCCGTGGGGGACTTTCTAAGGGATCCCAACCTGTATTTGAGTAAATAAAGGTTGATTTTCGGAGAAAACCACGGAAAACTCCGAACGGTTAGGTCGGCGGACGTGACCTGGTTTTGCAATGACTTTAAAGTGAATGCATGAAGGTAGCGGTCGTTTGTCTGTATGTGCGTGTGAGTGCTTCTGTGTGCACATAAGCGCGTTCGCATAGTTTAGTGAATGATTATATACTATAATTTTGAAATTTTAACTCGTATGATTTCATTAAATCTGTTTTTTCTTCTTTGTACTATTAATTAATTTTTATATAGAAGTCTTTCAATTCTGAAAAAAATACAATATTGAGTTGATCTGTGATTATTTACTACCCTCCTCAAAGGGTAATGGGAAGTCAAGCTCCCTGAGCCCCCCTTCCTTTCCTACGCCATTATAGCCAAAAAAATTGCACGTTTTATAAACTTGCATGAAGAACAATAAATAATGTTGCGCTGCTATTATATTTTTACATCTTAAATCGTAAAGAAATTGCAAAAATCATTCGTTCAATAATCCGTTCAAAAGAAATTTGCATTCATGAGCATTTTGCAGAGTCAGTGAATGTTTGCTAAATCATTCGCAATATATTTACATTTGGTGGTAAAATTCATTTTTTAATTTCTTTTCTCTAGATTCTGTCGACACGTTTGACTAATCTTACACTGAATTCTTGTGCAGATACGTTGACTGAGTGCTTTTTTCACCTTTCTTGGGGCAATTCAAAAGCAATCTTTAACTAATATATATTTTTAAATGCTCATTCTCCAATAGCGTATTTAATATTTTTAAAACACATTTATAAAGTTAAAAAATTTTGAATTTAAATTTTATCTATATATCTTTAATGAAGTATTATATGTTTAAGTGAAATGCTTTAGAAAAAGAATTCAATAAAAATCATTACAATTAATATAAAGTAAGTCAAACTGGTTAACCTGCAACTTATTTATATTGCAGGTATTATATTTCATATAGTAGCCCTAAATTCAAATTGTAAAATACATGGTATTGTTTAAAATCAAAATTTCCAATAATCCACTAATTTCCGTGTTTATTCCCCAAAATTCTCTTTTTTTTCTAGCTTTCAGAATCTGTGAGTTTTTGTCATCTGTATTTTTATACTACTCTATACTCATTAAATGAACCTTGTAGTTTGGAAAGAATTTTTAAGGTAGTGTGATAAACAAATTATTTTTCATGCTTACCTTTAAATTTTAAAATTTAATTTTGATAACAAGCGATTCTATAAAAAACTATGGCGACCCTACTATGGGTCACGACCCCACGGTTGGGAACCAGTTAGTTACCAGGAATTAATAGTTATCTTTCACTTTCTCGGATGTATTTTTAAGTTCATATTTTATGACGCATTTTCATATGTATACTATATATACTATATGAGCACTAGAATTAACCCAGGTATTTATAGCCCAATCATTATGAAAGGGTGGAAGTATAAATAATTATTTTAATTTCACTAGATTTGTAAAAATTTTATTTGTGATAATGTTTAGGGATATTGAAAAGCAAAAAAATACAAAATGATTTAAACAAAGTTGAAAGTCCTAAGAGGAAACAAATACTTATTTTAATAAATATCCGCAAATTTTCTAATAAAGTTTTAAGTTATTTTTTTAAACTTCAGGCAAAATAGCAAAGACAAACATTCCGGAAAAATCATAAACGTATAACATTTCCGATATTATCTTATGGATGGCAAGTTTTTCAAACATTTTTATTTATTTATTTTTATTTATTTATTTATTTATTTATTTATTGTCTAGAGCAGTGGTTCCCAACCGGGGGGTCGCGACCCCCTAGTGGGTCGCCATGCCTTTTTTGGGGGGTCGCCACAGACCGCTTTTGTAAGAAATTAATAGTAAACTATTTTCACGTTTCTTTGCCATGAGACAGAATTTCTCCCCTTTTGTTTGGAAAGAAAAAAATCCTCATTCTCGTCTGTGCTTTTGTATCAAAGCTACAAAAACTGACGTCGGTGAATCTAGGAGTGTTAACTAATAGTTGAGAATGAGAATCCATGCATTAAGACAGATGAATCGGAAATAGGAATTGTAATTAATTTAAAGGAGGTAATTAGTAGCCCCCTTTAATCTGAAATTCAAAAGATATTTCCCAGAGTTCGTTGAACAAGAGATTGCACTCGTGCGAAATCCATTTCACGCATCTTTAGATGTCGCCGATCTTCCTGATGAAGTGCAGGGTGAATTTTTGAATTTGCAATTTTGGTGTGCTATGCTTTGCTCATATCCGATAAATTCTAAGCTTTCATGTCAAATGTTAACAGCCATTTGCATACACTAACACTTACCTGGGTGAGGTTGGATTTTCAACTCTTTTGCAGATTAAGCCAGTAATAAGTTAGATGTCTAAAATGACATGCGGTTGGCTTTGACCAATATTAAGCCAAGAATAGCCGAACTTGTCAAATTCAACCTCAATCATCCTATTAATAATCAGTACGTATTAAAAGATATCAATTTTAAATCTCAAGATATATTTTTTCATCATTACATTTTTTTATTGGTCAAGCATGGCGGATGAAGGGGGGGGGCGCGAAAGTTTTGAAAAATCTAAAAGGGGTCGCGATTAAAAAAAGGTTGGGAACCACTGGTCTAGAGAATTTTTTCTAAAAGTTTCCGAAGGCATTTTTTGTGTTCACATCTTATAGTACAGTTTCTGAGAAAATATTCTGAATGCTTTTAGGTCCCTGACATGATTTGTTTATTTTTAAAATTGTTCAATAGCTATTTAATGAGCACATCTTTTCAACAACAACCTTAATAACTTGCAGAATCTAGGTTTTAATTCATTAAAATGAAATTGTTTCCTTAACTTGTATTTTTACTTTCCGAACATATACCATGTAAGGAAAGTATTGTAATCATGAAAAAATTCGAATTCGAGATTTTGGTGTATTTACACGTTTTGAGGTCTTCTGAATTCATTTATGCTATTTTTACGAGATGTATGTATGTATGTGTGTGTGTGTGTGTGTGTGTGTGTTTGTGTGTGTGTGAGTGAACACGATAGCTCCTGAACGGGGCATGCGATTGAGCTCAAATTGGGTATATATGTTATAAACCACCGTCGCAAGACCGGTATTGATTTTGGTGTGTATAGGACTTATAGTTTTTCTACAGGGCTACGACAAAGATTTCTTTTACATTATGGCCTATGGGGGAAAATTCTGGAAAGTGCGCTAGCGTTTAAACGGTACGTTCGATTGAGCTCAAATTGGGTATACATGTTATAAACCACCATCGTAAGACCGGTATTGATTTTGATATGTACAGGACTTATAGTTTTTCTACAGGGCTACGACAAAGATTTCTTTTACATTATGGCCTATGGGGGGAAATTTTGGAAAGTGCGCTAGCGTTTAAACGGTACATTCGATTAAGCTCAAATTGGGTATACATGTTGTAAACCGCCATCGTAAGACCGGTATTGATTTTGATGTGTATAGGACTTATAGTTTTTCTACAGGGATACGACAAAGATTTCTTTTACAGTATGGCCTATGGGGAGAAATTCTTGAAAGTGCGCTAGCGTTTAAACGGTACATTCGATTGAGCTTCAATTTGGTATATATATTTGAATTATTCATCGATTAAAATTTATTTAAATGCTTGGTAATGATGTTAATCTTAAGTGTTCGGAAAGTCGAGTGGAGTCACTCCAGATTTTTTTACTTTATTGAATGCAATTTAGCTTTCCTGGATTCAGAGACATAGAGGATAAATTTACTTTAATAATGGGATTGTGAAGGTGTTGAAAAACATTTCAATTCGTACTTCACTGATAAGTTTCAATTGCAGTTGAAAAAAACTCTTTCTTCTAAATTGGTCACTTATGGTTATATTTTGCCTGAACATAGCCATACTTTAGCATGGTTATATTTTGCATGTTATGCATGTTATTAGGCATGGTTATATTTTGCCTAATAAAAAACAACCAACACTGATATTAGTAAAACTGAAATATTGTTACAAATTTCCGAGGTGATCTGCTCGTTTTAAGTTAAGTTTTGTCTAAAATTCTTGTTATAAGCTTCAATGATTAAATTGCATTTTGTTGCAAGTAAATAGGTTAATTAAAACACGAGATATTTTCTTTCAAAATTTCCATTGGAGAACATTAGGATTGGTGATTTCTCGCCAACTATGGGCGATATCGCCAAGCTGAGTTTAGTTGTAGGAGCAAATTTTTCACACCAAACTTGGCTATAATTCGCTAAAAACCGTCAGGCTTTGGCTCGATTGTTGCCTTGGCGCCTGCAAATTTCGTTTTTCCCCTTACTAACAGTATTGCGCACAGTGCGAATTCTGAGAAAAGTATAAAAATTTTGCTCGAACTGTCAAGAAATGTCGCCCGAGAGTATAATCAGGAGAGCAAGACAGCCAAGTCAGTCTGTTTTGAATTGTCGCCTTGCTGAAAATGTCTATGTAACACCGCATTTGTCGGTTATTTCGCAGTCGTTATAGTGAAAGCTGTTTGAGAATTGTACAATATTGTATGCTGTGGAGCAGATAAGAATTCTGCTCCTATATTCTCCTGAATTTTAATTTGTGGGATGTTCTAGCTAAAGTAACTTGTAAAATACTTGTTGTATTTTTAAATTCCTTTACTATATAATACTCATTATAACAAGTTCTGTCATTTTACCGCAGCTGATATTTGCCTTAGCTGTTATTCTTTTCTAAAAATTTTTACTCTTCAAACATTAATCGAGCGCAAGAATAATCGCTCGAAATATTTGCTGACATGTATTGGGCCATTTCTCTTTTGCAGTAAAAATTACAGTTTAATGTTTAAAGACTTATTTTCTGTCAACTTTGCTCTAAAGATATAGTATTCTATTTCATATCTGTAACACGTGTCTAGCAAAAGGGAAAAGAGTTTATATGTCAAATGCTTCTAAGTGATTTTTGCGAATCCCCTCTACATATATACTTTTGCAGTGAAGCTCTAAATATATATGCATTAGATAAACGGCAATCATTAATGATTCTCTCTCTTTGTCAATGTCTTAAGTTTCAGGATGAAAGGCTTTTAACTTCATGATTTCAAATGAAATTAGACTTTAAGCTGTTTGTGAAACTTCGTGAGCGAAATTCATTTCGAAGCAAAAATGTCGATGCTAAATTAGTTCAATAATTATTTAAACTGCGTCATAAATATTCATTGGTTCTTCAAATTAATCAAATTTACTGTGTATTATACAGGGTATTCCAAAAGGATGTAAACACGCTTGAATTCTTTATCTGTTAAAAATAAATAAAAATGTAAATTGAAACACATGTTCGAAACGAAGGTACGAAATGATGAAAAGGTTCAAAATAAGATAGGTAAGACTACCTAAGAAAAAAAAATCCTCTCTTTAATTTTCAAAGAGTTACACTTTTTAAATTGGAATACCACCCCAATACAAAAAAAAACAGTTAATATAATGTGCCCGACACACTGATAAGGTCATTTACAAATTTTGAGAATTATACCTTAAAAAGTGTAAGAGATATTAAGATAAATATATGTTGACTTAAACCACATTTTACATGGTTCTTGAAGGGAATAGAAATCGACTCCGAAAATAGCGGTTCAAAGGCCGTGAAGAAATTACGGAAAATAATAATAATTTTTGTACTTTACCAATAAACATTTACATTCAAATTCGTGTATGCTCTTGAACATCTTTGTTTAAAGATATCTCTGAGCGGACCCAGATTACCAAATAGGTCCACAAGGCCCGACCCTACAGTAAAAAATATTAGAGGGGACCTCAAAACTGCAGTAATTGTTATTTTATATATATATATATATATATATATATATATAACTAATAAGTAAAACACAAAACATACTACAAATAAGACATATCTCGCATAAAAATATAACAACTATTAGCAAGAATTAGAAACACAT
Source organism: Cheiracanthium punctorium (assembly GCA_038373885.1). Lineage (NCBI taxonomy): Eukaryota > Metazoa > Arthropoda > Arachnida > Araneae > Cheiracanthiidae > Cheiracanthium > Cheiracanthium punctorium. The sequence continues at coordinate 1,828,383 of JAWZYV010011853.1, forward strand.
TTTGAAGCCAAATAAAGTGCAAAAATTATTGTGATAATAGAATGGAACGGAAATTATAACCACTGTCACCATCGTCAGGGGCCACAAACAGTGGATTATAATTTAGAGCAAACCAAATAGTAGGGTTTCGGTTGTGTATATATATATATATATATATGAAATAACAATTACTGCAGTGATTTAATTTTTAAAAATCAAAAATTTCCAATGCTAACCTGCTAACCTAATGAAAATTGCGTCAAAATATGTACAAATATACAAAAATATGTAAAACTGTGAGAATATCATAAATAAATATGTGATACCTTTACAGCCTTAAAAAAGATTAATTTTTTACAAAGCATTTCAAATGTATAAAAATATGAATAAATGTTTATTTTTTGTTAGTAAATGTGTGAAAACCTGTTTAACTGCATAAATATAAATTTTAGAAAGCTTGACAAGTTTTCACACCACCAGACACTACGACTGACTGGATTTTTTTTATCCCTATCATTCTGTACAAACTTTCGAAAGTCAACAATTAAATTTACAAGAATGATTGCTCAAAATATTTACTAGCAAATTTTTTTTCTCCTCAATTAAAAATTAAGTTACTTAAATTTGAAAGAGTCATTATCTTTTAATTTCTTTCTAAAGATAGCTCCTATTCAATTTGCCAACACTTGTCAACAAATTCTAAAAGTGTTTATGACAAATACTTTTACGAGTTTGTCGAATCTCCATTCTATCTTTATTTACATTTGCAGCGGAACGTCGAAAACAAATACGTTATCGAATGGGCATCATTAAGATACGGAAAGGTTTTACAGATGTTTTGACCTCCGTCATTTCATATTGAGAACTGCTTCATTACTGAATAATTTAAAGCTCATTTTGTAAGAGATTCCAAAGAAAGAGTTCAGCATTTCGTGTAATATTTATTTCCATTTGGGGTTGTACAAAAAAAAAAAAAAAAAAAAAATTGTTGAATCAACAAAAAGTTTGTCAAATCAGCAGAATTATCCGGTTGAAATAGCGCCACTAAATTTTTGTTGAATTTTTCTAACGGGGATTTTTTTTGAACGGGGGTCGTATAAAATTTTAAAAAGTGTAACTTTTTGAAAATTGACGAGAGGAATTTTTTCTTAAACGCAGTCTTTTTTCCTACCTTAATTTGAACACTTTTTTCAATTTGCCTTAACTACTTATCGCCAATACAGAAAGAATTTAAGCATGATACTACCTTTTTGGCGAGCACCAGCCGTTTAGCAGGCATCGGCCACTACTAAACTGGAAGTACCGATCACATTTTTATGAAAACACCCAATAGCGTTGCTTCCTATGAAGGGCCGGGCGACATGAAACCCCAGTCCCATGCCGGGGCTTGTTTTGTGGTTGGAATGGTTCTCTAGACACTACGCAACCTGCTAAAAATATTTTTGATACATTTGAAGAGATTTTACTTAAATATCGGTACCTTGTCAGATTTTTCTTTCAGAGATGAGTCCATCATTCTAAGAAATAGAGACCCAATAGCGTTGCTTCCTATGAAGGGCCGGGCGACATGAAACCCAATCCCATGCCGGGACCTGCTTTATGGTTGGAATCAGGCGCGTAGCCAGGAAAATTTTTCGGGGGGCGATATGCGCCTGGAAAAAATTTCGGGGGGTGATATATCCCGATATCCCACCCCTGGCTACGCCCCTGGTTGGAATGGTTCTCTAGACACTACGCAACCTGCTAAAAATATTTATGATACATTTGAAGAGATTTTACTTAAATATCGGTACCTTGTCAGATTTTTCTTTCAGAGATAAGTCCATCATTCTAAGAAAAATTTACTAAAGAAATAAATCCACAAATATATATCACAAACAATACAGCCTCTATAAAAACTAATATCAGATTCTTTTTTTCCAATTGTATATAAGCTGATTGATATCAATTATCTCTGACCCTTATTGCAGACACTAGGGTATACATAGAAAATTCTACTCAAGGACAGAATATGAAGAACTGTAATTTAATTTCGTCCGAGAGGATGATTCTTCGTTAGTTCTTTTTAACTCATTTACTTTGATGCTGCAGCCGTAGGATGCTACGGAAATTCGATCTTCTCACGTATCGCATCGATTGCATTCGAGAAGAAGCAAAAATTTATCTGATATCCACGCAGTCTTTCTTTAGCCGATATCTGTTTCGTTTTAACTCTTTTCTAAAGATTTTATTTTGCTGGTAAAATTCCAGTTATAATTATTTCTAAAGGCAGACATTTCCTGATTCATGAAATATTCGCTTTTACTTTTTTTTAGAAAAAACCGAAGGAAAAGAGGTTCTCTTTTTTTTCTGAGATGGGGGGGGGGTTGGCTTTAAACAATTACGAAATGGCTTTCTAAAGAAAATGGCCAACTGAGCCAGAGCATTATTTTGCCATTACTTTAAATTTTCTTCTTACGTGTTCGATTTCCTTCAAGGGACAAAAAATGAAAGTGTTCAGTTTGAACTTTTTCAAAAGTGAAGTAAAAAAATTATCTCGGATGCCTTGAAAAAAAGGCAAGTTTTTCATATTTTGCCTTTTTTATTACTCTATGTATTTTTATTTATATGTATATTATACTTTTTATATTCAATCAAATCCTGTAAAGAAGACAGCAGCTTGTTGACATCATACTTGAAGTACTTACTTCATCAGGGAAAGAAAAAAAAACTCATAAAAAGTGATAAGTAAAGCCTTTTTGTATCTCCCCTTTTTAATAATTTTAATCTACTTCTATTTATATGATTAATAACTTTTTTATATTCAATCAATCCATGTTTATTTTATATGGGAAAAGTGGAATAGAAAGTTGAACAGAACCTTTTTAAAAATACCCTCGACTGACACTACTTACATTTTTTCCATCGTAAACCAAACAGTAAGCAAAAAATTTACAGCTATGCGTGAACTCGCTTTATTTTTAAAGCTATCACAATTCACTACTAAAAGTGAGTTCCAAATTAATATACTCCCATAATTTTACATTACAGTCGCTTTAAAACAGAAGCAACAAATCTTAATTTAACTTAATTTTAAACAAGAAACCATAAAATTGACGACTGTTTCAACATGCCATTAGAAGACTCACGAGATTAATTAATCACCTCGTGCTTAATTTGGCGACTGTCTCGGGCACGAAAGAAGCTTTAAAACTAGATTACAAGAATTTCTGAGAATCACATATATTAAGTACTTGGAAATTTTAAATTGAGAATTAGGATGTCGCTTATAAGTAAACCGTAAAATGGAATTGAAACTGACCGTAAAATATAATAATATTAAATGGTAAAATAAATTAGAATTGACCGTAAAATAAAATGTAAAATTTAGAGTATTTTTAATATTAGTTTAAATTTTACCTGTACACACGCAATAATCATAGAATAATGTTTTATTCTAATTTACATCTTTTAACTTTAGCCAAGTTAAATGCTTAACTTATATTCCGAAATAAGCATTTATTTGAATATACCCTCGGGGAACCCGTGAATATACTCACTGGGAAAAATAGAGAATATTATTTTCAAAAACTTCGCTGGTACAAATTAATAAATACACTGCCCTCTAAAAGTTAAGGTACAGCCTGTTTTTTGAGAATAATATGGAAACGAATGAACATAGAAGCAAATAATTTGGACTAACTGAGTACTAAATAGTTCTTTATTGAGTACGACATAAAAATTTACATAAATTCAACACAAACATGGTGTAAAAGAAAAAGAACACTTTTGGTAGAAAAGTCCACTTTTGGAGAAAACAGTTTATGAAAGCTTTTTGTGGAAACATGTGGTGGAAACATTACAAAAATGAGTTTTAATAAGGAATGTGTCCACCCCTAACTGCAATACACTGGAGGCAACGATTCTCCATGCTGCTAATTAAGTTGTTGGACGCCTCAATAGGGAGCGAAGACCACGCACGGATTAGTCTCGTTCCAGCTCATGCAACGATCTTGGAAGAAGACTTGAAGCAGCCACTTGTCTGCCAAGGTAGTCCCAAACATGTTCTATCGGATTGAGGTCTGGAGATTGAGCTGGCCATTCCATTCGCTCCAAACACTGACTCTCAAGATAATCCTCAACAAGCATAGCTTGGTGAGGTCCGGCATATTCATCCATTAGAATGAAATCATTGCCAATAGCAGCAGCATATGGCCGAACATAGGCATCAAGGATCTCGTCCCGATATCTCACACCAGTCATAGTTCCTCCCTGGAACAAATGCAAGTCAGTGTGACCATCGAGTGGGATCTCTGCCCAAACCGTTATTCCACCACCTCGATAACTGTGTCTTTCCACAGTGTTGGATTGATGGTATCGGGTGCTTCGTTCCCCCCAGATAAGCAGACATCCTGAATCGCTCTCCAGTGGGAATCTGGACTCGTCTGTAAAGAGTACAGAAGCCCATCGCTGTCTGGTCTAAGGAACGTGTTCTCTTCGCTAAGATAAACGGGCCCTTCTCTGTCGTCCGTTGAGGGGGACACATACAAGTGGTCACCTTGCATAGAGACCTGCATTGTGAAGAAGCCTTCGCACCCTACTAAGGATATTCTTCTCTCTGATGCTACAGAGTGGTCTGCAACAAGTTGCGGCACAGATATGCTTCTTCTTTTCCGGGCCGAAAGAGCTATGAAACAATATTCTGCGCGTGTTGTAGCTCGTGGTCGGTATGGAACATGTCTTCTGGGTACAGAAGCTTCCGTTTGATATTGATTCCAGAGACGGTGGACCACACTGCGAGACACATTAAGACGCCTAGGAGCAAAAGCTTGTGACAACTCCATTTCATTCATACGACCGCCCGCCACCTTAACGAAACGGGCAAACAGTTTCTCTAAGACATTGCGGGACCCTGCTACCTATTGTTAACGAATCTGCTAACAAAAGTTGTAAATCAACAAAAGTTACACGCGTTATTATGAAAGCCTGACATTTGCACATTTTTCTCTGACTCATATATGCCTGTCCTTTTCTATAAAAACAAAGTGGTAGCTATCGTTTTTGCATAAATTTGCCTAAAGTTCATTTTTATCATTTATATAAACCATAAATTTTACTGTCAGTTTTAAATGAGCTTCGAAAAACGTGTTGTTCCTTAACTTTTGGAGGCCAGTGTAATTTTTTTTTTAAGTTTTCAGTTTAAATTAGTTAAAGTTAACTAACTTGGACGGGGAAGGGTCTGTTTTAAACAAAGCGGATTTATATGAAGTTTACAAAAAAAGGCTGTCTTCCGAATATAGTGCATGTGACACTGACAGCTCTTTTACAAGGACAAACAAAAGAATTAACATAAATTTAGGTTTCAAGAGCAACTGTCAAAAGCAATAATAAAACATAAAAAAATCCTGTTTGTTATAAATGCAACACTATGAAGGAATCCTTATAATCAAAGGACATTTAACTCACAAACGAGTTGTATTAGTACAAATAAATGATTAAATTTTCAAAGCAAAACAAACAAAACTAAGTGCCGATATCGGTATTTGGTGTGGTCACTATGCGCTGCAATAAGTTCTGCTATACGACGTGTCATAGAGTCAAACAAATTTTGAATATATGCTTGGAGAAGACCATTCCATTGTCTGTTGTAGGCGTAACCAAAGTTCATCTGTTGAAGCTGTAGGACAAGGATCCCGAGCGAGTCGTCGACCAATGAAATCCCTTACATGTTCAATAGGTGACATATCCGGCGAATAAGCTGGCCACGAACGAAGCTGTATGTTTTCTGCTGAAAATAAGTCTTGCACATGTCTTGCCACATGTGGGTGGGCATTATCCTGCTGAAAGGTAGCTCCATTGATGACTTGAAGGAAATGAACGACTTTGGGCTCCAGCACTTCTGTATTGTGTTTGTCGTTGTTAAGATTACCCACAATTTGTAGCCTCTGAGATCGTCCATGATACGCAATCGCATTTCAGACCATAACTCCGGGTGTTCGCCCACTATGATGTTCGATAATGAAATCCGGAAGGTAGCATTCACCGACATAGTATCTAATATGAATTCGGCCATTTTGGTGCCCCAAATTAAAACGGGATATGTCAGAAAGCAATACTTGTTGCCAATCTGCAAGTCAGTCTCTATATTCATGAGCCCATTGCAACCGCAAGCGTCGATGGTTTAGCGTGAAGGTGATTCTGTATGAAGGAGTTCGTACGCGCAGTCCACGGAGCAGCAGACAATTGTAGCAGTGAACCAATGTGCTGCCAACTGCTCAGATGAAACTGTACGCTCCATCAGCGTCATGTGGACCAAGTGTCTGTTATCGCGCATTGATGCCATTTTTGGCGTCCACTTACGGATTTTCGAGTTGTCCGGTTATCGTGTGTCCGCTGCTTCCAAACTCGCATGCCCGCGTTGCTGTTATGCTGCTCACGAGCTTCTATTGCGCTACAGGAAAATCCTCCTTCCCGAAGGCCGATGTTTCTCCTCATGTTCCAACTTCGAAAGTTTTTCAAATTTTGCCCTCTGTCGTCAACGAGGCATAGTTACGTCTGACCTTACGTTTACCACAAACACATAAACATTGACTATTCTGAACCATGCCGCTACAGCCTTTATTTGTACGGTTTCAGCAGCAATCCAGAAGGCACTGCTCAGCCCACGCATGCGTGGTGGCTTTGAAATTTTAATCTTTTGGTTTACACAGTATAATTTGCACTTCCTGAAAATTTCAGCTCAATCGCGTCATTTTTTCTTGCTATTGCATTTTTTACAAGCAAGAGTTTACTTGGCTTTAACATGTTAACTCTCAACGTTACCTTTTCTGTGCCTATTGCTGTTTCCCTATACGAGTCTTTGAATGTCACCATTTTATCCGCTACTGCAAAAATTTACTGCATTTTAAAATTGAAGAAGGAAACTTGCTTTACTTAATACAAAAATAATATTTTGACAGTATTTTCCTTATTTATTACACGTGACTATTTTTTTATAATCTCAATAAAGTTTGACAAATCATTATAGTAATAACTATATCCGTGATGTCTATTTTTCAAATAATCTGACTAGTCATTTTTCAGAGGAACTGAGTAAACTGCTCTGTGGAAAAAAAAATCTGAGATGAAAAATGCAAAACTCTGGAAATGAAAAAGGAATCAAATAACACTTCCAAGTATTTCTTTGCAATATATATTTCTCAGTGAATTTACCTCACTTTGCACGAACTCGAAAATACAACTAAACCTGTCAATAAATTCGCATTTCTCAAATACTAGATATCGCTTACGCATAAAAGTCATTTCTGAATATTTACTGCACTGCCGGTGTTATTTATATGTTTTCAAGTCATGTCGTGCATCTCTTTCAGCAATAGCCGACTGATTTAAATATGCGGTAGGTCAATATAACATGAAAATAGATGAGTGAAGAGATATTTGAGATGAATAAAACTTTTCCAAATACACATAAGAGTTTTAGCTTACAGCCTCTCCTTTTAAAATTCATTGAATATTTAAAATTTAGCTATTTTTTTTTACGAAGTGATTTTGTACAATGTGCTCTGTGTATTTAAATTCGTACATGTAAGGAATTAAAATGTAGTCAAGCTTCTCCAGTTAAGTTTCTGTTCAGTATATCAGCAACAGAAAAAAAAATCAAGTTATATTTACTGTCTTCTTCATCAAAAGTAAAAGTAATAAGATGCTAATACTTTAAATATTCAAAAACTTTTCTAGAATTGTAAGTTTGACTCCGGTTTTTGAAAAATAGATCTCGAAACGGAAACCAGAATGCGAGCAAAGTAAGGATGTTTTATTAGAAAGTAGGGTAAATATATGATAATATGTAGGTGCTAGCCACAACCGGCGACCAGTTGGTTCGCCATCTCAATAAATATTGTTCGGAGAGAATTCTGTTTCTCACCGGCTTCCTTGGCAATGAAATCTCTAAGATTCTGAATGGAATTTAAAATTAATATGGTTACAAACAGGGTCGGACCTAGCGTAATTGGCGCCCCGTGCTAAAGTAAAAAAGACGCCCCCTTTATGCTCTACTTAGTTTTTGAGTTCGAAATGACGCCCCTTCGAAGCCGGCGCCTCGATGCGATGCTTACTTTCCTTACCGTGTCGGGCCGCTTCTGATTACAAAAATAAGATGGTTTAGTGATAAAAACCTACAAAATGGTAAAAGTTATTTTCGTCCTATATTAATTCTGAAGAGCTTCTAGATATATTGGACGCTATCAAAAAAATAGAAAGGGAAAAAAAAAGTAAGAAATCGGAAACACGTTCAGATTTTAAATTCGCACTAAAGCACAATATATTAACAGCGTATCATAATGCATGCGTCTTCCCTTATCATTAATCATGAGTGTGGTTAAGCAAAATTAAAATTGATATTTCTAACATCCTTTTACTGGATGTAATGCAATAGAAATAGAATGTTAAAAAGCTGCGCAGAAAATGAACAATTCGAACTGAATGAAAGTTTCAAAAACTTATTCAGGTGTATTCTTTATCCAAGTCAGGCGTAGCAGACGATAATATGTCGCTTAGTCATTATTTTTAGCATCATTTAAATATTTTCTATAAGTTTGCGCCATCTGTCGAGGACTCTAAAATAAAAACTAAATTGTATTTTTTTTAATAAAAGATAGGATTTTTTTTTTGTATATTATAGGAACAGTGTTTTTATCGCGCGATAAACAGTTGCCTATATGTTATTCCAGGACTTTAACTGCATTTATTCAAAATTTCATCCAAATCCATCCAACCGTTTCAGCATCAAAGAGTAACAAACATACATAGAAACATTGACATTTTTATATTAGTAGGATTATTTTTTCAACCACTCCAAAATGCTGGTGTTAAAAAAAAAAAATAATAACGTATAATCCTGCGTATAACGCGCATCCCCTACTTTTTGATGGAACCTTTTTGAGAAATGTATCATAAAAACTTCCTATGACAGTTCATATTGCTTTGTTCTCTTTTCGGTCATTTGAAGAATTTTTCGCATTTTCGGACAATAGCTTAAAAGTGAAGGAAACGATTCATATGCTGGACAGATGAAGAATGGTCTCCCTGAGAAAATGACCCAAGGTTAAGATGAAATCTAATATAGTGGATGTTATAAACGAGTAGAAGGAGGAAATTGCACGTGGGGGCTCTAAAAGTAAGGTGACAAAAGCTTTCACGGGTGCACATACTTCCCGGCAGAATGAAATTAATGTCAAGGGGCAACTGACAATCATAGCAATCAAATGTCACTAGATGGAGCTAGTAGTACGGCCTCGGTTACACGCTGCAGGCTACAACGCTTCCAATAGAATGTATTGGAACATCCTTCCTACAGCCTAGAGATGAGACGCACTCAGCCCGAGCCCGGGCCCGAACTGGGCTCGGGGTCTAAACTTCACGAATGTGTTCGAGCTTGTGATAAATTTCTCCTTTATTGAACATACTCCTTGATAAACAGATTTTAGAAAATGATTCTTGGGAGAAATAAACTTCTAATTATTATTATTTATTAAACTTGAATATAAAAATTTTGAAAGTGCATTAACAGTTTGCTTTTATACTTGTCTTTAATTTTCCACAGCGGCAAAATTTATAATATTCTATCAATGAAGTTATTGACTTTTACATATCTACTGGCTGAAATTTCACGCTTGGGCTCGGCCTCCGTCTTAACCACTTCGGTCCCAAGGTACACATATGTGGACCATTTTCTTTTCATTCTTAACCCTTTCGCGGGCGGTGGCTAGACGTTCTAGCCACTTACTTATGGTGTACATCACAAATTTCAGAAGCATTAGGTAATTTTCCTATGTCTATTTACCAGATAATAATGAAATTTGCACAAAATGATATTAGGAGGTAAAGTGTTATGCATATTTATAAAAATGTTATAGATATTTTACAGAAAAATTATCCTTGCTTCATTAAATTGACAGATCAAATTTAACTATTACTCCAGGCATCAGCATAAATGAGAAAATACAATAAAAGTTCTTGCGCCGGAAAGGGTTAAAACGATTCTTTAAGATTTTTTTGTAGTTCTGAATGGACGTACATATGCGTCGATGCTTTAATTTTGAATAAATGATGTTAACGCATGTGAATGTACAAATCCTACACACTGACGCACGCATTTTACATTTGTTTGCAGTTACTTTGATCTTTGTTTGCAGTTACACAAAAGAATATTTGAATGTTAGTGAAATTTCCGAAGTAGAATTTGTTAATATATTTTGCTTATTTGCGAAATTCGGATAGCTGAAAAGAACTTGTAGGACATCCTTTACCTTTAAAAGTTGCTTGTTAATCTTCCTTTATGGATGATAACAACTTTTTACTACTGAAACTGTGATTGGGAATGAAGCTTTTATACGAAAAATTATTTGAAAATGCGCTTTCTACTTGTCTTTTTTCAATGTAGTGGGATTTTTCTAAATAATTATGAGATCGCTCTTTCATTTGACATGTGAGATTTTTGTCGGGTCTAAAGAGGTTATGTAATATCGGTCGGGATCGGGCGGGCTCGAATTAAAAGTCATCGGGTTCGCACTTCAAGAAATGAAACCAAACTCATCTCTGCTACAGCCTACCTCCCTACAAGAACGATTGAAATTAAAAAGAAATTGCTTAAATGCAAACAGAGTGACTTGAGCTTAGAAAAGAATTCGATTTCAGAAAACAGCTCTATTGCAAACAGAGTTATTCTTTTGGTATGAAGGGATGGAATCTTATCAAAAGAATCCCTGGAGAATTGAGGTGGGATTTTTTTCAGGGCAAGATGCATTCCACCAGTTTTCTGCGAAAGAAATTTAGGTATGTAATCGAAAATTTAGGCTGGTGTTAAAGGTAGGGCAGTAAAGGAGTGTAGGTACACCCTCCAAAAAAAAGTATTCGAGCAAGAGAGAAATTTCCTATTTTAGATTTACGAATAATAATTGAGTTTTTGGAAAACGCACAACTTGATAGAAATATGGAAAGTCATATTTATACATAGCCTAATTCATATTTTATGATAAATAATTTTAATATACGAAATCAACGTAGTAAATCTCTTGATCGAATACTTTTTTTGGAGGGTGTAAATTCTTTGGCACGAATTTTATGAAAAAATAAATAAATAAAAGCAACGATAACCACATTAGAAATGGATCCTAAAATTTGACTTTAAAAATTTCCACTGCGATATAGTATCTTTCTTTATACCCTAACGCAGAATGAATATGAGATCTGGTATTGTTTTTGCTTATGAACTAGTAGTTATTGTGTGCCCTTACACTTAATTTAGAAATTTCGCAGAATTAACTTTTATACATTTACTTATTTATTGTTTTTAATCTGCTTTAAAAACTCAAATCAGTAGTAAACCGGTTGGGTTGGAACCTTCGGCGGGACAGATTATGGGCCGAGAACCGTATGTTGAATAACACTGTTTGTTCTCTAAACTATTTTCCTTCTATCTGTGCTATTTACTTAAAACATATAGCCTCAGAAATCTTTTCCAAAAAACCTACGACATATCCCTTAATAACCGAAGCGGGAAGATAAATACTTTTTTTTCCCTCTCGTTCGAGAATATTTTGCGCTATAAAATATTTTCATCGAAGATACGTGATCTTGAAAGAGAATAAGGCGTGCTCAACGTACTTCCATGCATTCAATGGATTTTGCAGAGCAAAGCAGCCAGAAAAAAATAAAAATTGAGGAAAATGGATTTTTTAACCCATTTAGCGGATGAAGTAAAGAATTATTTTGTACAGAAGTATGTTTGATACGATGTTTGAAGTCGGGACACAGATGTATTAATTGCCAAGGTTACACAATGAGAAAAGTTACGAATCTTTATATTTAAAGCTCAAGTTTCATCATCTGATAAGACCGCATTCGAGCATTCGAGCATGTGTCTTAGAACGTTGCTCAAAAATATGACCATAGCTATTAGAGATGAGTTCGGGCTCATTTTTTGAAGCCCGAGCCCGAAGACTTTTAATCCGAGCCCTCCCGAGCCCGAGCAATATTATTTAAGTCGGAGCCCGAGCCCGAAATTTTCGCTAAAGATAAATAAAATTCAAAGAAGTAATTCTTTGATAGAATACTATAAATTTTGCCGTTTGTGCAAATTAAAGATAAATATAGTTGTAAATTTTTTATGCACTTTCTAATTCTTTATATCCATGTTTATGAAATAATGTCGGATCTCATGACTCACTAATCAATATAAGCCGCCGTTCTGAAATACCCAAAAAGCTTCATGCGTCTTCTAGGCAACCGCGCTGCTATTTTTTTATAAGTACTTTTATTTTCCATATGAATCTATTTTTAAAAATCTGTTTCAAGGAATATGTTCAATAAAATAGAAATTTTTCACGAGCCCGAGCCCGAGCGCAATTGTGAATTACAGAGCCCGAGCCCAGGCTCGGGCTCGGGCTTTCGGGCTCGGGCTGAGCCCGTCTCATCTCTAATAGCTATATGTAGGGGACGTCATTATTATGTCACTATTATGTGACATTTTTGTATGCGTCAAAATGATTCTACAGGATGTCACAAAAATTCAGCGACAAACTTTTAGGGGAGGTAGGGAACATACAAAGAAATCAGATCACATAGCAAAGTGGATTAAAACAAAAGTTGTTTTAGTACACCGGTTAATTTAATGATCCCTCCACAAAAAGTGTTGAAGAATTAATTAACTTATCTTAGCAAGTTTTATAACAACTAGCCTCCCCATACCTTATTGTTCTTAATACTCAGTGCAGCGCTGACTAAATGTCTGGACTCATTTCAATGAAAATCATGTTTCTTTGTTTTAACACTATTTGTCCTTCAATTTATTTAGGTTAGGGTTGCTGCACATTTTGGGCATCATCGTAAAAGCCGATGTTGAAACAGCCAATGGCTAAAATGTGCTTTAACCCAATGCAAGGTAATATTTTTTTAGATTGGCTATTAATGCTCCAAGTACTGTGAATTCGATATTTTAAACCTGTGAAAAAGTCCAAAAGTCCATTTTTGTGTATCCATTATTGTGATTTTGTAATCTAGCTACTCCGTGGCATATCCTTATTCCATTTGACGTCACTTGATTATTAATTTGGATTTTTGCACATGCGCAATTGTTATTGCACTAATGTTTACATGTAGCTGTTGCCGTTCGCTGTGAGGAAATATCGTCGATTTTGGTACCGCATGCATTAGCGTATTATACACTGAAGAGCCAAAAAAAAACTAGTACACCTGCCTAATATGGTGTAGGTCCCCCACGAGCACCCAGAAGTGCAGCAACACGACGTGGCATGGATTCGATTAATGTCTGAAGTAGTGCTGGAGGTAATTGAAACCATGAATCCTGCAGGGTTGTCCATAAATCAGTAGGAGTAAGAGGGGGTGGAGATCTCTTCTGAACAACACGTTGCAAGGCATCCCAGATATGTTCAATAATGTTCATGTCTGGGAAATTTGGTGGCCAGCGGAAGTGTCTAAATTCAGAAGAGTGCTCCTGGAGCCACTCTGTAGCTATTCTGGGCGTATGGGGTGTCACATTGTCCTGCTGAAATTCCCTAAGTCCGTCGGAATGCACAATGGGCATAATTGGGTGCAGGTGATCAGACAGGATGCTTACGTACCTGTCACCTGTCATAGTCGTATCTAGACGTATCAGGGGCCCCATATCACGCCAACTGCACACGCCCCATACCATCACAGAGCCTCCACCAGCTTGACCCTGTTGACATGTAGGGTCCATGGATTCATGAGGTTGTTTCCATAACCGTGCACGTCCAGCAGCTCGATGCAATTGGAACCGAGACTCATCAGACCAGGCAACGTATTTTCAGTCATCAACAGTCCAATGTCGGTGTTGACGGCCCCAGGCTAGGCGTAAAGCTTCGTGTCGTGCAGTCGACAAGAGTACACGAGTGGGATTTCGGCTCCGAAAGCCAACATCGATGATGTTTCATCGAATGGTTCGCACGGTGACACTTGTTGATGGCCCAGCATTACAATCTCCAGCAATTTGCGGAAGGGTTGCACATCTGTCACGCTTAATGATTCTCGTCAGTCGCCGTTGGTCCCGTTCTTGCATGAACTTTTTCCGGCTGCAGCGATGTCGTAGATATGGTGTTTTACCGGATTCCCGATCTTCACGGTATACTCGTGAAATGGTCGTACGTGAAAATCCAAATTTCATAGCTACCTTGGAGATGCTATGTCGCATCTCTCGTGCGCCGACTGTAACACCCCGTTCAAACTCGCTTAACCCTTTAAGGCGCAGTGATCCCGCTCTGGGAACACCCAACTCTAACGTTTTGACTGTTGCCAGTCACGAAAAATAGATTGGATTTCTATAAAAATAGTTGCGGGTGACATAGCTCCACGAGAATTCTTTACTTTTTAGCACGTCATTTCCCGTAAAAAAATGGTCACGATTATTTTTAACAGCACTGACAGCTGCCCTTTTTCCAGCATTGGAAAAGGGTTGCGCCTCAAAGGGTTAAATCTTGATAACCTGCCATTGTAGCAGCAGTAACCGATCAAACAACTGTGCCAGACACTCGCCTGTCTATATAAGCATTGACGCCCTCAGCGCCGTACTCTGATTGATTCCATATCTCTTTATCTGCATACGCGTGCCTGTACCAGTTTTTTTGGCTCTTCAGTGTATAAGTAGATGATTTATTCTCCAACGATTATACTATTCAAAATGAAACCACAGTTATAATGATCAATTATAGTAACATGTTGATATGTGATTTGGAATCATTTTTATGATCCTACATCCCCTAAAAGTTTGTCGCTATATTTTTGTGACAACGTGTATAGATCGCTGAGTAATGTACTTTTTAAATAGCGACGTTATCTTGAAGTTTATGCCTTGAGTAAAACAAATGCGCATAATACTAATAAGGAAGTGCGGAACATGCAAAGGTATCAGAATCACATAAAGCAATGTGGATCAAAAAAAGCTTTTTTATACTCCGGTTAATAATCACTCCATAAAAGGTGTTGAAGTATTACGTAACTTACCTTATCAAATTTTATAACAAATGATTTATTCTCTCAACAATTAGAGCATTCAAAATGAAACAATATTTATAAATCATAGATCAGTTTTTGTTTTTTTGAACAAATAATGAAATTTCATTGAAGCGTGTTAGGAAATTTCGCTAAATGTTCAACGCCTTTGCGAAGTGATTATTAACCGGTGTATGGAAACAAAAATTTTCCACCACATTGACACGTGAATCTGAATTCAGTTTTTGTTCCCTGCAGCCCTTTAAAGTATATCGCTATTATTTTTGGGACAATCTGTATACACTGAGTAATGTATTTAAAATAGATATGTCATCTTCTAGTTTACATTATAAGTAAAACAAATGCGCAAGACACTGAGTTCCTTTTTTTTTCTAAGCCATGTTTTGAGTGAATAACTCCAAGTTGAGTGACCTATCAGTCTACCAAGTTTCATTAAATAAGTTTAAGTTGTTTTCACGTGATGTGCCAAACTGGAGGATAAATTTTTACAGGTGTTTTCGGTTTTTTGGTGCAGGAAAAAAAAACAGCTATCACACTTTTGTAATTCCAAGAAATATACATTCTAAAATCTTATTTTGCTTATCTAAATGCTTAAGAAACACTTATTCAGGAATTTAAAAATTCAAATTGTGGCACAATGGCAGCATACTCTGGATGTAGTTATTGGGGAAGCACTGAAAATTTTCAGAAAAAGATAAAATAACTGGTAGTACTATAATTACATCAATACAAAAAGAGCTATGGGTAACTTTTTAGAAACATTTTTAATCGCATAAAATAGTGTATTAAATCACTTGTTGAAACTATGTTTTAATTTCAGTCTTACTCTTGAGCTCTAATACTAGTCAATCTGATTGAACAGACTAAATGCTTTTGCAAATTACTTTTCTTGAATGATAACCTAATCAATGAGATGAATACTTTATCAAGCCTTCCTATCGGCTTTAGAAAAAATTGAAGCAAAGGGGACATTTTATCCCATTTAGCAGATGATCATCGAATAAAATAAATGAAAATGGCGACATCATTGGATTGTGCCAGTTTTGTATTTCCTCGCTATTCGACGAGAGCTTTTAAAAATTAGCTAAAGGATTTGTAATAATGAATGTAAAATTATATTCAATGTAAAACATTTGATATTTTCTAATTATAGAAGTCTGGCTGTATTTTTGTTACGTAAAGCAGGGCTTGGCTAACATCCGGGCTGTTGCATCACTATTTTTAATTTAGTCTCTTTTTTTATCAATTTGCCTCTTAGTAAATTAAAAATCCCAAAGCAGAAGAATCCACCTATATATTTTATTCTCCTACAGATTCAGCCATGCCACTTTTTAGAAATGTTTCACTTAATTCTTGGTTATTGTATTTTCTTCTTTCAAAAATTCACGACAGAACCCTTAATCTTCGGTACGAGAATAAATTTGCTTATGTTCTTTCATGAGATTTTTTATACTTTGGAATATTTCTATCGACGGTACATGATCCTAGAATAGAATGAAGGATTTTAGATGCAATCAACGGATTCTTGCAGAGCGAGTAATTCCTATCGGCTTTAGGGGAAATTGAAACAAAATGGACTTTTTATCCCATTTAGCAGATGATCATCGAATAAAACAAATAAAAATGGCAACATTATCAGATTTTATAGTAATCGGAAGCCTTTACTCAATATTCCATTTTGTAGCACCGCTAGGAGAAATAAATGCAGTTTTCGAATGTAAAATCATAAGGATTTTGAAAGCAGAAAACATATTTTGAAGGTCGTTTTAAATTATATTTTGCATTAATGCTTTCAAGTAACTCTTTTTAGGAATACTAAAAGCTTGAAAGATGGAAGGAGGATAAGGCTCTGCCTACCAAAAGTGTCCAAAATGTACGGGGGAGACATAAAACCCATTTAAGAAACCTAGGACTCTAAAAATGCCTTCACTTTCTTCTTTAGTTTTGTCACTATAACACTTAAGTTACTTGAAAACAAGAGAAAATTTAAGACTACTTTTCAATTCATTTTAACACTTTCAATTAACAATTCGGTGCTTTTAGTAAATTGTACTCAGTACGAGAGAAATTTTAGTTTTACAAGATTGAAATATCTGTGCTATTTTATCATAGATTCTTAACCGCCATCTTCTAACTGTACCTATAAATTTGAACACATTAACATGCAATGCAAATGAAAACAATTAAAGATATTCTATTAACATAAAAAAATATTTCATTTTAAAAAACTAAGAAGTTATTATCGTTCTTTTGAAACCCATAACTTATATGATTCTTCCAAACACAGTCAAATGACGTTTCGTGCTATTTTTTTCTAATAAATATTAGTACAATAAAAATATTACATACTTTGAAGACTAATCACTATAATCAAGGAAATTTTCAAGGATTTGTTATGGTTTATTAAAAACTGTGCGCGTTGTACAGTTTTTATTGACTCCTAAAAAGCTGTGAGTTGTTTTTTTTTTTAATCATTGATTGATTTCAATGTGATTTTTAATATGTAAAATCCATGAAATAAATTTTTGCGAGTTCCAGCTAAATATTGTGGGAAGGGTACGGCTGGCAATATTGGATTAATATAGGGAACATTCATTTAATACATTTAATGAATACATTAAACTTTTGATTAATTAATGCATTTATACTTTTCTTGAAAAAATCGGCGTTACATTAGAAATATTTAATATTGCCAACACCCAAAATTTTAAAATATTTTTTTATAAATTATCAGTATCTCAATACTTAAGTAATATTGAAAACCAATATGTTTGTTACTAAAAAGGAATAACTTTAAAAATATATTTGTTTCCAGTTTTTGGGCTTTTAATCCATTATTGATTCGATTAAAATACTTCTGACTGAAAAACATCGAATAAGACACTCTACGAAATAAAAATGTCATAAAAGTTTTCCTTTTCACATGACTTTATTTCATCTATTTTCGACTCTCTTTAACTTAAAAAAATATTTTGCATAACCATTACCGCTTTTTACATCGGTTGCGGAAAATCAAAAATAAGCTTTCACAAAAACTACAAGAAATGAATATTTTTAACATAAATGCATAGTCGTATGTTGTAATCGAGAAAATAATCCTACCATTAAGTAAAATTAGACATCCACAGGATTTTACGAAGTAGTTGATGCTCTTAATTTAAAAGAGAAATTTATTTTTGCCTGCATTTATTTATTATGCGGCTTAAAGATATAAAAAAATCAGATGATAATTTTCTTCTGCCTGAATAAGATTTATTTGTAGCTCTGAAAACTAGTATTAAAATATGTCGATTTAACAAAAAAAAAGATAATATACATTTGCATTAAATCGAATTGCGTAGATATTCGGTACTTTGAGTAATATTTTCAGAAAATATGCGCTGTAATATATTTCATGATGCTTTAGTTGGAAATGATGGAACTGTCGTATTTTTAAATGTTTCTTCAGAAGAAAATTTTCACTTTTGCATTATATTATTTATTGTAAAAAAAGTCACTTTATGTAAATTTAAATTTCCATTTTTCATTATTGTAAGAAAAAATTAGTTAGATAAAACTAAAATAAAATAGGAGAAGGGGGCCCAAAGTCATCCTAGCGAGCAAAACGATCCACATATGTTTTCTTAAGTACAGGTAGAGCTATCTATCGGGTAAAACATTAACTAGTTGTGCCAAGAGAAGAAGAAGCAAAAGCGAACGATCGATGTATTACGTGTCTGAGTAGAATTTTTCAAAAAACTGCGTTTTATCCTACCTCTTATAAGGTAAGCACTAACTTTCTTGTTTATTTAGAATTACAGTCTTTAATGTATAGAACTATGACTTGGTTTACTGAATAGAGTATGTTTTGGATGTGAACTACACTTGTTCAGTTTGTAATGTTTCTCGGTGTGTTCCAGTAATATTACCTAAAGTGGGCAGCCATACTGCCGGGTAAAATGATCCATCGACTGAAGAAACTCCAGCATCGGGTCCTAGTCACGATGGCAGCCCTTAAGACGCCCTCAAAATGCGTGACTCCCCATTACATTATTAAATTTATTTCAGCGTTTATTGTGGGCCATAATTTTTGAATTATAATTTTGTAATATTCCATTTTATTGTTTGTGACACTGTTGTATTTTAAAACTCCCATAAAATAAATTATGCATGCTATATGGTTGTAAAACTTATTTCATTTCATTATGTAAGTCATAATTACTTTTACATCTTTTATTTTGCCGATAAAAAACAACTATTTTCAAATGAAGGAGCATTTTGCTCTTGGGTGGGGGTAAAATGATCCTTTGGATTCTTTTTCAAAATTCTATTTTTTTCGTTATTCAATTTGGGTTTAAAACATTATTAAAATATGCTTATGATGCAAAATATAGTATAAAATATTGTGGCACAGGGGCACAAGTTTTATTTAACATTTATGTAATTTTATGAAAGTTTTCCCTATTAGGGGATCATTTTCGGCCGCCGCCTTCTATTACTAAACAGAGCCATAAAGATACTGCAGTTACACATGCCAGTGTTTATAAAGTGTGGAACTAGCTTCTTAAAACTGCATATAATGGGTTTCTAAACAGGTATGTCGGATTCAATTTTAAAATTTAGTGCAGTAAGTCATTATTAATTTAAGTTTTATGTGGACATGTTGAAACTTTTTTTTTCAGTCGAACTGCGCGGCACTGTCGCATCAAGCCTTGGCCAGGTGATCGCCGAAAATCAAGTCCATTTGTGAAAGGGAACTAGTGAGCGGCCATCATGCCCCAAAGAGACAACCAAGTCCAAGCCGGTAATCGAACTCGGACCCAAGGCTTGATAGATGTGTATTTGTATTATTGGCAAGCCCACACGAAGGGCACCAGCTAACGGGGAGGGCACCAATCAAGCTGGCGATTTAACCCTTTAACGCGCAGTGTTCCCACTCTGGGAACACCAAACTCTGACGTTTTGACTGTTGCCAGTCACGAAGAATAGATTTGATTCCTATAAAAATAGTTGCGGGTGACCTAGCTCCACGAGAATCCTTTACTTTTGAGCACGTCATTTCCCCTAAAAAAATTGGTCACGATTATTTTAGAACTGTCATCTGCTGAAAAATGGAAGAATGCGAGAACAGCTGGATAGATTGCCCTTTTTTCAGCATTGGGAAAGGGTTGCGCCTCAAAGGGTTAAACACAATTCGTTCGGAATCTATAGCTGAAATTCTCAACCTAGTAATCCTTATTATTTCCACAGTTTAAGCAGGAGAAAATATTTCATGCTATATTACATTATTTTCATGCTTATTTTTTGTCTTATTTTATTTCATTATCTTGTGAAAAAAAAAATCTAACACGGTAATCTCGACTAATTATTCTGAGAGAATTACAATCGCTAAAATACGCGACTATAATTTGATTGTGACTTATTTTTTGCTACTTAGTTTAACAACGTCACGCAGTTTTAAACTCATGGTGTCAGATTACTTATAGGTACAAAAGAAACCTAGTTTGTTCGCTTTTTTTTACTAATAGAATTAAATTTATACTTCTCAAACTGCAAAAATCGCTACAACTGGGAGAACCTGGTTTAGTGTAAAATATATATATATAGTTAAAGCGATAAGATTAATTTAAGAGACTAAATTTAGAGATATGATTTTAAAATCTCTATGGTAGCTCAGATTTTGGGGGGGTTTTTTAGCGTATTTGTGCAACTTTTCAAGCCAATAAATCCCACGATGTGCATTTATATGAGGCACAAACAAGCAAACAAACAATAACCCACAAACGCATTGATTTTATTTTTTAGCTCTCAGATTAGTACTAATTTACTGTCTTCAATGACAGTATTATACCTGAAAATCAGAGTTTTTTAATATCTTCTTTGATCTCATATTATATGCACTAGAAATCTTCACAGGATCAGTCTCTAGAAAACCAAGGCTTAAAAAGTATATTTACTAAAAATTTGCTTTGAACACTAAAATGACAGCCCAAAACCTAAGCGAAAACATCGATCATAATAGACATCATTAAGAAAGACGCTGTTCCTCTTTTTTTTCCAAAATTTAGTTTTTAGGTTTTAAAAATAAAAGTTACGTATTTTACAGAGTTTGAAGATCGAAAAAAGTGCTTCTGACAGCTTAGATTTATAGTGTCAAGCACAAATTTATGAGAGTTTTGTTGCTCTAAAAAATAACTAATTGCTTCCGTTGTGACAGGAAAATGATAATTTATTTCTTAGTGAAACAAAAGTGTCAATTTGTTGAAGCCGAACTATAATCCTGAAATCAATTATTAATAGCTAAAGAAAAATTATGTAAATATTATTATTTTAAAACAAATCTATTTACACGAAGAAAAAAACATTTAATTTAAAACTTTATTTTTCATCTACTTCGTGTGTAGTTTGAAATTAGATACTTTTATCGTTCCATTAGATTTATATGTAAAAAATAATACTTTGTGTTAGATCATTAAATCATGAAATTAATTTGTCAAAAGATTCGGGGTAAAGAAGATGGTTAAAAAAAAAAAAAACATTAAAACAGCTTGCCATTTTGTTAAACGTTTAATTTTTGCAGAAAACGTTTACTAAATTTATTTTTATCGATTTTATCTAACATCAAGGATTCTACCCCATGATACTTTTCATCACAAACTGGAGACCAGGCGCGTTTTATTTTGGGATTTGTTAATAGAATAGGATCCTTTTGGTATAGTTGATGTTTGTGTGATTATGGCAACACTACGCTAGGGCAATTTGCCAAGGATGGGGAATGCCTTGGCAGGAAGGCTTTCTAAAGGGCTCTAACGCCCATTCACGTGGTATAGTTGAAGCGCTTAAAACGTAATATTAATGTCTTATTATTATCAATACTAATGTCTTTACAATATTATTTTCTTTATTATTATCAATACTAATGTCTTATTAGAACGTACTGGAGAATTATATATAGGTATTATATAATATTCTAGAAATATGGAATACCGTGAACTACTCAAGAAAGATCCCCGCAAAGGTCAAGTAACAATGCATCGAGAGTTGACTGCTTGATGTTGTAGGACTCGCTACAGAAGAAAGTGTGTTTTGTGATTTTTTAAGAATTTTTGCAGATAAATTTTCAAATATTTTAAGGAACTAGTATACACGTTATTCTTACACCTGTAACCCTGCCAATAGTTTTTTAGTGGTCTTTCCGTCAATTAATTGCAATTTTTTAAATGCTTTTTCCAGGTAAAAAATGTGTAGCGGTCTGTAGTGTATATTATTTATTTAAGAAATGGTCGTATATTATTTATTTGCGTCATTTATTTAAGAAGATTAAATATTTTTAAACAGATTTTTGTTGTTGTTGTTGTTCTTCAAAATTAAAAGGATCTTCTCTTCAGACATAGTATGATCTGACCGCTTTTTCACTCCCTCCATAGGTATAACTAGTCTCTATTTACATATTAAAATGTATAAAGCATGTATCTCCAGAAGCGCACGTACACGTTTGTTATAATTAAACTTTTTCCATAAACAGCATTCTTATTCATTGAGCATATAAACAATACACAAGATACACTCAATGAAGAGTTGTAAAACGTTTAGTTCAAAAATGTCCACTTTGAATGGCGAATTCAGCTCAAAAAATAATGCAATTAGTCAATGAACAAAAAAAAATCTATTGAATAAATATTAAAAAACTATTGAATAAATATTGAAATTGTTTGAATATTAGTCGTTTCCTTTGTTAAATGTGCTGTTTTCTCATGCAAAGCGTCACCTAGTGGACATTAATTGAACTAAAATTATTTGTTCGAAATTCCTTACGAGCATCTCATGTATAGTCTATATATCAAAGTAGGTTTGCAATGCTTCATCCATTTTGGTTGTAGAACCTTGTTAATAGGGAAAGTTTCATTATGACTACCCTGTACACTAGAGTATTTGAAGCTAAATCTTTGCATCTTTTTTTTTTCCGGAAACAATTCTTTTACCGATCTTCTATTATTTTCAGAAGCAATACAAAGCATGTAAAAATTACTTCATTTTGAAAATTAGCGTATGTTCTGAAAAATTCTACGTACTTCTTGCAGTTTGATTAAATTGTCTCGTGTATTCAAAAAGTCTCAAATTCAAAGAAAAATAAATAAAATGTCATTCAATTTTTTGACATAAAAAAACTTCCTTTTGATACTGCTCTATTTTCATTGTTTATACTTCATTTTAGATTTATATTAAATTACACGGTTAAAAACTGATTTTTATAATTAGACTTAATCAAATACAATTGATATTATTCGAATGAAATACTGTAAAGTAGTTTAGAATAATTTTATTAACAACAAAATTTTATAAACATAAATAGCCCATTTGGTCGTCCATATGGGCTATTTATATTTATAAATAATTTATAAATATATTTTATGTATAAAATTTTCCTACTCTTTCTTTCATGTTGAAAGACTTCATTTTCTTTAAACCGTGTTATTTCTTTTTAATCTGTTTTACAATTTTTTAAGAAAAAAATAGCTTCATAATAGAAATTTTAATATTCCCTTTATTTAATAACACCCGTAAGCAAATTATTTTGTCCGTAATAGTTAATGCATTGAGATATAGCCTTGCTACAATATTTTTCACTAGACTTCGACTTTTCACATAGAATATTTTTTTCTCCTTTGCACACAGTATCGATCGCACTTAAGTTGATAAAAGCCACCTCCAGCTTCCGCCCCATGCGCTCCATCTGGTTCAATGATAAAAAAGTTATTTGAAGTTTAAGATAAAGCCCCACTTGAAAATGCCGAGTTATGATGGCCATTCTATGTTCTCGACCACGTAAAAGTTTGCTCATAAAAATTGCATAACTGCTAGAAAGTACAGCAAACAATAATTTTAACTCTTGTAGCCTTCTTCGTAAGACTAGGACTCGTTCAGTCGCAGAATTGCGAGATGTTATACCTTAAGATTAATTTGCATATTAAATCAGAAATTCTGAAGATCCCCAATTATATTTAAAGTCCATTTTCATTCAAGCTAAAAAGAGTTATGTTTATGATTTTAAGCATAATATTTTGATGACTTTAAACATAACTTATTACCACATATCATAAAATACCGGAAAAGTCTCCCCAGCCAAATCTTAGAGGAAAATCGCGATCTATGGACGAGGATAAACGGTAAAAATCGGAACAATTATGCCCTTCAAGCACCCCTCTATCTTCAAGTGAAGCTGGATTCATACTGTCCGTGCCGTTCCGCTAAGACACAGCGATGACGTTCCTCAGCGAAGCAAAGCAGAGAGCATTGTTGTGACGTCACACTTTTCTGGCATATGTCGTGATCTCATTGGTGTCATCTGTTGTATCACAATGGAAGTTTTTATTAAAACAGAGGAACTAAAAACGGAGAAATCAGAGAAAGGGGAGGGGGGGAAAGAGAGGTATATAAAAAGGTGAAATATAGAAAAATACAAAGAATACCGGAAAAATAAACAAAAAATAAAAATAAAAAGGGGGGTAGCACATAAAAGGAACATGCAAAAAAATAAAAACAATACAACAAAAGAACAGTCACCACAACAAATCAACAAAATGAAATAAAAATAAAAAAGCACACCTATATGTACATATAAACACAGGACAACAAGATTTTTTTAAATACGCATACATATAAATAAATAAGACAGAACAATTTATATTTTTAATTATATATATATAGAGAAGAAGAAAAGAAGACTAAGTTAAATACACACAACAGCAAATAAATAAAATAACTAAGTTAAATTATAATAATAATAAAGAAAGAAAGAAAGAAGGAAAGAAGAAGGGAAAAAAGAGGGGGGAAGCAGGAAGAAAGAAAGAATCTTATAATAACTTCTTGCAAGCATAATGAATAAAAGGAATAGAAGAACCCAGTGGTCACGCTGTCGATCGCCAACGTCGCAAATGGCGATAATAAAATGAGTCTGGCGAAAGAAAATACGATTTGGCGAAAATATGGGCAATTGCATTTCTTAATGATGGCCGGCAAAATCTAATTTAGCGAAACTTTAAAAAAAGTCAGCGCAACCCCTGGAAGAACCATCGTTCACAAGACGCTCTGAGCTATTTTATCTCACAGTTTTATCATAACAGCACAAAATTAAACCGGGACTGTGTTTAACAGTGTTCTCGTGAATTTTTAAGTACATTACTGTCGAAGCAGCTTACAGTCATTCCAAACGGTTTTCTAAAAGTCCCTGTCACGTGTCAAGTAAGAAATCGCTCGACATTCAGCGATATGTAAATGAATGTACTGCACAGTTTGTGCGACGTCGTCTCTTTTCTATACACCCGATTGGTATGCAGATAAAGCTGTCATGTGATGAATGGCATGAATGGAAAATAAGTTTCAGTTACACAAAGATTTTTCATTCAAATTGAGAACTGTACGAAGAAAGTAGAAGCGCGTTATAAAAGATAGTTCAGCCTCCAAATCTCACGTTCTTGTATGGAAAATTCGTATTCTGGGCTCTTATTCTAAACGTTATGGTTTGCGCAAGGGAGAAGAGTTGAAATAATGCTGATCTCTTGTTTTTTTCCTTGACGTGCTATAAATATAAATACGGCTAAAGGTTTACGGAAAATAATTGGACAGTGTTAGGATGTTTTGTTGTGGTACATGTGCGATTTTAAAACAAATTAAAACTTCAATAGCTTAATATATAGGGTGGCCATAATTAAAGTAGAGGTGTATTTAGAGCCCGATTGTGATAAAACTGTTGGGCCAAACTGAACCAAATATGCAGTAAATAAGACCATGGGGTTTTGATTTAAAAAAATAGTTCGAATTTTTTCCACCATAAGCCAGAGTGGCGCTGTAGGTCCATTTTGGAGTAAAATAGGCATAGGAAAGTACAGAACGTTAACACTTTACGAGCATTTTTAATATTGACACCACATTTTACATTCACCTTTGCATTTTACATTTTATCAAACATTTTAACAATGACTCTCATTTGCATTAATGCGTTGTAGTGAATGTAAAACTTTTCATGGACAAAAGAGGTGGTGTGGCAACGTTTGGTGTACCAAGAGAATGGTGATAATTTAGCCACATTGAAGGATTGATTAACATTGCACGCGAAGCAAATCAGTGCAGATCTGATGCATCCTGCAGTAGGGAATGGTGTGCAGAGAATGCACTTTTTTGGAGAATCTGCAAGGAAGTCATATTGAACCACACACTTCAGTGATGCCAATATACTAGTAAATGTTAACTTGCTGTACTTTCTATGCCCATTGTACTCCAAAAAGAGACCTTACAACGCTACTTTGGCCCTTGGTGGCAAAAATCCGAACTATTTTTGATTTCTTTTTTAATCAAAACTTCATCGTCTAAATGGTATTTACTTAAAATTTGATTCACTTTGACCGACCAGTTTTCTCACAATCGGACTCTAAACTCCTCTACTTTAATTATGGCTACCCTGTAAATCTATATCTTACATCACATCATTATATTTAAATTAAATTAAAATAGTAGCTTTGAAAATTTAGTTTATAAGACGTGTGCATACATTTTAAATTGCACATTCCGTGTAGTTCACGCTATACACATCATGGATTTGTCCAATTTAAGGAAATATTGGCTAATTTCAAATAAATTGTTCAGTACCTTGTTCTGCATTGCAGTGCATTCAGCTTCACATCTCTTATTTGCACCTATCTCTTTCAAAATGTAGTCTGAGATTTTTAATTAGAAAACAAATATTTTTCCCTCCTGATATGCACCAAAATCTAACCTCCATCTTTACTTTGTAATTGGGAAGACTATGGTAGGTGTGTGACCCCTGCACAATTATACTATAAAGAAACATTCCTTATAATTTTTATTCTTCCACCTGATGGTGTAGCCATACAGCCATCATCCAAGAAACCGCTTCAGTTGCATGAGTTTATGTGACAAAAAAAAAGCTATTTTATAACACGAAACGTACACTGTAAAAATTTCATAAATTTTATATATTTATATTACATATTAACATATAAAGGTTCCTGAAAATTTAGCGTAAACTACCAATGTTCAATTCGAAGTCTAGAATTCGAAAAAAATAACCCGCATTTCAATGTAAAATATTCACGTTGGCAAGAAAATCCTGGTCTATAATATACATAACAAGTTTGAGCTCTATAGTATGTAGGGATGGACGCGAGACGACTTTTTTTGCGAGACGACTTTTTTTGCGAGACGAGACAAAGCTTTTAGGCTATGTTGCGAGACGCGAGACTCCTATTTTTCGTCTCGCGTCCATCCCTAATAGTATGCACCGTTTAGGAGCTATCGTGCTAACCCACACGCACACACATATACATACATACATCACCGTAAAAATAGCATAAATGAATTCAGAAGACCTCAAAACGTGCAAATATACCAGAATTTCAAAGTCGAATTTTTTCATGATTACAATACTTTCCTTACATGGTACATGTTCGAGAAGTAAAATGGCTATCCTACTGAAATGTGTAGGGATGGACGCGAGACGACTTTTTTGCGAGACGAGACACACATTTTTAACATTACGATATAGGGATTTTTTGCGAGACGAGACACGCTTTTAGGCTATTTTGCGAGACGCGAGACGCTTATTTTTCGTCTCGCGTCCATTCCTAGAAATGTGCAAAGATAGGGACGGGACACTCTGATTCAGGAAAGAGTGAGGCATGTCTCATACTTCCCTATCAATCTCCGACAAATAATTAAGATGACTAAGTGAATTTTTAGCGCATAATATTTGCCATGAATTCAAATTCGAATTCTGTAATGAATAAGAATATTCAATTCCGTAAAACTAGAAAGAGATAAATATATTAGCTCCATAAGATTAATTTATTTTTCTAAACTAGGAAGCAAGTTCCGAAAGTAAGTGTTGTCTTTTTTTTTCCACTGAAACATTTTTGCCAAAAACAAATAAACCTTGGTATCATGAACCACTCTATATTGCTCAGAGGCGTAGCCAAGGGGGGGGGTTAGGGGGGTCATAACCCCCACATGAGGAATTTTTTGCCATACAAAATGTATATTCTTCACTACATTATCACACACACGTATACATATACAGTAGAGCCTCGATTATCCGAGCTAATTGGGATCGCTAGTACCTCGGATATCGGAAATCTCGGTTAATAGAAACTATGTATTCGCAAGCACCTTCCGTGCTTGCGAATTTAACTAACTTTTAAAGTAAAAAATAATAGAACATTTTTTAAATGATAAAAATAAACATATATGAACTTATGTCTCACAGTTCAACAGAATGTTATGAAACACAACTGCCTATTGTAAGAGTGGCCAATCCCCTCCCCCAACAATGGGGGGGGGGGGGGGAGTGTAAGTGTCCGATAATATATGCACCTGGTATTCAATAGGGTCACATGACCACTGTTCACAAAACATGAATGTTGTCTCCTCAGGGTGTAATATTTCTTGGAAGTTGAGTGATTTTGTGGGGAAGAAGTGCCTGTAACAGGGACAGCAAACTAAAATGTGCATAATTTTTTCCAAGCTCATTTTGGAAAGGGGAAAAAAATAAAATTAGGCTTCGTTATTGCCTCGGTTAACAGAAACCTCGGTTAACCGAAGCTCGGTTAAACCCCCCCCCCATGAAAAATTTCTGGCTACCCCCCTGATATTGCTGTATTTTTCAACATAGCCCTCATTGACAGTAAGACATTTGCTGCAGCATGCAATCGATTTTAAAAAATCCCTCTGGTAAAATGCGATGCCCTGCGATGCAAAGAACTATCTCACAACCAGCTTCGCCTCAGCTAGAACTACTTTAATCCAGGCGGAATCATATCCTCCAATATTTGTTTTCCATTATGTATCAATCCGCGTGTGCAGTTCTATTTCACTGTTAAAAAAAAAAAAAAAAAATCCAGGAGCATTCCCTGGAAATAATAGGCGGCTGAAGTTCACCAGAATTCCAAGGAGCGTTGCATGAAAACCAGGGCTTAAATTTCTAGCAATAAATGCACCAGAACCCTAAAGCTCTTAAGGGCTTATGTACATTCTCAGTGACGCATTGTAAGTCCCCCGCTAACCTTGCAATACAGGCAGTCGGTTAGCACATCCAGTTAAAATAATAATAATTCATATTTTCCCATCTAATAGTATGTGACATGTTTTTATTATTTCACAGAACAGTGAAATGAAATGAAACGGTCTGAAATTGGAATGTAAAAATGTGAACCCATACAGTTGAAGACTCAAAATCTAGCGATCTCGTGACTCTCAAAAGGGTTCGAGGCTAAACGAATCCTGATTGGTCTGTCCGCTAAAATAGGTTTGTGTGAGAAAAGGGGTAAAAAAAAAATTTGAATTAATATATTGGTGGGCTCCGGAGCTCAGTATGCATGAGCCCAGCTCGGTTTCGCCTAATATGTAAAAATTCACTCAAATAAAAGAAGTGCAGGAGCTGAGCTCAGGAGCTGGAAATAGCGAAAAATCACTAAAAGTTGGGGAAAGGATTGATTTTCTAGATTTCTAATGTAGTCTATGTATTTTTCCTTTCATACTCTGCATATCTGTACGAAATTTCAAACTAATCAGTCTAGTCGTTTAGGAGTAAACGTTGAACATATACACATACACCATATACCAGGGGTGACCAACCATTGAAACGCGTGCCATTGATGGCACGCGACACAATATTTTGGGCACGCCACCGATCAAAACGATTTGCATTTCAATTGTAAATAACACATATTTTAATATTAATTACACATATAACTGTATTTTTTGTTAATAAATAAAGAGTATTTAGTTTTATTGTTTGCCCAATAATCACAAAGTCAAAATTATTTGACAGCATGTCTATGGCCTCATTAAACATTTCTTTTTAAAAATGGCACGTTGATCCATAAAAGTTCGCCACCCCTGTCATAAACAAATAGAAGACATCTAGACAGATTATGAATCTTAATGCGTGCATAAAATATAGACATCATGCTCGTATGATTGAATTTATTAAGCCGAATTCTAGGATGATTCTAACAATAAGGATGCACCTATAAATTGCTGTTGTTATTTCTTTTTCGTACTGTAAAATATTTCAAGCTGCACTTATTTATTTATCCTTTCTGTTCAGTGCGAACGCTGTTCGAGAAAGTAGTAGTTGTTTAGATAAATGCAACTCCATTAGTATCAATGTTACTTTCATGGGTTTCAAATGGAAGGCGATTTAAAATTTCTACAACTTTCAAAGTTAATACCGCCTAATCTAAATTGCTGCAAGTCCAAGCTCACCCAGTAAGTACGCTAAGTCCTGTAATTACCGAACTGGAAATGCAGCAGGTTCAGTTTTAAGAATCTTACTATGCCTCATTTAATAACGTGTCACTAACTTCCTCAAATGATTTTTAAAACGAGATTTTGAAAGAAATCAAGTCGAGTTAGGCTTAACATGTTTAATGGTTAATTGTAAACAACAGTGTTGATTAAGTGTATAAAATAAATACTTCTGCTCCTTCCGATGGTTTAGAATTTAAAATGTTCTCCTAGTTGTTTTATTCGAAATGCGGGTTATTTCAATAAAATGGAAACAACAGTATTTTTACTTCCGAATTTTCAAATTGAACTGTAAAAGAATAAGGTTTGTACCGATTCTCCTATCAATATAAACCTTGAATCCCAATATGCATGGGTTTTGTTAGGATTAAAATAAATGCAGGGTCCTCAATATATTGTATGATAAACTACAACATTAATTACTTAAAATGTATTGTAAAATTAAGTGAAATTGTCCTTACTTCTGTAATTACATCCCGTGAAATAAAATTAATATTAATACAAACAATTATAAAGTTATTAAAATTGTATAATTTATTATAAAAATTAATTACGAAAAAATTAAATACAGCAGCTCAGCTCCCGTCATCTTGCAAATTAAGCCCATCCGGTATGCTATCGCATAGGTATCATACTAATGGGGTTTCTCTTATGAGGATTCATAAAAGAAAAACTTTTATGCAACAGAAGCGGCAACAACCAAGACAAATGAATGTGTGTGTGTGTGTGATTTAATTATTAAAATTAGATAATTTTTTAATTACATTACAATATAGTGTAGTCTTTACTTACGCGAGAGATGCGTTCCATAACCCCCCTTGCGTAAGTTAAAATTTCGCGTTGTGAGATGGGGTATATATACGTCTTGAAACCATTATAAAGTTATTAAAATTATTTAATTTATAATAAAAATTTGCCAAAAACATAGATATGGAACTTCGAGCCGGAACTGCCGAAAACCGGAAAAAACCGTTATTTTGGTTAGAACGAAAACCGGAACTGAACCGACAGGGGCGTAGCCAGAAATTTTTCATGGGGGTGGGGTTACGATTACTACAACTCATATATATGTATACGTGTGTGTGAAAATGTAGTGAAGAATATACATTTTGCATGGAAAAAAATTCCTCCTCATGAGGGGAGGTTATGACCCCCCTTGGCTACTCCCCTGTGAACCGATAAAAAATATCGGTTTATTTCAGTTCGATATATTTTCAGTTATTTTGCTACTGTGACCAAGTTATCAATACTGTATACCGTAACCAACTTACCAACAGGAACGGCTCTAGGGTTCCTGGCACCCCCCTGCAAAGTAAAAAGAGGCACCCCCTTTTATGCTCTACATCAAGTCTTTCTCAATTTTTGAGTTCAAAATGGCGCCCCTTCGAAGATGGGGTGACCCGATGCCATGCTTACCTTGCTTACCGTGTCGGGCCGCTCCTACTTACCAGGTAAAAATAGAATAAAATCTAAATTTTGATAGAATTATATTCTTTGTTTATGATAGAATTGTATTAAAAAAAAAAAAGAAGAATATATATATAATAAAATGATTCATTCGGAAGTGCACCGAAAACCGCTATTTTTGGCGAAATGAAAACCGGATCTGAACAGATATTTTTTTTTTTTAGTCGAACCGGAACGAAACAAATAACGGTTTGAAACCCTGATTGCAACTGACACACAATTACTTTAGACACTTATAAACACTCCTTTTAGCTGCTTTAAGCCATTCCCTAGCTATATATGGCCATTTCCCACATAATGAATGAATGCTGTATTTTTAAAAAGCAGCGTTATTGAAGATAATACTGCACAGTATTATAAATACACAAAAGTTATGGTCAGTAGAAGAGAAAGAGACATAAAGTACAGTACCATAGGCGCACCCACGGAGGTTGCTATAGGGGTTAAAGCCCCCTGCCCCCTAAAGGGGGAGAGTTAGAAGTGAAAATCTTTTAAAAATGAAAATTGTCACTTAATTAAAAATTTATTTTTAAAAATCGTCTCATATTATTTCTAAAATATTTTTATAAAAAATAGACATTAATTTTTAAATAAGTACTTACAGTTAGTGCAGTTTAACCGAGTTAAATACAGTTAAACTCGGTTACAACGTGACTGATAAGATCCGATAATTATTTATGATTCTAAAACTGGTACCAAACATTTCGACGTTATAAGAGAGTTGTAACTATAATCGATGTCACTATAACAGAGTTCAGCAGTATTTGTAGCCCAGCCAGCCCTAAACTGAAATCCTGGGTGACCCACTGGACTGTACTGTACGGACAGTATGCAGGAATAATAATAATAATAAAGTGAAGCACTTTAAAAATAATACTGTATTGTGCAGTAATAATTATTATTGCGCTGTAATGTAATAATAATAATTACTAAGTATGACGCAGTACTGTGATAATAGTGTATTGTTCAAAATAATATTTTACCCTGCATTTCTTACTACTGACCAAAAATATCGCGTTAGTTCTCAGATTCGTTGCTTGTGAAAAACTCGCGTAAGACGAATCGCGTAGTAGAGCGACATCCTCATCGTACATCTATACAACATTTTACAGTTTTCTGCATCATTCGTTGCAATAATTAGCCCCGATACGAGAACAACACACCACTCTAATAATTAGACCCTGCAAAAACAAAATAAAGTAACGACCCTGTATCCTTCATCCCTAATGAAAGATTAAACAGCTTGTTGAATGAGGTCATGAATGGTGAAAGGGGAAAACAGGGTTGCATTACCTTAATTGAAATCTGACTGGGGGAGAAAAAAAAAGGAAAAATAAATGTCTGACACGATGTATTTATTATCCTTTCAGTGCTTAAGTATACTAGACAGCATAACATCACAGGTAATATTACGCTAAAGAATTTAGTTTTGTTATTACATGAGGGGACATTTGGGGAGACGTCAGACGTTTATTCTGAGCAGTAGGCGAGCCTTAGCCAACTATCAAGGATAATTAAATTTCTTCCTAAGACTACATCAGGTCTTCTCTTGAAGATTAAATGTTTATTTTGTAGCATAAAATATCTTTATTTTAGTTCTATAATGTACTTTAAACTTTTAATTATAAAATAACGCGTTTTCACCCGTGTATTAAATTTTTTTTTTAAACTGATACCGGTGGTAAACTTTAACAATTTTTACGTTATAACAAAAATGAAATCATATTATACGCTAACGTGTGCGATACCAAAATCGGCGAAATTTCCACCCTGCGAATGGCAACTGCTAGATGTAAACAATAGTGCAATCCAAATTAACAGTACAAATGACGTCAAATGGAGCAGGTATATCTACTTATATAATACGCTAACGTACGCTGTACGAAAATCGACTATATTTCCACGCTGCGGACGGCAAGAGCTAGATGTGAACATGAGTGCAATAACAATAGCGCATGTGCAAAAATCCAAATTAACAGTTCAATGACGTCAAATGGAGAAAGCCTATGTCCCGCAGTAGCTAAATTATCAGGTTGTAACGAAAGTTTTCCGCCATATCTGCCTGAAATACTAACTTCTAACTCCTTAGATAACTGTTTTTGAACTTTCGGTACCAAACCTGCACTGTGTCACATGATACAACAATAGTACTTAAAGCTGTACTCATAATTCGTTGATACTATGTAGCTGACTTTTTGCAACACAACTGGAAGTAAATGATGGTTCTATTCCTCTAGAGTGATAGTTCCATTTGAGACACCTTTTACTTAATGATAACTATATTTTTTTACAGATTTCACAACACAGTGTTATAAAGTAAGCCTCTTTCTTTCAAATGCTAAAAATCGTTTGACAAAATATGAGCAAATACGCCAACGAGAACTGTGTACTGACGAAGTTTGCGGTGGCGGGAAACTTTCGTTACAACCTAATACAAAATAACAATAATAGATACACAAAAATGCAAGATCTTTCGGAATGTTTCACAGCTTTAAAATGTCGAATTTAGAATACTTATTGCATTAATTGCCCAACTAAAAAATGTCACCATGCATTGGGCTAAAGCACATTTTAGTCATTTATTGTTTCAACATCGGCTTTTATGATGACATCCAAAATGCGTAGCCAATTTAATACGTTTTCATTGAATTCTGTCCAGAAATTTAGTCAACACTGCACGGAGTATAAAGAACAGTATGGCATGGGGCGGCTAGTTTTGGTTATTTTTAATTTGACTGTCCTCAGTCCCTAAGAATAAATTTGATTTCTATAAAAATACTGGAGAATGACATAGTTACACGAGAATCCTTTACTTTTTAGCTAATTTCCCGTAAAAATTGTCGATTATTTGTAAACTTGTCAGGATTATTTTTAACCCTTTGAGATGCAACCTTTTCCCAATGCTGAAAAAAGGGCAGCCGTTGCCATCGCTCGACTTAACTACCAGCAAGATGGCGGACGATCGAAACGTTCATCGCGTGCCACAGATCTAGAGACCCTTTTTTGACGACAGCTGTGCCGCACAGCCAGCTGTCGTCAAAAAAGGGTCTCTAGATCTGTGGCACGCGATGAACGTTTCGATCGTCCGCCATCTTGCTGGTAGTTAAGTCGAGCGATGGCAACGGCTGCCCTTTTTTCAGCATTGGGCAATCTATCCTGCTGTTCTCGCATTCTTCGATTTTTCAGCAGATGTCAGTGTTGTTAAAAATAATCGTGACCATTTTTTTACGGGAAATGACGTGTTAAAAAGTAAAGGATTCTCGTGGAGCTATGTCATCCGCAACTATTTTTACAGAAATCAAATCTATTCTTCGTGACTGGCAACAGTCAAAACCTCAGAGTTTGGTGTTCCCAGAGCAGGGAACACTGCGCGTTAAAGGGTTAACAGCACTGGCATCTGCTGAAAAATGGATGTAAATGCATTGGCATAGAAGGACAACTGGACGGACTGCCCAATGCTCTTCAAAGAAATACGAAGAAATGGTTGCGCTCCAAAGGGTTAAGCTTGAAAAATTTCATAACAACAACGTCGCTGGAAACGAAACACACATAAAATTCATCCCAGGTTTTTCACTTGCGAAGCTTGTAGTACAGTTGGGAAGCGCAGTAGTAGTGCATTTTTGAAAAATCCATATCGTTATCTTTAATGGCACTTTTGGAAGCAAAGAACCTCGCAGATAATGGTGTGGATTTTCTTAAAACTGAGAGATGTAGATAAGCTCATCATACATACTAAAGCGACTTCCCAGCATCCGGAAATGTTATCTTTCTTATCTTGATTTACAAGTTCGTGGGCACATATAAAGTTAGTTTTATGTGCCTCATCTGCATGCTATAAATAGATGGGCGGATAGGTAGGTGACATCC
Source organism: Cheiracanthium punctorium (assembly GCA_038373885.1). Taxonomy (NCBI): domain Eukaryota; kingdom Metazoa; phylum Arthropoda; class Arachnida; order Araneae; family Cheiracanthiidae; genus Cheiracanthium; species Cheiracanthium punctorium. The sequence goes on from JAWZYV010011853.1 coordinate 1,864,023, forward strand.
AGGAATTGACCCCATTAATATTTTTTTTTTTTCAATTCCAATTCTAAAAATACTTTTATTACTTTCCGAACATGCACCATGTAAGGGATGTATTGTAATCATGGAAAAATTCGACTTTGAGATTGTCACGTATTTCCACGTTTTGAGGTTTTCTGAATTCATTTACGCTGTTTTAATGGTGATGTAATTATATACGTGTGTGTGTGTGTGCGTGTGAGTGAACACGATAGCTCTTAAATGGTGCATTCGACTGAGCTAAAATTTGGTATACATGTTACAGAATACCGTCGCACGATCGGTATTGATTTTGGTGTGTATAGATATTCATAATACATATAAGTTTGGATGGTTTATATTATATATATATAACAATAAAAATATTAAATATTGTTACGTGCACGCATAATACGTAGTAAAACAATTATTACTTATTTTTTAAAAGAAGTCATAATAAACAGCATGCTTATTGAACTATTCTACTTTCAATCAAATATTCATATTGACTAAATAACTATTTCATTCATATTTTAAAATTAATAAAATTTCTTTCATATAAAGTTTCATAGTATAATTTCATTCATATTTAGGTTATGTGACTACATGCTATGCTTTGAGTTTGATCTGTCTGTTTCTTAAAATTTTTAATGAGACATGTTTCAATAGTAGTGCCTTGCAAGGATTTTTTTTTTTAAATCATCATTATTTTCGGATTTTTTTCTTGCTCAAATTTCCAGCTTAGTGCTGTTATTTGGTTTAGTATTAAAAAATTACGTAATCCTACTACATAATTACGTTGATCCCTGAATGTGTGTGTGTATATATATATATATATATATATAACTGATAAGTAAAACACTTATATATATAGTTTAAATTTAAACTTGTCTATTAAAAAAAAAAGAACTAATGATCACTGGTACTATTCTTTATGTTATTCTTTAATTAATTTTTATTTTCCATATATTTGTTGGCATATTATGTACATAGTCAGCTTTAGGAGTAGTTAGACATATTCCTCTTAAAATATTATAAACCCAAACTTTCTCTTGCTGTTATTTTTTAAACATTTCTAATACTTCTAGTATATTAATCTCAACGTTTATTTATGTTTAATATTTATTACTTACTCATCTTGCGTTACCATTGTTTGGATTTCTTTTTACTGGATATATCTACTCATTCCTCTGTTACATACAATTTTGAGTTCAATGTTTTGCTCGTCTATCATTCCATGGATATTTAGAATTTTGTATCTGCTATGTTGATGCTACGTTGATTAAGTTATGCCTTTTACTATATATATATATATATAATCTGCGCGCTACTTTTAAAATCTGATAATCCACCCGTTCTCTCATTTTTAAACGATTTTTCGCTATTTTCAGTTCTATTTTATTTCCGGAAAAAAAAAACCCGACTTGCATGACAAAATTAGGTGTTGCAAGTGACATTGACGTCATATAGTAGTCATATTTAACAGGCTTCGAAGGGAAAACAACGATTCCAATTTGCTTAAAACAGTTTTTCTAGATTGCCCAGTTTAACTTTTTTTCATAAATAAAATGATTTTCTCTACATGAAGCTTTGATATAGGAGCGGATGTTTCCCCAAAACGAAATCTTTCGAATGCGAAAAGTTTTCACAGAGTACGCAATTCCAATTTTCGTATATAATAATTAAGTTATTAATTTTAAATGGGCAAAGAGAAATAAACTGAGTGTAGACATATTTTTGTTATTTTTTTTTTCTAGCGCCTATTGTAATAACCTCCACAACTGGCTTTAGCCTCTAGTTTTATAAATAGTACAACAATTAGTTAACTTTATGAACAATAGTAAGTTTATGTAAGCCCATGCGGGCAATTTGTCAACAAAATTATCAATTTCGAACGCTTACACACATCTACCCGTCTACAGAACTCATTTATCATGCTTTAAGTCTAGACAGACTATTAAATAGAATTCTTTAAAGGATGAAATGTTCTCCTTTCATAAAAACAAACGATTCTAAAGAAATTGATTCTTTCTTATTATTATTTAAATAATTCAAACGATTTGTTGGCTATTATATACTTATGTTGTGAGAGAGAGTTAGCCTAATTTATTCAACTGAAGTAAAGCTCGTAAATAATCTAATGGTAGACGGAAAGAAACACCATCAAACTTTGTAAATAAATATTACATAAGAGCAAAGCTAATTTATATTGAATTATTCATAGAACTTCGAAAATGACGCTAATATATTTTTCAATAACGAGCCTATTATCTGTTTTTTATGGTAAATATCAGAAATGTTTAAAATTGTACTTTTGATGCATATACTTATAAAAAAAAAATAATAAACTAGGAAAATTTTTTTGAATGTTCATTCATTCAAAGTATTGCTTAATGTAGAGCTGATCAACATTCACAAACGAGTAAAAATCATATAAATTCAATGCTACTGTATAAATTTTATAGAGAAAAAAATATCAAGGCTCACCTAAATATGAACGGCTCTTATGACATTAGTAAAAATTTTCTAATGGCTGGATTTTTTTAATTATAAATTTACTGAATCATTTGCCCTATGACGAATCTTGGTTGATATGTTTTTATTTTTGTATGCAAATCTATACCGTTGGAACAATGGGCTTGAAATTTTGAACAAATATTACGTAAAAAGATAGAAAAAAGTTTTCTTCTGCTTTAAAATCTAAAAATCCACCCGTTCCCGAATTTTTGAGCAATATTTTTTCAATTTTCAGCTCCTTTGTAGATCTGAGAGTAGAAGTGGTGTTGACGTTATATTGATATCACGATAACTTCTTCTTTCACAAATAAAATGATTTGCTCTGCTCAAAGCATTGGTATAAGAGGGTTTGTTCCCAACAAAACGAAATTTTCAGAATGCGAAAAATTTTGATAAGAATACTCTCAAACAGATTCCGCGCATTCTCAGAAGGGCATACAATTCTGATGACAGGAATAGGGCAGTTTCAGATTACGTCACATTTCTATCCTGGTGGAATAATATGAGGTTTCTATTGGTTCATTCAAGTTCCTGGTGGACAGACGTCACTTCAAAAACGCGTTTTCATTGGTAGAGTACAGTGCCGGTCACGTGGTTGAAACTGCTCTATACACGTTTTGAAAACTCACGGATTTTCTTCATGAGTGCGTTTGCGGGAATTTTTCGCATCGGAAATATTCCGACGTGCAAGAAATAAGCCCATAAGGATAATATTTGATCATTTCAATCTTTTAACTGTTTTAGTGTGGCAACAATTCAAACTTTGGCTTGTAATGAACTTTAGCATTTTTCACAATGGTGAAAAAAGCGAGACTGTGATGAAAACAAATGAAAAATGGCGTTGTGATATTATTTTATAGCTCAAGCAATAAACGTGGAAAGTTATAAAATTTTAAACATATTTTGCAAAAATACTGTAAATTTTGATGTCTTCAAATTATTACCAAGGCTTGTAATCGGATTATTCAATTTTCAAAGTAGGAAATTTGTTACGATATATCGTATTAATAAATATTTTGTGTATGTTAAATTAAAAATATTTGTTATATTCATTATTTTTCAACGAGCTCCTTAGAACTAACTAAACTAAGTAATAGTATGTTAATATACATCTCGTGGTAGTTTAAACAGAAGAAAATACGGGGTTTAAATTTTTTTTCCGTTTAATTGTTAAATTTAATACTGAGTGGCAACAAACGTATTGTTTCGATGATAGCTATAATGTTGAAACTAACACATAAAGAAAATTATAGAAAATGAAGAAAATGTAGTTTAGTCTTACAACAGAAAATCTACTTTAATTCACGGTATCATAATCGAAAATACTGTACCATGGGTTAAAATAGAACAATGCACGTTATTTTCATAGATATAGGAATCTCTAGATTGAGCATAACGAGAGAAAACTTGTTGCCTCCAAACAGTAGCCATGATAGTGGCATCCGCATGTGCAGAATGGCAATAACTTAAATTATAATGGTATTTTCAATCATATTAGAACGATCTGTATTTTAAAAAGTACTCGTACCGAAATATTTTCCCTCGAACTTATTTATTTTTCTAAAGTAATGCGACGAATGTTCTATTTTACATCGACGGCAGCCATGATAGTGGCAGAAATGGGGTGCATTTTTGGCAACAAACAGCGCACGATTAGGAACATTGGATGAGCAATCAAGGTATTCCTAAATCTATGGTTATTTTCCGAGTCGAAAACTTTCAAAACGTCACGTATTCTGTCAACAGCATTAGATGTCTCCATCTGATAAGGAGTAAACACACATTCTGCGCATGGGCAGCTCTATTTAATTTGGAGCCACATGTGCGAAGGAAATAAAATGCAAAACAGATACTTAGTCTTAAGAGGGTTTTTAAAGGTAAATCTTTTTTATTTATGGATCAATACTTAAAAATAGGTATCACATACGGGGCTAAAGCTTTCAAAACGGTCTCAAAAAATCCGAGACTAAGTGTAACGGAGGGGGCTTACGCATGTGCGCATGTGCTGCTGTGCAGTCTGAGAATATAAAAAGCAATCTTCTGGAAGCAAAATAATTCTTATGTGTATCAATTAAAATTACACTCCAGGTTTAATTTTTGTCCACTAAAGATAAATAATTTACTTCGCATTCTATTTTTAACATAACTGCATTTTCCGTAGTCACGGAATTCAATGTTGCCACAAATCAACAATCTAGTCAAATTCAACAAGCAAATGAAACTGAACTCATTTATACAGTTCTCAAGACACAGAAAATAAAAATACATAAATGTAAAGCAATCAAAACATTAAATTTCTGGCGCTTCAAAAATACTCGGCGCTAAACTATGTAACTGAACTTTCACGCAGTTTTAGATATATTTCGCTTTATTTCCTTCACATTTGTGACGTCATTTTCACGTAGCCCATAACTTGCTGTATCATCGACAAATTATCCGGAGCCGCATTTGCGTTCACCCCTGCGTTAATCAGAGTTCTCTGGTGTCAAATATTTTTTTTTGTTGTTGTTGTTATTTTAATTCTGGAGATTCCCATATTAAGTATTAATCCATGGTTCTATTTGTTTCATATTCATGTATTTCAATGTATTTTTATTTTCCGAATCTTAAGAGTATAACTTCTAAAGTTTTCATTTGATTGTAGAATATAACAACTTAAATGACAACAATGACTGCTTCTGTTTGGTAACTAAATGTTAATGTTAAAATTGAAAATTAAATAGGAGGAGTAGTATCACAAAAGAACATAAGCCCTATATGAACAAGAGGAAAAAATGGATCTTATTTATATAAATGATATATCTGCATTTGAACCGACAAAGAGGCTTAAAGCGCTTTTATTGATCAAGCCATCGCCTTTAGCAATAAATGAGATTAAAAAAGCTATAAGGCTAAATATCAAAATAAACAAACAATAAATTTTAAAAAAATCAGCCAAATATAAGAATCCGAAAGCCATGTCCAAAATAAAATTATCCATCAACTCACGTTGAAGTTTTTAATAAAAACATGAAATTTATCCTTAATTGACACTTTCCTAGTTTTAGATACTGCCTTTTTTCTTATTATTATACACATACATATAGACGTATTATAACTTAAGAACCTTGAATTTAAAAGAACTATTTAAATTGATCAAGACATCGCCTCTAGCAATAAATAAGGTTAAAAAAGCTATGTGGTTAAATATCAAAAAAAAAAAAAAAAATCTGAGGATCCAAAAAAAATCTCAAAAATAAAAAGAATTCATCAATTCACGTTGACGCTTGTAATAAAAACAGAAAATTAATGTAATATAAAATAAAAAAGTAAAAATTAATTATTACGGTTTGGTACATGGAAAATTTATTCAAATAAGAGGGTTGTTCCTTTGCAACTTATATGCAGATAGTATACATCCTTATAAATAAAAATGAAATTCTGTTTGTTTGTTTGTTTGTGGATTTGATTCGTATACAAATCCACAAAAATGGACCTATCAGCCTGAAATTTTGCACAGATATGTAAAATAATATAGAATAAATGATAGTCCACTTTAAAACTTTGAAAGTCCACCCGTTCCCCGAATTTAAGAGATTTTTTATGTTCTCCACGAAAAAAGCTTTCCGTAATTGTAACCCCTGTAGTGAAAAAAGTGTGAAATAAGGATCGTGGTTGCCATGTGTGGCGATTTTGCCGAATAAAATGTTTTAAATTCTCAAAGTAAAAATAAAAGAATAATAATGATTTTTTTTGTTAGTTTATATTCGTAAGGTTATTTTTTTTAAATATAATATCGTGTGCATGGGAAATCGGAGCAGGAATGAAATGTTTTATACGCAAAACAATAAGAATTGAAGATTTCCGAGGCTAATATGTTAAAATTTTTTAGTTTGGCGAAAAAATAAAATGGCTCAAATGCCGAGAAAGTGAGTTCTAGCGGTTTGCACTGTTTCCGGCTTGGCGCAATTTACTGAGAGCTTAAGGAAACGGATTTTTGAAAACAAGTGCAAAGGTTTTATTAGAATACAGCGTTAAATTTTAATGATCCGTGCGGAAATAAAGCAGTTATTAAGGGATTTCAAGCGATCTATCTTCAGCATTCTCGCCAATTGAGTGCATTGATTTTAGTTGGGGGAATTCCGCCAAATTTCAGATAATTGAAATCTTCGCATATAGTACATCGGAGTAACGATGAATAAAACATGTTATAGTTGATAATTTAAAAAATGAGGCTGTATTAAGGGATTCCACTTTTCAAAAAAATGCCTGGCGGTCGCACCATTTCCCATTTTGATTGCTGCTAAGTCAATGCTTCGAATGATTCCCTGAAAAAACTCTTGCAAAATGGCGTGTATTGGCACTTGGGCGAGGCTTAGATTTGAAACTGGATTTTATTTGAGACTATTATCGATATTAATAAAACAATGTGTGTAAACTGTTTGTTTGTCTGTGTCTCGCGTAGCTCGCAAACGGGTGATCGTAGACCTACCAATTTTTGAACGGAAATTCTCCATGACAGGTCCCGACACACCTCGAAGCGATTTTTTCAAAATTCGAACTATTTTAGGAAATATCGATAAAAACGCATCGCAAAAGGCTAATTTTTGCTTTCCGCCATTTCGTAATTGTAACCCCACAGTGCATTAAGCGACAATTAAGCTTATCTAGGTTGCCACATTCGGCAGTTCATTAAATGATTCAGACTCTTGAAGTAAAAATAAAAGAATAATGATTTTTTTTATTTTGACTAGATTATTTGTAAGGTTGTTTTTAAATTAAAATATCGTGTGCATGTGAAATCAGAGCGGGAATGAAATGATTTATACTCAAAAGAAAAATAGAATTTAGAAATTTTCCGAAAATAAATGTGCAACTTTTTAATTGGGTGAAAAATAAAAGGGGTTGATGTGCGATTTTGAGGAGGATTCTAACGCTTGGCGCTATTTATCGTAATTTAATAGTCTGCTATTTGGGTTATGAATACACCTGCGTATAAGTTTTTGAAATTTTCATTCAGTTGGAATTGTGCATTTTTCTGAGCAGCTTTATTGCATCTATTTCTAATATATGACATCCAGAAAAAAGGATGTTAGAAATATCAATTTTAATTTTGTTTAATCACACTCATGAATAATGATACACTTTCCAACTTAATAAAATAAGGAACGAAAATAGGGAAGACCTATGGATTATAACTCTTTTTATATATAGCACTTTAGTGCGTATTTAAAATCTGAAAGTGTGTCAGATTTTCTATGATTCTAGCGCTTGGCGCAATTTAATGAGAGGGTATTTTTAAAAACAAGCGTAGGTTATCTTATAAATAAAAATGAAATTCTGTTTGTCAATTTGTTGATTTGGGTAGTATACAATTCCACAAAAATGGACCTGTCAGCCTGAAATTTTACACAGATATATGTAAAATAATATAGAATAAATGATAGTCCACTTTAAAACTTTGAAAGTCCACCCGTTCCCGGAATTTAAGAGATTTTTTATGTTCTCCACGCAGAAAGCTTTATGTAATTGTAACCCCTGTAGTGAAAGTGTGAAATAAGCATCTTGGTTGTCATGTGTGGCGATTTTGCCGAATAAAATGTTTTAAATTCTTAAAGTGAAAATAAAAGAATAATAATGATTTTTTTAGTTTATAAGTAGGGAAGAAAGGAGAGTTCACCCCAGCCGCAGCCATGTTAATTCGCCGCAGCCGAGCGCAACTGTATAACTGCTTTCCCTGGGCTGAGCGGGGAAGGGGGCGTGGTCGGAACGGATGTTTAGAGAGGAAGTTGACCGGATGTTCGAAGGGTTGATAAGAATTTTTTTTTCCTTTTTTTTCAAATAAGGGGACTTGTAATTTTTTCAGACTTTAAGATAATTTTGAAATAAGGAGACTTATAATTTTTTCAGGCATTAAGATATTCCTCAAATAAGGGGACTTGTAATTTTTTCAGACTTTAAGATATTTTTGAAATAAGGAGACTTGTAATTTTTTTCAGATTTTCACATATTTTACAAATAAGGGGACTTGTAATTTTTTCAGACTTTAAGATATTTCTCAAATAAGAGGACTTGGGAAAAATTTTCAGATTGCGATGCATTCTCTCATGAAAAATAAGGGACTTTAACATTTAGTATCAAAATAAGAGACTTTGACATAATTTTAAATAAGCTATACTTTATGAATTAAACCTGAAATAAAAAGTATTATTATAAAAATGAGGACCCACCAACCGCCCGGTAGAACGTCTACCGCCTCATTTCAAATTTAAATTTTTACTATGCTTTTCCACGTCACGCTAGTCTCGCATAAATGGAGACAGGGCGTAGCACAGCAGACGCGTTGTTGTTTTTGTTTCTTTAAATAATAATAATTAACTATGTGGAGCAAAGAAACGTACAACATCCCCAGGAGGCCTACAAACAAAAGAAATCTCCACAAAGTGTACTACTATGCATATATTTTTTTTTAGCTTGGTAAAAGTTCTACCGCCTATATCTGTTTTTTTTTTTTTTTTAAATGCTGTAGTGCCCATGTGCTAAGGTGTGCACTCCGTCTTCTTGCACATATCTTTTATCATCGATGGGAGATAATGCCAATTTATTTTGCTGAAGTGTGTATATTTTGTGATATTCACTCCCAATGCGGCGTTGAATCTCCCGCGTAAATCTTGATTTGAAGAGGGCCTCTTTATAGTGCAGATGCTTCAGTTTTTTCTTGATCACAGGCGAAGAGACTCCTTTGGCTGTTTTCTTTTCGTATTTTTCCGTTAATATGGAATACATTTTAGCACGCAATCCTACGAACTCTACTGCTGGCATACCGTTAAGTTCGTCCTTAAAACAGCCAATTTTCTTTTTGTTTGCTGTACTATAGAGGGGGTGGTCAGGTGGGTATTCAGATGTATCGTATATATTTAGATGCTGCTTCATGTCTTGATAAATATCTTCTGTATAAATGTGATAGGTGAGGGAATCTGTATCCGTGAATAAGAGAGATGCCTTATTTCCATATTGCTTCTTTATGATGTTGTAGTGAAAATTGTACATATGCAGCTTGGATAATTCTAGAATTACAAAACCTGCATATAAAGGCTTATTTAGTGTAATATTTTTTCGGACACGTTCTACCCCCACTAAATCGTCACTAAAGATTCTTTGGGCGTGAAAGGAGGGTGATGCGACTAGTTTCTTGGCTCTTTTTTCATTGTTTACTAATTCAATATCAACACGATTTCTTATATTTTCCATCGTCTTTCCATAAACCGAGTTGTTCATGAGTTTAAAGAAGTCTTTTTCGAACGATGAAGTGGCTTGTTTTCTTTTATCGGTGTTGAAGTCTATGTACGACTTGAGCCAGGTTGTTTGATGAAATTTGAGCACTTTATGAACTTTTATCAACTTCATACCCAAAGATAAATACAGCTTTAAGTTCCTATAGTAAATAATGTACTGTGTTTTATTATTTAAATTGGGAACTAACTTCTCTGTGGATGTATAGGGAGCATCTTTGATTAACTGTAGGGTGGATGGTGAAAGCATATTTTTTTCAATTTTAATTTTTTCGGGAGCTAAGGGTAGTCATTGTGTGCTTCGTGTAACTCTTGAGGGTACTGCAAGTCCACTTCTAGAATGAAACCTTCATCACTCATATCGGGAATAGACAAAATCCAATCTTCAGTTACATTTTCTGGTTGGACCCATTCAAAGTGTCCGCAGGGTAGAGGTTGCGACATTGCGAAGCCGTACAAATTATTTGCATCGAGGTAAGTTATGTAACAACTAGGCTTTGAAGGATCATATGTCTTCATGTACTTATTATTCGCTTCCGCATATCGCTTGCTTATCATGGCGATACCTCCTCGGATTCCTCGCTCTATAAATAGGTACATATTAATATCCGTAAATAGTTCTAGAGATTGCTGTGTCATTTTCAAACACGCATGCCATGCTAAACCTGGTGCTGTCATAACATGAGTACAATCCAACTCATAATATGTCCTACAAAGACTCCTGAAATTTTGAAAAACATCCGCCAACTGAAGCACGTCACTTTTAACATACAAGTCGTGGTACTCTCCCAGATTCTGAATGTTAAAGGCTTGCCAGACTGCTTGAGCATGCGCATACTCTTCATCGGTAATGTTCTGATCGGATAAAGAGCTATAAAATGCGGATTTAGGTGGTAGTGATGCTTCATCAAATTTTGCAAAAGAAGACATGTATTCGTAAGGATAGACTCCTTTACGAAGGAGCAAGTCTATATTGGACGAAATGTTTTCTTCGAGGATCTTAAACTTATTTCTATCCAAATTTGCCACTAACTTTTCCAGTGAAGTACTCATAAATTGAAAGCTGTCGATGAATTGAAGTGAAACCCGCATCTTGTTATGCTCACTACTCAGTGAAAAGGAAATATATTTCTCCATGTTAGTAGCGATAACATCAATTTTATGATTTTTAATTTTTCCCAATCCTTGCATTAAAGGATGCCCATCATATTGCTTCAAATTGTGAAATACAATGGGAATTTTCTTCTGTAAACGATACTTCAAATTGCACTGATTATGTAAAGCCCCTCTGTAGCGACCGGTAAGGTGATCGTGATCCCTTACACGATCATTGCCCAGAAACATTTTACAGAGGGTGCAGTGTGTAGCAATTCTGAATAAATGTTCGTCTTGAGGAGACATACAAATAGGAACAATTTTTGTTAAAATATTTGCCAACTCCTCTTTTTCTAAAATCAGGTTCTCTAAAAAGTGGTCGACAGCATTTTCCCCTCTATAATACTGTATGGGTTTGTATGATTTGCCATCTGGCCCTACAATGATATAAGCATATCCACAAGCTTTATGTAAGTTGACTTTTGTAGTATAGGATTTTTTCTCACTAGGTTGTGCGGTGGAGATAGGGAGTAACAGGGACTCAAAATCGGCATAGATAACATAAGGAAGAGGATGTTGATACTGGAATTGCGTAAACTCCATAATACTTTCTTCTGAATGGGGCATCTTAATACATTGCGGGGGATGATCATTGCAATAGGGTAGGTGATCCTGTAACAACCTCTCTTCTGAAAACCGATGCAAGCATCGTTCGCAATAAAATCTTTGACCGTTATGATGTGTGAGATCTCCCAGCAGTCTGCTCATATTACGTATCAAACAATAATGATGGTTTTCCTCATTGGTGATCAATAATAAATTAATGCACTCTTCATTAGATTGCTTGGAAATGTGTAGCGGGAAGACCTTATTCTCGTATCCGTATACGTTAATTCGCAAATTATTGAGTTTTTCAATGATGGGTATCTTGCAAACAGGTACAGGAAACTGTACATTTCCCATCTTGATTTCATTTTCAAAAGCTTCGTAATGATACATTCGTTCAGGATAATCTTTCCAATGAACGTTCATCATATGAGCAAGTAAACACCATACCAAACACTTTTGATCTTCATTTTTGATATTAACTATTGCCTTCTTATCAACTAATTGTTTGGGAAGTGGCATGTAACTACTCGCGGCTAAAGGCTGGTAGACACCGCAGAAAATTTCTAAATTAATTACTTTTTCCAGCACCCAACCTGAACCCCGCTGGGTAAACTCTTCAAATGAATTTTCGATTTTTTCCTGAGCCTCTTCAATGTGTTCTTGGATAGTTTGGGGAATAAGATCAATTAAGCATTTGGATCGAAAATGAGTGGTAATCACCTCCTCCTCCCCATCTTGTGTCATGCGCAACATCTTAACATTCAACACGGCATACCACTTCACGGCGTTCTCTTCTAGTTCCTCATGCAAATATTGATGTATTTTTGGAGACGCTTCCTCAAAAAACAATTTTAAATCCGCTTCATTCTCTTCACGAGGCTCTATCTCGTGGGATGAAAAAACATCCAAAATTTTTTGTTTCTTCGCCCGCTTTGAATTGGAAGTGGATGGACCTGCCTTGCGTTTTTTATGGCTTACGCGGATATGCTCCTGGAGTTCAGTTTTTAGCGAAAATTGCAGGGGCACTCATGGCATTGGAAGCCTCGACTATGCAATTGAATATGCTTATTTAAGTCATGTTTTCGGGTAAAACTTTTCTGGCAAACTTCACAAGTAAACGGTTTAATCCCCGTATGGATCTTCATATGTTGAGTTAAATTTTTCTTCAGAGTGAAGGATTTTCCACACTGGTCGCAGATCTATAAAAGATCCAAAAAATGCGACTTTAGAATACTTATTCTAGGCAACTACTTAAAAATTTTTTTTTAAACACACCTACTATAAAAATACCCTATCCTATGTATTGATTGTACCCTAGACTCATTAAAAACCTATTTTGTACCTTAGACTTAGCGCTCGTAAAATAGACTTACCATACTTTTTAACATAAAATACACAGTAAAAAAAAAACAAAAAAAAAAAAACAATCATAACTCTAGAAAAATCATACCTTAGAATATATTCAATAAAAACCCAATTCTATCAACACCAAAAATTTTTTAAAACCATAAACACATTTTTTTAAAAGTAGAAGAAATATATCAATCCATTTTTATATAAATAAAGCTAAGCGTATCAACGCTAAATTTTTTAAACCATAAACACATTTTTAAAAGTAGAAAAAATATATCAATACATTTTTAAATAAATAAACACAGCTAATTTTTTTTAAACCATGGTATGCCTTTTTTTTTTAAAAATAGCCAACTTACAAATATGAGTAAATAAACAAAGTATTTTTTTTAACCAAGTTTTAATTTTAAGTTAAATAATTTTACAACAAATATTTTTTTTAATCAAGAGTTAATTTATTTTTATTTTTATTTATTTATTTATTTTTAAATATGATGTGCTGCAGAATCACAAAACACAGTGTAAAATTTTTAAGCGCATCAACGCTAAACTATGCATTTTATAAACGAAAACCATGGTATGCATTTTTAAAAGTAACCAACTTAGAAAAAATACATAAATCAATTTTTAAATAAATAAACAAAGCGTATCAACGCTAAAAATTAAAAACCATAAACACATTTTTTAAAGTAACCAACTTAGAAAAAATACATAAATACATTTTTTAAATAAATAAACAAAGCGTATCAACGCTAAAAATTAAAAACCATAAACACATTTTTTAAAGTAACCAACTTAGAAAAAATACATAAATACATTTTTTAAATAAATAAACGAAGCGTATCAACGCTAAAAATTAAAAACCATAAACACATTTTTTAAAGTAACCAACTTAGAAAAAATACATAAATAAATTTTTTAAATAAATAAACAAAGCGTATCAACGCTAAAGATTTAAAAGTATTCCACATCACGCCTAAATATACATGAACCCTGAGTACTTTTTAATATAAACACACTCAAATAAAAGTATTCCACACCACGTCTAAATATACATGAAACCTAAGTACTTTTTAATATAAACATACCTTACTAAAAATATATTTGCAGCATGCACACACTTTTGTCATTTGAAATAATTACCTTAACTTAAAAAGTGCAAGTGCACTAAACATACAAATTTTTAAATATCCCTTTACACTAGGTTCATATTAAAACATGAACTGGTAGTGAACTAAGCACACATGTCTTTTACTTAATTTTAACTTAACTCCAAATGTCTGTGTATATAAACATAATACTAATTAAATATAAAAATACAGATATCACCTACAAAACTGCATTGTATAAATATCCCTTTATTTTAAATACATTAAATATTTTAAAATCACTGTACTAAATGGAAACATTTCCCTACATTACAGATTCGGCATATCGTTAAAAATCAAATGTACATTAAAAGTGCACTAAAATCCTAAGTACTTTTTTAATTTGCATTATTAATAGTGTACCACACTAAATCTTACTTAATTTGCATCATTACTCAGCACTAATTAAATATAAAAATACCGATATCACTTAAACAACATTGAGTAAATATATTTAATCTTAAACACTTTTACTGATTATTAAATAAATAAAGATATGATACCCCCAATAAAGCATAAACACTTTTCAAAAAAGCGTGTATTAACATTTCCCCACTATACGGTAAAACTCTACAGAAAACAGTGCATATACAAACACTTTTATAATCAACATTCTAATAAATTTTATAAGTTTACTTTAATTTTCTTTTAAATGCACTTTAAAAATAAAATATGACTTACATTTAAATGATCACTTGTGCCTGTTTGCTTCCGCGCAATGGCATACGAAGGTCCAGGTTGTGGCTCGGTAGCTATCTCTTGAGGATCTAAATCATCAGCTTTACTGGCTTCGTCTATAATTCTGTTGAGCTCCTCCATTGGCACTCCAAAGTCGATAAACTGAAAAATATAAAAAATAGAATTAAGTCATAGCAAAAAATGTATACAAGAATCCTGCAACATAATCGGTTCATTAAAAATACATAATTAATATTAAAAATTAATCAAACAACCTTGCATTGAATCCTACTTAATTAAATAAACATGCTTTTAATTATGCTAATAAATACTACTTAATTACCTAAACATGTTTTTAATTACGCTAATGAATACTACTTAATTAAAAAAAACTTTTAATTACGCCAATACCTAATCAAGTTTTTATTTAATGAATTGCCTAAACCAGTTTACACAGAATAAAACTTATTATTGAATACTACTTAATTAAAGAAACAAGCTTTTAATTACGCTAGTGAATACTACTTAATTAAATAAATAAACAAACAAACTTTTAATTACGCTAATGAATACTACTTAATTAAATAAACATGCATAAATTGTACATTCCACTAATAAATAAACTTTTAATTACGCTATTACTTAAACATGTTTTTATTTAATGAATTGCCTAAACACAAGTTTACACGGAATAAAACTTATTAATGATAGCATGCGTGAAATCTAAGCTCTGAACATATTAAATGTATAAACAATTAAACAACATAATAATAATACTTAAAAATTAAATTCTATGCACTATGAAATACAAAAGAAAAAGAACAGTACTTACGTCTTGATCGGAAAAATTCAAAGTCTCGTTCATTGAAGAATTCATTGTAGAATACTAATCTGCTAAAATCGTTTTAAACAAAAATGAAACACGTCTTAATAGTATGAGAGCTGAACTGCGAATGATCTGTTATCAACAGATAAGGAACCCTCCCTATGACTAATTAAACAAACAAAAACAGTGGTTTGTCAGTTCACGAGGGTAGTCCTAAGATGACCAATGTTTTTGTTTGTTTAATTAGTCATAGGGAGGGTTCCTTATCTGTTGATAACAGATCATTCGCAGTTCAGCTCTCATACTATTAAGACGTGTTTCATTTTTGTTTAAAACGATTTTAGCAGATTAGTATTCTACAATGAATTCTTCAATGAACGAGACTTTGAATTTTTCCGATCAAGACGTAAGTACTGTTCTTTTTCTTTTGTATTTCATAGTGCATAGAATTTAATTTTTAAGTATTATTATTATGTTGTTTAATTGTTTATACATTTAATATGTTCAGAGCTTAGATTTCACGCATGCTATCATTAATAAGTTTTATTCCGTGTAAACTTGTGTTTAGGCAATTCATTAAATAAAAACATGTTTAAGTAATAGCGTAATTAAAAGTTTATTTATTAGTGGAATGTACAATTTATGCATGTTTATTTAATTAAGTAGTATTCATTAGCGTAATTAAAAGTTTGTTTGTTTATTTATTTAATTAAGTAGTATTCACTAGCGTAATTAAAAGCTTGTTTCTTTAATTAAGTAGTATTCAATAATAAGTTTTATTCTGTGTAAACTGGTTTAGGCAATTCATTAAATAAAAACTTGATTAGGTATTGGCGTAATTAAAAGTTTTTTTTAATTAAGTAGTATTCATTAGCGTAATTAAAAACATGTTTAGGTAATTAAGTAGTATTTATTAGCATAATTAAAAGCATGTTTATTTAATTAAGTAGGATTCAATGCAAGGTTGTTTGATTAATTTTTAATATTAATTATGTATTTTTAATGAACCGATTATGTTGCAGGATTCTTGTATACATTTTTTGCTATGACTTAATTCTATTTTTTATATTTTTCAGTTTATCGACTTTGGAGTGCCAATGGAGGAGCTCAACAGAATTATAGACGAAGCCAGTAAAGCTGATGATTTAGATCCTCAAGAGATAGCTACCGAGCCACAACCTGGACCTTCGTATGCCATTGCGCGGAAGCAAACAGGCACAAGTGATCATTTAAATGTAAGTCATATTTTATTTTTAAAGTGCATTTAAAAGAAAATTAAAGTAAACTTATAAAATTTATTAGAATGTTGATTATAAAAGTGTTTGTATATGCACTGTTTTCTGTAGAGTTTTACCGTATAGTGGGGAAATGTTAATACACGCTTTTTTGAAAAGTGTTTATGCTTTATTGGGGGTATCATATCTTTATTTATTTAATAATCAGTAAAAGTGTTTAAGATTAAATATATTTACTCAATGTTGTTTAAGTGATATCGGTATTTTTATATTTAATTAGTGCTGAGTAATGATGCAAATTAAGTAAGATTTAGTGTGGTACACTATTAATAATGCAAATTAAAAAAGTACTTAGGATTTTAGTGCACTTTTAATGTACATTTGATTTTTAACGATATGCCGAATCTGTAATGTAGGGAAATGTTTCCATTTAGTACAGTGATTTTAAAATATTTAATGTATTTAAAATAAAGGGATATTTATACAATGCAGTTTTGTAGGTGATATCTGTATTTTTATATTTAATTAGTATTATGTTTATATACACAGACATTTGGAGTTAAGTTAAAATTAAGTAAAAGACATGTGTGCTTAGTTCACTACCAGTTCATGTTTTAATATGAACCTAGTGTAAAGGGATATTTAAAAATTTGTATGTTTAGTGCACTTGCACTTTTTAAGTTAAGGTAATTATTTCAAATGACAAAAGTGTGTGCATGCTGCAAATATATTTTTAGTAAGGTATGTTTATATTAAAAAGTACTTAGGTTTCATGTATATTTAGACGTGGTGTGGAATACTTTTATTTGAGTGTGTTTATATTAAAAAGTACTCAGGGTTCATGTATATTTAGGCGTGATGTGGAATACTTTTAAATCTTTAGCGTTGATACGCTTTGTTTATTTATTTAAAAAATTTATTTATGTATTTTTTCTAAGTTGGTTACTTTAAAAAATGTGTTTATGGTTTTTAATTTTTAGCGTTGATACGCTTCGTTTATTTATTTAAAAAATGTATTTATGTATTTTTTCTAAGTTGGTTACTTTAAAAAATGTGTTTATGGTTTTTAATTTTTAGCGTTGATACGCTTTGTTTATTTATTTAAAAAATGTATTTATGTATTTTTTCTAAGTTGGTTACTTTAAAAAATGTGTTTATGGTTTTTAATTTTTAGCGTTGATACGCTTTGTTTATTTATTTAAAAATTGATTTATGTATTTTTTCTAAGTTGGTTACTTTTAAAAATGCATACCATGGTTTTCGTTTATAAAATGCATAGTTTAGCGTTGATGCGCTTAAAAATTTTACACTGTGTTTTGTGATTCTGCAGCACATCATATTTAAAAATAAATAAATAAATAAAAATAAAAATAAATTAACTCTTGATTAAAAAAAATATTTGTTGTAAAATTATTTAACTTAAAATTAAAACTTGGTTAAAAAAAATACTTTGTTTATTTACTCATATTTGTAAGTTGGCTATTTTTAAAAAAAAAAGGCATACCATGGTTTAAAAAAAATTAGCTGTGTTTATTTATTTAAAAATGGATTGATATATTTTTTCTACTTTTAAAAATGTGTTTATGGTTTAAAAAATTTAGCGTTGATACGCTTAGCTTTATTTATATAAAAATGGATTGATATATTTCTTCTACTTTTAAAAAAATGTGTTTATGGTTTTAAAAAATTTTTGGTGTTGATAGAATTGGGTTTTTATTGAATATATTCTAAGGTATGATTTTTCTAGAGTTATGATTGTTTTTTTTTTTTGTTTTTTTTTTACTGTGTATTTTATGTTAAAAAGTATGGTAAGTCTATTTTACGAGCGCTAAGTCTAAGGTACAAAATAGGTTTTTAATGAGTCTAGGGTACAATCAATACATAGGATAGGGTATTTTTATAGTAGGTGTGTTTAAAAAAAATTTTTAAGTAGTTGCCTAGAATAAGTATTCTAAAGTCGCATTTTTTGGATCTTTTATAGATCTGCGACCAGTGTGGAAAATCCTTCACTCTGAAGAAAAATTTAACTCAACATATGAAGATCCATACGGGGATTAAACCGTTTACTTGTGAAGTTTGCCAGAAAAGTTTTACCCGAAAACATGACTTAAATAAGCATATTCAATTGCATAGTCGAGGCTTCCAATGCCATGAGTGCCCCTGCAATTTTCGCTAAAAACTGAACTCCAGGAGCATATCCGCGTAAGCCATAAAAAACGCAAGGCAGGTCCATCCACTTCCAATTCAAAGCGGGCGAAGAAACAAAAAATTTTGGATGTTTTTTCATCCCACGAGATAGAGCCTCGTGAAGAGAATGAAGCGGATTTAAAATTGTTTTTTGAGGAAGCGTCTCCAAAAATACATCAATATTTGCATGAGGAACTAGAAGAGAACGCCGTGAAGTGGTATGCCGTGTTGAATGTTAAGATGTTGCGCATGACACAAGATGGGGAGGAGGAGGTGATTACCACTCATTTTCGATCCAAATGCTTAATTGATCTTATTCCCCAAACTATCCAAGAACACATTGAAGAGGCTCAGGAAAAAATCGAAAATTCATTTGAAGAGTTTACCCAGCGGGGTTCAGGTTGGGTGCTGGAAAAAGTAATTAATTTAGAAATTTTCTGCGGTGTCTACCAGCCTTTAGCCGCGAGTAGTTACATGCCACTTCCCAAACAATTAGTTGATAAGAAGGCAATAGTTAATATCAAAAATGAAGATCAAAAGTGTTTGGTATGGTGTTTACTTGCTCATATGATGAACGTTCATTGGAAAGATTATCCTGAACGAATGTATCATTACGAAGCTTTTGAAAATGAAATCAAGATGGGAAATGTACAGTTTCCTGTACCTGTTTGCAAGATACCCATCATTGAAAAACTCAATAATTTGCGAATTAACGTATACGGATACGAGAATAAGGTCTTCCCGCTACACATTTCCAAGCAATCTAATGAAGAGTGCATTAATTTATTATTGATCACCAATGAGGAAAACCATCATTATTGTTTGATACGTAATATGAGCAGACTGCTGGGAGATCTCACACATCATAACGGTCAAAGATTTTATTGCGAACGATGCTTGCATCGGTTTTCAGAAGAGAGGTTGTTACAGGATCACCTACCCTATTGCAATGATCATCCCCCGCAATGTATTAAGATGCCCCATTCAGAAGAAAGTATTATGGAGTTTACGCAATTCCAGTATCAACATCCTCTTCCTTATGTTATCTATGCCGATTTTGAGTCCCTGTTACTCCCTATCTCCACCGCACAACCTAGTGAGAAAAAATCCTATACTACAAAAGTCAACTTACATAAAGCTTGTGGATATGCTTATATCATTGTAGGGCCAGATGGCAAATCATACAAACCCATACAGTATTATAGAGGGGAAAATGCTGTCGACCACTTTTTAGAGAACCTGATTTTAGAAAAAGAGGAGTTGGCAAATATTTTAACAAAAATTGTTCCTATTTGTATGTCTCCTCAAGACGAACATTTATTCAGAATTGCTACACACTGCACCCTCTGTAAAATGTTTCTGGGCAATGATCGTGTAAGGGATCACGATCACCTTACCGGTCGCTACAGAGGGGCTTTACATAATCAGTGCAATTTGAAGTATCGTTTACAGAAGAAAATTCCCATTGTATTTCACAATTTGAAGCAATATGATGGGCATCCTTTAATGCAAGGATTGGGAAAAATTAAAAATCATAAAATTGATGTTATCGCTACTAACATGGAGAAATATATTTCCTTTTCACTGAGTAGTGAGCATAACAAGATGCGGGTTTCACTTCAATTCATCGACAGCTTTCAATTTATGAGTACTTCACTGGAAAAGTTAGTGGCAAATTTGGATAGAAATAAGTTTAAGATCCTCGAAGAAAACATTTCGTCCAATATAGACTTGCTCCTTCGTAAAGGAGTCTATCCTTACGAATACATGTCTTCTTTTGCAAAATTTGATGAAGCATCACTACCACCTAAATCCGCATTTTATAGCTCTTTATCCGATCAGAACATTACCGATGAAGAGTATGCGCATGCTCAAGCAGTCTGGCAAGCCTTTAACATTCAGAATCTGGGAGAGTACCACGACTTGTATGTTAAAAGTGACGTGCTTCAGTTGGCGGATGTTTTTCAAAATTTCAGGAGTCTTTGTAGGACATATTATGAGTTGGATTGTACTCATGTTATGACAGCACCAGGTTTAGCATGGCATGCGTGTT
The DNA here is from genome assembly GCA_038373885.1 of Cheiracanthium punctorium. Lineage (NCBI taxonomy): Eukaryota > Metazoa > Arthropoda > Arachnida > Araneae > Cheiracanthiidae > Cheiracanthium > Cheiracanthium punctorium. Next base: position 1,884,989 of record JAWZYV010011853.1, read on the forward strand.
TGAAAATGACACAGCAATCTCTAGAACTATTTACGGATATTAATATGTACCTATTTATAGAGCGAGGAATCCGAGGAGGTATCGCCATGATAAGCAAGCGATATGCGGAAGCGAATAATAAGTACATGAAGACATATGATCCTTCAAAGCCTAGTTGTTACATAACTTACCTCGATGCAAATAATTTGTACGGCTTCGCAATGTCGCAACCTCTACCCTGCGGACACTTTGAATGGGTCCAACCAGAAAATGTAACTGAAGATTGGATTTTGTCTATTCCCGATATGAGTGATGAAGGTTTCATTCTAGAAGTGGACTTGCAGTACCCTCAAGAGTTACACGAAGCACACAATGACTACCCCTTAGCTCCCGAAAAAATTAAAATTGAAAAAAATATGCTTTCACCATCCACCCTACAGTTAATCAAAGATGCTCCCTATACATCCACAGAGAAGTTAGTTCCCAATTTAAATAATAAAACACAGTACATTATTTACTATAGGAACTTAAAGCTGTATTTATCTTTGGGTATGAAGTTGATAAAAGTTCATAAAGTGCTCAAATTTCATCAAACAACCTGGCTCAAGTCGTACATAGACTTCAACACCGATAAAAGAAAACAAGCCACTTCATCGTTCGAAAAAGACTTCTTTAAACTCATGAACAACTCGGTTTATGGAAAGACGATGGAAAATATAAGAAATCGTGTTGATATTGAATTAGTAAACAATGAAAAAAGAGCCAAGAAACTAGTCGCATCACCCTCCTTTCACGCCCAAAGAATCTTTAGTGACGATTTAGTGGGGGTAGAACGTGTCCGAAAAAATATTACACTAAATAAGCCTTTATATGCAGGTTTTGTAATTCTAGAATTATCCAAGCTGCATATGTACAATTTTCACTACAACATCATAAAGAAGCAATATGGAAATAAGGCATCTCTCTTATTCACGGATACAGATTCCCTCACCTATCACATTTATACAGAAGATATTTATCAAGACATGAAGCAGCATCTAAATATATACGATACATCTGAATACCCACCTGACCACCCCCTCTATAGTACAGCAAACAAAAAGAAAATTGGCTGTTTTAAGGACGAACTTAACGGTATGCCAGCAGTAGAGTTCGTAGGATTGCGTGCTAAAATGTATTCCATATTAACGGAAAAATACGAAAAGAAAACAGCCAAAGGAGTCTCTTCGCCTGTGATCAAGAAAAAACTGAAGCATCTGCACTATAAAGAGGCCCTCTTCAAATCAAGATTTACGCGGGAGATTCAACGCCGCATTGGGAGTGAATATCACAAAATATACACACTTCAGCAAAATAAATTGGCATTATCTCCCATCGATGATAAAAGATATGTGCAAGAAGACGGAGTGCACACCTTAGCACATGGGCACTACAGCATTTAAAAAAAAAAAAAAACAGATATAGGTGGTAGAACTTTTACCAAGCTAAAAAAAAATATATGCATAGTAGTACACTTTGTGGAGATTTCTTTTGTTTGTAGGCCTCCTGGGGATGTTGTACGTTTCTTTGCTCCACATAGTTAATTATTATTATTTAAAGAAACAAAAACAACAACGCGTCTGCTGTGCTACGCCCTGTCTCCATTTATGCGAGACTAGCGTGACGTGGAAAAGCATAGTAAAAATTTATATTTGAAATGAGGCGGTAGACGTTCTACCGGGCGGTTGGTGGGTCCTCATTTTTATAATAATACTTTTTATTTCAGGTTTAATTCATAAAGTATAGCTTATTTAAAATTATGTCAAAGTCTCTTATTTTGATACTAAATGTTAAAGTCCCTTATTTTTCATGAGAGAATGCATCGCAATCTGAAAATTTTTCCCAAGTCCTCTTATTTGAGAAATATCTTAAAGTCTGAAAAAATTACAAGTCCCCTTATTTGTAAAATATGTGAAAATCTGAAAAAAATTACAAGTCTCCTTATTTCAAAAATATCTTAAAGTCTGAAAAAATTACAAGTCCCCTTATTTGAGGAATATCTTAATGCCTGAAAAAATTATAAGTCTCCTTATTTCAAAATTATCTTAAAGTCTGAAAAAATTACAAGTCCCCTTATTTGAAAAAAAAAGGAAAAAAAAATTCTTATCAACCCTTCGAACATCCGGTCAACTTCCTCTCTAAACATCCGTTCCGACCACGCCCCCTTCCCCGCTCAGCCCAGGGAAAGCAGTTATACAGTTGCGCTCGGCTGCGGCGAATTAACATGGCTGCGGCTGGGGTGAACTCTCCTTTCTTCCCTACTTTTATATTTGTAAGGTTATTTTTTTAATTATAATATCGTGTGCGCATAAGAAATGAGAGCAGGAATGAAATGTTTTATACGCAAAACAATGAGGATCGAAGATTTCCGAGACTAATATGTAAATTTTTTTAGTTTGGCGAAAAATAAAATGGCTGATAGGCCGATTTTTAGAAAGTGAGTTCTAGCGGTTTGCACAGTTTTAGGCTTTTTGGCGCAATTTACTGAGAGTTTAAGGGAATAGCATTTTTGAAAACAAGTGTATAGGTTTTCTTAGAATACAGCATTAAATTTTAACTATCCGTGCAGAAATAATGCAGTTATTAGGGCATTTCAAGCGATGTAGCTTCAGAATTCTCGCCAATTGAGTACATTGATTTAACTTGGGGGAAATCCGTCAAATTTCAGAAAATTTAAATCTTCGCATTTAGTACATCGAGGTAACGATGAATAAAACATGTTATAGTTGATAATTTAAAAAATGAGGCTGTATTAAGGGATTCCACTTTTCAAAAAAATCCCTGGCGATCGAACCATTTCCCATTTTGATTGCTGCTAAGTCAATGCTTCGAATGATTCCCTGAAAAAACTGTTGCAAAATAGCGTATGCTGGCACTTTGGCGAGGCTTAGATTTGAAACTGGATTTTACTTGAGACTGGTATATATAATAAGACTGGTGATAGATAAAAATGAATGTTGGTATGTGTGTAGGAGGTTGAAAAACTCAGCACCGTTTCACCGATCACCATGAAATTTGGTTCACCTAAGTCTTTTATCATGGAGAAGGTTTTTATGCTATACATTTTCCTCTAACTTGCCACTGGGTGGCGCAGCAGAACGTCGAATTCTATTCCGTTTAGCCGTTTGCTATGCGAATATCGTCCAACCCATTTCGATGAAATTTGGTACACGCGGATATTAGAACACGGAGAATATTTTTCACTATCCATTTTGCTGTAACTTGCCGCTAAATAGCACTGCAAAGCATCAACCTCTATACCGTTCGACTGATCGGCATAAAATTTTTTATACTTACACATTTGAGCACAAAAAATATATTCTAACTGTGTTCCTTTTGATGTTACTCACCATTAGATGGCACTGCAATGCATTATTGTTTGACTCGGCACTAGATGACCCTGCAGCAAGCCAAATTCCTGACCATTCAAACGGTCGCTATGAAAATCAGTATACATAGCTATTTCAACAATGAGAATATTTTCGCGTTATCTATTTTGCTACAACTCGCCACTTGACGGCGCTGTAGCAAATCATTACTTTAATTAATCACTAGATGGTTAACTGACCAGTAGATGGTAACTGATCGCTATGAAAATAGGTATACATAGATATTTGAACACGGGGATGAGTTTGGCGCTATCCATTTTCCTATAACTTGCCACTCGATGTTGCGTCCACACATGAACTTCAGGACTATTCAGCCGATCGTCATGAAAATTCGTATACATCGATATCTGAATGCGAAGAATATTTTCGCCGAATCCGTTTTGCTAAAACTCGCCACTAGATTGCGCTACGTCGCATCGCCTTCTGCACCGTACAAACGATTGCCTTGAAATTCGGTATGCATGATTATTGAACACAATATAACGCGATATCCATTTTGCTATATCTGTTTATTACAATGAATAGTAATCACCACAAATCGTAATATCAAAAAGTCCATTCATTCCCGTGCGAAGATCGGGTACTTCAGCTAGTATATCTATATATATTAGAGCGACCGGAGACAAAACAATTTTGGTATAACACTGCATGAATAGAAAAGCAAGACAAAACTTACTTATATACTCCATCAATTGAAATATTCTGAATACTTAATAGTAGCTACAATAAGTTTTTTCAGATTTTCATATCACTGAGATTTGCGCCTACTCAAAAATCTTTTGACATTTTAAAAATCATCTTTGAAACATAAAAATATATCTGCCCATAAATGTCACTATCGTCAGTATTCAACAGTAAATCCACATCCTATTATTACTCTGACATTTTCCACTCATTTTCGAAACTATAAAAGTTGGACATAAATTTTGAAGAAGATTACTTTCTTTTAATACTGGATTTTGTATGCTTCCGAAAATACACTAGAAGATGAAAAGATGTTTTTTTTTTTTTTTCCTTAAAGACATGGTTATTCTTTTTGCGAAGAGATACATTGAATCATTTCACTAGGTTGAAATGGAAGACTTGGTACTACGAACGAAATATGAAATCGTGTTAGAATAAGTTTGATTCACATTAAAATTAGTGTAAGGGAAGGTGGTCCAAAATGATCCTAGCGGTCAAAACGATCCACGCATGCTTTCTTAGATACAGGCAGCAAGCACTATCTACCAGGTAACATATAAACTAGTTGTTCCAAGACAAGAAGAAGCAATGGCGGTATTTAAGCGATCGATGTATTACGTGTTTGAGTAGAATTCTTCAAAAAACTGGGTTTTATCATCTCTTATAGGCAAGCACTAACTTTCCTATTTATTTAGAAATGCACTCTTTAACGTACAGAGATATGACTTTGTTTACTGAATAGAGTATGTTTTCGGATGTGGGTTACAGTTGTTTAAGTTGTTGTTTCTCGGCGTGTTCCAGTAATATGACCTAAAGTGGGCTGTCATACTGCCGGGTAAAATGCTCCATCGACTGAAGAAAGCTCCAGTACGGGGTTCCAGTCATCATAGCAGCCATTCGGACGTTTTCAAAATGCGTGACTCCCTATTGCATTATTTATTGTAGGCCATGATTTTTGAATTATAATTTTGAAATGTTCCATTTTACTGTTTGTGACACTCTCTTATTTTAAATTTTCATAAAATAAATCATGCATACTATATGATTGTAAAACTTATTTTATTTCATTATGTATGGTCATAATTACTTTTATATCTTTTATTTTGCCGATAAAAAGCAAATTGAAATTGATTTCAAATGAAGTATCATTTTGCATTTGGGTTGAGGTTAATATGATTCTTTAGACATTTTCTAAAATATGTTTTTTTCATTACTCACTGTGCCTTTAAAATATTATTAAAATATGTTTATGATGCAAAATATAGAGTAAAATATGCTGGCAAGGGACCAAAGTTTTATTTAAAGATTTATGTAATTTTATACACCTTCCCCTATCTATACAGAATTTCACCAAATAAAACTTTTTGAACATTAGATACATTTTTAAATGCCTTGCACAAGAGAAATATATTTTGTTTTACTTAAACCAGAAAACAGTTGACGGTCTTGCTTAGTCATACTAAATTTTGCACAGAAAAAAAAAATACACATTATCATTAACTTAGGAAAAATCAGAAAAAAAAAAGACGATTACTCAAAAGTTTCAATCAGAATTTAATGAAAATGATCCACGGTATACAACAGAACGTACGCTGAAAAGACAATTACTGTACTCTTACAGTGTTAGTGAAATAAGCATATGCATAAAATCAACAATACAGATGTGTCAGTTTAGTATAAAGGTAAAGTACCAGAATCTATGAACCTCAGAAGGACTTGCATTTGACCACCCGGCCACTTGTACCGGACTTAGTCCTGTTTCTAGTCTCCCAATAACTCCATCGCAGTTCTTCAGGCAAATGATGCCTGGAAGTCATGGTTATGAATTGGCTATCTCCGATTTCTTACCTTACAATCCCAGCAAAAATTAGAGGCTTGATTAAAAACATCAAGTTTTGTGCTCCTAGGAAATTATTTTTTCTGGCTGCAGCGCAGATAATTTGCATACTGCAGATTTTACTCAGCAGCATTTATTTGATAACATATTCAGATTTCACGTGCTGACTGCCTTATTTTTGAGCGAGTTATCGCTATTTTGTGATTTTTTGTTTCCTTATCTTTTGAAAAACCACTGTGGTTCCAGTCATAGGTAAAATTATTTCGAGCTGAAACTTTCATAATTTTCTAATTCATAAAATATACAGGGGGGTCATAATTAAACTGCAAGTGTTCAAGGGGTGCTGGAGAGAAAACTACCAGGAATATTCCAGTGAAACTTGGTACCTACACGTTTCAGAACATGCGCAAGTCAAATATGCAATAAAAACAATCGCCACTTTCGCCCGATAGATGGCGCTCTATCGTGTTTCAATGCTTATGGACGTCCTATATGCAAATTTTAAGCACATCGAACAGTGTAAAAACAAGACCCCATTGAGTAATGGTCAATCTTGACTCTGAATAAGAAGGAACGTGCATTGTTAGTGAAGATATTCTATCAGAATGGTAGCCATTATTCCGCTACTCTGAAAGAATACCGGCGTATGAAAGGTTTAAGAAGAGGTCCAATTAGTGTCAATGACAATAAATAATGGTTTAATTGTTTTCGAAAGCATCTTTATGAATTGTTTAATTTGTGATGTTAATTTACGCTAATTTTTGATTACATGTTACTGTAAAAATTTAATGACTGAAGCGAATTGTATGGAATTTTGATAAACTGTAAAGGATGTTTTATATTCTTTATATGCCTCTTAGAGTGTCACTATGCTCTGTCTATCGGTTTTGGAAGTTGTATAGGCCACCGGTGAGCTTTGAAATACGGTACGGCGCCCTCTATCGGGTGAAAATGGCTATTTTTGATTTATTTATTTATTTATTTGCATATTTGACTTGCGCATGTTCTGAAACGTGTAGATAGATACCCAATTTAACTGGAATATTCTCGGTAGTTTTCTCTTCAGCACCCCTTGAACACTTGCAGTTTAATTATGGCCACCCTGTACTTGCTTTGCACCAGAGGAAGTTTCAAGTCCCCCTCCCCCCTGACGTAAGTGTAATATAAAGAGTTAATCCATGCCATGTGTTGTCTGGAAAACAGTGAAATCTTCTCACGTGCGACAAAATATTTGTATCACAATGCATGTTAACCGTTAATGTAAAATTTACAAAATTATTGTGGGATGAGGATTACATTACTGGGTATATAGTAACTGAAGGGACTCGAAATTCACTGTCCACTTAACGCCTCTGGTTATGACGTAAAATGGAATATTATGTAATTTTTAATTGTATTCATTATGAAATTTTAAATTACATAAGTGTGAAACAGTCTCGATCAGTCATCTATGATTTAATAATGATAATCTGGTAATAAGGTTTAAGGTTACGTTTAAAGATTAAAATTCATGGTGTTACATACAGGACGCGTTTTAGAAAATTGAATTATTAACTCACAAAAACTCAAGTAGCAAACATAAAATGTACATGGATTTTTTTTTTATTATTTATTACTACCACTAGGGTGCTATTTCGTTCAATCCCAGATTTTTGTCGACGCGATCTTGCGACAGGTTTCGTAGATATGAACTTGTCAAATGTGTTTGCCAGATAACGTGGAGCGGGGAGGGGGGGAGTTAATAAAAGGTTGAAAGTCGCACAATTTTTGCAAATTTTGATAATGGATCGCTAAGTTTGGTGCCAAAACGCGATACTTTATAATAAAGGGGGAGTATAGTTAGAAAATGCCTGGCGAAGATTGTAAATTAGTTTTAGTAGGAGATTTTAATATAGGTTTTATTTCCAAAGAAGTATTTTATTGAACAGAGAAGACAAATATGGTACACTTATAGATTATGATACACTTTCCAAATGGTATGTATAAAGGTGAAGTATAGTTTGACTATGCCTGGCGAAAATTGTTAAACAGTTTTGGTAGGCGATTCAGTATAGATTTCAATTCCGAAGAAGTGTTTTGTGGAACAAGGAAGGAAAACACGACACACTCATGGATTATGATGCCCATTCCAAACAAAATGGTAGTAAATTTATTTAAAATGGTAAAGGATAGTTGGAATATGCTTGGCATAAATTATTAATGGAATAAGGAAGAAAAATAGGGACGACGCATAAATTATGATACGCTTTTAATATATAGCACTTTGCGTACTTAAAATCTGAAAATGTTTCAGATTTTCTTACTTTTTTTCATATTCTTTTATTAACGTTGAAGTGCTATTTCGATCCCACCGGTCTTTCTGGCGACGTAATTTGTGGACAGATTTGAGTCGACACGTTTCGGTCGCATCTTTCAACGGGGTAACGGTGCATTCGATTGAGCTCAAATTCGGTGTATATATTATAGACCACCGTCGTACGGCGGATATTGATTTTGGTGTGTATAGGACTTATATTTTTTTTACATGGCTACAAAAGATATTTCATATGCATTGCTCCTATGGAGAGAAATATTTAAAAGTACGCTTGCTCCTAAACGGTGCAATCGATTGAGCTCAAATTTGGTGTATATATTATAGACTACTGTCGCACAACCGATATTTATTTTGGAGTGTTTAGAACTTATAGCTTTTTTACAGGGCTACAAAAAATAATTCTCCAGTAATAAGTAAATAAGTGCCAGATAGCAGGGGAGAGGGAGGGGAGAATAAACTGTTGAAAGTAGCCTAGGCTTGCAATTTTTGATGATTTATCGCGAAGTTTGGAACCAAAAAACAAGTCTCGACGATTAAACCAAGCTTGACGATATCTTCCAAATCTTGCTACTGGCAAACGCGATAGTTTATTAGAAAGGAGAAGTATAGTTAGAATATGCCTGGCGAATATTATAAAATAGTTTTAGTAGGCGATTTTAATATACATATTAATTCCACAGAAGTGTTTTAGGGAACAGGGAAGACAAATACAGTACACTTACAGATTATGATACACTTTCCAAACAGAATTATAAAAGTGAAGTTTAGTAAGAATGTACCTGACGAAGATTGTAAAACATCTTTCGTAGGTGATTTCTATAAATTTCATCTGAAGAAGTTTTTTTTTTTTTAATTAGAAAGACAAACACGGCACACTGATGGATTAAAATGCACATTCCAAATAGTATTTATAATGGCGAAGTATAATTAGAATATGCTTGGTGAAGATTGTAAAGCAGTTTTAGTATGCGATTTTAATATAGATCTCAATTCCAGAGAAGTGTTTTATGGAACAAGGAGGAAAAGTACGGATCACTCATGAGTAATGATACACTTTCCAACAGAGCCGGCCTAAGGGGTGCGACGTAGGCGGTCGCACACAAGCAATTTAGAGAGGGGCGCCGGAATTTGAAAAACTTTTAAAAAATAATGTGGTAAAATCTACATTTTTATGTAATTTTTAATTGCAAATTAGCCACTTGAATATGTTGAAAACTTTTGTTCAACAAATAAAATGTTGTTAAGAGTTTTCTCCTTTACACAAATTCAGAACAGTGCGCCTATATCGATATATATATCGATATATCTATACCCATAGCCATTGAAAGGTGCACCGAAAACCATTCTTGCACACGTATCATTTTCTTTTTAGGCCAGTACTGCTTTCCAATTTAGTAAGGAAGAAAAATAGGCACGAAGCATTGGATTATGATATGCATTTAATATATAGCACTTTAGTACGTATTTAAAATATGTTTCAGATATTTTTATTTATTTATTTATTTTGATTTTGTATATTTTAAAGAAATCAAAAACGTTTCGTCGAAAACAGTGAACACACTCTTCCTATTTTCTCTTTAAAGTTAAGAAATAATAATAAATTATATATAAAACAAGCATTTCTTTTAAAAAAGGAACTCTATAACTCTAAAACAATCATAAAATCGACGTCTAATTAAATCTCTTTTTCTCCTTTCTTTTTTCCTTGATACAAGCACCGAAAAATAGGAAATTCACCCAACCCTCTTTCTGTCACAGGGATCAATAACTCGCTTCTAAAAATAGGTGACTTTTAAGAGCAATATTAGGGTAAATAGGATTGTAATAAAAATATTGTCTCTACTTATCGTTATTAATCAGCTCACTTGAAATGTCAGCCCGCCATTTTATTAAGCGAGTGTGTATTATTAGTGTATGAAAGAGGTGTTTAAGACCTAATTGCCAAGAGGTTTTCTTTCTCACTTGTGACTGAAAGATTAAGTTGTTTTTGAAATCATTAGACAAGAAAGGTGTTTAATTATTCTGTCCTTGAAAGTTTTTTTTTTTTCCGTTTTGTATTTTAGCATTTAATCGTACTATATAGTTACGCTAATCCCTGACACAATTCCAGTTTAACCATTCCAAAATAAAACTTTTACCGTCATTAATCCAAACAAATTAAAAAGTTTGCTGTCTGAAAACGTAATAAAATTCACACCAGTGGTGCAATCGGCTTCAAATTTTTCATTATATTAAAAACCATATAAAACAATCTGCGCTATTTTAAGAATCTAAATCCACTCATTCCCTGATTTTCAAGCAATTTTTCGCTATTTTCAGCTCTGTTTTTTTTTTATATCCGAGAGTAAAAAAAGCTTATCATTTGCATGACAAAATTAGGTGTTGTGAGGGATATTTACGTCATATTGAAGTCACGGTAATGAGGCTATTTGAAGGGAAAATTATGATTCCAGTTCGCTTAAAATAGTTATTCCAGATTGTCCAGTTTAACTTTTTTTCTCAAATAAAACGATTTTCTCTTCATGGAATATTGCTGGAGAAGATGTTCCCATCAAACGTAATCTTTCGAATGCGAAAATTTTCTGCAGAATATGCAATTCCGATTTCGGTATATAATAAAAATTGAATATATTTATTTTAAGTGGGCAAAGATTAAATATACCGAGTGTAGGCATACTTTTGACAAATGTTTTTCCAAGCTCCCGCCACAAGTATTTAATAATAGTAGGGGGTAGGAGGAGAGTAAAACTCGCGTTTTAAATTCGCAAAAATCTAGAAGTGTACTTAATATTTTTTAAATATTTAATTTGTTAATGTTTTTAATTTTTTTTTTAGTTTTTTCTTTGGAGGTTCACGTTCTCATATACTCAAATGGAGGAGCCGCCACGGAAGCGACATACATCAATTTTATATAAATTATTTTTCACAGAGAGCATAAACCTGACCAACGTAGAGAAATTTTGTTTGATTTGAACTTGATTAACTTTTTGAAAATGCATTTTAAATAGTGCCTTTTCGTAATGTTTTAAAAGCTTTGCATCTCCCTGTAGAGAAAATTAGTGTATTAATGCTAAACTCACTATTTGCAATTGGGTACATGACTCAGTATTACCGTACACCCCACCCCACTTTGGCCAAGTGGGTAAGACACTCAACATGGTTGATGTGTGAAGGTCCAGGATTCGGGCCTATCGCGCGGCTGTCGATCTAACGGCCTGTCTGAGGAGCAATGAGTCTGGACGGTTTTTTCCAGATGTAACGTGAATACGTGCTAGAACACCTTAAGAAGTCCTCCACCCAAGGCAACCCCCTAGGCAGAGTATTTTCAGTGTCTCTTTTCTTTCATCTGGATACAATGCTGAAAATCTCATCAGTTATAACGTTATAACGAATAATCACACTCATTACAATATAGTAACTTATTATGCTGACAATTCTGTATAACTGCAGAACAATTACGTTTAACACGAACCGTTTACTGAAAAGTACTCTGAACCTTGCGAGCCACGTTGAACTTAACGGAATGGTGATAAAATATTTAAAGTTCAAAGTATCGCGCATTTTCAGAGTGTCATCATCAATCACGGGCTACCATGGCGGCATCGAATTCTGCGCTGAAGCAATTACGCTAAGGTTCTGCAGTCCATCGCCCTCTGGAAATCGGATCGTCTAATTTCCATTAATATTTGTCGTCGAGGCTAGTCACCTATTTCTCGTTGTTCCCCCTCCCCTTTCCTAAATCGAGCATGCGCAATGAAGCTATATAGAGTTCACGTTTCATGACATTCGTTTGACTTGAACAAATGACTTCACAGGGAACTGAAATTCTATGCCGTAACACATGCATTATACATAAATGTAAAGCCGAATATGCTTGGGCTGGCAGAACTGCATTAGGCGGATAAGTGGATAAATTTTGCAACATTATTAAGGGGGGTGGAGGGTGTTCAAATACACGCAAAAGCAGATAAAGTATAAATAATTAAATAAATAACTGAAAAAAAAAGGTGGATTTCGAACCACAGTGCAGTGTCTACATATTTGTAATGTCATTTATAAATATTTTTTAAATAATAGGTTGTGATATGCAGATAAGTTATTTTTTAAGTTTTTAAAATGTGCATTTCTTTCTTGTAAAAAACAATGATTCAGGACAATATTTTAAAATAAACTAATCAGGCCAATGATTTGAAAATAGTGAGGATATGGGTGCCCATGTGAATGGAGGGAAATCAAGGCTCCTGTCCCAGAAAGGTACTATGTTTTAGTGTTGAATCACTTCCGTGTTATACCATTAATCATAACAGTAATGTGAGAGCAGGGGGACATGGCCCCCTCCCTGCCCATACATATGGGCGCCCATGATTAAGGATGTTTCCTCACAATCTTTATTATACATTGCAACAAATGATAAAACTGATCTAGTTATAAACTTCCGGAAAATAACTCATTAAAAGTACAATATTTAGGTAAATGCGCTATTGTAACGAAAACATTTCAATGCACTAATTTCATTTTTAAGAATTTTTCAAAACGTTTTATCACTCGTATAGATTTATCGTGGACATCAAAATATAGTAATAACTTGTGAAGAGACATTCTAAATTTTTCATATACTAATTAGCTTTATCTAAAGAAGAGTCAAAGGTTAGTCAAAGTACATTATTTTAATCCTTTTATTCCACAGCTTATAAGCTTTTATTACTTCTTTCTCTTCACTTACATCATCTGTCCCTCTTGGCTCAAAAGCTGTTGTAATAGTATCAGCTAATTTTTTTTTTCTGGTGTTATATTGGATTCCAGTTCCTGCCTGTAAGGGTGGATCCAATGAAAACGGAACAGTCAGCCAAAAAATTAAAAGGTATCATTTATTTTCAAATGTAATCATCAAAATTACAGAAGCACTTGTCCCACTGTTGTGCCAAGCGGCGAAGACCTCCTTCTTAGAAGGAGTTTGCACGCTTAAACCAAACGAGCGAAATTCGATCAGTCGGAGCGATTTTTGGCCCAGTTTTCAAAAGTGCGCCTCTCCTTCAGGAGCGTTTTTCGATCACAGGAGCGGAGCGAAATATAACAGTAAGCGAGTAGAGGAATTCTCAGAAAAAAGACGAAGCGAGGAGGGGAATTCTCTGAAAAAAGACTACTTAAAGAGCACTTTTGCAGAAATACCGGTAGGTTTCCATGGAAGCGGATCGCTCCTCAATGTATCGTTTTTTTTTCGCTCTCTTGATGTCGATTGTTGACGACGGTCCAGAAAATCAAGGAAAAGACATCAATGTGATTTTGGCCCTCTCCCCAGACAACACACTGGCTGACCACCAACTTATATCACGTGGTTGGGCGCGCTTAAAAAGGGAGCAAGCCCATTCTTCAATAAGGTTTCTCTTCTTTCACCTCCCACTCTACCTTGTTAAATGAATTAATTAAATTTCATAAAAACTGTATCAACATCAAGTGTCATCCGCAACAAGTTTTAAAAAATGTATTTGAACTTGAGTGGATGAATAAAAAGTATTTTATTAACGTTTGAAAATTGAACAAGATATATAAATATATATAGGGAGAGTGTTAACTAATAGTAGGAATTGAATAGTAAATCTTCCATTTTATATCACTCAAAAAAAAATTAATTTATTCAAGAAAGTGACTTACTTGGTCAAAAAGCTTTTTCTTTTAAAAAAAAGAACTATCTAATTTAAGCGATTTTCAACACTCGAATTCGATAGAATTGGCTTGTAGGCGGAGGACTTCCTGAGGCGGTTCAAATACGACGTATTTACATAACATCTGGAGAAAACCGGCCAAACTCCCGACCGTTAGATTGACGGTTGCGCGGTTAGCCAGAACCTTGGGCACTTCAGCCATCTACCATGTTCAGAGTCCCGCAGTGGTCTGGGCGTTAAACTCCTTTCCCATAAGAACACGGCAAGTGAAGCAGCATCCGGCTTGGCCAGTGCTTGGGAGGATCAACTCCCTCTCGACTCGACTGCTGTGGGACCGTGTGCGCTAATGGGATCTGGTGCACGTAAAATCCGTCGTGGCTCCAATGTCCACCAAGTTATTAAAAGATACCTCTGGGGGTGCGGATTTCAAGGGGTTGGTCCTTCCTCTGGAATTGGTTCAAAATTAGGGGACCGCGGGCTAAAGTCGGTCTCCCTCCCACAGGGTCCCAATAAAAAGGAAGGCACCCCCCCCCTCTGTCCATCGCCTTCCTATCTGGGGTATCTGGAATCGCATGTGGCTGTCTATTTAAAGTATTAATACAGGCATCTATTTAAAGCATATATACTATCCTACAATATGATTAGCTAATAATCCGACGACGATCGTGTGCCTCCCTCAAAAGTTGCGCCATAAGACGCCAGTGTTGGCTACTTTTGTGATAAATTGCCAAAAAGGGTGCGAAAAAAATGCTTTGAAAAATGAACCGAACTTAGCGATATTTTCATTATTCGGCGATGAATCGAAAAAGGTACTTACGTACTATCCCGGCGGTCATTAACACCAAACTATTTTTTCCTGAAATTTGCTGGCAAACTGTCGCCAATAGTATTTCGAACCATAAATAATTTCATGTGTTCAGCATTTATCATGGCGAAAAATTGCTCGTCTTGGCGGACCGTAATACCTCGAAACGTAACCTCGATACCTCGAAAAATATCTAATCTGATTATATTAAGCTATGGCGATTTCACTGGGAATTTTCAAAATTCGTTACTCGCGCTGTAATTAACCGATTTAGTGTATTGTGTTTTGTTAAGGAATAGCCCCCAAAAAAATTTTAAGATTTTTTACAGGGTCTCATAAAATTGCATTTATAGTGATAATACAACATTATCTTATCTCCAAAATCTCTCCAGTTTCAAGAAAAATACATCGCCAAATTTGTCGCAAAACCATTTTTTTGTTGGAAAGTGTTTTTTACTCTATGCGTTTGGCATGATTTATATTTCTTGTTTTACTAGAATAGAATAGGTAATATGATAATTTGATAAATTATAATGATCTCAAAGAAGAGATTTTAAACATTAAGTTTCTTTCCTAAATAAATATGATCTCAACAGAAAGTTTCTTTTCGAAATTAGGACTTTCATGATTTCAGTTAAAGTGGTTTAATATACAGGGTGTCCGAAAATTCCTTGACACATTTCAAAAATTCACAGAAAATCAACAAATTGTTGTATGAATGTGCGGTTCCCACAGTAATGCTTCCCAGAATCAAGAATTTATTTTTCCATCTTAAAACAAATTACTTCAAAAATGTGTTAATAGGTGGCACTGCATCTCCAGTTTTCAGCAATGAGAGCCAATAGGGATTTTTCGTGAGCTTCAAACAGCATTGACGATGCGGGAGTATTCATATTAGCTAAGGCGACTGAAATGGAGAAAGCGCATTGCGTAGGTTGGTATTTCTAATCAAAATCCATAACTACGTTTCACAGAAAGTTTTGTAGCACGTTTAAGAAAAACCCTCCGGGTCAAAACAGCAGTTTTGCCTGACATGAAAAGTTTTTAAGAGACTGGAAGCGTTTTAGACAGGGAAAGAAAGGGCTGGCCACGAAGATCGGATAAGACTGTACAAGACATTCGGGAAGCTTACTGTGACGGTACAGTGCCACCTATGAACACAATTTGGAAGTAATTTGTTTACGATGTCCAAAAATATTCGTGAACCGGTGAAGTAATATTATGCAAACCACATATTCATACGATAATTTGATGATTTTCTATGAATTTTTTAAATGCGTCAAAGTAAGTTTTTTTTTTTTTTTTTAAATAAATAATTATAATAATCTTAGCGGGAGATGTGATTCAAAACTTTGAACTTCTTTTAAAAAAGTGTATTATTGATACCCACTTATGGATTTTTTTGAAACTATTTTTTTAAATATCAAGGTTTAAACGTTTTATTTTTGTTTGTGAAGAAAATATAAAGGGTTTTTAATTTAATTGCAAATCATAGTACTATTTATTTTGATTATAAAGAAGAGAGATGGAAGAGATTTATAATAAAGGTTAATTTTTTATTGGTTTGTCTGATTGTTTTAAATTTTATAACTATGTTGCATGTATAATTATGCCAAATTAGTAAAATATTATTCAATAATAGATAAAAATTAAATCTGGTTTTAATTGTGCTTCTCGCTTTCCTGTAATAAGTAAGCTGATAGAGGGAATCCCGTTTTTTCTTTTTTCATTGTTGTTGTTGTTGTTGTTTTTTAGCCACATCTCGAACTTTAAACACGAAATTCCCTTAAATTCGTATATAAAAGTTGGTAAGCCTAGATTGGATTATACTTGTTGATGAGAATAGCATGTGCAAATGCGGAATTTTACCAGATATCTTCCTTAACGTAAAGTAATTATGGTACTATTAACCCATTCCTTGCTGATGGTGCGAAAACGCACCATTATCTTAAATATTTTTTTCTGTTATGAAAATAAATATTTTGATCAACACAAATATTTTTGCTTACAACAGTAAAGTTTGTTTTAACTGACTGATTTTTTTCCATCACCAGTTACAATATTTAATTGTTTAAAAAAAATCGTGAAATAATAGTTTTTTTTCTTGCTTGAGATTTATGTTAGTTTGCGTGCAATCCAACAGATGGCGCAATTAGCAATAGAATAATTGTTATAGTTATTTTTGATAAGAATAACAGATCTACAAAATGGCTGCAAGCGGTAAGTATTATTCTAAACTTTTGCTATATATTTTGATATTTGAAATTAATGGTGCGAAAACGCACCATCAGCATAAAAGCATTATTATTCACATTTCGATTCTTTTTTATCTAGGTTACAAAAATCGCAATGGGAAACGTGTTCTCACTATTTCTGAAGCAATAGCAATGTTAGATGAACTTTCGAATGATGATGAAGATACATTATCTGAACAAATCCAATCCTGAACAATCCAGAACATATCCAATAATCTGAACAAAGCAGAAGTAGATATGGTTATAATTCCTCCTAAAGTCGATGTGTTAACAGACAATGAAGGCATAAATGAAAATGAATTGCATGCTTTTCAGGATATAACTTTTGGCTGCACGAGATCACCTCCGCGCACACAATACCGGGCAATTGAAGGCCAGAGTCGAACGGGTACCTTTTTGGCCGAGCCGGATTGCGCCTCTTTCTACCACCCCTGGGTTCAAACCCCGCTCACACCACACGCGCTCTCCCTTCAAACTGCCGACATAGATGGTGTGATGGAAATCAGCGATCATCCGAGAGTGCAATAATTACCCAACAGGATAAAAAAAATAAAAATGCAAAAGGTAAAGAAAATTTTGTGTCACCTTTAATAAATTGAAATGATATGAAAAGGACGCCTAGAGGTTCATATGACTATATGTTTGATAGCCAGAATAAAGTAACAATGGAGGATATCGCCTCCTTGGGTTCGAGGCTTTAAAAGTCACGTGACGGTGGAAAACAAACAACCATTTCTCCATAGGCTTATGTGCTGGACTCCTGGTAATAAGCGCAAAATCAAAAAAAATAATAATTATAACTCTGTATTGTGCTGCCTACGAATGTTTTAATAACTCTCTGGAACCTGTACATGACTGCAAAAAGATATCTCTCCAAAGATTCCCATTAAAAAGTGCTAACATATTAAAACTTATACTGAGACGAGGCTATTTCAGCCACGTGTGGATGGAAAATATACACTTCAGCCAATCAGATTACAGGGCCACTCATCAACACAGCCGAAAGGTCACGTGTTGGTGGAAAAATGACGTCATATCGATATCGTCCATTGGAAAGTGGAATGACAATTCAGTTGTGTATTTAGCAACAAATCGGGGTCAAGTTGAGCCAACTGTAATTGCAAAGCGTTTCAGCAGAAAGGAGCACAAAAGAATTGACATTGTTCAACCGAAGGTAATATCAAATTAAAGCAAATACATGGTTGATTTATTAGATAATTGTACCATGTACAGAACACAACTAAAAGGGAAAAAATGGTGGTGGCCCCCTATTTGTCAATTTTCTGGAAGTGGCCAAAGTGAATAGTTGGAAATTATACCAAAAAACGAACCAGGTGGATATGAGTTTATTAGAGTTTCAAAGAATCCTAGCAACATCTCTTCTACAAACGCCTATACATACAACTACTGAAAAAAATTCTCAACCTTGAACCAGCCACACTGGGTGCCCATCGACATTTCAAGAACAAATTTTGAAAAGTGTTACTAAGGATAAAGTTGGACAATAATAGTACTAAATCCTTCAAATTCTCGCCGAAGATGCAAACTATGCCATAGCCATACTGTGACACTTTGCAAAAAATGCAATGTATTTGTACATGCTAAGTCTTTTGAAACATTTCATAAATAATTTAAATCTGAATTTTCATTATTTTTTACTGATCTTGGAATAAATTCATGTAACTGATACCATAATGCGCACTTTCAAAATCTGCGTTGTAATGCATAGGATTTTTTTTTTTTTTTAGCCCTGTACAAAAAGTGTAAGTGCTACACACACCAAAATCTATACAGTTTGTGTGACGGTGACCTATAATATACGTGTTAAGGTGAACTGACTCAAAATAAACACTTGAAGAATTCAGCGTTAAACTAAAGTTATATTTACAGAAATTAATATTTACAAAAAAATATAAAGTAAGTCGTGCAAGCCAACAAAAAAAAAAAAAAAAAAAAAAAAAAAAAGAACATCGCCTTCGCTTTCACTCAGAGCCGCCTGCCGATTTTCGAATCGCACTCCCGATGTCAATCTTTTACCCGTGGAGTTAAGTTGCACAGTTACTTCTTCCTAACATACGTTACTTCTTCATAACATTCAATTTGAACTTATTCGAATGCACAATTTAGATAGTTAGATTACTTTAAACGATTTGAGACCGTAGACCACAATGTATAAGATTATTTAGTGCAACTCCTTGAAGAAAGTATCAGATCTATACACACCAAAATCTATGAAGGTCATGCGATCGTGACCTATAATATACATACCCAATTTGATCTCAATCGAATGCACCGTCAAGACGCTAGCGTACATCAAGAATTTCCGTGCATAGGTTATAATGTGAAATAATTCTTTTTTGTAACCCCGTAAAAAAAAAAAAAAAAATTAAGTCCTATGCACACCAAAATTAGTACCGGCCATGTGAGGTTGGTCTATAATATATGTATGAAATTTGAGCTGCGTGCAAACATACACAGACACACACATACATGTACATGCATCACCGTAAAAATAGCGTAAATGAATTCAGGAGACCTCAAAACGGGTCAATGCATCAAAATCTCAAAAGTTAAATTTTTTCATGACTAAATACTTTCCTTACATGATACATGTTCGGAAATTTAAAAAATCTGGATTGACTCCACTCGACTTTCCGAACACTTGCGATTAAGATCATTACCAAGTATTTAAATAAATTTTAATCGATGTATAATTCAAACATATATACCAAATGGAAACTCAATCGAATGCGCCGTTTAAACGCTAGTGCAGCACTTTCAAGAATTTCTCCCCATACGCCATAACGTAAAAGAAATCTTTGTTGTATCCCTGTAGAAAAACTATAAGTCCTATACACATCAAAATCAATACCGGTCTTACGACGGTGGTTTTTGACATATATGCCAAATTTGACCTCAATCGAATGCCCCGTTTAAGAGCTATCGTGTTTACGCACATACACACACACATACATACATACATCTCGTAAAAATAGCATAAATGAATTCAGAAGACCTCAAAACGTGTTAATACACCAAAATCTCGAAGTCGAATTTTTTCATGATTACAATACTTTCCTTACATGATACATGTTCGGAAATTAAAAAAAAAAAAAAAAAAAAAAAAAAAAAAAAAAAAAACGCTTAATCTATTTAGACACATCGCGACCGAAGCTTATTTGCTTTTTAATTGCGAACTATTTCACTCATTAGCAGCCAGCCGCTTCCTAGAAACTTGCATGGACAGAATAATTTCATTTTAATGGAACAGTTGATTAGGCTGTTTCGAGAAGCGAAACTTTTCAGGCATCGCACCTTCAGGGAATCGACGGGAGAAATCATTTGTTATCCACGCGTGCGTGTGATCCCTTAAAGAAAATGGGTTTTAATGGGTAGCCACTTCAATATAAATTATTTTACCGACATTACTCCAAGAAGATTAAAAAAGTACAAAAGGGATTAAAAAGCAAAAAAAAAGCGTAAGTAACATCTACACCGATCATACGATCCGCTTGAAATTTTTCATAATTATGTATAAAAATATAAAAAAAAACAATCTGTGCTACTTTAAAAAATCTGAAAATCCATACGTTTAACCCCAAAGAGCGAAATAAACGATACATTTCGAAGCGATCCGTTTCCATGGAAACCTACCGGTATTTCCGTAAAAGTGCTCTTTAAGTAGTCTTTTTTCTGAGAATTCCCCCTCCTCGCTCCGTCTTTTTTCTGAGAATTCCCCTTCTCGCTTATTTGTTATATTTCGCTCCGCTCTTGTGATCGAAAAACTCTCCTAAAGGAGAAGCGCACTTTTGAAAATTGGGCCAAAAATTGCTCCGACGGATCGAATTTCGCTCGTTTGGTTTAAGCGTGCACCTGTTCTCCCATTTTTAAGCAATTTTTTTTTTGCTATTTTCAGCTCCATTTTGTTTCCGCGAGTGAAAAAAGCGAATCATTCGCGTCCCAAAATAAGCTGTTGCAATCGGCATAAAGTCATTTTCACCACGGTCATTAGGCTTTGAAAGGAAAGTGTGATTCCGTTTAAAATAATTTGGTTTAAAATAGTTCCTTGGTTTAATTTTTTTCACAAATAAATCGTCTGCAGTGATATGAGAAAGGCTGTGTACACAAAACGAAATCTATCGCATGCCAAAAGTTTCAACGCGTTTCCAGAAAACCATGAAATTCGATTTGGGTAGGTATATCTAATAAAAATTGAATAGGAAGTTATTTATTTTAGGTGGACGAAGATGAACTATATTGAGTGTAGACATATTTTCGTCGGATGTTTCTTTTCTAGGGCCCGTTGTAATTGCCTCCACAACGGGCTTTGACTTCTAGTTGAATTATAATCGTTCGAACCTTTTTTTAAAGTGTGAGAGGTAATTTCCAGCGCATAAATAGTAATAGGTAAAACAGAAATAGAGATGCACAACGTTGCTTAATCCTGTGATAATTTTATTTTTGAAAAACATAATTTAACTCTATCGTTCCTAACAGCAAAAGTTGAAAATGTTCTCCACCATTTTGAATGCCGTCATGAACTAACACGTCAGACAAAGCTTTTTTGACGCACTTCGCAAGATTGTTGGTGTTACTGGCAAGATTTCTTCAGTCATGATTAAATTTTAATTCGTCGATGTTTGCAGGACTTCTCGTTTGTAATTTGGTTCGACGTGTTCGCATTCAAAATGGTGGCGAACATTTTCAATATTTGCCGTGAGGAATGATAATATAAAAAAAAAAAAATCTGGAGTGACTCCACTCGACTTTCCGAACACTTACGATTAAGATCATTACCAAGCACTTAAATAAATTTTAATCGATGAATAATTCAAACATATATACCAAATTGAAATTCAATCGAATGCACCGTTTAAACGCTTGCGAACTTTCAAGAATTTCTCCCCATATGCGATTATGCCATAACATAAAAGAAAGTTTTGTCGTAGCCCTTTAGGAGAACTATAAGTCCTATACACACCAAAATCAATACCGGTCATAGGATGGTGGTTTATAACATGTATACCGAATTTGAGCTAAATCGAATGTATCGTTTAAACGTTAGCGCACTTTCAAGAAATTCCCCCCCATAGGCCATAACGTAAAAGAAATCTTTGTCGTAGCCCTGTAGAAAAACTATAAGTCCTATACACACCAAAATCAATACCGGTCTTGCAACGGTGGTTTATAATATGTATACCCAATTTGAGCTCGATCGAATCTACCGTTTAAACGCTAGCGCACTTTCAAGAAATTCCCCCCATAGGCCATAATGTAAAAGAAATCTTTGTCGTAGCCCTGTAGAAAAACTATAAGTCCTATACACACCAAAATAAATACCGGTCTTGCAACGATGGTTTATAATATGTATACCCAATTTGAGCTCAATCGGATGTACCGTTTAAACGCTAGCGCACTTTCAATAAATTCTCCCCATAGGCCATAATGTAAAAGAAATCTTTGTCGTAGCCCTGTAGAAAAACTATAAGTCCTATACACACCAAAATCAATACCGGTCTTGCAACGGTGGTTTAAAACATGTATACCCAATTTGAGCTCAATCGAATCTACCGTTTAAACGCTAGCGCACTTTCAAGAAATTCCCCCCATAGGCCATAATGTAAAAGAAATCTTTGTCGTAGCCCTGTAGCAAAACTATAAGTCCTATACACACCCAAATCAATACCGGTCTTGCGACGGTGGTTTATGACATATATATCCAATTTGAGCTCAATCGAATGCTCCGTTCAGGAGCTATCGTGTTCACTCACATACACACAAACACACATACACACACACACACACATACACACATACATACATACATCTCGTAAAAATAGCATAAATGGATTCAGAAGCCCTCAAAACGTGTAAAAACACCAAAATCTCGAAGTCGAATTTTTTCATGATTACAATACTTTCCTTACATGGTACATGTTCGGAAAGTAAAAATTAGAATTAAGTTACGTTTTTCGCAAATAATATCATCACAGGATTCAGTTATACTGTGCGCCTCCATGTCTGTTTTACCTCACGAAATAAGTTGTAACAGTCCAGCAGTGTTGAGCTCGCACACTTAAAGAAGATTCAAACAAATATATTTCAGTGTTAGAGTAGTTGTCACATCCGTCAGATTTGAGGGTGATAAGAAAATCCCTGACGTCCTAATATTAGAACAGATCTTTGTATTACTCTACATTCTTCATTTTCAAGAATTTTAACACCAAAGCCTAGTGTCCTACTAATAATACATTCAAGAACAGAAGAGCGTGTCCCGCAGTGGCCTGGGTGCTAAACTCCGTTCCCACAAGAACACGGCAAGTGAAGCAGCATCCGGCTTGGCCAGTGCTTGGGAGGGTCAACTTCCTCTCGGCTCCACTACTGTGGGACCGTGTACGCTAATGGGATCTGGTGCACGTAAAATATGTCGTGGCTCCAATGTCCTCCAAGCTGTTAAACGATGTCTCTGCGGGTGCCGATTTCAGGGGGTTAGTCCCTCCTCTGGAAGGGTTCAAAATTAGGGTACCGCGGGCTAAATCGTACTTCTTCCCACTGTGGCCCTAAAAATGGAAGGCCTTTTTCAAACGAACGGTTTTACTGTATTAGAGAAATTTTCCGAAGTTAAAAATCTGGGAACGAGTTTTCAAGATTCTAAAATTGAAGTTTTCATGTTGGTTAGGGAAATTTCAAAACAATTTTCATCAAATTAAAGAATTTTTAAACAATGTTTGGAGTTTCATGACCCTCTATACCAACATCGCTCTCTCCCTCCCGACATTACGCCAGAGCCTGATCATAGGTGGTCGGGGCCCCGGGGCAAGAGGCTATTTCGAGGCTTATCACAAGCATTTTAACTTTTTTTTTGTTTGCTGTTGCATTTTCCCGACATAAAAATAAAACATTTTTAAAAAATACAAAAATTAAATAACAAATTACCTATTTATTTATACTTATTTAGAACAAGACTATGTATTTAAAAGTGATTTTAATAATTTTTTTAATCCGTTTGTATTATTAACGCATGGGCGCGCTCATTCAATGAATGGCAATTACGAGGCACGGGAGCAAAGTTTCTCACTCCAAAAATTTTCTTCATACACCAAAAAGTTCGAAATTTCCTTTCCTTCATTATGAACTAAAAAATCTTAACTAATGGATATTTTGGGATAAGCATATATATGGCCATACCATACGTTTTCAAAAACTCCTAACTTCTTGTTTATTCATCCATCAGTCTTAAAAAGACCATTGAATTAGAAGAACAGAAAATAAATCTATTGTTAAAAATTATGCTATAGATGTTACAAAGGAAATTTAGTTGAGAGATTTTGGGACCCTTATTTTTCCTGGGCCCCGGGCTATTGCCCCGTATGCCCTTGTGATAATCAGGCTCTGCATTACGCCTATATAGACTGATAGTGTGGGGTTTATCTGTATTTTCAGATTGTTATTGCATTTGGAAATAAAATTAAATAATTGTGTATAAAACACTGTACATAAAAACAACGCGATAGCTGATAATTTTCGGATGGTAGTTTTGAGTAGAGGTTGGCATTTGTTTTCAACTGAAGAAGCGCAGACCCTTTGTACCATGCGAAAAGTATTGCGGTATTTTTATTGCATGAATTGTATGAATGTTTTAAACGAAGTTATTTATTTTTTTTTAACAATAGATCTTTTTAGTTATTTTTTTTTCCCATTCACCCATATGTGTGTTTGGTTTGAAACTGAAGCAGTAATTTTGTCAAAAAAAAAAAAAAAAAAAAAAAAGCAAAAAATACGATGTTTGATATTCTTCACACTGCAATTGATTTGGTGCTGCCATCTGTTAAGCTATTTATTAAATACTATTATAGTAGCGTGGTTACAAATAAAATATCATTGTTTTTTTAATATTTAATTGTTACAATATATTCGAATGGCTAATAAATCCCTTTTTAAAAGTTCATATTAGCTTAATTTCAATTCTGTGTTAAATATTGTTATTATTATATTTGGATATTTACTTTCGAAAAGTTATAGGCTCATTTCGAAGACAGATGTCACTTGCAAAGGTAGAACTTTTTGGTGAATGAAAACTTCTGACAATTGTGTCATAATATCGTATTAACTATGCATGCAAAAATAAATAATTCATCTGTAGTTTATTCTTTTGAAAATTCATTTCTGATATCGATCAATTGGGAAAAGTCATCCGTACCAGAAATACAAGAATATGTAAATTCAGCTGATGCTGCAGTGTTTGAAATTAATGCATTATAATATAAATTAATTCTTTGCAAACTTTATGCCAAAAATTACTTTTATCATATTTTTAATCCAGGTACATTATAAATTTGCAAAAGAATTCACTTTTCAATTTTGAATGTATTCGTACACTGCTGCCATCTACATCTTATCTTTTGTACTTCATTATTGCAAAATAAATGTGATTCCGGGTTTAAGATTTTACATCGATTTTCGAGCTGGATTTCATGCGAAAATTCTCATTTATTCAATGCTCTGGGGAATAAGTTTTTTAAATACTTCATTTTTTAAGAGTAGTCAACGTATTCGTTGGAAAATTAAATGAATAACAATTTCTTTTATTGTGTTTATAAAGTTTATTTACTTTTTTTGAATGTCTTTATGAAGTTCAACTTATAGTTCGAAAACGAAGATGGTGCAGAAGGTAAAAAATAAGCATTAAACAGCGACGTTTAAGAGCATCACTACAAATCTAAGCGCGCTCTTAAATTTAGAATTAGGGAGCATAGCTCTTGTTTAAAAAACATGAAACTAACAAGTCTGCCATCGATAAACATTGTCGGGATGCCAACGATATTTTCGACTTTATTTCAACTAAACTCGTTTGCAAACCCCATTCCCCCAGAAAACTAGATTTACTTAACGGTGTAGTTCAAAAAAAACCATGTGATTTTGGTACGTAAATACAAATAAATTAATTATGCCATGCACTTCAAAATTTGTAGAATGCCTCTTTGCAAGCTGTACTATATATTGCAATGAGCAATAAACCTATATCAATTGCGAGACTTTCAGAAACAATTCTTGCAAATCGACAATTTAGTAGGATGTGTCACTTGCCGAAATTTTTTTGCTGTGCAATTTCATGCTACAGAATTTTTTCTGAAAGTTTTATTAAAAGACACCGCTGTTTCATTTATTACGCAGGGTAATACAGTCTATAAAGAATTATCCTGAATTTTTTCGAGTCCCTGGGACAATTAGTTTATTTCAATTTGTGTACCTAGACCTTGAGAGAGATTTTGTTTTTTTCGAACTACACCCTTAAAGCTTCCAATCAATATCCGCAAAAACATAGTCTTGATCATGTCATTTTTCCACCCACCCCCCTTTTCTGAATGTTGGAAATCCCACTGTTCTCAGTTACCTTAATTGCTTGCTTTCCTATTGACCCTCATGAACACTAACTTGAATTCCTATTTTTATTTATTTATTTTTTATTTATTTATTTTTTTTTTGTAATAATGTAGAGTAAATTTTCTTATTCCAGCATTCTTATTCTAGCACTGACGACGGCATGTCATACATGCCGAAACAGATCTGCTGTCTTAATTTGTGTATTATCGCTCTTATAAGTTATTTTTTGCTGCTTATTTATTCAACTCATATTACCACTAAATTATTTTTGGTTTCGCATATATCACCTCGAAAGTTTATGTTATTCGAAGTATCACACGACTTTCATAATAATGAACTGTATATTATTTCTGTCTCAAGACAGCATCTTAAGTGCAAAATTTTATGCATTTATCTTCTAACAATACTATATACAGGGTGTTCATGATTAAAAGTTCCCCTTTTCAGAGGGGCGTATAACTGGTCAAAATATTGCTAAAATTTGCAGGAAACCTAAACCATGGGAGAAAGATTGGCGGGGTAAAAAACTAGTTCAAAAAATTCCCACCGGGTGGTGTTTTTGCAATGTTATAGTTGCTGATATGCAAATTCCCAAACACAAGAGGTATAAATTGTCTGTTTCACAATTTCTTCATTCTTTTCTTCGCTTAAGAATAGTTATTTGCCTGTTTTATTCTCACTAAAACGTTGTAAAAGGCTATCTGCAGGTAATTTTTTTAACTATTTTTTTTTAAACGCCGATCGCCCTCTTATGGTCTCTCATTAAGGTTTTCTGCAACTTTAATAGCATTCTGACCAGTAGTTTTCGCTGTGCACCTTTCAGAATAGGGGAACTTTTTCCGAAGGATTAAGATTAGAAATAAACAATTTAAATTTCGTAAACCCACGAAAAAACTAGGATCGTTACTATAAATCGGAGTTATATTCCACTGTCCTTTAGAAATTTTGAAAAGTGGTTGGACTCATCTCTAGTCTGAACGCTCAAAAGATGTATGTTCTAACAAACAATTAAAAAGATATCTTTTCTATTAAAAAGGAGAAAAATAGTCTTTTCTTATAATTTTATATATGAAAACAGTTTTTCGTGATTTTTAACAGAAGTAAAACATGAACATTTAAAAAAAAATTTTTAATTAGTTTTATCTTCTGCTTCCTCTTACTTCACTTGAATGCACTAGACATCCAGAAAACAGAAATTGAATTTACGTAATTCCCAAGTATAGCGTGTTTTGTGGAAAAAAGGAAAGATAGAATTAATCAAAATTTTTCATAATAGCAAAAAAAAAAAATGTGTTTGCCTCATTTTGAAATCGTTTAATTATAAAATTCCATTGCTAAATGTACCGTTTCGTTAGCAGTTTACAAATAGGGAAGTAACAATTAAGAAGTTAAACCGGTCTATGAAAGCTTTATTAAGATAAGTTGTGTCTGAAATAGAAATATTGTCTGGCCCTTTGATGGCTATTAGTTAATAGTTGGTTATTATAAGGTTGTAACGAAAGTTTTCCGCCAAATCTGCTTGACGCATCTCATGCGGCACCCAGCGATTGAACTTGTACGTCATAGTCCTTGTTCTTGAACTTTAGGTACCAAACCTTCACAGTGTCATATGATACAACAGTAGTACCTAAAGCTGTACACATAATTCGTTGACGTTCTGTAGCCGACTTTTTGCAACTGAATTGGATTGTAAATGATGTTTTTAACCCGGTTAGTTTCATTTGAGACACCTTGTACTTAATGATAAAGATATATTTTTTACAGATTTCACTGCACAGTGTTCTAAAGTAAATCTCTTTTTTTTTTTCCAAATCCCAAAAAGAGTGTGGAAAGATATGAGCAAACACGCCAACGCGAACTATTTGCGCAGATCATATTTGCGGTGGCGGGAAACTTTCGTGACAACCTAATAATTAAAGCAAAGCTACACGAGAGCTATCTGCCTTGGGCGAGGGACTTTTTAAAGGGTTCTAACGCGTATTCATGTCCGGCCCTTTGTATAGCTGATCTGATGAGCACGGACAGAAGTCAGTGAACCAAAGTAAAAAATTTCGGGTCCTTTCGATTTCGTTTAACACATGGTTCAATGTTTAATAGACTGGTGCTGCCAACACAGCTGGAGTCTGAGTGGCAGTCATAGTTCCTTACACTGTGCCCGAGCATGGTGCCCACGAACTGGAAATGGTGATGAACTGGTTTGATGAAATTTTTCAATGGGAGATGAGGGGGGGGAGGCAAACTTTAAAAAAAAAAAAAACAGTCAGTCGCAGGACTGCACGTCAGAAGTGAAAACTTCTTGTCAAAAGTGAACAGACGTCCTGCTTTTGGAGGGACAGTCCTGATTTTTACCTATATGTCCCGCTGTCCCCACAGAACCCTAAAATGTCCCGCTTTTCCATTCCTGTCCCGCCAAACTCCTGCTTTATGAAAAATTAATAAATAAATTAATAAATAAATAAATTAATAAATTGGGAATACATTCGCATGAAAATGATTGAAGTTTTTTGTTACTTGTATTTAACATCTGTTTTCCTTTATTGGTGAAAATGATTGCTTTATAATATGTATTAATACATATCTATAATCAGTGGGTGGAGATTTTATAGTTATTGTTAGAAGCAAACTATTTTGGAAGTTTATCCAAAAATTAACAATAAAATTATTTAAAACGTAAGTTTATATTATAGGCCTATTGTATTTGTATGTTCGCTATATTTTGTTCAACTCATTCTTCTCATAAAAGTAAAAAATCAAACTATGTGTAGAAAAAAAAAAAAAAATCATGGGGAGAGGGGGTGTCGTTCGGGATTAATTTTTACCTCTTCCGACTACGCAGTTAAACAGGTTTTGACACATTATCGTATTTTTATTAACAAAAAATAAGCATTCATTAACGTTTATTCACATTTTTATACATTTGAAATTCTTTGTAAAAAAATTCTAATGTCTTTTAAGGCTGTAAGGGTATCACTTATTTATGATATTCTCACAATTTCACATATTTTTGTACGTTTGTACACATTTTAACTCAACTTTCACTGGGGTAGCAATGGAAATTTTTGATTTTTTTATTTAGTTACATTTCGAATTTCGCGCTCGATTTCAATGCACTTTTAAAATTTAAAAAGAGAGAGAGAGCGCGCGTACAGAACCACAGCTGGTATATGCATACGGTATACATGAGCGATACACATTTTTCTCCGCGTATTGGATTTTGTTCGTTTTAATTAATAATTATGTCCGTGAATTTATTAACTATCAATAATTATTATGTAGTACTTACGTTGTAATGAACAATAATCTTATTTGTTTGTAAAGAATGGTGGATTTATAAATCAAATTCAAATGCACTGTAGTATAACACTTATAATTCAAATAATTACAGTACATAATTATTAAGACTCTCCACATTATCAGATTGACTTTATTGCACAATAACTATATAGCTATTCAGTTGAATACAGTTTACTAAATAAATAATCGAAAATCATAGCACCTACCCAGCTAGAAAAAGTCTGCACTTTTTTTCCAAAAACATATAGATTGTACATAATTTGTGCATAAAAAGGGGATATTTTTAAGTATTTTGAAAGCATACACTTGTTTTGCAAATTGTATGCAGTTTTTATGCGTACTAAGACAAAAATTTAAGCAGTTTGAAACGATTTACAGAAACATCTCAAAATCTAATCAAAATTTTATAAAAATCCGACGCCTATAGCTTATGTTGAGTGATCACCTACCACGTCACCAATTTTCATTTCTTTCGCTTTAGTCGTTATTACGTGATGCGCGAACAAAAATTTACGCAGTTTGAAACAATTTTCTAAAAATCTCAATATTTAATGAAATTTTTAAAAATTCGACGCCTATAGTTTAAGTTGGGTGACCAGCTATCATTTCACCAAATTTTATTTCATTCGCTTCAGTCAGTTTTACGTGACGTGCGAGGGAAAAAAAAAAAAAAAAAAAACGTCTCTGACAGAACGACAGACAGACAAATTTTTATATTTTTTTTACGGTCGTACTGGAGCCCAAATGCTTAAAACGGATAGAAATTGCAGAAATTTGTAATACCAAGTAGTATACAGGCAAAGTATAATTTTATATTTAGATACATTGAAGTTCCTATTCCGAAAGTGAAACAATAATCGCTACGAACTTTCGTCACTTCAGTCCCGAGTCGAACCCATCTGATGGTTAGAACGTACGCCTTGGGTCCACAGTTCAATACATGTAGCGGGAGCTAGAAGGACGCAGTTTAAAAGTAAAAAAGTTCTTACGTATGATAACAGATGGCAGCACTACAATTCAATGACGTCCCAATACACTTTTCTCCAACTCACTTTTTTTCCATATGTATCTGAGCTTGACGGTCACGCGCATTCAGTGCTTTTTCCCTATCCCAAAAGAGCCCAACGTGCCTAAAGAAATTTTTACTTCAAAAATTCTAGAGGGAGGCGAATTTCAAACTTGTAACGATGGGCGCCCTTACAATTTTTTCAATTGGGAGGGGGGGGGTGGCAAACTTAAAAGACAAAAATATTCGAAAGGAGGGCGAATTTCAAACCTGTAACAATTTCAGTTCTGATTTTGCCGTGTGGTGCAGCTTTGCTTATATCACGAGCCAATATGCTAAAACTCTAAGGGTTCAAGTTCCTTAACTTGTCCCCCTTGTGGGTGCCCGCATGTAGACCGGGGCACATACCGCGTTTGCAGAGGCGGCCCGAGGGGCGCGCGGGGCCCCAGGCGAAGCGCATGAGCTGGGCCTCTTCTCGAAATTGTACTCTTTTGTTTGCCTCGCTAACCAATCTTCAACCTTGCAGTATTAAAAGTAGATCCAATAAGATTCTGAAAAACCATACGCAGTCTTCATTATTGAGTTTAATATGTCACAAGAATTTATACTGAAGGATATTTTATATTATACATGTACATTATGCTAGTGGCATAAAGTACATGTCTACTGCACAGCATAATGTACCTGTATAATACAGCATAATGATTATGCTGTGTTGTGTTATGGCAAAGCTACGCTAGGGCTATCTGCCAAGGATATGGGGTGCCTTGGTTTGTCGGAGGACTTTTTAAGGGACTCTTTTAACCATGGGCGCCCATAAGGTGGCAAGGTAGAGCACTTGACCTTCCCTGGAGATTTAGCATATTGTGTTATGATGTGAAAAAACATACACTAAAAAGCGATATTAGAACTCAAATTGTTACAAGTTTTAAATTTGCCCCCCCTCTAGAGATTTTTTTTTAACTTTGCCCCCCCCCTAAAAAAATTTGTACGGGCGCCCATGCCTCTAGCGCGTATTCACGTTACGTCTGGACGAAACCGACCAAAACTCCAGGTCGTTAGATCGACAGCCGCGCGATAGGCCAGAACAGCGGACCTTCTCACGCCAGGCGTCTACCATTTTGAGTGTCTTATCCACTCGGCCATATCATTATGATATGCCCCAAAAATTAATTTTACCCTTCAATATTCTTATATAGATTTATTTATTTTTATACACGAAAATTGAAGTTATTTGTTAAAAATTGGAGGTTTGAAAAGAAGCTGCTGAGTTATTCACTGTACTTATCTGAAAATTATACAAAAATAATTATTTTTTTTTAATAAAAAAGAAAAAAAGGTAACATTAATTATGGTTTCTAAGATTTGCTTAAAATAACTAAAGCTTCAGAATCTTCACTTAGCTCCAATAAACAAATCCTTATGAAAAAGTCAACAGTAGATGCTACTTGTTTAATTAATCAAACCACGTTTGTTTCATGAAAGAAATGAAAAATAATTTTAATTTCGGAAAATAAACATCGCTGACCCGGACGTGATTTGAACACGCAACCTTCTGATCTGGAGTCAGACGCGCTACCGTTGCGCCACCGGGCCACAACAGACTGCATCAAAAAGATTACATATAACTGAAGCTTATTATCCTCATTTAAGAAAATTTTAAACAAAATGAAATATAAAGTTTTATTTTCTATGCAAAGTCTCATTAATTTGTAGCATCAGTATTTCGATCATAAGTCAAAGATTAGACTTATGATCGAAATAAGTCCAATCTTTGACTTATGATCGAGTTTCATTGATTCTTCAATTTACATTAAATTCTATTTTTTAGATAAAACTTGCATATAAATTTATTTTTGAATTCAAACTCGCCAAATGTCTACTAATAATTACATTTATCAAAATTTCTATAGTTTTTATTTGAGTGTTTTACTGCCATTTTAGAATATAAAAGTTCATCCTTAAGAAATCACGTAAGATTTTGCGAAGTTTTTGATAAGATGGCAACAGTGATTAGTAAATATGGCATTTAACTATCCTTTCAGTTTTCCCACCTGAAAACTAGGAAGCGATGTAATGTATATAAAAAAGATGTTTAAAAAAAAAAGTATGATACATGCGACGGTTGTTCGTTAAAGTAGACGGCTATTGACGACACCGGTAGGTCAAGTTTAACGAGATATTTATGGATGACGGGTTCAAAAGATTGTTTTTCAATAGCGCTTCAATATTTTCGTAGCAATGTCTAGTTGGTAAGTTTCTTGCTGTATCGATTGTTATCAACGATTTTGTATACAATAACTGAGTATGCATATGATGGTAGTTATTTTCTATTCAGAGCAGCAAAAATATAGGGAGACATCTGTTTGTATTTAGATTTGTTTGGATGTATATTGTTTTGGTCCTTTTTAAAAAAATACAGACTTTTAACTAATAAGAAATCGATGTTTTCTAGCCACAATATAAAAATAATTTGCTAAATATGCTTTATTATTGGATCTTGATTGCATACTTAAATTATAAATAAGTTTTGTAAAACTTTGACGAGTCTTTGCTTTTTCATTCAAAATGTTGATGTTCTTAAAAATCTAAACTTTTACATTTGTTGCACGGTTTTCAAGGTATTTTAATAGCATTGCTCATCAACTATTGCTATTATTTCTACCAAAACGTCCATAAATATATGTTTATTCATATTATTTCGTAGATGATGGACATTTTAAAATTAAAAACTGATTAGGTGTATTTAAAAATTTGAATGTTCTAATTTGCTTGCTCATTAAATGCCTGAGCTCCCATAAAAAAAATTTCAGGGGAGAAGGGGGCTCCTTATAATTTTTCTACAAATGCCAAATTTCACACTTGTAACATTTTTAGTTTTGGTTTTGCTTTGTGATGCAATATTGTTTACATCATATGACAATATACCAAATCTGTAGGAAGGTCATTCCATGTCGTGTGTGGGACAGAAATGTAAACTTTCTTTATACATTATTATTTGTTAAACATGCTATAATTTTTTTTCAGCTAAATCTAATATCTTGAGTTAAAAATATAAGGATTTACCTTAATTTTAATCAGGGTTTGTTGATATATATCATTAGATATAGATATATTGATATATATCCGATGTATGGTATTTTTGATATTTTCATACAAAGCTCATAAAATTAATAACATTTCCAACTTAGTAAATGACATAAATCTAGTAATTAACTGTTCAGATTGTAGATAGTTTACTATGTATTGCAATTGCACTAGATGACGTTCAAAGTAATTGATGCACAATATGTGGAAATTTGGTACAGATTAGCAAAAATTAGAAATATACGAAAAAATTCTCAAACAGTTAGGAAATGGCTTTATTGCTAACACATTTAGCAGTTTTAAGTTCGAAGATGAACTCTTGAATGCTGAATCCATAGATTGATGGAACACTGGAGGATTATATGAAAGATAAAACGTCTAGCCAATTAGCTACAGCTAGTCCTTTGGCAGCTGGATTAGTAAGAATGTTTTTTCCCGCTGTAAATTAATCCAGTGAAAAAGCTGGAAAATGCACCTTTGTTTAAATTTTTTAATATAAAGAAATGAGAAAATAAATAATTAACAAATGCATCAATTATAAAAACACTTTCCAACAAAAGTCTTGTGCTAAATTTGGCTATGTTACCTCTAAAAATCTAGATATCAACTCTATCTAGAATACTAATGCTAGACCCCGTAAAAGAACTTTAAATATTATTTCCAATCTTTAAATGATGATTATGCTGATCTAACATGTATATAATCATTGTGCTTGAAATGGGTTAATTTCCCTAAACTGGTATAGACTGTAATGTACTGAAATTCTTTTAAGTGCTCTTGTAGAAGAACCATAAATGCTACATACACTATTTTTGATGGAAAACATTTTGTAATCTTTAATGATATGTATCAGCTGTGTTCTCTTTGAAATAGACGAATATCTCTAAAATATGCTTTAACTTTGCGTTTTAGTAACTTACATTTTTTATTTTGGTGAGTACATGAAACATATTTAATTTTTGAGGAAATTGTTTCTACTTGATATTTTATTTGATGAAAATTTGTTGTTAAATTAAAAAAGTTATATTAACAAACACAAAATTTAATATCTTATGTTATAATGTTTAAATCATGCCCCAAAATATTTATCAACAGTAAGATTAACCTTTTATTGAAAATATCCGATATGCAGTGAAACCTCTTTAAGCGGCCACCCCTCTGAAAGGCCAATTTTTCATGGCACGGATTTTTCGGCTCATAGACCTAATGTTAAAATGACCTCTATCAGCAGCCAACCGACCCCCAATAAACGGCCACAAAGTGGGATCGCCCATCTCATTTTTCGGGAAATTCTACTCTCTCTGTGCTTTAATTTTGAGTGGAAAAACTCAAGGTCAGGTTCATTGTCGAATATAAGACCCAGAACTTTAGGGAAAATCGATGAAATTATCGAAAATTCCAAAGCGGTTACAAACGAATCGGTTAGATACAGTTGAACGCCAGAAATCCGCCGACCTAAAATCTGCAAACGTCCGAAATCCGCACACCTTCTCTGATATAAATAATGAAATTCGCAGTATTCCACCATGAAGAAATTGTTGAAAAGTTTCTTGAATCCAGATAAATATGATTCTGATGATGATCTAAAACTTGGATAATAATAATAATAAAATCCATTTGATAAAAGTTGAAAGTTAAGAAAAGAATACCCTAAATTTTTACAACAGCTAGGTTCTATAACAAAACAAAAATTAATCATAATTCTGTTTAAATATTCTGATGAAAATATGCAGTTTAAACAGTTATTGTTTAAACTGCATATTTAAACAGTTATACAATTTGCAAAATTAAATAAAAAAAAAAAAGAAAGAAACAAAGTAGAAAAAAAATATTTTAAAACAAATCATGTTTTCAAAATTAGAGAAAGGAAATTTTGAAACCATTTGCTTTGCTAGTCTTCATGGACTATATTCCGTATACGGTGCTTTGTTTACATA
This sequence comes from Cheiracanthium punctorium, assembly GCA_038373885.1. Lineage (NCBI taxonomy): Eukaryota > Metazoa > Arthropoda > Arachnida > Araneae > Cheiracanthiidae > Cheiracanthium > Cheiracanthium punctorium. The sequence continues at coordinate 1,920,662 of JAWZYV010011853.1, forward strand.
TCAATGGTTTGTTTACAAATCATTGGCGAACAATCTGACGCGAGAGTGAGCGATGCACCGCCAACTGCCGGTGGTAGTTGTGACTGGCAACCATAAAGAATACGTGTTTCGTCAGGTTTGGGAATTTGAAATTGTTTGCGTTATTGATGGAAGGGAATGAAATGTGTTATGTTAATATAAGAAAAGAATTTGTGTGTGTTTGTTAGAAATATAGTACGTTATAAGCCGGTGGGTGTTGGGGACATTTCTGAGCGGTTATTTAAAAAAAAAAAAAATAGAGGTAAGTGCTCTTTTTTAACGAATCTTTGCAATGTTTAAGGTTTTTAATGTGAATTTTAAATTGATATTTGAAGTGTTTATGTTTTCGTAAGTGCTATTTACGTGCTATTCTAATCATACTGACTTTATAAGAGGTGTACAACTAGGTTGTTTAATCCACCGATGTTTTTTTGAGTTGAAAACGGGCCAGTGTTTGCCCAGTTTACATTAGCTGTACAACTAGGTTGTTTAATCCACCGATGTTTTTTTGAGTTGAAAACGGGCCAGTGTTTGCCCAGTTTACATTAGCTGTACAACTAGGTTGCTTAGTTCACTGTTGTTTTTTTTTTAGTTAAAGACGGTCCACTGGTTGCATAGTTTACATAGCTGTACAACTAGGTTGCTGAATCCGCTGAGGTTTTTTTAGTTAAAAACGGTCCACTGGTTGCATAGTTTAGTTAGCTGTACAACTAGGTTGCTGAATCCACTGAGGTTTTTTTTAGTAAAAAACGGTCCACTGGTTGCATAGTTTACATAGCTGTACAGCTAGGTTGCTGAATCCACTGAGGTTTTTTTAGTTAAAAACGGGCCACTGGTTGCCTAGTTTAGATAGCTGTACAGCTAGGTTGCTGAATCCACTGAGGTTTTTTTAGTTAAAAACGGACCACTGGTTGCCTAGTTTAGATAGCTGTACAACTAGGTTGCTGAATCCACTGAGGTTTTTTTAGTTAAAAACAGACCACTGGTTGCCTAGTTTAGATAGCTGTACAACTAGGTTGCTGAATCCACTGAGGTTTTTTTAGTTAAAAACGGACCACTGGTTGCCTAGTTTAGATAGCTGTACAACTAGGTTGCTGAATCCACTGAGGTTTTTTTTAGTTAAAAACAGACCACTGGTTGCCTAGTTTAGATAGCTGTACAACTAGGTTGCTGAATCCACTGGGGTTTTTTTAGTTAAAAACGGACCACTGGTTGCCTAGAATGACTAGTAAACATGGCGACAGTCGCTGGAGCTTGGCGGTCGCCAAGCTCCAGCGACTGTCGCCATGTTTACATGGGGTGGGCACCGGCTTGTATGATTTTACCGTCTTCATGTAATTTCTTTTTTCTCCCATGCTTTTGTATTTAAAGTGAAAATAAAAATGAAATCTTTTGACTGTATTTTTATTTTATTGTAATTGTATTCTCCTCTATTCAACTCTGAAATGTAATAGGATTTATCTTTTATGGCCTGAAATCTGCAAAATCCTAAAATCCGCACAAGCCTTGGTCCCAAGCTTTGCGGATTTCTGGCTCTCTACTGTATATGCTTTTTAACGCAAAAAAATGAACTTGGAAAAATGGTTGTTTCAGAGAAAAGTAAAAACTTAAAACAGACACAAACTGTATCCTTTTTTCAAAAACTGTAAGAAAGCAGTAAATGAAGTACTATTTTCTCTTTAGATAAATTTTTAATTTCATTTTAAATAAGGAATATGTGTCAGACTTGTTTATATTACGCATGATAACAATTATCTTATAATAGTAAATAAAACCCTTTAGAGCGGCCAAATATTCTTGGTACGGCGAGGTGGCTGCTCAGAGAGGTTTCACTGTATATCAAAATATTGGATATTTTTGAAAATATCATGATATTTATGAACCCTGATTTTAATGTGTAGTTTATATTTTAAAGGTTTATAAGATTGTAGCTAGAAGGATTTGTGCAAGAGTCACATGCGGGATATTGTCCCACACATGACACTTATATAAATGCTCCTAGTTTCAAGCTCATGAACCATAAAATTTTTAGCTATACATTAAAAGGAGAAATCTTATACTCTCATATTAGATTTAGCTAAAAAATATTATAACATTTTGAAAAAAAAAAAAAAAGGTATCAGAAAAGTCAAAATCTATGTCCCACATGCAGGGTTTTCACTACAGGCGAAAAAATGGCTGAGAATTTCTTGCCCTTTCCCCAGAACCGAGTGAGATTTTTAAAAACTGGGTGAGAATTTCTTACTATAGATTTGAGTTGGGTAAATACCTAGAGGGTAAAGTATTTGTAAAAGGGCATTTAGCCATGCCTCGGAAAAACACCCGATTTTGCATATATAACCACTTTATGAAAAATGGGAGCATGCAGGACTTTTTTTTTTAAAGTGGCTAAATCTTTTAAAATGCGAGAATTTTGCAAAAAATGAAACTGATTTGTAAGATGTGTGAATTTCTCGTATTAATAATTTTTTAATGCGAGAAAAGAAAAAAGGAGCATGATTCTCACATTCTAATGAAAATACTAACACGTGACATGGAATGGCCCGAGATGGGAGGGCAAGTGCCCACCTTACCCCATTATGGGCACCCATGAATGTCAAAAACCTAAAAATGAATGCATGTACTACTGTACATACACTTATTTTTATACTCTTCTTAAAAAAGCAAAATAGGCACTTTTATGACCGTTTTCTTGAAAATAATATGACCTTTAATGGATTGATGAAACTAATTAAAATTATAACACAACTAAACTTTAACACAACTAAACTATAACACAAAGAATTTTTTTGTGTACATGTTGGCAATTTTTACATAACAGAAAAATTAAACTCCTTATAAAATTTTGGCAGAAACCTTTAGTAAAATATTCTGGTCTTCTTTACTATAGAAAATTTCACATAAACACCTTGAACTAAATATTTTGACAGGAAGCACAGCGTCATGGGAGTTCTACTGGCTGCCGTACAGAAAATTTTTAATATCATTACCGATTCATTAATTTATTTTGGTTAAACCAAGCTGTTTTATAATGCTATATGGCTCACAAAATATGGGTCATTCCATGTTTAGGGGGACAAAAAATGAATAAAATTTTCAAAAAATGATTTAGAATTTTTTTAATGTATAGACTTGTTTGTATACTACTTAAAGTTGTTTGGCAGCACTGTAAATTTTACAGTGTTGCCATGACATTACTTAAAGTTTATAGTACATATTCAGGATTTTCATTACAGGGAAAAAAAATGGGTGAGAATTTCTCGCTATAGATGTGGTTTGGGTAAATACCCAGTGAGTAAGGTTTTTACTCCTACCTCTAGTAAAAACCCAAAATCAGGGTATTTATGATATTTAGTTTTTATTGCACGTAACAGCCTTCTAAGTCTGTAAGTCAGGCTCAGTTGCATGCAATAAAAATAACCTCATTAAGGAACCGTAGTGTCCCCTGGATCCTTTCTTTTCTTCCGTAGACCTTTGGGAGTTCTTGCAAATTCACTTTCACACTGTGTGGCATGAAGGTATATAAGGAGGGGGGGGCTTAGGGGGGTCTGATCCTGCCCCTTTGTCTATGCAAAAATGCTAATTTTGGCCGAATAGCCACCTGTAGACTTTTTTTTTTTTAATGGGTAATAAAAAAATTACTAATAAGATTAAATTTTTTAATGTAATTGAAATTTTTTACAAGTTATTTATTGTAAAATTTGTCAATCAAATTTTACAGTAAAAATCGAACCTCCCCAGGAGCTGCCCGACTTGATAAGCACTGCATCAGGGTTCAATCTTCAGAGGGGCACCATTTCGAACTCAAAAACTAAGAAAAACTTTATCTAGAACATAAAATGGGGTGCCTTTTTTACGTATGCAAGGGGCGCCGTGTACCCTAGGGCCACTCCTTCCCTCCTCCCCCACATAGCTGAACCCCTCCCATGTGAAAGCTATAGCTACATCCATGTTTTGTGGTAACTTACAACTGAAAAATGGAAGTGGGCATTACGTTTTTGAAAAAGTGATCAAATTTTTCAAAATGCTATAATTTTGTGCAGAATGAAACTGATTTGCAGGGGGTCAAATTTCTCGCAGAATTAATTTTTTAAGTTGAGAAAAAAAAAAAGTGAGATTCTCGCACTTTAGTGAAAATACATTACTAGTCAAAATTAATTAAAAATATCAGTAAGTGACCAATACTGTGTAACAAAAGTGACTAAATACTAATTTATTTGCTGAGTCTACTGAAATCTCATTAAATAAATAAAAATGTTTTTTAATTCTCTGAATAGTTGTCCATCATATTTAAAAGTTGTGCATTTTAAACCTGAATAACAGAACAGAAATAAGATAATAAGTTTCAGTTTAACAAAAACTTTTTTTGTGTGTTTTAAATGTAAGTGACTGTGATGTTTAATTTTTTTCCGTATATGTATGCTATATGCGCATTTAAAAATCCAAAACCACAGTAGTTATTAAAGATTTGATTCATTATATTAAAATTTATCTTAATGTTCAACCTTTAAGGTCACATAATCAACACATTGCATGTTAAACAGTAAAAATGCTGCCTAAATGTAATGTAAGTAACCATAAAATGATTTATTACCCGACCATTTATTTTCAACTAATGCTGTGTAAGTCAATATTAAGATTAATATACCTAAAAATGAAAAATGAATATTGTACATAACTTGCCCCAGTTAATTGTAATCAAAAATGAAGTGCACAATGGAATGTTACAACTAGTCCTAAATATAAAATTTCAACTTCTAAGACTAATTTTTTTTCAGTTGTACAAGGTACATACGTACAAAAATCACACCAAAACTAATTAAAATTTAAAATGGATTCAAGGTTGGTCAAAATCTGAAAACCAGAAATTTTCCCCATTACAATATTTCTTTTGCTTTGTACAAAAAAGCTAAAACTAGGATCAGGAGCTCTAGCACCACGGTATCGTAGAATATCAGTGATGGATATTTCTCGCTCTCGGATAGTCAAATACTTCGGATAAATAGCCGCAACTCTCTTTTTGGTGCTAGCATGATGAGTGTCGTATAAAGCAAGCGTGTATTTTTGTGCACGCAAAGGTCTATCCTACTTTCAGACCGATCAGCCATTCAAAACACACAGCTTTCTCCCCTTTTTCTTAAACGAAGGCATTGTCTTCAGAGATTTCAAAAACTCCGGAGACATCCATCAAGAGTGGAAGTCGGTTTTTGATTGACCCACCGTGTTAGGGAGAGGGGTTCCTTTGTGGAAGTATTTGACACTCCGTGATACACACAATAAAAACCCATCCAGTTTGTACTCTCCGATGCCGAAATGCAAGTTTTCGCCTTCATCCAACGTGTTGGGAAAAAACAGCATTATTTCCGATAGTGAATACAACAGTCAAACAACTACGATAGGATCGTGCTTGGGCATATCGGATATTTCTCAGATTGTGATGTCATGAGAAGAGAAGGCTCGATATATTCGCTACTGAGAGCTTTCTGATATTATGGTGGTAGAGCTCCCAGATGGGGTAAAATGGGGGTATATTAAAAAACACCTTTTTCTCACCATAAAAACTTGATGATGTTTTGCTTTTTTTCTTTTCGGTTAGCAGAGATATATTTTAAGAACATGACAAGTATTTCTAATGAAGTTTCGGAATCTTTCAGCAACATTAATGTGTGCAAAACTCTTTGATTTTGCTCTAAACCACGGGTTCCCAACTAGTGGTCGGTGAATAAATTCTAAGTGGTCTGCGAAGCGAGCAAGTATATTAAAATAGTTGAAAAATAAACAAAATAAAAATGAAATATTGAAAAACAAGCAAAGAAATAGACTGGACACGTGATGATATGCCTATTGCTTGGTACGAGAGAAGAGGTGCTAATAAATCACATTAATGCCAGAAAGGAAAAAATAGAATGCATAAAATTTTTCCTAGTGAAAAAAAAAATAATGTATGCATTTCTAATTTTGTTAGTTTTATTCAAGAATCTTTTTTGAATATTTTACTATATCACTACATTTGTGGATGTTGTGTTTCCTTTTTCTTCTTTAAAAAAAAAAAAAAAAAGATTACCATTGACTGCTCCCTCAGTACATTGAATTGAGTGATTTTTATTTCATTCATTTAACATAATTCTAAAATATACAGCAACATTTGTACTATTCCATTTTCCCTCATGGTGGGAGAAAGTGGTTGTATCAATACTTTCCTAATAAAAAATGGCACTGTAGAAATGTATTTGGATGAAATTAAGAATTGATGCTATACTTTCAGTACATATAAGTCAAGTGTATGTAATATGCATCAGTAATTTAATTAACATAAATTTAACAGCTTTTTTAAGGACCTTTTTAAAAAAGTACATGATTTTCCCTCATCTGACCCTATGCATTTCATCAGGGGAAAAAAAATAAACAAATGACAAAAGTGATACAGCAGCAAAAAATTTTGCTAACAACGTAATTTATTTATTTAATAGCATTGGCGAACTAGAAGATGCAAAACCACGGAAAATGGAGTTATCTCGATGCCGTGGGGCCTCTGCCGGTGAATCTTCCGAAAACTGCTGCAGTGAAAAACCGCCATATAAAAATCCCCACCATACACAAAAGGCTTTTGAAGTGATGAATATATTAAGGAAGTAATGTATTTTTTGTGTGCTTTGTTTTTTCCATGTGTTTATTCATGTGAAAAAGTATTGAACCATTGCTGCTGCCACTTATGCAGTTGGATTAATGCCTTGTATTAAAATGGAAGAAGTCAAACAATATACCAGGTGTTTCAAAGTGTTTGATCAGTGCGGCATTTTTTATTGGTCTAGCACTCGCATTCCAGTTTAAAAAAATTGTTTAATGACATGCAATTACAGTTAGAAATTTTTTTTCTAATGACATACAGTTACTTTTGACACCTTTACAAGGGGCCATATATTTAAAAAATAATAATAATATTTTAGGTTGACCCTATAATACAAAAACATCAAATGAGAATATGAATTTAAAATTTGATATTGAAAATATGCACTGTGAAAGTGCAAAATGAAATGTATTTTTATGATTCTAGACTGTACAGAAAAATGAGTGCAGATCATTATAATAAATTCAAAAGGAATCTCTATGCTATTATAATTTGAATATTTAGTTTTGGATTCAGAAAGATACTGTGTTAATTAGATGGAAAATTTTGTTTTTACTTTCAGTTTTTCCTAGTTTCATAAATAAAAAGATAATTATTTTTACAAGTTTTGCTAAACATTACCTTTCTATGATTAAAATAAAACCAGTATAATTATTTAACTCCCTTTTGTAGGATTTCATTTCTCTACAACAGTGGTGGCTTTTCAGGTGAAGTGATTCTTCACAATTCAGTTTTAAAAATCAAAAACTTATCAAGCATAAGTTAACAATAAATCTTTTTACCTCTACAAGACACCTGGTACCATATGTGGGACATCCACTTTAATTATTCCTCTACGTCTATAAAATACTAGTATAGATATCTGTCAGTTTTTAAGAGTATTTATACATAGATGGCAACAATATAATTCAGGCTGTTGCATGCAGATGTACTTACTGTTCGTATTATTGCCAAAGCTGATTGAAATTTAAAGTCATCTTTCAAATACGGTTTCGTTTATTTTAGAAAATTAACAAAAAATAGTTAGCAAAGAGTTTTGACCTGGAAAAAATCACTGTGTGTTGGAGTTTGTCCTCTAAAGAAATGATAAATTTCAAAATAAATACCAAAAAAGTTTAGCTAAGGCCCAGTGTACCGCATACAGAACTGAAATTAAAAAGTGATTTTCTAGTAAAATATTACGTTATTATTTTTAAAACTATTTTTCACCAAATAATAATCACTAGCATTATCACATATATTTATTTCAGACACAGAAAAAAATTTGAGCCTTGTAGGGTTAAATCTTATTCTGTAAGACAAGCTATCTGATGAAAACCCAGTCCAGGTGTTGTTCTTTTTATGATAAAAATGCATCCACAAGTGGTGAAGAACTACTCAAAAAATTTAAAGCCTGCTGCAATTTCCACGCCATTCCAAATTTGCTTCCTCCTCATACTTATAGCAGTCAAAGTAAAGAATCGGCCCCTCACTAATTTCTTTCCTCATTGGGTTGGCATTCCAGTAAGAAAATGTCCTGTCTACTTCATTAATTGGAGAGTTTCCGTGTTAACAGCGAATGTGGTTTGTGCATCTGCTTTCTATGGAGGTAAAGGCACTTGATTTCTTAGAAAATAGTTTTCCTCTTCACCTAAGTTAAAAAAGAAACAAGGAGTTTTATACTACTATTCGAAAGATGAATCCAGGAGATCAACTGGAAACAAAATTGTTATTTTTTTTTTTTTTACAAGTTTTTAAAACTAGAGGTTTATACTGCTGATTGTGGGAATTTTCAGCATTTGCACTGAGCTTTTCCTGTGCAAACTCTACTGACAGTGATAGGTTAATTACTCTGTCTTCATTATATTTCCTGAAAATGGTACTGTAGGACTGTTTCTAACTATATTTGGTCACCTGTGTAATAGTTATTCATCCACCTCTAGAATTAATAATATAAAATAAAATATATACTAAGAAATTTTTAAGCTATATAAAAGAGTGGAAAACATATATAAAAAATTTATCATTTCATTTACAAGAAATAAGTTGGATGAATTTTTTTTTTTTTTTTTTTTGCAAATTCAATTGTCGGATCATGCATATCATTGTATAGGGAAATAGAATTATGCCTTAATATAAGATTAACTAAAGTCTTTAGAAAATAAAATATTAAAATTTTGGTATAAGTTTACAGCTTTGCAGTACAAAAATTTTAAATAGTGGATGAAATAAAAGCAGTGAGACGATTTTTGCAATCTCTTACTGAGGCCACTCATGTGCTGTGGCAGAACCGCCTCTGAATGCAACAGTCTGTATATGCTACAAATGCAGTTTAGTCTTGTTTCTTAATATTTGTTTCTTAATGCTGTTTTTGTACCTAGCTCTTTACCTATGTTTTCAGGTACGTTATACAAGACACATGATTCTGTTCGCATGATTTTTAAAAGATGCCTTTGATTATGTGCTGTGATCACAATAAGAAATTGAATAAATTAATGAACAAAAACTAAAATAAAATAAGTAAATATTCATTAAAAAACTGCTCAAACAGAAAGAAAAGAAAATATGAAAAGGAAAAAGTTTATATTCTATTTCAGTACACCCTTCAATTAGAAATTTTAAATTGAGTTTTCACATCTCTAAACAGTAGTAATTTTTCAAAAAGTTTATTTGTTTAATTTTCAACATCTCATATTAGGATTTAAAAATATGAAATCTTTTTCAAAAGTTGGAATTTATTTTTCTCATTCAACCTTTTTGTATGTGGGGTCCCCTTAATAAGTTACATTTGTGTGTGTGTGTGCGACGCTTTATAAAACGTGTGGTATCATAAGTAACTGTATGTCAATGAAATAATTTTTTATGGGAAGTATAGGAAGCTTAAATTTTAAAAACTATCACTTGGATTAAACAGTTTGAAATATCCAGTATCAGAGATGTAATTAGGAGGTCGGCCGCAAGGGCCTGTAACCCATCAAAAATTTGGATTAATTGGCTGTCAATATTCAAGTTTTTTCTGTGAGGAATTGCACCTTATCCACCTTTTAGGTCCTCGAATTTTTTTTCCTCATTATATCCCTGACCTGTATAAGGGAAATGGTTGTATTTCGAGTCAACATATTTTTTTCTTTTCTTATTACAGGTGGTTAGCCAAAAATCTATCTTATTTCTTTAGTTTACCCCTAGGTAATGTGTACCGTACATAGCACACATGCATATGTTAGTATTTGCCTCAATAACTATAAGTTAATACATATATATATATTTTTTTTAATGTTGACTATACTAAGAGGTATAGAAAAAAATACTATTGCTAAACTGGGTTGTATTTTTTAAAAATGCTTTGCAGTATTTTATAAAGATACAGAGGATCATATGGAATACTAATAAGCAAATTCATTTCACATTTCAATATAATAATTTTATTTTTATTTATTTAATTCTAAATTTCTAAATGAATAATGTTTCTAATAATATTCTGCGACATGTTTTTATTCAAATTTTTATTTTTCTGTATGTTTATATAATTATGAAATGGCAGTGCCTAAAGTAATTAAGCTGTATGGTCACTTAAATCTTACATTGATTTATTATTGCTGTTTTGTGAATTAAAGTAACCTATTAAAATAATCTCTTATTCTTAAAGGCAAAATCTTCTTTGTGATGTTACACTGGTTGCTGATGGTGTTGAAATTCCTGCTCATAAAATGGTTTTAGCATCATGCAGTCCTTATTTTTATGCCATGTTTACAAGCTTCACTGAAAGTAAAGCAGAAAAAATAACTATACAAGGTGTTGACGGCCAAGCTCTTCAAATATTAGTGGATTATGTCTATTCTTCTGAAATACAAGTTACTGAAGATAATGTTCAGGTAGTGCATTTCAATTTTCCCTGTGTCCCCCTTCAACTATACAACTGCCCTTTGGGACAAAATTATTTTTAGTATTATAATTCATGAATTTTATAATGTTTTTATGTTGTCTGTCTATTTAGGTACTACTACCTGCAGCTCATCTTTTACAATTAACTGACGTTCGTGATGCATGTTGTGAGTTTTTACAAGGACAGCTTCACCCTTCCAACTGCCTTGGTATTCGCGCGTTCGCGGATTTACATGGATGCCTAGAGTTGCTCAGTTTTGCCGATTCTTATACCGAACAACATTTTGTGTAAGTTACTGTGTTCAATATAAATTCTAATAGAATAAAACCGTATTAATATGTATGACAAAATTTCTCTTTATAATGAATATTCTCAAATATTGAAGTCTTGATATCATCATCATAGATCAATGTAAATGAAAATTGGGTCCTTTTTTTCTGCCCCTTCACAAAATTACAGTTAATTAAAACAGTCCCATCACAGATATGCAGTCGATTAAAAAACCCCTTCACAAAAATATAATTGATTAAAACAGCCCTTCATTGGCATTTTTCCCTACATTTTAATCTGCTTAATCAATATTTTTTAACAAGAAAAAGTTCCTTTTATTAAAAATTAGTAAGAAAATTGATAAAAATAAGTATTGAAATTCACAAAAATAAGCAATTTTCACAAAAAGTGGACCCTGGTAAAAATTCCTAGATTGACCCCCAATCATCATTGCTTAGAATAAATGTAAATTTTCATTAAAGGGGGTGGGGGGTGGGCGATGTTCTAACTGAAAGTTCTCTTTAAATAACTTTTTTTTTAAGACAACTATTAAATGGTCAAAGTTACTACTGCTAAGCAATGTTGTTCGGCTTTTAAGTGGTTAAAGCTTTAATTGCTGTTTAATTACTTTTACATAAAAAGACATGTTCTTTAAGCAATTCAAAAAAAAAGTAAGATTTTAATAATATCAAGGATGAAACTTTTTCGGGGATACCCTGAAATTCTGATGTAATTTTTTAGAAAAATATCCCGAGGAGCTAAAAATTTAGCACTTTAGCCAAAATTTATTCATTTCTATCGATAATATATAAGCATACACTTTCATTTTTTGCTTTACATCACGCTCTTTGAGTAGGACTATCAGAAACACAAAAGTATTATTATTTGGTGTCAGCTGATTTATATTTATATTGCTCTAACCCAGGTATGGGCAACCTTTGAAAAATTGCAGACCAAACTTCAGGATATTAGTGAAGTTGTGCACGATATAATTTAGATTTTGAATGGTTTACTTTATATGGATTTTTATATGTTCCGCTTTCCGGATCAAAAGCCGCGGCAGGCTGCAGGTTGCTCATATGTGTTCTAATCAGCTTTACATATTCTTCATCTAACTCCCTCCTTCCTCTTTCCACCAATCTGCAAAGAATCTTCAGAGTTTTTGAGTGCAAGTCAGTTACACCCCTGTAATTATACAATTGTGACTTTTCTGTAATTGAAGAAAACATCAATGAAGGATTTCTAAAATTATAAGTTAAATATAAATTTTTAATTTATGAATTCAAGATTATATATATTTATTAAGAATATTTAATGTTCTCTTTTTCATAAATACGTAGATACTGCTTATAATGTACTCTCAAAGAACCTAAAATTTAGTATGTTATAAACAATACCACTAGTAAAATTCAATATTTACAGAAAATTAAAATAGCTGCATAGTTTCAGTGTAATATGCTATTGCATGCATTTCAGGTGTCTTTAAGAAACAGGGACGACATCATTATCTTAATATTTATTGAGATAAATAATAAATGCATTATTTTTTAACTAGAGCACTCAACAAAAACGGGTGTCAGGATATGAAATTAATAAAAACTTTGTATAACAACATGCATAAAATGGTGCTTATCACCTGAAATGATCATTTTTGAGTGGTGCAAAAAGGTCCGCCTTTCTTCTGTTGTAAGTAAGTTCAAGCATCTGCTTCTGCCATTTTATGCCTATCAATTATACCTATCAATAAGTTTTTATTAATTTTGCTTTTTTTTGTTGTTGTTGTTGGATAGATGACACTAAAAATACCATTTTCAATGTCCATAAGAAATTTTTGCAGAGCCTCTGCATCATTACAGTATTCAAGAAATTGTGATCATATTTTAGCAGGATTTAATGTATTGGATATCCTCTTGCTCTGGATATTGTGTGTCTAGTAGCAAAAGTGAGAAGATGGGAAGAAATAGGAGACAGGAACTACAGTAAATATTTGGCATTTACATTCATGAATGACAAAGAAAAAGCATGGTCTTGTTTCTAACCCTATCCAGTGAAAAGAACTTCACTCCCTACGTTCACAGACAATTCATCTCACAGAATATTAAAATTGACTTAAGGTTTTATTTTGAAAGTGAAGAACTTCTGAGAAAAAGCAGGTAAAATGGTTAAAAACATGTATAAAATTTAGGTGTTATGCTGTGGCATGAAAAGTTTATCATATAAATAAAATTTTAATCTATACCTTGCTTCTGGGTACATTATAAGAGAAAGTTTGTTGTAACTGATAGACTCTATCAGGGTGTCTACCATCATGCAAAGGTCACGAAAGTCACGGAAAAGTCAAGAATTGGAAAAAAGGTCACGAAAGTCAAGAAGAGGTCAAGAAATGAAGCACTAGGTCACGATTAGCGACTCAACTCCCTTTTTCCATTTCATTCAAATTCTTAGTTGACGATTTTCGTAACTAAATTTTCTAAACTTTTGTGCACCATTTTTACGGTTTTGCTAATAAACGTAAAGTTTACCGCATAATTCTATCGATCTTTGTTGTAGAGATATTTAATTTTGAAATTAGGGCTTATTCGCTGATCACCCTGTATATTAATAGTGTTAAATAAAAAAGTATAATTTTTCTTCATTCTCTCAGTATGATGCAGGGGTGCAGAAACTGTTTTTACTCTCAACATTTCCCTCAATCCATATGCAAATTTCCCCAAAATTTTATGATATGTTTATAGACTTGCATAAGTTCTGTATTACCATAAGTGTAAAAATATTTGCAATGTACAAGCTACATACATGTTTTCTAAATAGCAATTAGCCCAAGCTAAGAGAAAGCAAAACTGCTGATCGCTGAAAAAGTTGAAAAAAATCGCCTTAAAAATAGGAATGGGAAAGAATAACTCGAAGAATTTTGTAATTCATTGTTAAAATCGAAATCAGTTGTATATTTTCTGCAAAATTTTCCCCAGAAAAATTTTCGGCTAAAATTTCCCCCTATCCTAGATTGCCGGATCGTACATATTCTGCATCCCTGAAACGAATGTATTTTTGATATTAGTGTTTCGTATTTGTTATGGTCAAGAAAAGGTCAAGAAAAAGTCAAGAAAAGGTCAAGAAATCAAGCTTACTTTATATGGTAGACACCCTGTCTATTGAATTTATAAGTTAATTAGCAATTTATTCTCTCAACATCATCAAATTAATCTCACTTTAATCAGCTGATTCATTTTGGCCCCTAGTCTTATAAATTGAAAGATTGTTTGAGTTTTGTTTTTTCAAACCTATTGTCAATTACATTCTTTAAGAAGCAATTTGTAATGTTTCTTATTATTTAAAAATTTAACTTAAGCTCTTTCTTTTATAAAATAAAATTTTAATGTGCTTTTTTTTTGTTTCTAGAGAAGTTGTCGAAAGTGAGGAATTTCTTGCACTTTCTCCTTCTCAAGTTTGCAAACTAATTTCCAGTGACAAACTAGCAGTTCCATCTGAAGAAAAGGTTTGCCATGGAAATTTTTTTAATATATATTCTTAAAGCATCTAAAGGTATGCGATAATAGTTTTGGAATATGTAATTACATAATTTTATTTCTGACTCATTCCTTTTTGCTCTCCCTGGTAAATGTTGAATCTCTTTGCAACTTCTTATACCTTTAAAATTCTTCTTTAACACACCAGCTATTAATTTTTGTTGAGTATTTTCATATTTATTATGAAAATGATTCTATAATACATATGTTTGTTTTTATTTTATGTAAGTAGTACCTTTAAAAAATGAAGCAGTTTAAAAGTACTCATCATGTCATAAATACAAAAGCAATCTCAAAACAAAGTTGAGTTTCAGAAAACTTCTGTGTGATAGCTGCAATCGAGAGTTAACATATTTAAAATTAAGCTCATGTTATACTTTGGTGGTTGTTATGAATTAATAATGAATTATTTTTTCCTCTGCATTTACTTTTTATTTTTAGACTTTCCTAGATGATATTCTCTTGTTTCTCAGCAGTATTGAGCACAAATGTATACTGCAATATATATATATATATATGTAATATATAAAATTAAACATCCTCTCAAAATTCAAAATTTCTATTTGCTTGCTTTAAAATTCTTCAGGGCATAGTAACTTTCGTTTTTAACAAAGGATTTGTATCAGGATCTAAATTTAATTCAAACACAAGTAATATATCTCCCTTGTTTCCCACGGTCTGCAGTCACTATACCTTGAAAGAATTTCCTTAGGTTAGCAGGCCCGGGCAGTTTAACAACCAATAATTGCATCTCTTTTAGCACATGTGATACTATATAAAACACGTGATCCGAGGTTATAAGTTGAAACTCAGCTCGGAGCATAGATTCTTTGTGACTTCACTTGCTATGTGAAACCAAATAAAATTATGTCTTAGTAAACCCACAAGATCTCTCCTTTTGCTTGGCCTGACTACGAGTACTAGCAACGGGCGCCCGGGGCTATGCCAGAGTCCCGAGCTGCCTCACATCTCCTGAACATGACGATGATGTTATGACCCTACGCCGTGCCAACCATTACGTCCCCCTTTTTTTTTTTTTTTTTTTTCATATACAGTCGAGAGCCAAAAATCCGGCGACCTAAAATCCGCACTCCTTCTCCGATGTAAACAATGAAATTCGCAGTCATCCGCCAGTGATGAAATTGTTGAAAAGTGTCTTGAATCCAAAGATAAATATGATTCTGATGATGATGATGATGAAAACTTTGGTAATAACAATATTAATAAAATCCGTTTAATAAAAGTTTAAAGTTAGGAGTAGAATACCTTAAATTTTTAGAACAGTAAAGTTCTGTAACAAAACAAGAATTAATGATAATATATAATTTGCAAAAATAAATAAAGAAAAGAAAGAAAGAAAAAAATAACATTTTAAAACAAATCACCATAGAACATGCTTTCAAAATTAGAAAAAGGAAATATTGAAACTGTTTGCTTTGCTAGTCTTCACATATCTTTTTTCTGCTATGCTTTTGTATTTAATGTGAAAATATAAGTGAAATACTTTTGACTGTGCTTTTATTTCATTGTAATTGTATTCTACTTTTTTAAAATTAGAAAAGTAATGATTTATCTTTTATGGCCCGAAATCCACAAAATCCTAAAATCCGCACAAGCTGTGCGGATTTCTGGCTCTCTACTGTATATATATGGTTTTTTTTTTTGTGTGTGTGTGTGTGTGTGTGTGTGTGTGTGTACTCACATTCTTTCATGATGAAGCATCTTCCATGGTCGATTCTTTATATTCTTTTTCATATTTTTGTTTTCAATGTTACGTTAAACATTTTTTATTCCTTATGATCTTCTTTTCATTCTTTCTTTTTTTTTTTTTTTTTTTTTTTTTGAGTGTCTTCTAATTTTTCCCCCTATTCTAAAAGATCCTTCAGGCATTTTTGAATTTCACATTATTTTGCAGTGTTTTCTCTTTATTTTAACTATTTGTTGTTGCAAGGTTTTGTTTTCATTTGATTTTTAAGGTATTTTAATACAAATGTATGGTTTTCCATCCTTCCTTTTTTCATGTCACTGTTGCTTGAGGACATTTTTATAACTTTTTCTTTGCCTTATTTTTATTTTAAAATGTTGTTGATTGAATTTTCATACATTAATTGTATATTTTATTCTCCAGTAATTAACCTTGTTCTTATTTTGCTTACTTCATTTTCAATTTTAGTCAATTAAAGACTCTTAAAGACTATTCAAAGTTAGTTTGATATCCTCATCCAAAGATTCATCTTGTTTCAAATGTCCATTTATGACTCTTAGTAGAAAAAGTTACTTATTTAAGTTATATCTAATTTTACATTGTTATGTCACAGTTGTCATTTCATTAAACTTGTTTGATTTTGTTTTGAATATTTCTGGACTTTGATACTTCAGTGTTTACCACTTGCAGTAAATCAACTTCTCTTTCTGAAATAGCAGCATTCAGTAATATGCTTTTAGAAATTCATGCTTAAAGATATTTTTGGATTCTTTTATTCCTCTTTTAGTAATTTTATTGATTAAACTGTCTGTCTGTCTTTCCTTTAAAGTTTAGGTGGTTAAAAGTAATTTCCTTGCCTCCCCACCCCCCTTTATATTTTGCTCGTAGAACTCATATGCATGTGGAATTATATGAAGTCTTATAATTTTGCTAAGATTTCTTGGGTTTAGATATATTTTGAGCTTTCTATGTAGTTTTTCAGTGACAACTATACTGCTTACTCAGTATGTTATTCAGTAGGTTTTTTTTACTTGAAAGATACTTGCATAATTATTAAATATCCTGCACATTATTTGTGAAAGTACATTTTTTTTTTAAGTGTATACACTATAATTATTTCCACTTTACACTACCAGAAAATAAAAAAAAAGAACAGCAAAAGAAAACATTTGATATGAAATTTATGTATCATAATGGCAGGATACAGAAGAAAAAAATTATTTAAAAATATATGTATGGCAAAATACAATTGTATTTATTGGGAAAAATTATAAGCATGTGACATGGATAGTATTAAGTTGAACCTTCACTAACTGAGATAAAATCTCCAATTCTGTTATGGAGCCTATCAAACAAGTGCTGAATATCAATTTCAGAGATGGTATCTCTTCATTATATCATGCTTGTCAGGAGATAAGAAAAATCTGCATACTCAGAGGTGGAAGGATGTGGTATAACTTTTAATTTTATAACAAAAGCACAAAAAATATAACAAAATTAGTAAAGTACAGGAAAATTAAACGAAAAGTACCTTAAACAATAAGGACAGAAGTTTCATTTCTGTTTATTTATTTATTTATTTATTTATTTTTTACAAATACATGTGTGTATTCATACTTTTCATTGTCTGTGGGGGAAAACTGAAGGTATAGAAAAAGCACTAGTTATCCAAATGTGCAATATATTGAGACAGAATATAATGAGGAATCATTGTATTAACAAATAAGTTCCTAAAATTTACAGTCTGGACAAAACATCTGAAATAGTCATTGCTGGCCATAGAGAAAACAGAAGTTGCTGCCCTATTGTGTCATTTTCTGTTCGAGACACATTCAGTCAACATGTAAGACATGGGAGTTGTTTCACATCGCAAAATGCATATTATGTTGCATGCTCCTTATGTGGGTGTGCATTAACTTTTTGGAAAACAATCACTATTTTCATTCATCACAAATAGTGCCCGATCAGTGGCCCAGTGCTCATTGCTCTCAACTGGGAGACAGAAAATGCCAGTTTCAAACCCAGGTTGCATCGGTTGACCTAGCTGTTCAGTTTTTCGTGGTTTTCTCTGAAACTTCGAAAATACAGATTAGGACCCCATAGAATTACCCCCAAGGAGGGTCCCCCCTTTGGCATAGATCCCTCAAGAAGATAATCGGCCAAAATCAAATCACAAACAGCACAACTGTCGGAATGATGTTACTGATGCATCAAGTGCCGTATACTGTACCTGGCACAAGGACTGCCAAGGGAAAGGGGGTCACAGGAGGGACATTTGCCCTGGACCCAGTCCTAGAGGACCTAAGTTACAAATTCCCGAAGCCTTTATTTCTCACCCTGTTAAGCTGTATTCTCCCAAACAGAATCTGTTTTTATCACTGAAATCAAAAGTTTGCCATTCCATTCTTCAGTGTAGATGCTGATGATACCACTAAAACTGTTTCCAATCCTGGCTTAGAATCAGAGTTGTGCATGTGAGAATCCCACATGCATTTGTTCTGTTAGCAGTAAATAGTTACAAATTGCTTAGACAGTCACCTCAAGTGCATCAAAACCTCTAATTCATGATGCAGTTAATGTTTGTTTGTCAATGCAGTTCTTCAAATGCATCAATTGGTCCTTTTGTGACCCCCCAGTTCCATATCTTTTGTATCAAGGTTTCTTAACCGTCTTTGCCACAATCATACTACAACTGATACCTCTTCTCCAATTTGTCCTGCAATACAACGGTAAAACAAACTGGCTTTACAGATGCCATCCAGCCTCTCTTAAAGTTTGATAACAGATGTAAATGGATTCTCCTATATCCAGGCATTGTAGCATCACAAATCTGTTAAATGTCTGAATCCAAACAGTGATTATATTTATTTAACCCTACTACTTAAAATACTTCTGATTATAATGTACATATTACCCTATGCTTTAGCGCAAGAGCTCAACTATTGGTTTTAAAATTAATATCACAACTACATGTACCACATTCACTTAAAATATACATATTTCATGCACATACTTCATATACATATTCTGTTAATTCTTCTATTTTCAATATCCAGTTGTCTGTATTTGGCCATTATTTCTCCACTAAAGTGTATTTCTAATATCTGATTAACTCTAGTTTTTCCTTTAATGTCTTTTCTTTACATTCATAGATTTGCTGTAAACTTTTTTGCTATGTTTTGATATTTTTGCCATATTAAGATACTGGAAAGTAATGTCTTTTTTTAAAAAATCATACAAACTTTTAACAAACTTTGAGTGAGAAAGCAGTTGTGCCTAAACAAAAAAAATGCTGAAACAATGGATTCATGGTTACAGCAAGAATTTCATTGATAACTAATTTTAGTTTCAAGAAAGATATGTGAGAAAAGGGGAAGGTGGCCCTTATTTTTCAATTTACTAAAAAATTTTCTCCCAACCCCCTTATCTTGTTTCAATCATTAAAACAAAAACCTGTGTAAAATTTTAACTTAATTGGACAATAACACAGTGACCTGTTTGTATTGCTGATGAAGTTTTAGTTGCCCAGAAAAGAGTAATTTTCCATTGTTTTTTAATTTTAATTATTTATTTGTAAGACTAATAATGGAAACTATTGAAAGTTTTTTTTAATTTAATTTGCATAAAGTGTTTTTATTGTTATTATTATCATAATCATCATCAGGCAGTGTTACGTATTCTAAAGTTTTTGCCGCATAGCAGTATTCAGAAGTTTTCAAAAATCACAATAATAATAATAATTTGAATTACTCTTAAACAGAACTTTTGCGATCATTACTCCAAAAAGATTAAAAAATTATGTTCAAAAAAATAATAAAAGCCACACCCAATCTGTGGTATGATCTGCTTGAAATTTTTCGTAATTTAATAAAATATATGAAAACAATCTAAGCTACTTTAAAATCTGAAAATCTAATCTTTTTCCAATTTTCAGATATTTTTTTACTTCAGGAAATTGTTTTATTTGTGTAGCTGTGGCTTCTGTTATAGTTTTCAAATGAACTTATTTGCAATTGCAATTTATGAAAAAGTTTAACTCAAAGTAATAAAACTCACATCATTAGACCGATCAATTTGCACATTTTCATGCACTACAAAGTGGAAAGTTTATTGAAAGTAATATTGACATCATTTTGATGTCACAAGTTTCAAAATACATTAGTAACCCAATTAGGTTGAAGGTCTTTACCTTACAAATTATGTCACAAGCCAAATAGTTCCACAAATTCTCAGATTCTGATAAATTGGAAATAGTCCCTTAATGTTTTTCTATGTGAATCATAGATATAAGAAATAGTAGATGGAAATTTAGTGTTTTAATTTTTTTCAGAAGCCATATGGCTCAGATTATGGTAAAAACAGACGAAGAAGTAGAAGAAAAAAATCATTTCAAGAAGTACATTTTGTATTGAAATGATTTTTCTTTTACCAACAATGAGTGTTCATCTTTTGTACAAAGTCTTTATTCACAAGATTTTCTATTAGCAACAATTTCCAAGGAAGAGATCCTTTAATGGAGAAATTTGATTTTGGTTATAAAATGGGAATAAAAATTTTAAGGATCTAGCTGTGAATCATGTTGGAGAAAGAAGTGTCAAACTTATTCAGGATCTCAAATATGAAGCTGAGAAACGATTTTTTTGACAGATCATTGTCTAACACAGGGGTGTAAATAAGATCCAAATATTTAGTGGCACCAACAAAAATTTGGTGTCACCGAACTTTTCTTATCTTTCAAACTCGAGGAAACAATTGTAATTTTTAGTTGCACACACTGACTTTCTGGTCACACCGTGCATCTGTGTGACCCCTTATTTGCATACCTGGCCTAAGATATATCCAACTGCTACTAAAATTTCTCTTAGAAAAAAAAAATGTCAAATTCAGTGTTCATTCAAATTATGTTTTAATTACATTTTATTTAGTTATATTTATATACATTATATTTGTAAATAAAAATCCATACCTGTTATAGAAGTGTTCTTATTTAAAAAAAAAAAAAGAAGAAGAAGAAGAAGAATTTCATGATATTCCAGAAATTTTCAAACTAACTTTTGAGAAATTTGATTCAGGATATTTCTTAACATTTACTGGTGTTGCTTGGATATGTTTACATCAATTTATATCAGAAGGAAAAAATAATATTTTGGAGCAGGGAAGAGAATACCCCTTTTGAACAGAGTTAATTTTTACATATACTATGTTCCAACTTCAAGGCATTTTCCAGGTCTTCTTAAAATTCTCCAACTTTACACAGCCCCCTTTTTTATTGATTAGATTAGAGGTTGGGAGCTGCAAAATTTTAACTTTTTCAAAATTTCATATATCTAACTGGCTCACACACTCCTTGGAGGGTGAATTTCCAAATGTCCAGAAATTGATTTTTAAGTATTCATGTTTGTTACATTTTACTTCAAGAATTTTATGAATATTGTTTGTTTGTTTGTTTTTTAAAGATAAATATATGTCAATAGAACATTTCGACCCCCTACCCTGTGCATTTTGAAAAATCCTCTCTAATTGAGCTTCTAAATTACAAAACTTGGCCATACTTGCCAAATTTTGTATTATTAACTTCGGTATTTTTCGCTCGGCAAAGTATTGATATATAAAGGATAACATTACTTTATGACCCCTCTGATAAATAACTAATCTAAATTCAAACTGTAGTTGGAAAAGGCATGAAAAGGTATCATTGCAAATGTCAAGATATATTTAAGCTTAAAAGTAATACAGTTTTTGATTTTGATCTATGAGGATTGTTAAAATTGTACTCTCAAACATGAGAAAACATTTTCTTTCATAGAAATACATTAGTTAATTTTGCTTTTTAAAATTTAACTAATTTATGTGCACAAGAGTTTTATGATTCTCTTTTTAATCTCATTGGCTATTCAAAAAAAATTAAAAATCCAAAATTTCTTTTATAAAAAAATTAAGGGTTTCATGTTTCCAAAATGCTACTTATTGATAAGAACTGAAAACATCTCTAGAATTATGCAATTTTAAAACATTAATGAGATTAAGAAGATTTTGAGATACATAAATTTACCTTTACTTTAGATAGCTCCACATTATAATATAGTTTAATGGCATGTGGAAATAAAACCAGGCATAGTGAATCAGTGTAACAAACAGATTTTACTACCTCAGTAGATTATTGATATGGGATATAATTTCAATGTTATTATTTATTAAGATTTGCTTATTCTAAAAAACTTAAATGTCTGTAAAAGTTTACAGCATCTTATTTGTTTTTCAAGTGTATTGCAATCTGTTAAAATGGAGCAACCATCCTGGTTGAGTGAAAAGTAATAAATGTATTTTTATATAAATTATGTTGGGCATTAATATTTTAAAATAACTTTAGTATTGTCTAATGAAAGCTTTTGCAAGACATTTGGCCAGTGTTAAAAATTCATTAAACAGACTTTTTAAAAAATCATTAGTCATTTTAGAAGCTATAACATTAATAGAATAATTGTAATGAAAATCTAAAATGTTTTTGTTTTTACAAAGGGAAATAATACATGTCAACTTGTATATTTCTATTTTATAAAGTGTTATGCGTTAGTTAAAAAACCAGGTTATGTGTTATTAAATATTTTACAGTGTGTTATGTGTTATTAAATATTTTACACTTGATCATCTTTTTCGATTATTCTTTAAAATCTATCATGTGTTTTTGCAGGTTTTTGAGGCAGTCATGGCTTGGGTGAATAATGATCTCCAGAACAGACAAGACTATCTTGCACAACTTATTGAACATGTTAGACTGCCATTACTTTCTCAAGAATACCTTGTACAGCGTGTAGAAGAAGAACCTCTTTTAAAATCCAATCACTTATGCAAAGATTTCCTCATTGAAGCCATGAAATATCATTTGCTCAAGGGTGAACAAAAAGTCATGTATAAAACTCCTAGAACTAAACCACGGACTCCTATTGGTAGGCCTAAGGTGAGTTTCAGAAGAAGGGAAAAAAAAAATTACTTGTTACTTTGTGAGATTGTATCTGTTTCTCTGTATTGAGACTATTGGTTTTTAATTTCTGATCTGAAAGAATATTGTCCTTTTTGATGATGATGCAAAGGAGGAAGAGGAAAATTTTTACAGAATAGGTGATCTGAATATTTAAATTTTGCAGTTCGTAATAGTGCAAGCATGGTGTAGTTTGTTTCTTGGCAGATTTGCAAAGAGTTGTTTTTATAAGAAGGGTGATCTAAAAATATGAATAATTTAAATTATGGCACTTTACATTGTTTCTACAGACCTGGAAAATCAGGGAAATGAGTTTTGGTGTGGAAAAGTCAGGGATTTGGGAAAAAAGTCAGAGAAATTTGAAGAAAGGCCAGGGAAATGCAAGAATATTTGAATTTTGTGGCAAAATCAAGAAAATACTTCCTGTTTGAACCTAATTGTAGAAATTGTTTTATTTTCATTTTCTTATTTAACCTTATAAATAATTTTAAAATGTGTCCTTTATTAACATATCTTGTTCAGTTGAAATATTCTTCATTTTGTCCTAAATTACTATCAAACATGGTTTTTGTTAGAATCCAGTGATGTCAAATAATATTTTTGTGTATATTGATTTTATTATTATTATTATTATTATTTGTAAAAAGGGGGCAAAATATATAAAAAGTTATTAATTAAAGGATGTAATATTAAAAATAGAAACACAAAAATCAAGAAAGCATGCTAGATAAAAAGTCAGGGAAGAGCATGATAGATGTCAGGGAAGCAAAAGCTGTGAAATTTGTAGAAACCCTGCTTTTTATTTCTGAAAACTGAAGTTTGGCTATCTATTCAGATCTTTTAATTGAATGATTTATGGCTTTTTTTACTAATTTGAAGTTGATATTTCTTTTGCATGCTTGAAATTTTGATCATAAAGATTGTTTGTGGATCTAAAATGCTAGACATTGATTGTCTTTTTATATATGAAAACCCAAAAATTTGCAGTATTTTATTGGTTATTAAATCTAGCAATTCATGGCTTACTTATAATTTTTAAAGTACATTGAGTTATGATTCTTTTTCAGATCTGAACAATAAAAACATCAATATTTAAAGCCCCATATTCGTACAAAATTCCAAATGCAGATTGTAGTCATTAAAGAATAAGTACGAATTTTTAATCACCATTCATTGAATAGGCAGGGTGTCCCAAAAAGGTGGTAAAGGGCTTTAATTTTTTATCTTTAAAAGAAAAGTGGGCAGTGTAAATTGGAAAAATGTTTAAAATACGGTCGGAAATAAGATTATGTTAAGAAAACATTCCTCTTGTTAATTTTCAAAAAGTAATGCATTTTAAATTTGTATATGACCCCCCGTACAAAAGAATTCCCAATTAGCAAAATGTGACCCACACACTAATGAGAAGACAGCAAAATTTGAGAGATTTATACCTTAAAAAATGTCAGAGGTATGAAGATAAATGTAACACTGACTTAAACCACTTTTCAAAGGCTCTCAAATTGAAAAAAATCACTTCGAATGGTCGCATTTCAGGGGTTGTACAGAAATTAGGAAAGAAAATCTTTTTTTCTATTCTAGCAATAAATGTTTACATTCAAAATCGTATAGGCCCCAATCATCTTTCTTTAAAGATATCTCTGTGGTGTTGTATGATGAAAGGCTCAAATCTGGTACTTCCCCTCATAAGTCTGTGGGGCACATTTTACTAATTTGGAATGTTTTTGTACAGGGGTCATATACAAATTTAAAAAGTGTAACTTTTTGTAAATGAGCGAGAGAAATTTTTTCTTAAGAGTCATATTACCGACCTTATTTTGGACATTTCTTCAATTTACACTACCCACTTATCTCTAATAAATAAAATATTAAGGCCCTCCACCACCTTTTTGGGACACTCTGTATACTGGAGTGTAATAAAGCATGAGTTAAACGATGTGTTTTGTGATGTAATTTATTGCCTATAATCCACAGTGGCATGTATATTTTGCATCTCTAAATAATGTATGACAACAGTTTTGCACAATAACAGTCACATACATATTAGTGGGCTTTACCTGCTAGCATTAGCCAGCAATATCAACCTTCTAACAAATTAAGAGACCCAATTTGTATATGGCATGAGCAGAAGTCTTACACACATAGTTACTGTGGTGTTTGTGACATATAGCTATGGGGTCTCTCTAATGACTCTATATAAACACTTATATACTTTCTTTATATACAACTGTGAAAATCAAGAAGTTTGTATTTACTGTGCGAATGTAGTTTCTGTGATGGTTGCTTTGTTCAAAGACAGGGAACTTGTAATCTCACTTGCAATTTGAACACCAGTTGCTAAGAAAAACTAAGATCTGCGATTTACCAATGGTCCATGGTTTATGTAAAAATACTGTTGGAAGTTTTTAACATTTAACCTTTTTTGCCAGGTCTAAATAATCTTTTGTCTTGGTAATCTCAAAAAGCTATTTTGAACTAAATGAAATTGCAAATGTTACAAAATTATTTTTGCTCACTATATAAATGTTGTATCAAATCACTTGATCTTTAATGCAAAATATTAAACTGTCAAATATTTTACTATAAAGTCCTTCTTTTGTTTAATTATTATTCACTTAAGAAAGAATTCAAAAGTTTTTCTTAAAACAAATTTTTGTCAAAATTGTCTTACTCTTAATAGTTGCAGCAAAATATATATATTTTTTTTTCAGTTTGTGTGAAATTGATGAATAAGTTACTTGCATAAAATTTTTTTTCATGAGACTAAAAATATTTTATATGAATCTATTCATGAAAATAAACTGTTTAAGTGTGTATTAAATTTTGGATAATTTTCAGATTCTTTTGGTTGCTGGTGGCCAAGCTCCCAAAGCTATTCGTAGTGTGGAATGTTATGATTTCAAAGAAGAACGATGGTACCAGCTAGCTGAATTACCTACTCGACGTTGCAGGGCAGGCCTTGCAGTATTAAACGGTTTGGTATATGCAGTTGGAGGATTCAATGGATCTCTTCGAGTCAGAACTGTTGATGTCTATGATCCAGTTAGAGACCAAGTACTGAAAATTATCATTCCTATCTACCTAAGGCTACAAAAAAAAAAAAAAAAAAACATTTGCTTTTTTGAAGTGATTTTATCTTTCCCGTTAGATTGTCTTTTGTGCATCTGATAAATGCAGTAAAACTTGTCTAAACTATGAATCATTCAACTTATAGGCGTAGTGTTATACACATTGTGGCAATTAAGCCTTTAAGGTTCAAATCCCACCAAAGAAATTAATGTAATTTATATATTCTTCGAGAAGCTTGACCACTTCTTAGGATTGTTTTATTTGCTTCCCAGGTACCCCCCCCCCCCTGCATTTTCCATGCTGGGGAGGCTTTCTTAAACATAAAATTTGATTTTGGAATAAAAATTGAACTCAATTATAGTGTATTTGCTTTGTGGTTTATTTTATTTTATAAAACTATGTCTGCAGTACCTGCAGTAAGTTATCTTACTGCAGGTAAGGTCAGTTTTACTCTATTGATGATTTTTCTAAATTGTTACATTAATGCAGCAACAGTAAAGGATAATTGTTATTAATTTTACTAAGACCAATAAAAATGATTTCTAGAAGGTATGTTTGATCTCTTCTTTAG
Source organism: Cheiracanthium punctorium (assembly GCA_038373885.1). Taxonomy (NCBI): domain Eukaryota; kingdom Metazoa; phylum Arthropoda; class Arachnida; order Araneae; family Cheiracanthiidae; genus Cheiracanthium; species Cheiracanthium punctorium. Next base: position 1,947,291 of record JAWZYV010011853.1, read on the forward strand.
TTAGATATTTTCTTTAAATAAAATTCCAAAATCTTTTACTCCAAAGCAATTCCTACACTATTCAATTTTATTGTATATCATTGAAATTTATAAATTAGTTACCATCACAATAGATGAAGCATTTGGCAGAAGTGGAAAATTTCCCTGAAAATACATTTGAGAATGCTTTCTATCTGATGGGATTGGTGTGATAAGTTATGTAAAATGCATATAAAATTGTAAATTGGGAATTCATGAAAAATCGTTAAATAATAACTGAACTAAAATGTTTTTACAAAAATAAATAAATAAATAAAAGTTGAATAACTGACCCGTTAATTTGTTAAAATTTTATTTAATCAGTATCCCCAGATGTAGTTGAGCTTTTGTGTATCTTTTCTAGTGGAGTCAAGCTCCAAGTATGGAAGCCAGAAGAAGTACTTTAGGTGTAGCTGTTTTGAATTTCTGTATCTATGCAGTGGGTGGCTTTGATGGCTCTACAGGTCTGAACAGTGCCGAGTGCTATAATGTAAGAACTGAGGAATGGAAAATAATTGCTCCCATGAGTACCAGACGAAGCAGTGTTGGAGTTGGTGTTCTCAATGGTAAGTTTTGTTCACTAGTCTGAAACAAATTTTTGTGCTCCTATGCTGATATCTTTCTATCTTTCAGCATATTCAAAAACATTCAAATCACCTATAATACTAATTACAACTTAATTACAAAACAGAATTAAAATTTCATAATCTGGTCAACTCTAAGGGTGAGCTAGGCTAATTTTTTGTTTCAGTTCTTTTTAATCTTCCTAAAGGTTTTTGGAAGGGTGTTCTTCAAATAAGCCACATCTCAATTCCAGATGTTAGAAGGTCTTCCCTAATTGTTTGAGCATGTTTAATATGTGAATAATTCAACTGCAATTCTTTCTTACAACTTTCCCAGCCTAAAAAGATGTATTGCAATTGACCTAGCTTTTTGTTTAACAGTAGAATAATGGCACAGTTTAATTTTGGTCCCTTATTCAGAATTTATCTTTGATAAGATGTCATATATGCTGCATTTCTTGTGTTAATTGTTTATTTGTGGGTTATGAATTTGGTATTAGTTTATTAATATAAGAATACCTTCTTTTTTCATGTGTGTGTGTGGGGGGGGGGGTCTGGTTTATGTTAATGCAGCAGTCCAATTTCATGATTAAAATATTTCTTAACTCTTGCTGAATAAGTATATTCTTTGTACATTAAAATAAATATCAGTTTGCTGTTGTTTATGCAAATATTAAAAAGCGTCGTGTTTATTGTAGTGAAACTTTCTTAATCATTGTAAGATACATTCAGTATTCTATTCATAATTAGCTGTGTAGCCTGGCATTGCACTTGTGTATTACAGGTTTAAGGCATGTTAAAAAATTTTACATACAGGTTTGTTAAAAAAAAATATTTGCTGATCTCTACTAATGAACTAGTCCCACTTAGAGATGTAACGAATAGTGATTTGGTCAAATACCGAATATTCGGCGGCCAAATATTAAATTTTTAAAAATTTCATTTTAATTGTAAATAAAATATCACTTTTCAATTTTGTAATTAAATACTAAATAAAATTCATTTTACATTATTCGTAGGTACTTAAAAACACACAATATATTATATTATCTGTAAAACTAAAAAAATCTTCGTCATGAAAAAATATCTTACAAAGTTAAACACTAATAACAGCATAATTATATTTTGAGATAATCATCTATATAAATAAAATTAGACTTTTGTCTGTACATTTCTTGGAATTCAAAAATTTTGCGATTTCTATCCGTTTTAAGCACCCTGGAATCCGATGCGACCCTCAAAAAACAGTTTGTCTGTCTGTCATTCTGTCCGTGACGCTTTTTTTGTTTAAGCATCACGTAAAAACGACTGAAGCGAATGATATGAAATTGGGTGTCATGATAGGCGGTCACTCAACTTAAAACATAGGCGTCGAATTTTTAAAAAATCTTGATTAGATTTTCAGATTTTGCGAAAATCGTTTCAAACTGCGTAAATTTGTGTTCAAGCATCACGCAAAAACGACTGAAGCGAATGATATGAAATTGGGTGTCATGATAGGAGGTCACTCAACTTAAAACATAGGCGTCGAATTTTTAAAAAATTCTGATTGGATTTTCAGATTTTGCGAAAATCCTTTCAAACTGCGTACAGTTGTGTTCAAGCATCACGTAAAAACGACTGAAGCGAATGATATGAAATTGGGTGTCATGATAGGTGGTCACTCAACTTAAAGCATAGGCGTCGAATTAAAAAAAATCTTGATTAGATTTTGAAATTTTTCGAAAATCATTTCAAACTGCGTAAATTTTTATTCGCACATCACGAAATAACTGCAAAGGTGAAAAAATGATATTTGGCGAAATGATAGGTGGTCACTCACCCTAAACTATAAGCATCTAATTTTTAAAAAAAATCGATCCGATTTAGAGATTTTGTGAAAATCATTTAAAACTGAGTGAATCTTTGTTCCCGCATTACGTAATAACGACTCAAGCGAATGATATGAAATTGGGTCACACGATAGAGGGTTGCTCAGCATAAACTATAGGGGTCCAATTTTTAAACATTTTTAATTAGATTTTGAGATTTTGTGAAAATTCTCTCAAAATACGTTTATATTTCTTCAAACATCCCGTAATAACGACTCATACGAATGATACGAAATTTAGTGATATGATAGGTAGGGGCTCATCTTAATTTATAGGCGTTGAATTTTAAAAATATTTTGATTACATTTTGAGATTTTGCGAAAATCGTTTTAAAATGCTGAAAATTTGTTCCAGCATCACGAAGTAAAGACTGCAGGGAATGAAACGAATTTGGGTGACAGGATAGGTTGTCACTCAACTTAAATTCTAGGCTTCCAATTTTTCAAAAATGTTGATTAAATTTTGAGATTTTGCGAAAATTATTTCAATAGCCTTCCATATTCGTTCGCGCATCCCATAATTAGGACTAAAGCGAATGAAATGATATTACTTAGTTACTCTCTAACCTGCAATATTTTAACAATCCATAAAAATGATAACTTCGCTTTCTTTACTTTGGCAACATACTCCATCCATTCTGTGTACTCCTACAATGCTGACGAAAGTTCTTGCTTTTTGGAAATTTGCATTCACTAACCCGTCGAGGACGGGTATTTCAGCTAGTAATTTAATAAATATGCTATAGTAAATGCTATTAAGCTGGTAATCACATCATGTTTTGGGCTTTACATCCTCTAAGCAAAACATATTTAGCAGCTTTTCAAAATTATGTTTGTAATTGAGGATCTGAAAAAATTCCTCCTATCACCACCCAATAAAGAAATTAGAAAATCAAGTCAAGTAGTATCACCAAGTAGAAAAGTCTGCATTTCTGTAATATTATTAAATACATTAGATTATATTACATTCAGCTTAAAATTCAGTGACTTGGGATATTTTATTTTATGAGATTAACATATTGTGAAGTATAACTAAGCAATATTATTTGTAAATGTATTTAAAAAAATATTTTTCTCTCTTTGTTCAGAAATTATTCAGCTGAATATGTAGAAATATTCAGATACAACTATTCAGCCGAATACCTGTTCAGTATTCGGCTTACCAAATATTCGGCCAACTGAATATTTGGCAAAACAGCCGAATATTCGTTACATCCTTAGTCCCATTCATCACATGGGAATGTGGCTTATTTTTAAAAACAGCCCTAATGCAAAGTTTTATGTATATATATATAGATTGAATTTACATTTTCCTGCTTATCTGAATTGCATTTCAAACTCCAAGGCAACATTTCCACAAAGAACAAGGCATTTAAAATTTATTTTGTTAATTTAAAGTGTTCATTTTAAAAATATTCATTGAATTTTTGAAATCTTACACCGTGCATTTATGTTTTTCGGGTTATTATGTAATTGTTCCGATTTCACTCGTATTTAAATTTATCTTTATTTTGAAGGTCATTACATTTGAAATGTGTGTCATAGAATAATATGTTTCCTGTTTATTTTAATGTTTTGCAAAAATTTAAAATACCAGCACTTCGGATTGTCATTTTTAGTTTGCATTTCCAGATATTTTTTGGTGCTTATTACAGGAATGCGGGTGAATGGGGAATTCTAAGAATTGAATAAAAAAGAAAAATAAATTATCGGTAAATAAGACGATTTAACAGTTCCTCTTGAATTGTGTAAGTGTCAAATAACTGCTCAAATCTGTAGAAAAATAAAAATAAATAAAGCGCTCGAAATGAAAACAAGAACTCAATTATTTTTAAATTAATAGTACAGTAGGGGACCCCGAATCCAGAAGACCCAAAATCCGGAACTTTTTCTATTTACCAAGTAAATATTTATTTTTATTTATAAAAAAAGGCAGCTTTTTAAAAATTTATTTCACTTTTATTATATCAGTATTACTTTAATTTTAGATCTTGGGAAATCTTTAGATCTTTGTAATTATCGGCTTCTCATTATGTAAAAATATTCTATGCTATTATATAAGTTTTAAAGAGGAGGAAAAGAATGTTATCCTCTTCACACACATGCACTGCTTCAAGTGCTGATTCATTAATTCTCGGCTGGCGCTCCTCTGGCCGTTAAATGTAAAGAGAATGTCATTTGGTCTGTTTATGCTTTTTTTTTTTTCTTTCTTCCTGTGTTGATAGTTTGGGGCACAAGTTTGGGTTGCATAATAAATTGCTAGGCCGAAGATCGAAAGGGTGGGGAGAGAGAGAATCTGAAAATGGCGCAACTGCTGTATCAGACCTACCTTGGCCCGCCAAATCGTGGTTTGCGGCGGGTTATGTCGATTGTGTGATGACAAAACTAAATGAAACTGTGATTTCATTATAGTTTTGCATATATAACCATGGGCGCCGGCAGAATATTTCCCAGGGGTGGCAAAGACTACTCAGGGGGGGGGGGGGCAAAGACTACTTCAATGTATGGTTACCATGTTGGAAAGAGCAAAAAAGCAAGGGAAAATACTGCATGCAAAAATTTGGGGGGGCAATTCCCCCCCTTTTCCCTATGCTGCCGGCGCCCATGTATATTAGAGATGAGTTCGGGCTCATTTTTTGAAGCCCGATCCCGAAAACTTTTAATCCGAGCCCGAGCAGTATTATTAAAGTTGGAGCCCGAGCCCGAAATTTCAGCTAAAGACAAATAAAATTAACTACTTCATTAATAGGATACAATAAATTTTGGAGCTTCACACACCTTCTAGTCCTCTGTGCCGCTATTTTTTGAAATAAGTACGTCTATTTATCCCATGAATCACGTTTTAAGATCTGTTTCAAGGAGTATGTTCAACAAAGGAGAAATTTTTCACGAGCCCGAGCCCGAACGCAATCGTGAATTACAGAGCCCGTCTCATCTCTAATGTATATAACTACATGCAGTTAAAAGAAAATATACAAATTTGTTTTTATATTTTGTCAATTTATTCCAGATTAAAAAAAAAATTGCTTGTTTGCATCTGTAATTGAATGAATATGTATAACAGCATTTTATTTATTTATTTTTGCTCGTGTACATTAAACAAAGTCAAGGAAAAAAATGGTTTTGCGATATTTTTGCCAGTCAGTGTAACTTTTGGATTTAATGATTTTAATTTACTTTTCATCTTCCTAGAAGCAAATTACTATTTTTAAATTTTCAATCTTTCTATTGTTAGTAATTTTTATATTATTTAGGATCTTTTATGAAGTGGACTAATTAATTGTTAACTTCATTTTGAGAGAAGTTTTAAAAGATATTACAATTTTCAAACTTATTTCAAGTCGAGAATGTTGATGTGTTATTAATGAGAACTTGGCTTTCGCAAAATATATTTTTGACTGAGACTTACTTTTGTTTTTCATAACAAAGAGGGTTGAAAATTACATTATTAAAAATAAATGTAATAATTCAAAAATTTGCTTTTGCTTTCGTTAGTGACTGTAACCAAATTTTATTCTTTTTAATAACTATATTTTCAGAGTTCAGTTTTAAAAATTGTTTAAGAGGAAAATGGTACTTTATTTTTTATAGATATACTTTTATTGCATGCATGCTGTACAATTTTCCTCCAAAACTTTTTGAAAAAACAAGGTGCACATGATAAAGTTTTCGCATTTCACACAAACTAGTCTTTATATTCAGATGACTATATGTCGTCTTTTTTTTATAGATAGTGCTCATTTTGAAGCCTTTTTACATATTTTTTAAAATTTGAAACGATACATTGATTGAAATAAAATAAGTTATTAGGTGGCCAGTTTATTTTCATCTGTCATCCTTACACTTAAAATTGAACACTATCTTTATAAAACGAGCAAACTTTTTGCTATATATTGTCTTTTAGTGTTCAACTAAATTTTATGTTTGGATTTATGAAATTGAACTACAATTTTATTAATATTAAGTATTTTTGTGGTTTTCTCTTATTTATTTCCCTATATGAAGCATTCACCTGTTGGTGCATGATACACAACGGTGATTTACATGAAAGATTATGGTATGTTTATAAATATAATTAGTTCTGGAAATTTGATAAAGATAGTCAGGGAAATCAGGGAACTTTTTTTCTCAATTTCTGTAGCCACCCTGTAAATGCTATTAAGCTGGTAATCACATCATGTTTTGGGCTTTACATCCTCTAAGCAAAACATATTTAGCAGCTTTTCAAAATTATGTTTGTAATTGAGGATCTGAAAAAATTCCTCCTATCACCACCCAATAAAGAAATTAGAAAATCAAGTCAAGTAGTATCACCAAGTAGAAAAGTCTGCATTTCTGTAATATTATTAAATACATTAGATTATATTACATTCAGCTTAAAATTCAGTGACTTGGGATATTTTATTTTATGAGATTAACATATTGTGAAGTATAACTAAGCAATATTATTTGTAAATGTATTTAAAAAAATATTTTTCTCTCTTTGTTCAGAAATTATTCAGCTGAATATGTAGAAATATTCAGATACAACTATTCAGCCGAATACCTGTTCAGTATTCGGCCAACTGAATATTTGGCAAAACAGCCGAATATTCGTTACATCCTTAGTCCCATTCATCACATGGGAATGTGGCTTATTTTTAAAAACAGCCCTAATGCAAAGTTTTATGTATATATATATAGATTGAATTTACATTTTCCTGCTTATCTGAATTGCATTTCAAACTCCAAGGCAACATTGTTCTCAGGGAGAGGTACATTTTACCTATAGAATTCTCCTGATATAAATCCAGTTGAACACTTGTGGTTTCACTTGGAAAACTGAATTCATGCTGCAATGCTACCACCTCGAAATGTGCAAGACTAGTTTGTGTGTACTTGGTACTAGATACATTAGAATACCTATCAATGTCTTGTCGAGTCAATGGTGATCTTGAAGGCAAAAGGTGGTCCTACTTAAATCAATGATCATAATGTAACAGTTCTTCATTGTATGATGTGCATGTAAGAAAATATAATTGAAAATTGACTGATGAAATGTAGCTTCTTGTTAAGCTCATTTGATGAGTGTATATATTCTTTTATTTTGTCATTATTTTTCTTTTATTTTAAATTATTTTTCTACCTGCTAAAATAAACTTTCTTATTGCTCATGTATGTTAAAGAGCCATTATAGCTATCTAATGGCTCATAGGTTGTTTTTAGCTTGGCATTTAGAAAATAGTGATTTGACTTCTTTGATCAGTTTTATTCAGAAATCTAACATAAATACTGGTTTCTAGGTTTATTATATGCTGTTGGAGGATATGATGGAGCATCTCGTCAGTGTTTGGGCACAGTAGAACAGTACGACCCTGATACAGATTCTTGGATGCCTGTTGCTGAAATGTCTGCACGTCGAAGTGGGGCTGGTGTGGGTGTTTTAGATGGACTGTTATATGCTGTTGGAGGTCATGATGGTCCTCTGGTTAGGAAAAGTGTGGAATGTTACAATCCAGAATCCAACTCTTGGACACCAGTTGCAGACATGATGATGTGCCGCAGAAATGCTGGTAATTCAACCTATTATTGATTGCCTTGTATCTCTTTTTAGGGATGCTCTAATTTTAACATTTTTGTTGTCAATCATAAAAATATGTAACTGTTAATGTCTTCTTATCTTAATTTTTCTGATAATAAAGTTGATTTTCTCTAGATCCTTGAGGGTGGCAAAACGACACATGCAATTCTTTCACATCTTTATTCATGGGTCTCAGAAAAATGTAAAATTTTTTTGTATTATTGTTGTCAGAAATTTATTGCTTCAGAAATCAGTTACAAATGTGTGAATCAGATAGAAATGGGAGAACAATAATAATTCAACCTTTGGTGGTGTTGTATCAATTGTCCTTAGTCTGCAACGGAAGCTAAATGTTTGATATATTAAGTCTTGCTATTGAATTTCAATAAGTCAAGTTTTAAATTCATCCACTAGCAGAAATGGATTAAACTATTCTATTTTTTAAACGAATTCTATATCTAACAATGCTTGTGTGGCATTTCTATAAAACCCTGATATTTGAAATAAATTTCAGAGTATCAAGTATGGTGATTGTATGAGCAATTGATGTTGTCATAACTGCTTTTGTGTTTCCCTTACTGTGACAATAATTAAAATAGATAAAAAGTTACTAAAAAAGTCACAAGTGGATTTTTAAGAAAAGGCTAATAAAGTATGAGTTTTTTTTTTTTTATATCAGTCGTCAGAAAGCAACGAGCAATGCTTTTTTTACAAAATTAAATGCCATATACCAGGGTTTTAAAAACTTTTTGGTGGAGGGCCCCATAATATTTATGAAAATTTTGTGGGACCCCATAAGCAATGCACTAATCTGATACACGAGTGAGTGAGACTGTCAGTTTCTTTACTTGTAATATACTATTGCAGTTTTAGGTCAATATATTTAATTTCAGGGATGAAATTCTTCTGCTTTTTGGTGGATTTTCACTTATGATTTTAGAGAAATTCTGCTTTCTATCCTTTTTTTCCCCCTATGAATTCTGCTTATTTTCCTCTTTTCGCGGATTTCTGCCTCCCATCCCCTACCCACCTTGCACAATTTTGTTTTTCTTCTGAAAATTTTTCTTCTACACAAAGAAAAACCCTTCCTATCTTCTGCTTTCGAAAGAAACAAAGTTCCCGAACAATAAGCTCGATCACAAGGCTTAACTCCATCTTCCGAAGGGGGAATCTCTCCTTTATCTATGTCATGTCCTGCTAGCCTATTGGAATCTTTGTTCCATTACTGTTTCTAGGCGCTTTAGAATCTTCCTCTAATCTTTGTAGCTAAAACCTGTTTCTGTTGCTTCATTCAGTCGCGGTGCTGTGTCATGTTCTAGGAATCCTGTGGCTTGATTGGGTGGTGGTTTGCACGTGCTCTGAATTCTTTACTTTTTTATTCTGTTCTTACAATTCTACGTTGTTTCAGATGAAAATTGTAAGATTATTAATTGATTAATAATCTTACAATTTTCAGGTGGCATAGGGATTGGTTAGAAAAATCTGTGAATGGCATTTTAGAAAATTACGCAGCTGTGGAATGGCTCCACTCGCCCATCATATGGAATCAAGAAAGCATACTGACGACGGAAAAGCAAGACAAAAGAATATTCCATTGCCTGGTAATCTGAGCTCCAAAAACTCAAACCAAATAGATATTAAAAAAATAGAGAAAGTAACAAACCAAAAAAAGCTTCCAAACAAATATAAAGTGTTATACAACAAATATAAAATGTAGAATGTAAAATATAAAATAAATCGCTTTATACAGTCTAAATGTACTGATGCATGTTTTACATAAGAGCGTGTTACACTCAGAGATATACCAATAATAATAATAATAAGAAGAAGATAGTTGAAGTTGATTCAATAATGTAAGCAGCAATGCAAAATTAATTTATTTTATTACTTAAGTATGCCATAAAGTGAATAAAAGAAAGACAAAATATTTTTTGCCCCTCTCAGATCTGTAAACACAGGTACACCAGCTCAACGTGTTTCCGCATCATGCTATGATTTCGCATGATTGTTCAAACTGTTTTTAGTTAAACTAGTACTTAAGCTGTATACGCTGATTTTTAATTGTTTAGAATGTGATTTCTTGAGCATGCTTGTGTATTGAGTCCTACAATTTGCGTCGGTGATTGTGTGCCTTATGAGACATTTCCACAACATTTCATTCAAATCGGTGATTCCATCACACCCTCTCCTTGTAAGATATCTGCAAGAAACTCTTTTCTATGATAACAGAATAATCTGAACTTTTTGTAAAGCAACTATTTAGAATAATCTATATAAATAAAACTAAGTATAAAATGCCTGTCGGTTAGTGTCTTGCATAGCTCTGAGATGGGTGATCATAGACCTACCAGATTTTGTATGGAAATTCTCCAGGGCAGGTTCCGACCTACCTTGAAGCGACTTTTTCAAAATTCAAATTATTTTAGGCTATAGCGATAAAAAACGTGTCACAAAAGGCTAGTTTTTACTCTCTGCCATTTTGCAATTGTAACCCCTGCTGTGGAAAGAGTGAGGATTAAGCATATCTAGGTTGCCATATTTGGGAAGTTTATTAAATGATTCAGACTCTTGAAGTAAAAATAAAAGAATAACTTTTTTTTTTTTGTTTAGATTATTTGTAAGGTTATTTTTCAATTAAAATATCGTGTGCATGTGAAATCAGAGCAAGAATGAAGTGTTTTACACTCAAAAGAAAAATAGGATTTGGAAATTTTCAGAGATGTAAAATGTGCAAATTTTTAATTCGAAAAATAAAAGAGTTGATATGCGATTTGAGGAGATGAATTTAGCGCCTGGTGCAATTTATCGTCATTTTATTGCCTGCTACTTGGATTATGAATACACCTGAATAAGTTTTTGAAACTTTCATTCAGTTCGAATGCACAGCTTTTTTCCTTCTATTTCTCATGTATTACATCCAGAAGAAGGATGTTATAAATATCAATTTTAATTTTGTTTATTCACACTCATGAATAATGATATACTTTCCAACTTGATGGAATAGGGAAATACTTTCCAACTTAATGGAATAAGGAAAAAAAATAGGGAAGACCCATGGATTATAATACGCTTTTAATATATAGCACTTTTGTGTGTATTTAAAATCTGAAAGTGTTTCAGATTTTCTTTTTTTTTTTTTCTTTTTTTTTTTTTCCCCCTTTCCATTTTTTGGATAAAGGCTAATATATCCAGAAGATCTTCAGAATTAATATAGGACAAAAATAATTTGTACCTTTTTGTAGGTTTTTTACCATTTTAACTGTCTTATTTTTGTAGCCAGGGGCAGCCTGACATGGTAAGCATCGCATCTATTAGCCGGCTTCGAAGGGGCGTCATCTCGAACTCAAAAACTAAGTAGAGCATAAAAGGGGGGCGTCTTTTTTACCTTAGGGGGGGTGCCACTTATCCTAGGGCCACCCCTGTTTGTAACCATCTTAATTTTAAATTCCATTCAGAATCTGAGAGACTTCAGTGTCAAGGAAGCCAGTGAGAAACAGGATTCTCTCCGAACAAAATTTATTAAGATGGTGAACCAACTGGTCGCCGAAGGCAGTTAGTAGAAAATAAATAAAGATTTGTTAGAAGCTGTTGAGAATTTAATTTTTGCAAGAAGCAAATATTTTTGTATTATTCATTTTTTTTTTTTTTTTTGTGTGTGTGTGTCTGTATTGACAGCTCTGGTTGCATGATGTGATACCCTAAATGGGTTTACAAGTCACAGGTAGTGCGAATAGATCTTTATTCAATAAGTACTAGCAGGCATACCTACATTCATTCCCTCCTAGAAGGTGTGATAGATTCTGAAAATTCATTTTTTTAGGTTGCCTGATAATGTCTTTTTTTATTTTTTAGCCAGAGGAAACTTTTTAAATGGAAAATTTCATGCAATTATAGCTGTTAAACAGTAATTTTGGTGTTAATTTACTGATGTACGGATATGACGTGTAATTTTACGGATTGTTGGTGATTTTCAGCAGTTTTTTTTTTTTTTTTTCTCCCCATTTAATCTTTTTCCATCTGTCAGAGAATATGTATTTTCCCTTCAGCATGTCTTTATTTATATCTCCAATGCTGTAAGAGTAATAATTGAAATTTAATTTTTTACCATCCCCTACTTGACTCAAGGAGAAATTCAATCTTTTTCCATCCCTCTTGAGAGTGAATATTTTTCCTTAAGTACCCTTTCATTTAAAGATCCAATGCTTTAAGGATAAAAAACAATTCCTATTTTAAATTTAATTTTTTTAACCTCATCCCCCCTCTCTCCCCCAACTAGGAAACTAGGAAAAAAAAATTCATTGAGTAGAGCAGGTTTAGTTATGAATAAAAATGACATGAAAAATTAAAGAACATTTTGGCAAGAAGTAAACTTCATTTAATAAGTGATTAATAACAAAAAATAAACTTAGTTTTACTGATGTGATTTGGAAATTTACTGAAATGAGCACATAATTTTGCTGTTAACTTTTTTAGGTTAGCATTTATGAAATTAAAAAGTTCAGTAAAATAACTAAAAGAAATAAAATGAGGATTATTTATTTAAAACCATTGAATGAGTAATTATAAAACCATGATTGAATTCTAAGCAGGGGCGATGCAAACAAAATTCGAGTCCATTTCACAGCCCCTTCACAAAATCACAATAAATTAAAACGGCCTCTTCACAAAATTATAATCAATTAAAACAGCCTCTCCACAAAATTGTAATTGATTAAAATGGCCTTGTCACAAAAATACAATCAATTAAAACAACCCTTCATTGGCATTTTACATAGTATTTTAATTTATTTTGTAAATTATTTTAAGAAAAAAAAGTGACTTTTACAAAAATTGGTATGAAAATTCAGAAAAATAAGTATTGAAATTCACAAAAATAAAAAATTTTCACAAAAATGGGACCCTGAAAAAATTTTTTGGATCGACCCCTGCTAAGTATTAAAATATTTTTAAAGCCTAGAAGTGAAATTAATTTGGCTAATAGTTCTGAAGTCTAAATGAATCCCAACCCCCTCCTTTAAAAAAGCAAATAAATAAATAAATAAAATAACAAAAAAGGTCAAGTGTGCCATTGTTAATAATTTTTAATCAGTTTTATGCTATTTCAAAATATAACTTAACTCACTTTACAAATTATAATGTTTAAGACTATTTTAATATATACAGGGTTGTCCAAATTAAACTTCCCCAACTCAGAGGTCTGTGCAGGATGTTGTATTGGTCATAATGTGATGAAATTTTGGAAACAGACACTTCAGATCACGCACTCGTGATTTATTAAAAAGAAATTATTAGTACAAAAAGTTGCCAATAGGTGGTGCTGCAGATCAACAAGACGTTCTACAGATGTTCAACAGCACGAGAAACATTTGGCACACTGACAGCACCATGTGGCGGTTGGCTAGCAGCGTCCACGACCACAAAAGCAACGTCTTGAACGCATGCAGAATCCACAACATGTCGTCCCTTACCTGGTAAAATTCCCAGCTGTCCGGTTCTTTCGAACTTCTTTATCATGTCTCGTAAAGCGCGTGGTGTCATTGGTCCTCAACGTAAGCTCTTTAGCCGACGGAATGCTCTTATCGCAGCACAGGAGTTCTCATCATTTTGCTAGAAAAGTTTCACAAACTTAGTCTCACTAAGCTTTGTCTTTTAAAGCTGCCATTGTGCACCACAAGCTGGAAACAACTGCCTGTGCAGCACCTGTCTTCCACGTTTGTAGGGCTCGTCTTTTTGATATGTTGCTCCGAAGTTTTATTTCTGCAAATCACATTATTGCAATATGCAAATTACTAGTGTTACAGCGCCACCTATCGGCAACTTCTTGTACTAATAATTTTTTTTTTTAAAATAAATCACCGCGTGATCGGAAGTGTCTGTTTTCAAAATTTCATCACATTATGACTCATACAACATCCTGCACAAGCCTCTGAGTTGGGGAAGTTTAATTTGGACAACCCCCACTCAACATTTTAATGCTGCCTTAACTATTGACAGCATTAAAATGTTGAGTGGAATTTGACATACGAGAGCAATGAATTTCTAAAGCTGTTTACATGCAAGAATATTCATTTGTTTGTAATTCATTAATTATATGCACAGTGTATGTGATATTTCCACTTGTATATCTGTCAGGGGTGATTGCTGTTGAAGGGCTGCTATATGTCGTTGGAGGAGATGATGGCTCATCTAACCTGTCATCCGTTGAAGTGTACTGCCCAAAGACAGATTCCTGGAGCATGCTGTCATCTTTTATGACAATCGGTCGTAGCTATGCTGGAGTAGCTATTGTTGATAAACCTATGTAATTTGCAAAAGTGGTTTTAAACTAATTGTACCACTCTCCTTTATCTGTGAATTAGTGTACATATGTTCATATTATTATCATTGTTTATATTTATTCTTTAAATATTTTATTTGTTATATTAGAACTTATTAAATTTGACCTACTTTTATGGAATCATAAACAATATGAAACAAAGACAAACATCCATAATTAACTCTTTCATTCTCCATCATTGCTTCTAAGCAACATGTTTTTTTCATTTTATGTATTCATTAATTAAATGTGATCTCATTGAAATTTCTCAGTAACAACTCGGTGACACATTAATAATAAATGATTCATAAAAAACTTTAACCAGCCAAAATAATTAGCTGAGAATGTTGATTAGAATTTACTTGTTAATTCTGACAAAAATTTAAGGTATATTCTTGATTGTGCGACTAACTTATCAATCTGTGATAGGGTGCAATTACAAGTTTTGCTGTCCGTAATATTATATATATATCTAAGCTCCAAAATCAAGTTCATTTAATATTTTTTTAATCATGAAATCTTAATAGGAAAGAATAAAACAAATACTGCATTCCAAATTCAGATGTTTATCCAAAATGAGTCACAATGTCAGAACTTCCCCTTATGTGTTTAGAATGGTATTGAAAGACCAATGCTGGTATAGAGATCTGCACGATCTGAAAATTTCAAGCCCAGCTCATAATCAAAATAAAAAATTGAGATCTGTCCAGGCTCGTAATCAAAATAAAAAATTCAGGCTCGTCTAGCAAGACTCATTTATAAATTATGAGTTAAAACACCTCCCAAATTAATTTATAGAATATGTAATTTCAGAACAATTGCCTTTTAAGGATTTTAACTGATGATAGTTGTTACATATTAGTATAAAACATGGTGATAAATTTATAACATATAACAAAAATTTCACTGAAAAACATTATAATTTTAATGGAAGAAATCATTTGTGCTCCCTAAATTGTAGGATTCCAAACCATTATGATGATCAATTGTGCATTTGCCAGGATTTGATCTCAGAACCATTAGATTAGATGTTAGAACATTTTCCACTTGACCAGATAATCGGCTTTTACATATGAAGTTTGATAACATTAGTAATTAATGTTAAATTTTGATTGCACAGTTTTGATTTTTTTCTTTTATGAGAAGAATATATTCATGTTTACATCATTTGAATATTAAACTTGTTACCTATTAATACCTATGTACTAAATAATGTATGTTTAGTGCATGTCAATGGAAATATGTAGGCCCATAATTACTAGAGCTTAAGCCCGTCCCGGCCCATGTTCTGAGAAAGCTTGAAGGTCTGGCCTGTGATTAAAACAAATTCTGTAAACATCCAGACCTGGCATGGGTCCATGCAGATCTCAGAATAGGATTCTCTGGCTGTGCAATCATGAGAGAAATGTATTTCTCTTCCTCCCTGCCACAAAGGTTCTTAAGGGTATATGACTATTTTTTTTTCTTGTGAGCTAAAAGAAAAAAATAAGGATAAATCTCTAGCCTCCTTAAAAATGTTTGTTGCTGCTATTTGTATCAAGTTTTTTTTTTTTTTTTTTTTTTTTTTTTTTTTTTTTAGAGCAGTTAAAACTTTTATTTCATGAAAACAAAATCCTTTTAAATATTTATATCCCCCCCCCCCAAGTAATGTTGACATTATCATCTGAATATTTCTATTGTTAAAAACTTTTTGGGCATGAAAGAGTTAAAGGGCTATATTTCAACTATGCAACAAAAGAAATTATTTCGAGCAGTGATATTGAAAGATGGTTGTAAAAAAATCTATTTTTGGTAAAGGCTTCTTATTTAAGTTGAAATCAAATGCAGAATGTATAAAATTTGTAAATTGAAATTTGATACTTCATCAAGAATTTTGAAGTAGTACTTTGTATAAAACACGAAGAAAAATACATTGTAGTTTTTAATTTTTAAAATACTAGTCTGTCTGTCTATCTACACAGATTATTTTATTTAACCTGTAGACCTTTTTTCTCTACACTTCTTCCTTGTGTATGTTTTACACTAAATAGATGAATTAAAAAGCAGTTTTTCTCCTTTCAAGAGCACAAACTTTGCTGCAGTGTTAAATTTGGTCTCATTTACTATGGTTTATCTTCTCAGTGTTTTAGTTTCCTGTGAAATAAAGAATTTTAAGGTCATTTCTCTCTTTTTCTTTAATTTATTAAACATAGATGCACATTTTATGTATGTACTACATGAATACCTGTCCTTCATACGAGAGAAAGCACATATTTTCCTAACATATGTAATTAAAGTTATTACAATTGGAGCAAACTCCAAATCCTTTCACTCATAGAGTCTGGCATTTGCATCACGATAGCTAACCTAAATTTAAAATAAAAATAAACTTCACTTTGCTTTGTAGAACGTTGTAACAGTTTATTTCTGGAAGGATTTGATTTAGAGTTCTAGCTTCTGCAGACAAAACCATTTACGTATTAGCCTGTTGACAACTTGCCTATACTTTTTGCCCAAACTGTGCAAATAAAAATTTTTTGGTTGCCAGATTACTGCCTAAATTTATGTACAGTGATCTCTCACTTTTGTACTGGTGCAGCGGGCAACGAGGAAAACATGCATAAACGAAAAACTAAAAAAGGACCTTAAAGTGAAATATCACTACATTGAACTACATTATATAGTTAATACATGCATACATTAGCAGGTTACCCACCACTTCACAGCAACAGAAATAGTTGCTTTTGGGCTACAAAAGCAACCATAAAGGCTTAGCCTTTAAGGTACGATTTTTACCAACCTTTAAGGTACAATTTTTAAAAGCTTAGCCTTTAAGGTAAAAATTGTACCCTGTTTAACAATCTAAACAGACTGAAATTTTAATAAAACTATTATCTTCCACACAAAGTTAATCATAATACTAAACAGTATAAAACTTTAAAAAATGTAAAATACATAACTTCTTTCACAGAAAGCAATGATATAACATCTGTAAATGTTATATTGATTATATATTACTCTGCAGCCGATGATGCTTGCACTTTATTCTGTTCCCTTATAAGCAGAAATTCATACAACATAACATAAAATACAGTTTTTAATGTCTTTCCAGGTATTTTAAGTTAAAATGTAAAACACAGTAGACTCTCTCAGAGCTACATATACCAGAGTCAAGAAATATGCAGATGGTATAATTTTAGATCATGATTACTCTTAATGTAACTTTTTTGTAAAATTGTGCGCATTAAAAAAATAAATGAATACCCAAAATAAAAAGCTTTGACACTTTTTAAAAATTTTAATAAATTTCATTGAAAAAATATGGCAGTTTACAAGAAAAAATGTGTATTAATTTTCATGAAATACACATACTACAATAAATGTTAAACATTGTTATGAATTTTCAGTGTGGGGTGCTTGTGTGTGTTTTAAAATTTCTGGTTTGTGCTTCAAATAATTAAGTTTTGCATTTTGTTGCATGTAAATTGGTTAACTGGAATGCAAGATATGGACATTTAATTTTCACATAGGATGGCATCAGGGTTCATGATCTCTCGTCAAATATTGGTTATATTGCTTAGCTGGGTTAAATTTTGGGGACGCATCTCCTTGGGACTTATTTTTTGTACCAATTTTAGCAATAACTCTCCAAGATTGGGGACGTTTGGCGAGATTTTTTTTTTTTTAAGGTGCCTGTAATGTTTGCCTTCCCACATACTCATGACTGAATTTAACTGAAAGTAAGCTAAAAAGTTATATCAGGTAAGTTGTAGCAAAATATTTAAATAAAAAGAGAGTGGTGCTGTTGATGGATTTCTCAAAGTGAAATGTATATATCATAAGGAAATTTCATGGAAGCTCCCAAAAGTCAGGAAATTGGCTTTCGGAAATGTAGTAGACACCCTCATAATTACATCTGTATACAAGGATGAACACGTACTCATACATGAAAGTTCAAGTTGTTCAATATTTGCATCAGGATTCAAGAGTTAACAAATATGAAATGTCCCACGTGAATTAGTATGAACTTTGAAACATTTTAAGTTTTACTCTTTTTTCTCTATTTGTTTTGAAATTACACCCAATCCTCCAATTATCATTTTCCTTTCTGATCTAACAAGGGGAGGCTCAGATGTCGGGGTCACCGATTTTGATGAAATTTTGGTGGGTTATAGGTGACCTATAGTACAGTATGGAACCTCATATCCGGAATGGTTGGGACCGGGTGTATTCTGGATAACTGGTTGGGGATTAACATGACATCTACTGATTTGATTGTAGCATAAATGCTACTCTCTATTTTTGATTAGAATTAAACATTAATTGTTAGTTTACTAGCAAAATAATATTTAAAAAAAAACTGTTAATATGATCAAGATAAATAATATATTTTAGAGAGGAAGTAGTAAATATATGATAGCTTCTTGAAAACTTAGTCACACACTAAAAAAATAAATAAAATACCTTACCAGATTGCTTACTTTATAAAATCTAGCTGTAGTACCCAAAATAAAAAAACAAAAGCATAAGAAATATAAATAAAAACTCATTTTTTGCTTTTCTTTTGGAAAAAATAGGAATTTAATCGTTTGAAAAATGATTCTGGATAACTGGTTTTCCGGATAAGAGGTTCCATACTGTAAAATAAAATGCCAAAATATTAGCCGCCAACTCTCGTTTATTTTCAAGAAAATTCCATTTAAACATTTGACACATTTTTATATATTCATTTGTGTTGTCTTTGGTGCCGTGGTTCCGTACTGAGACAGAGATCAGAAGGTTCCTGGTTAGATTCCGACTCTGCTCTCGATTTTTCATTTTTTTTTTTTTCCTTAAAAATTCATATAATACAGTTTAAAATTATTAGAAAATTGACGTGATTTATTGAAATAACACTATTTCTATGAAATAGAATTGAATAACCGAAAATGAGAAACATTATGAATCACATTTCGAAAAATATTTTGTATTTTACAGATGAGTACTTGAGGAAGGGTGATATTTGTCCTGTAAACATGCAAAACAAATTGTTTGGACATTTGCTACAACATATGAAATAAATATTTTTGTATTTACATGGTATTTTCATTTCAACTTGTGGGAGAAAAAAAAAATTATTTCTGCTTTCATCAGAAAATTTTGTTGATGTCAGAAAATACATGAATTTTTATTGCATCTTCTCAGGTTCCTATTTCCCGTTCATTTAGCATATCAATATTGATAATTTTGTAACTTTTAATTAATTTATTTTGTTGTTATTGGGGAGGGGTCAGTGAAATTACATATCTCAGTGTTGACAAAGTGATGTACATATAGGTGGAATTACTTTCATCGTCATACAAGTATTTTGTTATGAATTTCTAGATTATTATTATTAATTTCCTTATCTACTAGCGAAGTTTGATAAATTTAAAATTAAATGCATTTTACATTCTACATCAAATCATAAATTTTTTAATCATATAGAAAATTTCACTTATCGTTTATATTGAATATTGGATCCCTAATTTTAATTACATGAGTGTAACATGTTTTAGCTGAACGAAAAACTTAAAATAATAATTGCATCATTCAAAACAAGGAAAGAAGCAAATCCTTATCATTCCTCGCGTCCTAGAAGTATTGGTAAATTATCAACTATATACACAAAAAACAACTTTATAACTGCAGTCTTACAAAATAATTCTCAATATATTTCTTATATAATTGTTTTAAACTGTATTGTGTATTTTTAAAGGGGAAAAAAAACTCAAGAGCACCGAGTTGGATTCAAACCTGGGACCTTTTGATCTCTTGTCTCCGTACGGCCCCACAAAGTACACAAACGATTTGCCAAATAATTAATATTTAACAATGTGTCAAATGTTTAAATGGAATTTTCTCAAAAATAAGCGAGAGTTGGCGGCTAATATTTTGGCATTTTACTTTACTATGGGTTCCCTATAACCCACCAACATTTCATCAAAATCAGTGACCCCAACGTCTGAACCTCCCCTTGTAAGAAAAAGTAGTTGTGAATAGCTCAATAATGCTAGCTATATAAATAAAAAAGAATTTATTCATATTTAATAAAATATAAGCAATTTTTCATTCTCTGTCTATTCATTTTCAGTAGTAAAATCAATTATATAGCTTTTTTATTTATAATTTATGTTCAATATTTGCATAAAAATCCATTTTCCACAAATATTTAGGCACCAGGAGATATTAATTAAAGTTGAAAGAATTTTTCATGTATGCTTAAAAGACAACTTTTGCACCCCAAACCGAGTTGTTTTTCCAATTAGATTTTTCGATCTACCCTAATGTGCAATTGCCATCTCTGACTCAGGGCTATATGTGGTACTAATAATACAAATGGGTTAAAACATTAAAATAAAATAATTTTTAACTACATACACTTGTTCAAAATAAGTATATGTAATTTTTAAATTCAATTTTGGAAGCAATAAAAAATGGGTTAAATTGTTTGACCATGTTAAGGGGGCAGATGCACTGGGGGCCCATCTAAGCATGGTCTGGACTTGGCATCAAAGGGTAAGATTTGCCAGACGAATTTTGAAATTAAGAACAATGATTTGCTGCAAAATGGGGGGGGGGACATTCTTGAAGTCACAAAGTAGGTAAATAATCACACATATGTTGTAGGCTCGAAATCATACGTCATGAGCTGAAAGGACAATTAAGGGTATTTGGAGATGAAATAAAGTAGAATATAGGTGGTCAATAGTTGAGCATGAAATTTTTGGGAATTCTGCATGTTGTAAAAGGGTCCTGCTTAAACATTTCACTGAATTTTAAGCCCATAGCATTTCACACTTTGCAAATTGCAGTGTCGTTACAGTTACGTAAAAAAGAGGTACAGAAATTTATGGTAACGATTAACATTTTCAGGAAATTAAATGTGCCTCAAGTTAATTTAAACTCTAGATGCCAAAACTGTTTTAAATATTTCATAGATTTTGGGATTTTCTGAAAATCGTATTAGTGTTTGTTCTCGCATCCCTTAAAATGGATTAAGAGAATACAGTGAAGTCTAGCAACATGAGCAGCAACAGCTAAATTAACAAATGTCTAAATTTTTTGAAAAAATTGAATGAATTTTAAAACTTTTTTTAATTGTTTATTTGCTTTTTTCGATTTTGTGAAAATTGAGCAATTTTTGGCTTAATGTTAAAATATCTATAGTAGAGGTGGGGAAAACTGTTATTTTCAAAGAACAGTTGTTCACCGTTCCCGTTCTTTTTAAAAGAACAGTTCTTTTTCCTGTTCTTTTGAGAACAGGTTCTTTGATTTATGGTAGCTTTATTATGACTATTTTATACAATTTAAAAATGAAAATAAACGTCTTTTTAACATGTACTATACTTTAGTACAATTGTAAAACCCGCAGTGGTCTGGGCACTAAACTCCGTTCCCATAAGAACACGAAAAGTGAAGCAGCATCTGGATTGGCCAGTGCTTGGGAGGGTCAACTTCGTCTCTGCTCGACTGCTGTGGGACCGTGTGCCCTAATGGGAGCTGGTACACGTAAAATCCGCCGTGGCTTCAATGTCCTCCAAATTGTTAAACGATACCTCTGGGGGTGCCAATTTCCGGGGGTGGGTCCCTCCTCTGGAATTGGTTCAAAATTAGGGGACCCCAAGCTGAGTCGGAGTTCCTCCCACTGGGGCTCATTAAAATGGAAGCAGCCCCTTCCGCCCATCGCCTGCCTATTTGAGGGATCTGGCACCGCCCCGCGGGTTGCCAGAGGGCATTAGCAACAACAACAACAATTGTAAAATGTTTAAAAAAACTTTGCAACCAACATTCTGGCTTTCTTCAATCAAGTATGTTAACAGTAATTTTTTGTAAAAATATATTAATTATATTAACGTTCTATAATATACTGTTAAATATGCACATCTTTTTAAAATCAATATTTTTTCCGATTCTTTTTATTTACTTTTGTTATCCTTACTCATAGCACGTATGTAAAAATAAATGGAAAAACTGAAATTCTAGGGAGAATTATTTAGGCCAGGCTTAATTTTTGATTACTTACCTGAGTAATACAATATTGCTTACATTAGTAAACAATATTTGATTCTGAAAGCTCCTAAAATGACATAATATTCATAACTGTTTGATTAGACTTGTGGGTATTTTAATTAAATATAATGAAACACTATAGAAGAGCTAAAGAACTAGTATACTTCTTCTGTGTCGCTTTCATTAATTTAAAATCCGTATTTAGTAAAAGACAATATTACAAAATCCTCATTTTTTAAACATTAATTTACTTGAACTGAATATAAATTTAAGTACAGTAATGGCTGATTCAATATACACGATATAGATATATGATTGTATATACTTCATACACAGCATGATAAACAATATTAGATTCACTTAAAAAATATAAATTACAAATTTTTGTTCATTTTTGACTGGATTAATTTATTTAGATAATTGTTATCATTATTTACAAGACATAAAAATGATCCAACCACAGAAGTGTTTATTCAACGATTCGATGAACAATATTCCAAGATGCTAATGCAATAGCTAAATCTAAACTAAGAGAAAATCAATTCCAACGAAACACCAGTTTTGTTTTTGTTTTTTCTGCTTCAGCACTACAACAGCAGACCACCGAAGCTGATAATCTGCAATGAATTTCCCAACCCTTCCTCCCTTTCCAGTCCACACCATAAATTTCATGATAAAGCGAACGGAAGATGCAATTTTCAACACCCCCCCTCCCCCACTTAGAATACATTCGAAAAAGCTTCCACCCTATAGTCAAAGTCGTAACCCTTGGAGGAGCGAGCAGAAGGGGGGGGGGTTGTAGGACTGCTGGAGAGGGAGTACCCCCTTCAAGACCGTACCCAGGGGTCTGGTCCACCACACCCCCGAAATTTAAACTTTTGTTAACAAACTAATAAAGATGAAGTCTTTGTGAAAAATTCAACCTTTCTTTCGTTTGGTCCCCCTCCAAAATTTTTTTCTGGATACGGCTCTGGCCCCTTGTATCCGAGGAGGTGAATCAGGAAGTCTGCTCCCCCCCCCCCCCCAATTTAAAATGTTTTTAACAAAATAATAATGATGAAATCGTTTTATGAAAAATTCACCCTTTTCTGCCGTTCGGTCCGCCTCTTTACCTTAAAAAAATTTTATTGTTCCAGGTCTAGCTCCAAAAGGTTATGGATCCGGCTCGAATAATAATAATGAAAAAAAAAATTCATTCTTTGGCTGCGACTACAAATAAAAAGATATGGCTTTGGTTTCAACGACAAACATTTTTAGTTCTAAAGTTTAGACTCTAACTCAAAATATTAAATAAATCCATCTCAAGTTTTAAAAAAATCATTGTGTAGCCTTCAGGTTAAAAACATACGGCATGGACCTGCACATTTCCAATGGGGTAGCCCACAAAAGAGTCGATACACTCTTAGAGCTTAAAAAGAAAAAAAGAGGAAAGTTTCAGCTTAAAAAGTACATGCTCCAGCTTAAAAATTAAAGACTCCGTTTAAAAAGCTGTTAAGTATCAGGCTCCAGATTAAAAATAATACGCGTGTATAAATATGTCTATTGCTTCGACTACGATTTAAGAAAATGAATACGACTTTGGCATATAAAATTACATGGCTCCGAAAATCCAGATTAAATGGCTTCCGACCAGGGTCATACCTAGAAAATAATTTCGGAGTCGGGGAGCATGGTATATCGGGATAAAATTTTCAGGATATATCCCCCACACCCAATTTCTGTCTAATTTATTAAGATTAATTTTTTTTATTATTGCGCAAACATTTCGTTCATTTATACATCACTGCATTTCATACCCCTCACCATGGGCGCTGACAGAATATTTCCCGGGGGTGGGGGGGGCAGGCAAAGACTACTTCAACGTATAGTTACCATGTTGGAAAGAGCAAAAAAGCAAAGGATAACACTGCATACAAAAATCCAGGGGGGAGGGGGCATTGCCCCCTTTGCCCTATGCTGCCGGCGCCCATGCCCCTCACCATCCCCACACAGAAAAAATTTTCTGGCTACGTCCCTGTATAAATACACCATGTACATATAATGTAATAACTTCGGGGGAGCGGTGTCCGAACTCATAAGACCCCCCCCCCCCCCCATCTAAGTACGGCCTTGCTTCTGACTCCAAGTCTACAACTTTGACCATAGCTCAGAACTTAATTAAAGCAAAAGAACAGGGAACAGATCAATGAAAGGACACCTTTCACCGAAGAGCAGTTCATTTAACCTGTTCAGCAAGAGAACGCCTTTTACCCCATTCCCAGATAGAACACCTTTGCTCTCCGTTCCAAAAAAGAACACCAGCTCAGGAAAAGAACACTGAACTAGGTGTTCCCGCTTGTTGGTTAACACATTTCTTTTATGTTTCCCAAACCTTTATTTCATTTAAGTTTCAAATAATATCTTTAAAAGCAAATATCAATCTAGTAAAACATAATTATATTCCTTAAAACTTAATTTACAACTTAAAATGCATAAGTAAGCTCTCCTCAAAGATGTAAACAAACCCTTATTGAAGCACACATTAAAGTTCCACTTCAAGTTAAAGTTACAGTTCAGCTAAAGGTAGTATTTTGTTGCTTCACTGCAACTGAACTTTCTAGTTCTAAATGTCATATTAAATCATAACTTTTTTAATTGTAATTTTATAACCCCCTATTATTTATAAACAGCCATTTGTCAATAATTAATTTTTTTTTTTTTATTTAATTGTTCCACTAAGCCCTCTGTTCAGTGTTTATGCAAATATCATTAGGCTTGTTCTGATTGGATGACATGGCAACCTGTGATTGGATGATGACATGGCAGTCTATTATTGGTTAATGCACATATATAAGAAACTGTGCTAATGCATCAGTATTCAGTTTTTGAAAGCACTGAAGTCCAGTGCAAGCGATTTGTATCTATTAATGTTTTTGTTAAAATAAATGTTTGTTCAAGCTTTAACTTTTTGTAGTGTTTATTAGTATCAGGGAGCACACAAACTGGTAGCAGAGCGTGGTTTATTTAAAGTATTGAAATGATTTTGTGCTCCCTAAATATCTTATGAAGATGGCTGACAAAACACCAGTTTATTCTTCTGTTGAACTGAAATTGAATAGATACAACTATGTTTTTTCTTTCGTAACAGTTTCTTGTGAAGAATGGTGAAGAAATGGATGAAAAACAGAGATGCTATCAGCTTATAAGATTCCTGCCTGAAGATTATGATGGTCTAGTTAGAGAAATATACAATTTAGAAGATAAAGAGTTTACATTTAAGAAAATTAAAGAGATGTTACTTGGTGAATATGGAAGGCAAAGTATAAGGGAAGAAGAAAGAAATATGCAAGATTCATTTATAACATCTCATCAAAGGAAATTAAACGAAGAAATTAGAGACCAGAAACCTTCTGCAAAATCCTATCATGAATGTGGTAGAACTGGGCACTTTGCAAGAAACTGTTACGAAAGAAAAAACAAGCCAAAGGGCACTGGAGGATATAGAAGGAAGCAGAAGAATGTGAAAAGTGGTTGCAGCTATTTAGCTGATTTATTAGTTGAGGATGAAGCTAATTACTCTGGTGAGCATGTGAATACAAGAGATTGGACAATACAGTGCTACTACCGCTCATATATGCCAAAACGATGAGTTTTTCGTCACCTTGAGGGAACCACCAGCAGGCTCCGTCGTCCGAATGGGTACAACTCCACATCCAGTCAAGGGAATTGGTCTTGTCAAGTTCTACATCAAAGACAGAGGTAAGCTTGTACTTATTACTCTGAAGAATGTGTTATATGTACCGTCTGTTCAAAGGAATTTAATATCTGTGACAAAAATGGATGATGCGGGTATGCATGTTAAATTAGATAGAGGTATTAAAATATATTTGAACAAATGGAAATATTTATACACGGCTAAACGTAGTAACAAATTTTACATTTTGAGGGGGATACCACATGAAGGCAAAACGGCAAATGAAAATGATACTAAGAGTGAACAATGCTTTTCTCTTGACCATAATTCTCTAATGATGTGGCATGAGCGCTATGGACATTGTAATACTAGTATATTAAGAGAAATGGTTCAAAAGATGATGGTAAATGGTATTACAAAATTAAGTGGTCGAGAACATATATGTGAAGCATGTAAATTGGCTTAAAGTACTCAGTGTAGTCATCCTAGGCTACCAGAAATTAGATCATCGAAATTATTAGAACTGGTACATACTGATGTATGGGGTCCGGCCCCAGTAACATCAATGAAGGGATACAGATATATTTTGACATTTATAGACGACTTTAGTAGGCGTGCATTTTGTTTCCCCCTAAAAACAAAAGATAAAGTATTTCCTAAACTTAAAAAATTTATAACTCTGGTAGAAAGACAAACAAATAAGAAAGTTAAGGTGATTAGGAGTGATAATGGCCTAGAGTATTGTAATCAAAGAATTTTTAATGTATTAAGAGAATTGGGAATTAAACATGAAAGAACGAGTGTATATTCACCGCAGATGAATGGGGTCGCTGAAAGATATAACAGGACACTTTTAGAAGGTGTTAAGAGTTATTTTCAATCCACTAAATTACCAGATTATCATTGGATAGAAGCAGTAATGGCTATTAACTACCTTAGGAATCGTACATTGCATAAGACTATTCAATGCATTCCATTTCAGAGGTGGTATGGCAGAAAGCCAAATGTCAAACATTTAAAGAGACTGGGCTGTATATCCTATGTTCACCAACCCCCTAACAAAAGAAATAAATTTCAACCAAGAGGGAAAAGAGGTATATTAGTCGGTTATGGATTGGGAACAAGTGGTTACAGGATTTGGTTTCCGAGCGAAAACTCTATTATAGAATCTAGAAATGTGACTTTTGATGAAAATAAGATGGGAAACGAGGTTATGCCAGTAGAAACCAATATGCTTCAAAAATTAAACCAAAGAATAAATTGGGAAATAGATGAGATAGATGCAAATCCTCAGCCTAGTACTTCTAGTAGAGAAAGTAGTGATTCTACGCCGCACAGTGATCCAGAAACCTCATCAAGTGAAAACGGTTTCGATGACAAAATTTCTTTTACAAGAATTTGGAAGGAAAGGAAACATGGAGCTAGCAAAGGAAGACTTGATATTTATTACATAACATCTGATGGAACGACTCTTAGAAGCAAAAATGAAGCAGATAAATATTGCCAGGAACACAATCTAAATTACGATATTGAGGACTTTTAACTTTTCAACTAATGATAAATCCGAGCACACATTAGAGATGGAAAAGGCAGTTGTCGATAATGACGAGAAAGAGGAAACGGGTAAGGATTCTGAAGTATTAAATGAAGATGAATGTGCTTGTGCAGAAGTATTGGGGGAAATGTATTGCACAGATATACAAATACCAAAGTCGGTTGCTCAAGCTAAGATGTTGCCGGAAGCAGATAAATGGCAAAAAGCAATGGATGCAGAGATAAAAACCATGAAAGAACGTAAAGTGTGGTCACTTATTCCGAAACCCCCAGATGTTAAAGTAATAGGGTCTAGATGGGTTTTTACAGTCAAAAGGAACAGTGAGGGACATGTAGCAAACTATAAAGCAAGGCTTGTGGCATTGGGCAATAAGCAGTATGAAGGAAGAGACTATGAAGAAACGTATAGCCCCGTAACTAACTTCATATTAATTCGATTATTTATTCTTTTATTTATAGTATTGCTAGCTTGGAATCGCTGCATACTTGATGTGAAAAGTGCTTATCTGTATGGTGATATTGATAAAGATCTATATATGAAACAACCAACAGGTTACAAAGTCAGAGGTAAAGAAACCTATGTTTTAAAACTTCTTAAGTCCATTTATGGGCTTCATCAAAGTGGAAGATGTTGGTATAATGAGTTGCATCAAAAGCTGCTAACAGCGGGATTTGAAGAAATACCTGGGATAGTATGTGTGATCTAATGTACATAGCATCTAGATCACGACCCGATATTGCTTTTAGCGTTGCATCGCTATCTTAATTTTGTGAAAATCCAGCTAGATCTCATTGGGAAAAATTAAAGGGCATATTGCATTACCTTGCTTCAACCAAAGATTTACACATTGAATACTTATCTAATAATCTCCCTTTCCAACTTACAGTTTACGTGGATGCTAATTGGGCAAGTGATCCTTCTCATAGACACTCCTGGTCAGGTTATTGCAAGTTTTTTGCTGGAACGCCTTTTACATGGAGTCGCTAAACAAACTTGTGTTGCGCAGAGTCCAATGGAAGCAGAATTCATAAGTGTGTCAGAAGCTGCTAAGGAAGTCAAGTATATATGTTCAGTGTTATCACAATTACAAGCCAGGTATGGATTCCAATTCGAAAAACCCGTCATCAATTGTGACAGCTCGGCAGCAATCCAGTTTACGAAACATAGACTTCAGAATATAAGAAATAGATACATTGATTTAAGATACTTGTTTGTTAGAGAACTTTATGAACAAGGACTGTTTGATATTAAACATATCAAACAGTCGTGCAATGGCGCGTTTTATATGGAGATAGTGTAATGCTTATATTATTGTTTGACGTTGATAAAATATTTTTTTTCGATTTGTTTGTGTTTCAGACTATCGTTTTCTTTATTATTAAATTTTTTACTTTGATTGAAATTGAGTAGTTTGGCTGGAATAATAAAAATTGACGAATTGTTTTCCTGCGAGTGCATTTCGTATTGAACATAGAAAGCTTCTTATTCTTTGCCCGGGTTCACTTTAAAATTATGGTAGGTTGGGTTAAAAGTTCTATCCCCCCCCCCTCAGATAATCATCTTCGTTATCATTATTTCTCAAAATAACTAAGATTCCACTATTAGAATTTGATAAAGCTAAAATTGTGAACTTCTGTCCCCACCATCAGATACATAGCCAATGTGGGGGAGGGGGGGGTCTGCCCCCCCAGAATTTAAATTTTTCTTAACAAAAAAATATTAATCGTGCCTTTCAATGAGAAATTTCACCTTTAAGGCATTTTCCAAAATTTCTCTTTTCAACACGCTTGCCTGCCATAAAATTTTGAAGCATCGGACCTTAATGAACTGAGAACATGTTTTTGCCGTGATCACTGAAGAGGGTGTTCCCGTTCTTTCTTGAGAACAGGTTCAAAAGAACAGAGTGTTTATTCTTTCCCATCTCTAATCTATAGTGAGTCAAACAAAATTTAGTAACAGGTTTAAAATGACTTCTTAACTTGAAAAGCTCATTCAACCAGAGTAAAACCTGATTAATAAAACTTTCTTACTTTTAACAATACGCAGCCTTTATAATTTTCTTGTCTATACTCTTGCCAATATACTAATTCCATTCTTTGTACTCTTACAATGCTGATGAAAATTCAGGATTTTACTCAAACAACAGGTACTGCAGCTAGTATATATTTATTAAGAAGAATGAATATGCATTCAGGTTTTAAAACCAGATTATTACTTTCCGAACATGTACCATGTAAGGAAAGTATTGTAATCATGAAAAAATTCGACTTCGAGATTTTGGTGTTTTTACACATTTTGAGGGCTTCTGAATCCATTTATGCTATTTTTACGAGATGTATGTATGTATGTATGTGTGTGTGTGTATGTGAGTGAACACGATAGCTCCTGAACGGAGCATTCGATTGAGCTCAAATTGGATATATATGTCATAAACCACCGTTGCAAGACCGGTATTGATTTTGGTGTGTATAGGACTTATAGTTTTTCTACAGGGCTACGACAAAGATTTCTTTTACATTATGGCCTATGGGGAGAATTTCTTGAAAGTGCGCTAGCTTTTAAACGATATATTCGATTGAGCTCAAATTGGGTATACATGTTATAAACCACCGTTGCAAGACCGGTATTGATTTTGGTGTGTATAGGACTTATAGTTTTTCTACAGGGCTACGACAAAGATTTCTTTTACATTATGGCCTATGGGGGGAATTTCTTGAAAGTGCGCTAGCTTTTAAACGGTAGATTCGATTGAGCTCAAATTGGGTATACATGTTATAAACCACCGTTGCAAGACCAGTATTGATTTTGGTGTGTATAGGACTTATAGTTCTCCTACAGGGCTACAACAAAACTTTCTTTTATGTTATGGCATAATGGCATATGGGGAGAAATTCTTGAAAGTGCGCAAGCGTTTAAACGGTGCATTCGATTGAGTTTCAATTTGGTATATGTTTGAATTATTCATCGATTAAAATTTATTTAAGTGCTTGGTAATGATCTTAATCGTAAGTGTTCGGAAAGTCGAGTGGAGTCACTCCAGATTTTTTTATTTCACTTCAGTTTAGGTGTAGGAAAATTCATTGTTTTGCAAAATCTGTGTGAATTTCTTAAACTTTTACACATACATCATATTATTCCTTAAGATAACTTTACTGCAATACTGTATTTGCATAATATTATTTGTTAGTTATATTATTGAGTAAACACAATATAATTTTCCAGTAAAGCTGTTGAATTACTAGCCTAAACGTAAAGTTCACTGTATCCCACTGAATGGCACAAGGAACAGTTACCAATGTTTAATTCCACCCAAGTCTGGCGCTGCATTTATTTCAAAATTGCTGTAATTGAATTACAAGTTTGCAATTGAAATTATGCTAAAATGCATTGCAGCTGTTCGTAATATTTTATTTTAAGGCAAAACTAATAATATATATGAAGCTCAATTTTCTCTTTAAATAAATTTTGTGCGTGTGTGTGTAGTAAAAGTTATTTTAAAGATCATTTATAAAATACACCATTTGTATGAAAAAATTTAAATTATTGATTTGACTGGCTCTAATTAACAGCACAAAATTAGGAAGACAGGAGGAATCAAACACTGCACTGCAAGCACTGAAAATTGGTAAATTTTCATAAAAATAAATACTTCCTTGTGGATTTTTACTTTCCGAACATGTACCATGTAAGGAAAGTATTGTAATCATGAAAAAATTCGACTTCGAGATTTTGGTGTTTTTACACGTTTTGAGGGCTTCTGAATCCATTTATGCTATTTTTACAAGATGTATGTATGTATGTGTGTGTGTGTGTATGTGAGTGAACACGATAGCTCCTGAACGGAGCATTCGATTGAGCTCAAATTGGATATATATGTCATAAACCACCGTCACCAGACCGGTATTGATTTTGGTGTGTATAGGACTTATAGTTTTTCTACAGGGCTAAGACAAAGATTTCTTTTACATTATGGCCTATGTGGAGAATTTCTTGAAAGTGCGCTAGCTTTTAAACGGTATATTCGATTGAGCTCAAATTGGGTATACATGTTATAAACCACCGTTGCAAGACCGGTATTGATTTTGGTGTGTATAGGACTTATAGTTTTTCTACAGGGATACGACAAAGATTTCTTTTACATTATGGCCTATGGGGGGAATTTCTTGAAAGTGCGCTAGCGTTTGAACGATACATTCGATTGAGTTCAAATTCGGTTTACATGTTATAAACCACCATCCTAAGACCGGTATTGATTTTGGTGTGTATAGGACTTATAGTTCTCCTACAGGGCTACGACAAAACTTTCTTTTATGTTATGGCATAATGGCATATGGGGAGAAATTCTTGAAAGTGCGCAAGCGTTTAAACGGTGCATTCAATTGAGTTTCAATTTGGTATACGTTTGAATTATTCATAGATTAAAATTTATTTAAGTGCTTGGTAATGATCTTAATCGTAAGTGTTCGGAATGTCGAGTGGAGTCACTCCAGATTTTTTATTCTGGAGTATAAATCAGACGTGTAAATGGTAATGTAGTAAACTCCTGACTATCTGGTTTTGTTACAGAAGTATGGTGCTGCTTGGATATCTGGCACCCATGAGTATTTTTTTTATTCTTTATCAATTATGCACATACATATTTTTCTAATCATTTCCAGTTAAATCATTAAAACCATTTGCATAATCCTTAGCAGATTGCCATATGTAGCACTGTACAATATTTCATCTCACCGTGGATGGGAAATATCCACGTTGTGCCCAAATTACTTCACCATATTAATATGAAGTAACTCATATGCCAATTCCGTAAGGGATTTCCCCGAGATGGACTCATAATAATTGGAGAATTCCATTATTTTGTCATTGATCATATCGCTGAAACTTTATCAAATTAATGGGACAACTTTTAAGGTATCCCCCAGCATGCATTTTCATGAATGCAAAAACTCTAAGTCTTGACTCTTGTATCTTAGGCATAACTTCATATTTGTGCAATGTATGGAACCTCTTATCTGGAAACCAGTTATCCAGAATCATTTTTCAATCAATTCAATTCCTAAAGAATTTTTCGAAAGAGAAGCAAAAAATGAGGCCTTTTTTTAAATATTTCTTATGCTTTTGTTTTTTATTTTGAGTAGTACAGCTAGAATTTATAAAGTAAGCAATCTGGTAAGGTATTTTATTTATTTTTTTAGTGTGTGACAAAGTTTTCAAGAAGTTATCATATTTACTACTTCCTCTCTAATTGATTTTCATTTATCTTTTTTATCTTTTGTTTTGAGTCTTTTTATATTATTTTTTTAGTATATTAACAATGTTTAATTCTAATCAAAAATAGAGATGAACATTTATGCTACCAATCAAATCAGTAGATGTCATGTTAATCCTCAACCAGTTATCCAGAAAATTCCGTTATCCGGAATACACCCGGTCCCAACTATTCAGGATAACAGGTTCCATACTGTAATAAACAGTAAAATGGAACTCTCAGTCCATCCAGCTTTTTGTTATCCCTTCTGCCACATTAGACCCGACAGTCAGGAGTTTACTGTATATGATTAAATAATTGAAACGGAACTTTTTAAAATAAATAAAACAGCAGATTTAATAAAAAAAACAACAAGTTATTGAATCTTTATTTTCTTAAAATGTACAATTCATATTTACACTATGTACAAATACCTCTCATATTTTCCAAGTACTGCCAAATATATTAATCTAAAATCTAACAAGAAACTCTTAATGCCTTAGTTGGCAAATTAAAAGCTAATTTTTAAAAAAAATATAAAATATTACTGGCATAGTTTTAATTATTGCTAATAAAAAAAATTGCATAGTTTAATGGTCAGGACAGTTATGCTGCTCTATTGTAAAATTCTGTTTTTTCTTTTCTTTTTTTCAAATCAATGTTCTTCAAGAAGACTGGGATTGATAACAGTAAACACTCAAACTGTACTTTTAAAAACATTTTTACAAATTTTGTCAGGGATGAATGAAAAAAAACTTTCAAGGTTTTAATTTTTAAGGAAAGAAAAAGAAAAAATACTTCAAAAATTTATTTACCCAACAGACCTATTTTTATGAATCAATAATCAATTAAAATTATCTGAAATATATATTGCTATAAATTCAGATGAAATTTAAAAAATTGGATTTTAAACATGCCATTGATATAAATATGAAATTAAAAAAATTGGTTTAAAACATGCTATTGTGTCAGTTAAAACTACTACAAAATATACAGAAAGCTCTATACAAATAAATGTATGTACATGACAAAAGGATTTTTACCCTAAAATTTTTACAACTTATTAAATTTCAAGGGGGTAGAGGAGGGAAAAAAGGAAAAGGTGATAAAAAGTTTAGTTACACACATGATGCCTGTTAAAAAAAATTAACAAATGTTCACTAATTCATAACAAAATGAACAATTTATTGCTAGCATTACAGCTACAACATTAAGTTGAAGTATGAAAAATAATTCTACATTAATTTAAGAGTGTTTACTGCAATTCATGTGAAAAATGATCGATAATGAAACATTGTGACATGAATATTTTAAAATGATAGTTATAACAGTAATCAATTTTAACAAAAACCATGTTTGAAAAGTTAAGCTAAGGTGATTGCTTGCTGAAAGAATGCATTAAGTCCATATTATGAATACTTTGATATCAGATTTTAGACTTTTGAAAGGAGAAGACTGCCTTTTACTCAAACGCACATCTAAAGGAAATCATAAAAACTCTAAGCAAACAGTCAGCTATATCCTTAATTTACATCTGTCATGGCCAGTCACATTCTAGGTTTTGCTATAGCAAACTTTTTGAATTGCCGATTTGACTATATTTAAATATGTGTATATATATATATATATATAATGTAAAATGGCTAAACTTAAATATATGGAATCCTGTCAATAACCAACGGTCAACCAGGCATAAGTTTTCAATAAAGGTTGAAGCTCTCCCTTGCCCTTTTTCTAAATATTTTACAAACAAGAAATTTCAAAACATGATTCCTTGAATAAAAAAGACAATCATCTTTTATTGTTAAGTTGTTACTCATTAAGTAGTAAGTAAGCAATTGTCAATTAGTTTCAAGGATAATTGTATATTTTAGGGAAAGTATTAAACTTTTATTTATATATATATATATATCAAATCTCTTTTGATATATATATATATCAAAATATAGATAAAGCAAAATTTATGATTTTGGAGAATTTTCCCGATTCATTTTGCTTTTTCTAGACTTTCCTGACCTATTTCCCATTTTCCCTCTCATTTTCCGGACTTTCGTAATTTTCCTGACCGGTAGACACCCTGTTTAAATCACTTAAAAATATTAATGTATCATCATACTTAAAAATATTAATGTTTCATCATAGGGAAATTCAGCTTCAAATATTCAAATCACAATATTTCAGCAATTATTAGACTCAATTGACAAGTGAAGGATACCAACAAATCAATGTCATACATTTAATTTCATTACATTTCACATTAAATGATACAACCAAAATATAACATAACAAATCAATCAAACCATTCAAGAGAATTTGTATCCAGACAAAAGCAGCTTTTTCCCCCTTCAGTTGTCTTTCCATTGTCTTCAAAACATCATGGATTTTTGTTAATCACTTTGTTTTGTTTTTTTTAATTCTCAGGCCAACTTTTCAACAGTTAACCACATACATATACAGTATACAGGAAACAGTTTTTATATAATGGGTA
This sequence comes from Cheiracanthium punctorium, assembly GCA_038373885.1. Lineage (NCBI taxonomy): Eukaryota > Metazoa > Arthropoda > Arachnida > Araneae > Cheiracanthiidae > Cheiracanthium > Cheiracanthium punctorium. The sequence continues at coordinate 1,982,592 of JAWZYV010011853.1, forward strand.
TCAGTGGCAAAATATCGTCAGTGGTTATCTTGGACCTATAAAAAGATGGCAAGTAGGTTTAACATCAAATTTGCAAAATAAATATGGAAATTAAGATTTGAAGAATTATGTTCAAAGTAGATATTAAATAGATATATATTAGGAGTTAATACAGGCTGCATCTAGAAGGTAAAATATGTATAAAATTATATAAAGTTTAGAAAAAAACAACTTCGAACAAGATTCTTTTCTCCACAACTGAAATACAAATCTTCAGATTCTTTTTTGAAGATCACAAAGTATTTTAAAGATATAAAATATATCCATAGGTATAATAATATGCATGCATTCTTCAAAGACCATAGGTATAAATAATATGTAAAATAATACCTACAGACATTGTAATAAAGTTTTAACAATAGAAACAATTTTTTACATTATAACTTTTCAGGAAAAAAAAAAATTATTTTAGATACACCAAACAATTATCCAGTCTCAGAAATATACATGTAAATGTATATTTATAATTATTCTTAATACAGATTTAAAATTTGTACCAACATTGCATTTATTATCGTAGGAAACTTCAATGTAAGTCTGATTTTCTTTTTTTAATCACACACTTACGATTTATTTTTTTCACAATTACTTAATCTAATGATAAAAACACTCAGAATAGCAATTAAAAATACTGATTGAATGTAATTCAATAATATCACACCGATGAACTCTTTCATACAAAAATATTTGAATGCATAAATATACACACTAGATGGCTGTCAATAAATAATAGTAAACAGTGCTATGTAAAGGTAGCACATCCAAAATTTATTTTTTTAATACATAAAGCTAATAAGAGGAATTTATTTATATCACTGCACATACAAAGTCAATTATCAATTTACAGTACTTTCAATGGCATAAAGGGTATTGATTCATTATTAAATAACTTATAAAACATGCATTTGTCATCAGGTAGCAAATTCTATTAATTACCAGTATAAAGTTTTAAAAAATGAACTATGTTTAATATCTTTAAACTGCAATTCATTAACTTAATAGACAAAATCAACTGAAAAGATGAAACAGTTAAAGGAATATTCTAGATGTGCATAATTATTCAGCAAACTATCTATAAACATATTTTTAACAGGGTGTCTACTAAATTTCTGAAAGTCAATTTCCTGACATTTTCCAGACTTTTGGGAGCTTCCGGAAAAAATTTCTTGACCATAGCCAAGCAGTTTACTCAGGGAAATCCCTCAAAAGTATAACCCCCTTTTTACATTGTAATACTTTTCGAAAAATTTTCAACTGTAATACAATTATTGATGTACTTAAGTTAGATAGAAAAAAAAATTGTTTCTAGTAAGATACTTTAGTTAGTTCAGATTTCACTAATGGTGACCAATACTACTTGCGTTACAGGCATAACATTGTTATTTACATATATCATTATGTGATAGATCTAAATAGCAATAGTAAATGCAGATGCCGAATTTCAAACATACAGTTTTATCTTTTAGTTTACTAAACTTCGATGCAAGAATAAAGAGCAATACTACTGAAAATTTCTATATTTTATCACTGGTCATTCAGCTTCTTGGCTCTTCTGTCACAAGAAACACTTCAACACAAAATGTAAAACAAGTGTGAGCATCACATACCCACAAACATTCTGAATCATCATTCTATTTAAAAATATATCTATCATCTTTATCAAAAGTTTTCACTCTCTCGTCTTGGAAGAGATTAAAAAAATAAAAAATAAAAGAATAACAAGAAATTTTTAGATAAAGCAAAATTTATGATTTTGAAGAATTTTCCCCGATTCATTTTGCTTTTTCTAGACTTTCCTGACCTATTTCCCGTTTTCCCTCTCATTTTCCGAACTTTCGTAATTTTCCTGACCGGTAGACACCCTGTTTAAATCATTTGTACATCTTGTTCCAAATGACAAAATTACACAAGCCACAAAAACAATAGTATTACATAATAGTCTGTGCGGTGGCGCCTGATGATAGAGCACACCATTTCAATTATCCTTTCCATTTTCCGACTATTTGTGGATACATGTGATTAGGCTTAAAAGCCCACCAGTTCTCATTTGGCGCTTTATATCCGATTTATCCACTCTTTCATTGCCTTAAAAGGCTATATTTAAACGCTTTATTCGGTACAAGCTCGTTAATTGGCACCATGTGCTAACTACTTTTTTATTTTTTTCACTTTATCAATGGATTATCTTGGGATTTCCCTTTACATACGTTAGCTATTATATATCATATAATATACATATATATATTAGTTAATAAAGTTTCATCCAAAATATGTTTTTCTTTCATATTAAAATTAAATTGTTAAAGAAATATCTTAGAGGAGAATATGGCTTGAAATATGCATTTAAAAGATGCGATTGCCTAATGTTTGAGAATTCCTCTCAAAACTGGTGCTATTTAAAAGTTTTGAGATGATATTTAATCAATCTACTCTGTCGTATAAATTTTTAAAGAGAAAAATCATAGTACACTATCACTGTTTGGCTATAAAATAAAGCTGCTACTTGACTTTGAGTAGAAACTAAAGAATTTTACTCATCTTGCAGTCCAATCTTTTAGCTTTGGACTACTGTAAACGTGTGACCCACTTGTGTTTTTTCTTTTTCATTAGTTCAGCATTAAAAAAAATCAAGTATCAATTAATATTATCTTATTTTACATCCTTTTATAAAACAATTACATGCATAGCATAGTTACGTGAAACATTTTAGAATTATTAATTTTATAAAACTCTTAATGTGGACGACAGTTAACCTCTTCCCGACGGGGAAATTTTGGTCATGTTTTTTCAGAAGGACAGGAGCATCTTAAGAATGCTTTCCTCTATTTCAGTGACTCTCATCTGAAGCTGCTCTTTGTGCAATAATCATTGATGGATTACCCTTTCCTGCTCCACGTGGGGATAACGTAAAAGAGTTGAGTACTGTGCATACAGGAAAGATTATTGATATTGAAAACTTATAAACGAAAGAAGAGGGGGAATGCATTACTTGGTGGATATGTATGCCAGACCTGTCTTTTTGGTGGATTTCTACTTGGTTTAAAAATCGACCCCTTTTCATTAGGCTAGTATATAACAAAAATTGAGATTTACTTTCACTTCTTCTTGATATTGGATTCACGAAAAGATTAAAAACTGACAGTTATAAAACTATTAATTACAAATGCAATAAATGTACAATTGTAATGCATAAGATCGTATTCAATTATTAATTTTGTATGCCATAAATGTACAATTGTAATGCATAAGATCGTGCTTTTGACTAAAATAAAACTGGATATTAAAAAGAGATAATGAAATAGTAACTAAATATGAAGATTATGGTTACATGATTACTTTTAAATATTGCACACAAGTGCATTAATTTCACACACAAACATCTTATTTCAACTTAAATTTAAATCACTTCTTTGTAACATAACGATAGAATAATTCTTAATATAGTAAGCTAAATTCATTTACATTATTAGAGATACCAATCTTATTTCGAATTTATATAAAAAGTTTGCATTTAAAGTTACTTATGAAAAAAAATTTTATTTAATAATTAATAGCTTTTAATGATATCAGCAACAAGGGACACATGTAATTCACAGTCAAAAGTAAAAATTAAATTTATTTAACAATACATAAAAAAAATTGCTAATACTGAGAGTTTAATCATTTGTTGATGTGTTTATAAAAATGAAGATATGTGACAGATGAAATCAGCACCGTAGTTAAATGACAGAACCTTTCAAATAGTAATCTTAAATGTACTTTTCTGCTTCAAAGTTATTACAAACATGAATGAAAAAGTAATTCAATTCAAGAAGTAATTCAATGTGTAATTCAATCTTTGTAGTGATACTTAAGCTTGGCAACTATTGAGGGACAACTGGCTAATAGAAAAGTGTACACGGTTTAAAACCATAAAGATATTTACACACGAGTAAAAACAATCGTCAAGGTAGAATTCATTTATATAAGGTGATAACATATATTCACACATTTATACGCATTTTTTGCAGCACAATATTGTTTGCTTTAAATGATAATTATGTAATATAATTCATCATTATGCTTGTACAGTACATTCATAAAGTTTAAAATAATTAAACAAATAATAATATTAATAATAAAATTTTTTTATAGAAATAACACATATCTCACAAGAGTACAATTCTGTATTAAGAGGTAAGTAACACTAAGGATTAATGATAAACTGTATCACTGACGTAAATTTAGACATTAATAATATATACCTTTGCAAAACATTAGTTATGTCATGTACCGAGTTACTGTTTGATTGTTGCTGAGTCATGTTATGTCATTTCATAACATAAATTCATGTTTGTTTGTTAACAAAAATCAAAGTAAACAAGTTCCCTCCCATTTAACACATTAAAAAGACAAGTTACAAGTCAAGGAGTTTCCTCCAATCCTCTTTCTTTTCCACATAAATATTTAGCACTGGAAGCTATATTTCATCAACATGACTGCATACATTTTTTTTACTACATACAATACTGCATACATTTTTTTTTTTTTTTTTAATGTAAACACACAACAGGTCAAAATGTATTTGTAAAATTAGTTGCACATTACTAGGCTTAAATTAATTCTATATGGCTCCTCCATAAGTGTATGGATGACGTATATAGTAGAAGACATCTAAAAATATAGTTTAGTACTATATTGAGATAGTAACACACAATAAAATTTTAATCACAAATAACAAAATATATCAAATATACTTATGTAAGAAACATGAATGTGGTGAAACAAGATTATCTAGATTATCATAAAAATGGGTAGTTTATAAAACCAACAATATGCTAAATCATTTTTTAAATGCTTGTTTTTAATAAATGCACATTGAAGCCTAAAAATTATGTCAGATGTGAATAGGAATACAATAAATTCCCTTCAAACCACATACTAGAGGCAGGGCTGTACCAAGAAAAAAATAAGGAAAAATGTTGGCAGGAATCCAAATTGTGGAAAAGAATCCAACAAAAGTAACAAAAATCCAAAGGGGATCAGGACTCTCCCCTTCCCCTAAAATTCACCCTCGGGCTAGGGGGATGAAAACAGTTGTATGAATTATACAACTGATAACAATTATATGAATACTGATTTATGTTATAGGTAATTTCTTTAATGATATCCAAGTATTGAGAAAAAAGCAGTTAAAATAGTTATTTTGCAATAAAAATGAAAAATAAATGTTAAAAATACTTCAAATTGATTTTCATTTTTATTGCTTAAAAATAGCACTTAATATTGAACTTATCAATTTTTATCTAACAGCTTACTCATAACTACTCATTGACATCTTGGAACTTTACCCAAAAGTAGGTATCTTTTTTTACAGAAGTGGAATATGCCAAAAATAAATATGATCATATGCCTTAACCTGTATTAGTATATAATGACATTTTCCAACAAAAATATACTTTTTGTTGTATATGTCATATTACGTGTCTGTCTAATGTCAGAAAAAGTGTACGTTCAAAAATCATAGTATGTGCATACTGGTGAGTACCCTTAGGTGGTGCAACAACATATCAATCTGGGATTAATCATGCGAAAAAATAAGAAGGTGTATGTATGTTTGTGTAATGAACCTCGTGAGTGACTACAACATTCCCTTCTTATCTATAAAAATACATCCCAAATAAATGAAAATAAGATTGACAATAGCACAAAACACTTATAGCAAGGCCACCTTATCTACAAATTCAAAAACATAAATAAGTGCAAATACGATTAACAACAGCATAAGACATCTATAACTAAATTGTGCTAGTAATTTGTAATCAGTAAAATTGTTCAACAGCAATTATAATTCATATAACTCATAGTCATAAGAAACCAAGTTATATAAAATTAAGAACAAATAAAATGCTATAATGTCACAGAAGAAAAAGAACTATGAATACTCAGTATAAAGATAAGTAGTTAAAGTTATATAAATGAAATTTAAAATAAATTGAAATATTCAAAAGTAAAGAAGTTATTTAAACAGAAGTTTTTCTCTCTCCACATGTAAATATGTAAATGTTGTTGTTTTTTAAACATTTTGTTAAAAAGTATTGTTTTCCAGGGTTTTTACAGTTCTTTTGTTCTAATCTCTACATATAAAGGAAGATATTCCGACTGACTGACTGACTGACCATCATCGCCCAGTCAAATCTACCGGAGGTACAGACATGAAATTTTAAGAGCTTATAGCTTTTGTGCCCAAGGCATCATTTAAGAAGCGATTTTTTAAAATTCGAACCCAGGCGGGCATGGCAGCCCAGAACCTTCTTCTCACGTTTCCCTTCGTATCTCAGGGTTAAAAAGAGATCGCCTTACAATTCTTGCTTTAAAATGTAACTAATACAAATACTTAAACATCATTTCTAAGGATTTTTTAGAATTTGCTCCCAAACAGGGGATGAGGGGCCCAAAACGTTTAACATTCTTTTCACATTTCCCTTCATATCTCAGAGGAAAAAAAGAGATGGCCGTAAAATTTTTTAAAATGCAACGAACAGCAATACCTAAAAATTGTTCTCAGGGTTTTTTTAAGTTCGCACCCAAACAGGGGTAAAGGACCAAAATGTTCTTTTCACATTTCCCTTGATATATCAGAGGAAAAGTAGAGATAGCCTTACAATTCTTGCTTAAAGGTGTAGGGAGAACACAAATGCTTAAAATTCATTTCCTGGGTTCTTTAGAATGTGCATCAAAAGGGAGATAAGAGGCCAAAACATTATTTTTGAATTTGCCATCATATCTCAAAAGGAAATAGAGATAGTCAGAAAATCCTTGCTTTTGAATGTGAAATTCTTGCTTTAAAACAAGAATGTCTAAAAATCATTTTCAGGGTATTTTAGAATTCGCACCCACGCAGATATAAGGGAACAAAACGGTGATCAGCACGTTCTTTTCACATTTCCCTTTTACAGAGTAAGAAGAGATAGCCTAAAATTCTTGCTTAAAAATATAGTGAACACAATGCCTTAAAATCATTTTCAGTTTTTTTTTAGAATTTGCATCATAACGGGGATAAAGGGGTCAAAATGTTGCTTCAAAATTTTCTATCATATCTAAAAGGGAAATAGAAACAGCTATAAAATTCTCTTTAAAATGTAGCTAACATGAATGCATAACAGTCATTTTCAAAGTTTTTAAGAGTTTGAGTTGAAATAAAAATCCATAGCCATAAAAATCTTGCACTAAAATGTAACGAACACAAATTCATAAAAATCTTTTTCAAAATTTTTTAAAAATCGACCATTATAAAGGGTACTTGACAAAAAAAAGGTGTTTTTCATGAATTTTTTAGCTCTTGAGTGCTCTTAGTTTCAGGCAAAGATTTTTGTCCACCTGGTGAAAGGGCGAAACACGTTTCAAGGGTTGCCAAATTAAATGTGAAAAATCGCCAAGGTTTGCCATTTTTGACGATTTATCGTGAAGTTTGTCATAAAATAAAAATAAAAGATCTCAAAGCGATATCTTCCACCTTTGTCGTGTGCACCACCAGTGGCCAAGCGCATAACGCGCTGGACTGGGAGAAGGAAGGTGCCTTGTTCAAAATCAGGTCGCATCCGCCGACCTAACTGTTCGGAATTTTCAGTGGTTTCCTCCAGAACTTAGTGTAAATACAAGTTAGGAACACTTAGAAAGACCCCCCATGGAGGGCACTCCACCCCTCGGCATAGAGCCCATGCGTAGCTAATTGGCCATAATCCCACAACATAAAACGCAACCATCCTTGTCGAGAAATTGCCTAACCCTACTATTTATTTAATTGGAATATTGGTGTCTATATTTGAGTAAATAAAGGTGAAGTATAGTTAGAATATGCCTGGCGCGCATTAGACGATTTTAACATTGATTTCAATTTTATTGAACAAGAACACAAATACTCTGAGAATATGATGCATATTCTAAACAGTATTAAAAAATCAAGTATAGTTAGAATATGCCTGACGAATATTCTAAAATAGTTTTTGTAGGCGATTAAATATATAACCAAAATATGTTTGATATTTATTTATTTATTTTCCATTTGTATTTGTTGGTTTTGACAATATCCATTCTGTGCAAAGAACAGGTGCTTCAGCTAGTAGTTTATATGAATTTTCAGTTCACTAAGTTAACAGAAATGTTTGCCTGTAAAGCCCTAACATCAGAAAAATAAAAAAGTGCCAAGTTTTCAGAAATTTTGTGTGTTTACTAAAATGCTAAATCTAGTTTATATTTGTTCCTATGAACACATTAACAAAAATATAAACAAAAAAAGTTATTACCTGCATCTTTATGTATACATGAGAGAAAAAAATGCACAAAATTATGAAAATTTGTACTAATTCTGAACTGTTGTTTTTTGGAAACACCATAAAATCACTATCTGTTCAAATGAACAACTTAAAATGTCAAAAGACATAAAAAGTATACAGTTTATTTGAGTAATTTAACATGCAATATTAAGATAAAAATGTTAACTACTTACATTAGTTTTAACTATCATATATCTGTCAAATAATCTCATCTAATTACTTTAAATTTTATTAAAAACTGACTTCTCAAAGAAAGAAACAAAAACTGTTCTACTTTCTCCAACAAAATATAGATTTTAAACTGATTCTTCTTTTTTGGTTATAGTCTAACAGAAATTCTGTAGTAGGTTCTGTATTTTTTTCTCAGCTGTGTCATTTATTCCTTTTTAATTTTTGGTAAAGGTTTACAATTTTTTCTTTTTTTTAACCCATAATCTTCTTCAAAAGCTTAAGAATTGTTTTCAACCAGGCTTCATCTTGATAAGTGAAAAATCAACCATGATTTTAGTTTAAACAATTGATCCAGTTTGGTAGCCAAATTTAAAAACAGGAACACTAAGGACCAACTGGGGAGTGATTTTTCATTAGCTCTTCATTTTATTAAGGGCTACAATTTTAAGAGCCTGACACTTTCTTAAAAAATTAAAGCATCTATAAAATACTAGAAGCATTTGATAAATAACATATCCTCTCAAAATTCAAAAGCTTCCTTCAAAATTCTGTAGGGACATAGCAACTTTCATTTTCAGACAAAGATTTTGTCTCAGGATCTAAATTTCATAAAAACCCAATTGATATATCTCTCCTCTTTCACATGGTTTACTGGCCCCATACCTCGCAAGAATTTCTTGGGACTATGAGACTTGGGCATTTTAATAGCCAATAAATGCAACTCTTTCAGAATATGCGATTACCTTGTAATCCATGCGACTCTCAATTTTACAGTTTGAACATTGCTCACAGAGCAATTTTGCCTTGACTTCTGTTGCCATGTAAGTTTGTATGGAAAGTTAATAAAAATATGTTCAGAACCAGAAATTTGGAGTAGCTTATGTCAGCAGATACAGCCTGGGTACTGGAGCTTGCCCCAGCATCCCATGAACTCAATCTAATTACGGGCAGACTGCATCTCTAAGGACCAGTGCCTACTCATAATATTACATACATATAAAACCCTTTTTTTATAGCATCACCAAGTTTAGGGTTTTTTTTTAATAATGTATAAATAAAAGCTATTTCCACTTGCCTTTATGCTACATATGGGAGCCTCCAGCTTGCGAGCCATACGGCCTGTCTCAGCTTTTGATCTGGTTTTACAGAATATATCAAAACTCTGTATAAACCATTCAAAATCCAATATTAATCCCAATTATCCAATTATATTGCCCACGACTTCCCTACCATCTTAAAGTTTGGCCCTCAACTTTCGGTTGCTCATACCTACTTTAGGTCCATGTTTTGCAACATAGCAGTTATTATAAACAATATGAACTCCATTAATGTTTTTAAATGCACATCACATGCAGAAGTGGATTTTATAAGCTGCAAAAAGTTTAACTTTTAGAATCAGAATAACACTCTTTCAATTTTTTCAGATTATAGCATTAAATATTTAAGTTCTGTAAAAAAAAAAAAAAAAAAAAAAATAGCAGAAGTTAGACATCTACCTACTTTAACATTTATTCCCTTGCAAATAGGGTTGCCAGGTCGCCAACCAAATAGCCGGACAGACCAGCCAGTTTGGCCGGACAGCCAACAATATTGAGGATTTTGTCTCAGTATTAATAGGTACGACAAAAAAATTGTATGTAAAATCAAGCTTTTTTGATTATCACCATTAATCTTGTTAAATTCTAATAAAAGATAAATAACATCGAATGCCAAATTAGTTCAAGTACTTTATTACTAATCAGCCAAAGTCACCAGTTTGTCCGGACACGCAATCAAAAAGCCTAACTATGTCCGGCTTTATCCGGACGCCTGGCAACGCTACTTGCAAAGCATCATCCTCCCCTTTTGTTTACATTGTTTTTAATCACTGCTTCAGGAACAGTTACATTCCTTCCCATTCCCTCAAATATGCAAATTTTTGAAAAGCAAAGCATCATTGAAATAACACCAGTTTTGTAAGTACAAGAAAAGAGCATGAAGCTCCGAGACAGCAGGACTGCTCTCACATAAACTTTAATTTTACATTAAATATTTTATTACTACACTATTTGGAACATTTGAACATAGACATCTGTAAAAGCTAAAAGATGTATAAAACTTCTGTCACATGAAAAATGCCTTTAGTACCAAGATAATTAAATAGCATTACAGGGACAGTAACCAATAAATTCCATCAAAAGTGTTTTTAACTGTTTTGACAACAATTGCATATAAAAATACAACACTTAAAAATTGTTTAACAATACATAAAAACAGTCTAAAATAGCTTGCAAAATGAAACTGTTTTTCAATATAAAATAACCTAGATATATATAAGATACAGAGACAAATATTCATACATTTAAACAAAAGCTAGTACTAATATATTATTCAAAATAGTTTTTTTCCCACAATTTGAGAATGTTATTCCTAATCAATTTTTACTTTTATTATAAAAAAAATTAAATAACTAGAAAATTACTAGAAGTAAAAATATATACACATGTATATACTGTTCTCTCTCCACAAACAAATAAATGTAAAAAAAAAAAAAAACTTATGCAAGGATGATGAAGATAATTTATACAAACAACTTCTTTCTAAATGCATTTCAGAAAGATTTTAAGAATATTTTACATAAAATACGAACAATGACACAGTTTCATAAGTATTTTTCAATGATATATTACATAAAAATTTGAACTTTTGTGATATTTAAATATACAGGGAAAAAAAAAAATAACTTTTTGCAAATTCCATTTATCCATCATACTACAAAATATACAGAATTTCTACTTAAAATCTCATATTTATAGTAATACAGGCAATTAAAATTTAGAATTTATTCTGTGAATTTGAGCTGAATCAAAAATTACATACAATATAGAAATTTTTTTACACAAATTTATTCAATTCATAGCAGTTATATTACTAGAATTCTTACTATAAATAATAATTATGATGAATAAAACTTTATATTAAGTAATATTCTTTGTTAATGAAGGTAAAAAGGAGGATTTAGCCTATTGGGAACAAAATATTTCTGAAAATAAGAATTATGCATGTAAAAAACAATTACTTATTTTAATAAAACTATGACAATTAAAGGCACATTTAAGCCACTTTATTATTAAATATAACACAGTAAACTATGGATTATCCACATAATTAGATATCACAGCAATGGTAGATAATGTGCAAAATAGCCAAAAAATATACACAAATCAACAGTAAAATTCTTTTGAATAACTTTAATCAGGGTAGGGGGATAGGGTTACAATAGTGTCCCACATAATTACATTTATTTTATGCTTTACTGCTCACAAATCATTACTATTTAATACAATAATTTATGAGAATTAAATACTGGTATAATTAACTTAAGTAAAACTCAAAATTTTAACTCATCTTTTAGACTTGCTCCTATCTAAGTGAAAAACATTTTTATTAGCAATTATTATTATTGTTGTTGTTGTTGTTATTTTGTCACTAAGAGATACATTATCTGTTTCTCTAGATATGGAATATCTGGAATGAATTGCAGATAATCTGCTCATGAATAATAAGGGCTTACAGTACTTCAACACTATTGACATAAGGTTAAGTTAAAAACACAGTTCTAAAACATAAATTTGATTCTGATTCACAATACTGATACTGTAGTTAAGACAAACAATACATAACTTTTTTTTCAACTACACATCAACAGCAAATGAAAAACTAAATCAGCATCGTAGAAAGGAAAATTTTCAGTTTTAAAAATATCGGATTAAACTGGAACATAAAATTTAGAGATTGTATGAACAAACTTTTCAATGCTTCAACAAACAAACATATGAGCTTGCCTAAACTCAAACTAAAGACTGTTAAATACTATATTTAAGCAGCAGACATATAGTCTTAATAGAGGCAATTTGAATTGGGTCTAAACTTAAGTTAAGGGTGATTGTCCTATTTCATCCAAGGTTGAAAAAACTTTGTTTAAAAAAAAAAAAACCTGGAAAAAAAACTATTTTAACCACTTGTTAAAATTTTTAAATTTTAGTTATTGTTCTAGCTCGGTTTATGTTCTTGGTTTAAAGAATTTTACTTGGTCTATAAACAGAATAAAATTTATACTTGTAAAATGAAACATTGTCACTATAGTATGCTTTCACTCAAATAAAGATGATTTGCTTTTTTTTTTTTTTTTTTTTAAGTTTTATTGAACTTTGAAGCAAAACTGATTTAGTACTAGCACAGGGCTCATTTTCAAATGAAGGAAAACATAAAAGGAATTTTTAGAAAAATAATTTATATAAAATGTATAACAGGGAATCATTAACTATTTTTTGAGTATTAGTCTGGTGTCAGGGTTTATAGAAACAAAATTGTCGAAATGTTTTTCATTTTGTATTCATACACAATAATGTAATTATTAATGTTGAGCAACTGATTTTTAAAATTTTTTTTATTACATTGAATTTAGTGCTAAGTAGTCCACAAAATTACTTAAAATCGCTTTTTCTTTGTGAACTTACTAGAATAAGATTAATGTATAAAAACTCTTTTTAATGGGTAATTTTTTTTAATAGTTTTATTTTTGATGAAATGTAGGCATGCAACTTTATCACATAATAGCAATATCTTTATTTCAATCAAATGGATTTTAATTTTGTCTCTTTCATTTTGTCCAGTGCCTTCGAGTTTTCACAAAAAAAAAAGTAGACAAAATAACCAACCCTAAAACCTACCTCATCTCCAAAAAGACATAAAGTAAACTTTTTTTACCTCACTCACAAAGCAACGGCAAGAATTAATATTTTGCAACTACTTGCACAAGTTCACATTTCGAAATTTTATTTCAGACTACTTTCCGATTACTTTGATTCATATATTTACTAGAACTGAAGTGTAGTTTGAAAAAATAAAATCTCCCTTACGGTATAAGTACACAAATCAAAATAAACTAATTGCAACAGGGGATCGAAAAAATTCAGGAAAGTTGTATTACATACCACAATAAATGAAACAACAGTGCCTTTTATAAAACTTCGGAAAAAATTCTTCAACATGGAATTGCATGACAAAAAAGTTTTGAACAGTTGCATATCCTGCTAAATTTTTTATTTTTAAGAATTTTTTCTGAAAGTTTCACTATTGATACAGGTTTATCGTTTATTACACAGTGTATAATAATACACCTTGTAAAGAGACATTCTAAAAATTTTGAAGTGCATTACATAATTAGTTCACTTGTATTTATGCACCAAAATCGCATGATTTTTTCGGGCTACACCATCAAAGTTGCTGCTGTATTTGAAAATTTTGTTATCTGAATTTATTTAAATACTATGTTTTACTATAATATGCTAGAAAATAGTTACACGAAGAAACTGGCTGTCTAGTATATTTTATCTTTCAGTGCACATAAAAAAAAAGTCTTACAAATCGGATTATACTTTCGAAAGGCATAATAAATGGATTCTTGCGATCAAGCATCAAACTCTGATGATTAATGTGCTCAAAATAAAAGCAACTAGTCATGTAAAATTTAATCAAAAAATCATTAAAACACTGATATTTTAATTTTTTAAATTTTTGTTCTACTTCCAGTGTTGAAAATTTACATCAATGTATTGATAATAGAGTCTATATTTTCAATGTGTATATGATAACTAAAAATTCAGTACACATTTAATGATTATGCAGTAACAAAAATGTAAAATGAAAATTTCTATTTTTATCAAACTTTTACTGTTGTGTAAAACATGTAATGAAGTCAGCTAATTTATAACACTTAATTAAATGATAGAATCGCATTCAAATACAAAGCATTTTTAAAATAACATGTAAAAAGTTTTTTAAAGAAACTTAGTTTACAAGAACCAATATTCAACAAAATTTACACACATACAGTCTATAAACAAAATAAAATATCACAGTGCAAAATTACATTCATTTATATATTTACAAGATAATAATCAACAAGAGTATAAAATTTTAAAAAGAATAATAGTGATTTTTTTTTTTTTAATGTGTATCTGTATAGGGGATAACACACTTTTATTTAAAAAAAATTCTCTTGAAGGATCAAATATTAATATATTACTAATAAAACAAAAATTTGACAGAATTCAGTATTTTGATAATTTACCTGATACAAAGGTCACCTATGGGCCTTCAGGCGCTTGGACTTTTCTTGATACATGTCAGGTGATCGCTTTGCAGGTTTTTCTGCAGGCAAATGCTTTAGAGATACGGAATCCACACCAGTTTTCGTGTCATACACATTGGTGACAATACGAAAATTTTGCCTTTTACACTTAGTATTTACATTTTCACTGTCACTACTACTACTAGTATTTACAAAAGCAGCTTCGACATCTTTAGGCATTTGTATCACACGCTTACGAGGAAATGCACCAAGGCGCATGTGAACTGGAACCCTTTTATTATTATCAGACACTATTGTGTAGAAAAAGAAACAATGTGTTAATAATAATTACAATACAATAATAATCAGACAAATGTAAAACTCTAAAAATCTTTTAAATTTTATCGATACATAAAAGTTTTTTTTTTTCTTTTTAATGATGAATTAATGATGTTATAGCCAAAAAATTAGAAAGTTTTAAATAACTTTTTTCTTTTACAAAGCTGTAAAACCCTTAGCTTTTAATCCTAAATTTAGACTTTTTTTTTTTTTTTTTTAAATCAGCATTCTTTCAGAAATCCTATTCTCCTTTTGACTCAACAAACAAAATTTTTAATAAAAATGAAAATACAATAAATACTAAAAAACATGCAGGGAAATCACACACCAATTTACTTTATTCTTGTGAAATTAAAAAAATAAATAAAATGAAATAAATTTTAATGTTAAAAAAATCTTTTAAGTATAATGATAAAACTTTGTGAGGATACTGATAAATCTACCCCCGCCCCTTTACCTCTTTTTTATAAATATTAAAATAAGAGTGTGTAACAGGTGTATGATAATCAACAATTTATAGTCAAGGGAGAAAACAGAATATTTTCTTGCCACATCCGTGATTAAGATAAAAATCATTACACCATATATTTATTTCATTCTTATAAATTTAAAAAAAATCTAAAAAAAAACTACAAGTGAATTCCAACATTCTGAAAAACTATTTTGAATATAATGATTTAATTCTGTAGAAACAGCAATTGAATGGCTCATTTTTTTGCCATAAGGAGATTAAATAAGAATGTTCAAGTCTAACAACTGCACTAAAACATTTTGAAAGAGAAAGTTATTCTTATATTTTGAAATTAATAGCTAACAAAAAACTTAGGTAGTTTGCTCTGAACGTTTCAACCAAGAGCAAAAAGATATGCTGAAATTTGCAGACTAAATCATTTCCATTTATTTCCAAAACTAAGCCTTTTACATAGTACTTTTTACTGCACAACAAAAATTGATGCAGACAAAATTGAGTTCGTTTTGTGACAACTTCACAAAATAACAATATATTAAAACAGCCTTTTCATGTGTATTTTGTTTTATCTTTTAATTAGCTTTATTTCAACAAAAAAGTAACTTTCAGAAAACAGGTATGGAAATTCACAAAAATATAGTTGAAATTAAAAAGTTTTCATAATAATGGGATTTTGAGAAAAAAAAAATTCTTGGATCAACCTAACATCTATCTTAGCATTGATTATTATTAAACAAGTAGCATTGGTTTTTTAAAAAGCACTAAGTGATTAGAAATACTCATACTTTATGGGAATTACTATTTCCAGAAATAAAACTGATTGGAGTTCTTGTAGTTTATTAACCCTAGGATGCTACCCTTGGAAATTTTATTAGAATGGCAATCATTAGTCTTCCAAACGAATTGTGCATTTAAGTATACTTATAATCCAGTTAGTATCTAATTAGTATATAATAAAATGATACAATCTGCAACTTCCAAGATTCTTGATCATCAAGTAAGCCGCAAAGTATGATTTATTTATTTTCAAAGCAATCTCTTTGCAAGTTAGCTTGATGTTATTTGTTATAGGCTTCGTACAGGAGACTAATGAGTAGCATTGTAGGATTAAAGAGGGATGGAGTAAATGAGCTTTTTAGTATTCAAAAGTAGTAAGCTTATAGGTATTGACTAGATACATCACTTGACAAGTTTTACTGAGCCTCCCACCTCACCACCCCCACCCTTTAAAAAATACTATTTAATTACCTTTAAAAAATTCAATTTAATTCACGTTGCAGTTTTGTAATGCTGCTTGACTGACAAAATTTTCTAAGGAAAAAAACTGGGAAATACACATTTAAAGAAAGGCAGTTTATAGGTAAAATAAGTGCTTTAATTTTTCAAATTTGTTATTCCATCTGAATTACATATTTTTTTAAGTAGCATTGCAGAGTTTGTCAAATAATAGCATTTACTTTATTTTGCGAAGTTGAGCTTGAAGCTAGTTGAGGCTTCTTGCACACAGTGGGTTTTAACATTATTTGCTTTTCCGAGTATCTTTTATACTAATTAAAAGTTTTAAATGGCTTTCCAGTAAAAGTCTTATGCCAACAGATTTTTTTTTTTTTTAAAGAAAGAATTGGGTTTTTTATTTGAATACAGTAAAATGCATTTAATGTGAAAATGCTTAACATGAAAAATAGGTTAACACCACATACTATTTAGGTCTCAGCAGTAAACTCTGTAATTTTATACATTTCTTTTCTTTAAACATGAAGAAAAAAGACTTTCCGTCTCCAAACTAAGCCACAGGGTTGGAAAAAAACTCCGTTTATTTGAAAAAAAAAAATACTGGGTTTTTTAGTTTAAACCAGGTTTTTTATTTATTTATTTTTTTTTTTTTTTTTGTTTTGTTTTGTTTAACCAGGTTTTTTTGGCTTTTTTAAAAGTCCAATTATATGTAAAATGTTCAAATAACAATTAATATTACTTCTGAAAATAATTGAAACAAAGTAAATAAATAATTGTTGCTATACTTATGTGGACATTGGAATCATTGAATTTTAATATTTTATTTGGAGACAGTATTTTTTATATTTAGTATATAATATAATACAATATTAATTGTTTACTACATTTTACATGGAATCTTGCACTTAGATTCTTTAGTAATAATGGTGATGAGTTGTTCAAAATTATATTTTTAAGGTTTAAAAATAAGTGTTTAAAACACAAATCCTCTGTTTAGAAACAAATTAAAAATGCAGCCTGTGATTTAAGTTTAATTAATAACTTTTAATAATGATAAAACAATAAGCAGGGTTCGCGTTTACTCAGATTTCTGAGTCATTTACCCAAATTTTGTTGACTGTGATGCAAAAAAATATGCACATAATGGGTTTTGCATATGCAAAAACCCATATCTCTCAAGATAATGGGCTTTTGTGACCCACTTTTATCAGACTTCAGCGCGATCCCTGAATAAGGTACCTATTAGATTGACATGAAAACTTATTGTTGATACTTATAAGGATAATTTTAAAAGATATCAGAACATATTCTATCTGTAGTATTCGGAATTTTAAATTATTCTTTTAAAAAACCAATTGTTTTTTGTTTTTTTTTTAAGAAAAAAAACATTTGTTTTAAGCCAGTCGGTTTAAACCATGCCAACCCTGCTAAG
This sequence comes from Cheiracanthium punctorium, assembly GCA_038373885.1. Classification (NCBI taxonomy): domain Eukaryota; kingdom Metazoa; phylum Arthropoda; class Arachnida; order Araneae; family Cheiracanthiidae; genus Cheiracanthium; species Cheiracanthium punctorium. The sequence goes on from JAWZYV010011853.1 coordinate 2,000,705, forward strand.
CCATGTAGAAAATATCCGACCCTCCCCCCTAGAAAAAAAGGTATATATTTTTTAATTAATAATGTATAATTATTGTGTAAATCAAGAGAATTTAATATGATGTATTGGATAATAAACATGTGTACAGATCAGGGTTGGTAAGGTTTTTCCCACTCCTGGTAAATACTGTGGTAAAAACCAGTATTTGAAATGCTGGGAAATACTTTTTCTCCCAAATGGGAAAAACTGATTATTAAAAATATAAATTCAAAACAACCTTTAAAAATGTCAAAATTGAGTTATCAGTGCAGGGGTCAATGCAGACGAAAATTGGGTCCATTTTGCAGCCCTTTACAAAATTACAAGCCATTAAAACGGCCCCTTCACAAAAATATAATTAATTAATCCTCTGAAGTCCGGCCAAGCTTTCACTTAGAGCCTCCAGGGAAATTTTCATGTGGCAAAAAAAGAGAAAACAGCATCTGGGGATCGTGAGAGGTATTCACGCCTCACATAATAACTATTGTTCAGAAATCTTCTGAAAAGTTCTGCTTGCTGCCAGGCAGGGGGAAGGAGTGTTAGTTTCTTTCAGCCGGCTGGCTGTTTGTTTGCTGTGCCATTTGGCTGAGCTTGACCACCAGAGGGTTAAAACAACCCTTCATTGGCATTTTACCCTACATTTTGATTTGTTTTAGCTTATTTTAACAAAAAAGTTACTTTTATTAAAAACTTGTATGGAAATGCACAAAAATAAGTGTTTACATTCACAAAATTAAGTATTGAAATTCATAGCAATTTTCACAAAATTGGGACCCTTGAAAATTTTTCTGGATTGATTCCTACAGTAAATACCTTAAAAGGTTAAAAAAAATGGACAATCGAGTACATTTATCTAAATATTTACACACCACACAGATTCCCAAACATTTACAATTGGTATCATATTCATTGTCTTCCACTTCAACATTATTGGATTTCAGCATCATATAACAAAGTACTAATTCAGAGGCTTTTTGTGAACCCAGTCTATTTCTAATCTTGGTTTGTACGAAAGAAAAATTACAAAAAATGCAATCTAGAGATGCTGATGATGCCGGACATCCCTGAAGATGTTCCATTAATTGGAGTAATTCTTCGTGTGTATTCTTGTATTGAAATTCATAGCAATTTTCACAGATGGAGAATTTAGTTACTTCAATTCTTCCACCATAGTGCAGGTGAAATAGCGTTTGTAATGTCTTTGGAAAAGGTGCATCTTCCGACTTGAACTGTATTATGTATTGTAAGTACTTTGGATTTAGAGCCTTCAAAAATTTAAGAGAAGGTTTCTCTTGATCTTGTGATAACTTTCACCTTTATATTTCGGATAAATTAAATGTGCCAAAAAATGGACAAGGGTTATATACAGGGACACGGTCTCTAAAACATGTATTTAGGAAATTTATCATTAAAAATTTGTGTTTTATGCAATAATTCTTATTTATTTATATTCCTTGCCTACAGAATAATGTTAAACCTAAGGGAAATTTGTACTATGTACCAGTTCTTCCCGGCAGGATGAGAAAAAGCCAGCAATTGTATAGATATGTATGAAAAGACTTTCAAAATATATACCAATAAATAAGGTATTTTTTCTGAAATATGCACACACACATGTACATCCTTAAATATTTTCAAAATTTCACACAGATGAAGCAAATCTAACAAAGAAAATTTTTAGTTTCCTTTAGTTAAACGTGTGCATGCAATAAAAATTATTTGAAATCAAAAAGCCCAACTTATAAATAAAAATTTAAGCAGGAAATATAATAAAATTTGACAGTATTAAAAATACTGGAAAACTTTTTAGAAAAGATCATATAAAACAAAATTCTTTTAACACTTGTTTTAGTTCCTTCAGTTTCATGTTAAACATTTTTCACTGCATAGTTTTAATAAACGGCTCATATTTCTTAATATTTATGATGAAGTTGGGCTGTTTCACTTTTTTCCACAAGGAGTATCTTATGTCCACTAAATGTTTTGTGTAAAACATTAGATTAGAATGAGCTCTAAAAATATTCAACAAGATTTTTTAAAGCTTGGCTTAAAAATAACCAGGCATTATAGTAGTCATAAACCACAGTAGTATTCTAAAATACTCTTAACCCCTTGCTGGTTCAATTATTTTCGAGTTGGAGGGTAAAAAAAATGTCAATTTTTTTTAACGCATATTATAATATAAATATATTTTTAAAACATAACACTATTCTGATAAAAGATTTCTTAAATCATGTATAGTTCTACCTTCTAGTGGGCAGAAAAGTAAATAAAAGTGTTTGAAAGCAAAACGAAGTAATTCGGGAAAGATTATGTGAAAAATAAAAAATTTCCTACTGCCCGAGCTACACTAGGGATAATCCAGAATGGAACGTTTTACCTGAACAAGCTCAGCTCGGGCAAATCTGGTAAGGGGTTAAAACAGATGCTCAAATCAAGTTAAATAATATTTTTGGAAGTTTGGGAGATAAAATATAGCAGCCCACCTTGATGATGAATGAAAATGGATGATAAAAAATAAGCTACATGCATATTTTGTTCAGACTTAAGTAATATCTGAAAGAATTGGGAAATAGAATGAATGTGACCAGTGATGTAAAATACCCGGGTATTTATTTTCAAGGGTATATACCGAAAATGGGTATTTACCTGGGTATTTATTTTTTAATTAGCACTATTGTTTAAGAAAAGCTTGTATTGGGGGGTAAGCATATTCACACATATATATATTAAGTATAAAGAAAAAAAAACGATAAAATTAGAAGAGTACAAATTACTGGCTGACAGCTTGATTTTAGATAGATTAATGTGTCAAGATAGCATCTTTAATTCCAAGCAATAATATACAGTGGTCTCACTAATAATAATATTTACCTTTCAAATCACCATCAATGCGGCATTTTATGGTTGATACCTTGTTGCTGTCACTGACATCTATGTTCTTTTTATAGCTATCTGCTTTAGAGACAGAATAAGTATCTGATTTCGAAATGGCGGAACAAATGCTCTTCCCAGATGTCTTACTTTCACTAGGAATATCTTCTCTACTTTTAGAATCAAGTTTCTTTGTCACTACAGGTTTGATGACACTTGGCACTGAACGAAGTTTAGGCTTTGAACTATAATTACTGGATGAACTAAATGAACTAGAATAAGAATCGGATGAACTACTGCGGGATCTAGAATAACGATCTTTGTAAGAGTCATTCCCTCTATTAAATTTGCGAGGAGATCTTTTGATAGTGTTTCTTTTCTCAGAACTTCCAGCACGTTTTAATCTGTTTCCTTCAACAGAATCGGACTGTTCTTTAGAAACAGATTTCTCAGATTCCTTTTTTAACATTTGTGTTGAGTTTTGTGTATACTCAATTTTTTTATGAGAATTTTTTCTCCCTTGTTCAAGGTCCAATACACAATCTTTTCGGTCTTGCTCTTGACTAAAACTCTCATTATGTTTGCTTTTGTGATTAAAACTATATTTGGATGAACTTAAATTGTTTTGGGAAGCAGACTTATTCTTGCTAGTGCTCAGATTAACTCTGCTTTCATCTGGATTGGAACTGCATTTACTCCACTCACGACTCCGACTGCGATCAGAAGTGCTGCCGCAACTACTGCTTCTATCACGGCTTCTGCTACGACTGTATCTGCTACCACTCGAGCTGCGACTGTGCCTGTCTCTACTTAGACTGCGTTTATGCTTGCTTCTATCTCGACTTGCACTACGAGATCGCCTATTTCTGCTAGAATAATAGCCACGTCTGTATCTGTCTCCGCTTGAACTGCGGCTGCGCCTACTCTCTGAGCTGGAACTACGGTCACGCTTACTTCTGTCGCGACTGGAGCTGCGTTCAGACAGCCTCTTGTTCTGACTAGATTTGAATTTGTCCGTTTTTTTGTCTGAGCTGAGATTTCGATCAATAGAGTTTCGGCTTTTCGCAGAATAGCTTTCTCTATGTGAAGATTTACTTTTATTAGGACTTGAACTGCGATCATGTCTTTTATCCCAGCTGGAACTTCGATCATGCCTGGTTCTGTCTCGACTAGGACTGCGGTCACTTCTGCTTCTGCCTAAGCTTGAGCTACGATCATATCTATTTCTTTCTGAGTACTCAAATTTCCTTTTTGTAGCACTGCCAAAATTATCTAGCAAGTTATTCTCATGACTTTCACTGCCTTTTCTCTGACTTAGTGCTGAAGAATCCTGATCATCACTGAAATTCCGTTTGGACTTATCAGTTTGAGTATCCCCAAATTTACTTTCTTCAAAGGCATACCTTTGTCTGCCTTTTTCAGATATATTTCTTTGGTCATATCTTTTTTGTGTAGTGTCACTACTGTCATTGACTGCTGGTTGAGACTTCACTTCTTGCATACGCTTTTTAAGCTCTAATCGCAAATCACTCTCAGAGAGTTGTGATTTTGAAGTATTTTCTTTATAATTTTTTGAGTTATATGTAGTTTCACTAGGATAAAATGAACTACTGGCTCGCACTTCTTCTCCATGCTGCCATGCAGAACGTTTCAAACTTTGCATTTCTCCACTCTCTGGCAGTGACTGTCTGTTATCTAAATAAGCTTTTGACTTTTGATCATTTGATGACAAATTTCTAGAATTTTCTGGATAAGAGTCACTAGTTCTATTTCTTGCATGATGCCACGTTTTAGAAGTCTCTTTTGACTGAGTTGAAGGATTTGATTTGTCAACATTTGATTCTCCATTGCTTGGGACAGACAAATGGGTTTGTTTAACAGAAAAACTTTCAGAAGCATCAGTGTGTTTTGCAGTATATGAACGGCCACTTTTATATTGCTTGTAACTACTGTACTCGCCTTCTGCAGAGTGGCTCCAATTATGGCGACTATCACTCAAATTTTGAGGTGCAGCATAATTATCTTGCTTATTATCAGTATATGATGAGTTCTTCAGTAAGTTATACACACTGGTGGTTTCAGTTTTATCAAAACTATCAGTTTTTACGTCAGAATCCAATCGTTGAAAGCTCAATCTCCTTTTCTTTTCAGCATCATCAGACACACTATCACTGTCTGGTGACAAACGTGAAAATTTCTCAGAAGGTTCATCCTGAAGAACAGTTTCATTGCTTCCAGAGTCATTATCACTGGGTTCATAATCTGAATCATCACTACTTTCGGAATCAGATCCATGTCTGTTGAATCGAGTTGGACCTGAAAAGATTTTTTGTTTTTTTTTAATACACGATAACATATCAATTGTGTTAATACACATGAACATGAAAAAAAAAAAAATTAGATTTTGTATTTTCAACTAAAATGTAGGATTAAGGATTGAAGATAAAGCTTCCTGTGGAGGAAATTACAATAAGCACTAGAAAATACATTAGTAAAGAATTGTCTACACTCAATACAAATCTTTGACTAAAATAAACAAGTTCATATTTTATTTTTATTACTGTAGTAACTGAAATAACATTGTTGCTACTTAAATTGCTAAATTAATTCTAAATTCAAAGCTTCATAAACAAAAATCTAGAGTTTTGAGAAGGTTTTTCAAACAAACTACTTTACTGTGCTAGAGCAAAAATTGCTAAACATTGAAATTTTTAAAGTAGTGTCTTTTTTTTTTTTTTGTATTCTTTTATGCATGTGAAAATTTTCAAGCCGAATGATTCAATGATGTGAATTTTATTATATTTTTGGACAAAAAACTTTTCTATAAACGGCAAAACTTGTGAATCTGTTTCAACTATGACATAGTTGCGACAGGCTTCAAGTTTTCTACGCAAACAGAATAATTCCCTAAAGTTAAACATGGAGTAGGTAAAAATCAATGGTAAAGTAAAAATCAGAGAAAGCACGTTCATGAAGAAATTCCACATGTTTTCAAAACACATATTATAATAATCAGAATTGGATGCTCTTCTGAAAACATGGATCCCTCTTTGAGTATGCTTGCAGAAACTTTTCAAATTAGAAAAATTTCATTTTTCTAGAAACAAGCCCTTTTATATCAATGCTTCATGCACAGGAAATCATTTTATTTGTGAAAAAATGTTGAACTGGGTAATCTCAAAGAGCTATAACTCTAAATGCTCTGTAACATAAAACTATTAAGTGATATTTGTTTATCAAACTATTAAGTGATATTAGATTTTTAAAAATTTGGAATCTCAATTTTTCCATCAAAGCCTGACAATCAAGACATAAATATGATGTCAATAACACTAACGATGCTCAATTGGTAGCTTTCTTTGGTCTCCGATATACGTAAGCTGTTCAATAAGTAATAAGACTAATTATACTGATGCGAAACCACTCATTGGAATGTTAATTTATGTGGCATAAAAAAAGTTTGTTGTCAGTATTAACAAAAGCTATCAACAGATGGTGTGTACAGACTCATGTTCCTGAATATCATGTGATTGAACTGAAGAGTGTTTGCAGGTGCCTACGAGACGCGGGCAGTTGTCGAAATGGAAGCGTCGTTGGAACAACGTTATGCGATTAAATTTTGTGTTCGTCTGCAAAAATCAGCATCGGAGACCTTTGACACGATACGAGAAGCTTTCAACAATAAGCAATGTCCAGGGTAAGTACTTTTTGCTGGCATAAAGCTTTTAAGGAAGACAGGTAAAACTGTGGAACATATTGAACGTGAGGGACGACCTTCAATGTGCATCACAGAGACAATGATTAACACAGATGCAATTATCATCAAGGAGGATCGCATTGCATCACATCAATGCCACATATTGTTCATTGCATACTGGATGTTTTGCAGCAGAACAAAGTAAAGATTTTACCGCACCCTCCATACAGTCCTGATCTCGCTCAATGTGATTTCTGGCAGTTTCCTCAACTTATGAAACCATTATGAGGCAAACATTTTGCAAGCAACAAAGCATGTGTAAAGACTGTGGAGGCTGTTTTGGAAAGCTCTCAAAAAACGGGCTTTTACACGTTTTTAAGAAGTGGATAGAACATTAGGATAAATGCATAATGTGCCGCGGCAGTTATTTTCAAAAAGACCATGTAAATGATGACAATTAAAGATATTCTGTATTTTTTATAATTTTAGTGTTATTGAACAGCCCCATATAAAAGAGAAAATTACGAAAAATCACTTTAAAAATTAGGAGAGGTGGATTTCCCGATTTTTAAAGAAGTGGAGATTGCTTTCTTTATTTTTTATATAATAAAAAATTCCAAGCCGCTCGTACAAATGGTGAGGATTTTATTACTTTTTTGGGTTTTCTCCAGACGTAACATTGAGTACACTTTAAAGCCCCTTAAAAAATCTTTTGCCTAAGGTTTCCCTTTGGAACATAGCATTAGTGTACTTTGCCTTAACAAAACTCAATACCGCATAATCAGCTTACTTGATTTGTCTCACATATTAAAAAATGCTTTAAAATTCCTACCAAAAAGTTTTGTTTGGAGCTACTACCTAAACTTATGTTACAAATTATTGTACATACTCTCATATTAATGGATTTCATTTAATTAATGGAGTATATTCTATAGCAAACTTTCTATACACCTCATAAATTTTAATACCACGAATGTCAATTTTTTTCAACTACAGAATATTTATCATTCACAGCTTCTTTTTGCGATATTTTGAAAGGAAAATAAATATAAAAGTAGCAGAGAATATTTTGTCATTCCAAATAGCAAGCTGTTTCTAGATTATCCCCCCCCCCCAAAAAAAAAATTACATTTTAAAAACATTTTATTCAAATCATTTTTAAAAATTGATGAAAATTCCTTGTGTATCTACAAACACTGCAGAAAAAATACTACAGCAATATCTCAGTGTTTCGAATGACTGAAGATCAAAGTCGTTAGACTAGAACATTCGTTAAATGAAATTTCATAGTGACTCAATCTGCACTACAACTCTCTTTTATTAGAAATATTTTACTCCTTAATCTGAAGCATTCGTAAAACTTAAGTTTGTTATAATGGGACTTTAATGTACATCTAAATGCTCTATAATATAAAACTATTAGGGTTATTCTCACAAAACGAGACAAAACTAGATCCTGATAGTTTTCTGAAGTTTTTTTAATTATTTTTTCAGTAGCATAATTCGGGTATGAAAGCACGAAACAGCTAAAAAGACTGAACTTTGCTGCAGATCATACAGAACAAACAAATTATTATGCATTTAACACATTACCTGTTATTCTTTTACATGTATTCATTATTAAATTAAGTAATATTCATTATAATACTGTATTCAGTATAACTAAATTCATTAAACTAATTTAAATACTAAATCTTAAATGCATTAATGATGTTGAAAAAGGCTGGAAACTTTCAAGCCTGAAAATTTTTTCATATGCTGAAGAAGGTCTCTTATAAAAAAATATAATTTATAGGGTATTCATGATTTTATTTTATAGTTTTAGAGTATAAAAAAATGATTTTGTCATTTCGGTCACTGTCCCTGTCATTTCTGTACCATATGTTTTCATTTCTGTCACACCAGGACCACAGAAAATATTAAACTAGAGATGCCAAAGACTTTTTTTTTTTTTTTCCATTAGACATGTAATATAGCATTTTGTATCAAAATTAGAAAAGAAAAAAAAATCTTTCCATTAAAAGAGTGACAGAAATGTGCAAAATCATCAATCTTTTTGTGTCCCGTTTCGTGAGAATAGAAACACCCATTAAGTGACATTTGTATAGCTAAAAACATAAATAAATTTGATAAATATACATCTTTGAATAAAGACATATGCAGTGAAAAGTATAACGAACAAATACATACCAGTTTTACGAAGAGTTTTTGGAGACAAAGAATCTTCGTTTCCTGAATTGGACCACTTATGCTGAGGAAGAAGCAAAGCAGGGGCTTTTTCTTCCGAATCTTTTCCTTCATTTAGAACAACTGGACTAATTACAATTAAATTTGATCGCTGATTATTTTTCTGAAATTAAAATAAATAAATTAACAATAAAATTTCCATAGCAAGAGTGAATTAAGTGACAAATGCACACGAAATATTGTAAAATAGTCACAGGCATATCTATAGAATGGTAATAGATTAGCAGAACTATAACCAGCCCAGGCTCAGACCCAAGCGATTATCATATGTTTGGTCCACTAAAACAGCATCTTTGAGGCAAACACTTTGCAGATAACGTTTAACAGAAAGCCAAACTGTGGATGAGACAGCAACACATAGAATTTTGTGCAGCTGTAATTTTAGCGCTGATAATAAGTGCATCAACATTGTTAAGAGATTTGCTTTAAAAATTTTTTTTTATCAGAATATCACAGTAAATTATTTCTTTTTATCTTTTGCGACTTATTTAATGACATTCTAAGCACTGTGCTTGCACTGAAAAAAAAATTATATGGCCTTGTTGTTGAAGAAACAGGCAGAAAATTTTGCTTTATTAGAGGCATACAATCAGTAAAATGTATGCAACAACATGGAAAAATTAAACTTGCATTTTAAAATTTAGAAAAAATACATTGCTTCACCAGCAAATAACTGCATATTAAAAACATGAACATTCATACAGTTGAAGCATTTGATATTCAAACACTGGGATCTACTTACAGGCAAACTATCTTGATATTCATTTAATGGATTAATTTTCTTGTATCTTGATTTATTGTTTGGGTATTTTTTGTGTGGCTTTGCGGATTTTACTGTGAGTTTTATTATGGCTCTTCTCCTTAACCTTTCAGGCTTTTTCTGTGTAAAAGGATTTTTAATTACAGAATACAATTACTAAATATAAGGTTTAAAGCAAAAATATTACATAGTTCACATAAAAGATTTCACTCAGGGGAGTAAACTGACTGTAACTATGTTTTATTTCAAATGTCATTGTTAAAACATTTAAAAATAATATAGACCTAATACATGCATCATTTATTACTATTTTATTTATTTTTTGTATGTGTATAAACTTAAGTTTTATCATTAATATAAACCTTTCAATTTAAATAGTGATAAATTTATTATAAGTAGCATAATACTAAGATGGTTATAGTAAGAAAAAGTAATTTCAAAGTTTAGCAGGCTTTGCCCCTTTTTCGGGGAAAAATATCGAACAGGAGGTAAGGAAAATCATATAAAAAATAACATTAGCTGTTCCAAGAGAAAATACAAGCCCTATAATGATTCATAAACTTTTACAATTATGACAGCATTAGTTGTATTCATTTAATCTTTTTATGCATTCAAAGAACTAGCTAGTCAAAATATAAGCAAAGAAATTTGTTAATAAAAAATATATGAAACTATAAATAATTGATCAGTACAATTTCTAAAAACTAATCAAAACTATTTTCAACAAATAAATCATAGGGTAATATTACTTTGACTATAGGGTAAAATACCTAAGAAAGCTAACTTATGAAAAAATTGATTTTGGAAGAGGGGGGGGGGCACTTGAAAATTGCTAAAATTTCAAAATTGTCAGCCAAAATACACAGGGGCAATGGTCAAACTTACACAATTTGTTTGATTAGGGTCTTAAAAATACTCAAATACAATAAATTGATCATCATTTTACACTATGATGCATAATAGTGCATTAAGATTTTTATTTAAATAACAATACTATTGCCATTAGAGTTAATGAGAAGACAAATTACAAAAATTGCTAAAATTCATATTATACATACAGGGAAAGCACCACCTCTTCTTCTCGTGGTTTGATTCAGTTTTCTCCAAGCATAGTTGTTACTGAATGAATTACGATCGGACTGCAAAAACGGAATTTGATTTGAAACCGATTCGGGTGCTGTCACTATACTGTTGATAGGAAGAGCACTGGCAGCTTCAGACGAATTCTAGAACATAATTATTATAAATTAATCTCTAGGAAAAAAATGGCAGAAATTACAGCAGACAGTATGCAGGACACTCCCTCTAATCCGGGGAGGTTGGGACTAAGAGTTGTGCGGATTATGTCATTTGGTTAACATGGAAAAAATGTGTATTAATGTGTATGTGGGGTCATAATAGTTATTTTGTAATAATGTATGAAAAATAATAGAAAACATTTTTTTTTTTCAATTTAAAAGGACATATATTTTAGTTATTTAAAAACATTTGAAATTTCACTTGATAATTTTGTCTAGCAGCTTATTAATAGGTATTCTTTTGTGCTTGGAAACACTAATTTATTTATTTGAATGTGTTTAATAAAAGCCTTTTTTACTTCCTTGTACGTAGTATAAGGAAGTAATGTGATCCCGAAAAATTTTGGGGGCCAAATTTCGACAAAAAAACCGATTTTGACTACCTCTAAATTTAATTTTAAAAATTTTTTCGATGCATCTTATCGTAGGCTAGCATGCACGATCATATTAACGCGTCTGCAACTCATTTTGACCAGCGGCGAGTCTGCTGTGGCCAGTTTTTCCATGCCGTCTGTACGTACGTACGTATGTATGTAACTCTCATATCTCAAAAACTATTGGTCGTAGAATGTTGAGATTTGATATTTAGGATTGTTCTATGATCTAGTTGTGCACCTCCCCTTTTGGTGGCAATCGAATGGATAGTTTATGTACAGGACCGCCCAAAAGATTCGAAATACATTACGCTCTATGGGCCGAAATTCATTAAACTCGCCTAACTCAAAAGCTATTAGGCGTAGAATGTCGAAACTTCATATTTTGGATAGTTGTAACATCTAGTTGTGCACCTCTCCTTTTGGTTCCATTTGACTGGATAGTTTATCTACAGGACTACCCAAAACATTCGAAATACATTACGCTCAATGGGCCGAAACTCATTAAACTCGCATATCTCAAAAACTATTAGGCGTTGAATGTTGAAACTTTATATTTAGGATTGCTGTAACATCTAGTTGTGCACCTCCCCTTTCGATTCCATTCGACTGGATAGTTTATCTACAGAACCACCCAAAAGATTCGAAATAAATTACGCTCTATGGGCCGAAATTCATCAAAGCGTTTTTTAGAGGTATTGGGCTATTTCAAACGACTCAGAAGTGATGTATGCTGTAAAGAGTTAGAAAATGAATTTCTCCATTAAAAAAAGTGTCTTTATCATTTGTAGTTCTGCTACAGGAACACTCAAAAGATTTCCAATACATTACGGTCAATGGCAATTTTAGGGGCATTCATCCATTTCAAGCACAATACCGTCCTACCACATAAGTTAGGTAATGGTCCGACCACGGTCACGTGCCTCCCTCAAGAACTATGCCAAAAGTCGCCAAGCTTGGCGACTTTTGGTGTACGTGTGTACATATTTAACTCTCAAATCTCAAAAACTATTATGAAATTTCATATATAAGAATGTTGTAACATCTAGTTGTGTATCTCGATTTTTGGTTCCAATCTACTGGAGAGTTTATTTACAGGACCACCGAAAAGAATTTTAGTACTTTAATGTCTATGGACATCTTCAATATAATACAACTGTAGACAGTCATTGTTTGGTACATGCCCAAAAACTCTCCGTCTGTCCTCGACCTTGGCGAGTTTTGGCAAAATATCGCCAAATTTGGCGATAGTCAGTCATTTGGTCCATGCCCAAAGTATCGCCATTTGTCATCGTTCTTGGCGAGTTTTGCCAAAATATCGCCAAGTTTGGCGCCAAACATTATTTCGTATTTTGTATAACACTAAAACTTTAACCCGTAGATTTTTGAACTTTTGTATTTAGAACTATTGTAATATCTAACTGTTTTCCATATCTTTTTTGACAGCAATCGACTGAGAATTTATTTACAGGGTGAGCCAAATGACTTTAAATACATTGAGGTGTATGGATGCATTCAATTCATTGAAAGTCTGTGGTCAATGACTACTTTGGCTATCCCCAAAATCTCGCAGACTATCTCAAGTTTGTCGGCTTTTGGTGAAATATCGCCAAATAAAGTGTCAGAAGGAAATATTTCAAATTGAACTCAGCTTGGCGATATCGAAATATTTGTCTAGAAATCGCTAAACCTTACTATTATTGATATTTTATCTCTTTCAAACAAATAAGTTTAGAGGAAGTGCGTCGAAAATATTTTTGATCTAATGGACGTGCAAGGAAGTCATGTGTTGGACACATCAGATTTTTTGTATTTACTAGTCTGTTTCTGCCCATAACAGATATTTCTCTAGAGTAATGCAAAATTATACTGAATGAAAATCCAATCCTATGCTTTTCCACATATCAGTATAAATAGTGAATTTCCACAAATAATTATTCTAGTTATTACTATAAATAGGCTAATATTTCAGTGGACTTCTTTTTCTGGTCTTTCTATTTTCACAAAAGTGAAAGTTTCATCAGTCTTTCAGAATCTGTGTAGAAAAACTGAAATGTAAAATTATTTGCTTACATGTAAAACTTATGGTGGATTATAGGCATTTGCAGATTAGATGGAGTGTGCTGTATTTATGTTCATAGTCCTGACACTTTTTGGGACATAATTTTCCAACTTTTTGCATCACCTCATTATTGTATGGGGCACATTTTACTATTGGAGAATTTTTTTGTATGGGGTCATAATCAGGGTTTTAAAAAACCTGGTTTCTTTTTTAAAAACCCAACCCGGGTGGGTTTTATTAAGATTTATTTATAGTATAGCACTTTTTGGATTTAAATTTTATGGTTTTATTTCAAAGCAGAATAATTTTAGTGTAAATGAAAACTTTCATTACAAAATAATAATTAATTAATTAAATGTAAAAATAACTTCAACTTTAATGCAGTACTATCTTTTTCTGCTGATGTTTATAAAGGGCTCCTAATTTGTTTTATGACCATAGATAAAAGTATATTATTGCTCACATAGAAAAATGTTATTTTTGATTGGCTGTTTTCTATTACTTTTAAATTTATGAACTTTTTAATTTTTTTTTTTAACCTTCATGTTTTTTAAGTCATAGTTATATTTTCTAGTTAGAATATAAGTCAGTAAAGCCTTTGCAGGCCAACTCACTGCAGAACTACTATTTATTTAATAATTTTCTTTATAGTTATTGGATAGCAGATTACTACCATAACTAACGTTTTAAACGAATAAGATTTTAAGAATTAATATTCTGTTTTAATTAACTCTAGAGAATAAAAATTTTACCTACCTCATTATCTCTTCGAGTTCGCCGGGCATAAGAAAAGAATGGGACTGGCACACAACGCAACGAGACTTTAGATTTGGTTTTAACATTTAATTAAACTTAAATTCGATTCATAAAATAAAGCCTCACATCACGTACCAACACCAAACACGAATTTACATAGAATGACGACATACAGATGTTTCTCCACTCCATAAATAACAAACAACAACAACAAAAAAAAAAATTAGATTTCCGGCGATGACGCCACAGTTCGAAAAGGTGAAAAGAAAATAAAAATAAAAGTTTATATATACAGTCTCGCGTTCACTTCCACTCTGGAGGAATAGTTATTAATTTTTGCTTTGAATATATATTACTTTTTACTACTTTAAAAAATCTAGAATTAATGTCTGATATTAAATCCCACATAAACAATGTGTAATGAATCAGATTTATATTTCTCAGTACTAAAGTAATGCAGCAACTAATAGAATACAGGATGGTTTCCTGAACCTGAATTTATTCTTGAGATGCATGCTTGTAAGCTGTAAGAGAGAGACATGTCCCATTTTTCTCTTATCTGGGAAAGGATTTTGTTTGTCACTATACTGACAATTACATATTTTATTCGTATTTAAAAACTTATTCATTAAAGAGATAAATTACTAAGTTATCCCTGCCTGCATTCTACACATGTTCATTTCAAAACAAATATTGCAGATAGAATTGGCTCAAGGTATTATTTTTCTTTATTTTGAAGTTGGAAAAATAATTATAAAAAAAATTAAACTGGCATATTTATATTTATCTAATATAATGCACTAAATTATGTAGGTAATATTATATGTATTTAATGTCAAATAACAAATGATTTAAATGAAAGAAAGGAAAAATTTTGATAATTTTTAATAAAACCCAAAAAAACCCACTTCTGTGTGGGTTTTATTGGGTTAAAAAAAAAAAAAAAAACCCGGGTTTTTTTTGGGCGGGTCTGAAACCCTGGGTCATATACAAATTTAAAAGGTGCCACTTTCTGAAAATGAACGAGAAGAATTTTTTCTTAATGTAATCTTTTTAACAAGAGGACATTTTTCATTGTTCTTCTTACCTTTTCAATTTAACATTGACGAAAAGAATTAATATGCATGTTACTGTCTCTTTGGAACACCCTACATATACAGCAATTTCTTTAATTTTGTTATATGCATAAATTTAATACACAAAAATTAATAATACACATTTAATTTTTTTTTTTTTTTTTACATACTTGATTCTTACGCCCGAATTCATCATTAACGTCAACAGGCGGTTCAACTGGCAGTCCAGTAACTCCCGGTTGGAGAACTCAACTGGCCAGTCCAAAATTCATATTCACCGTTAACTGGCGAGAAAAAGTTACTTAACCTAGATTCTGGGCCAATCAACGTGGTTGAAACGGGGCTGGGTTGAAATCAAAACGGTCATTGGTCAAGTGTCCACAAAGCATTGGGTGTTCGCATCACGTGGTAGTTTATTCTTTCGCGCCTCTCCAAGTGACCCTGCAATCGCTCTGCTTTCCCCCTCCCCATCGCCCCTCATGTCTCTTTGGGCCGTATTCACCAAACTTTAAACCCTGGAGTTAACCCAGCAAAGCGAGCTACTTCAAGGGTTAGTGAGAAAATGGTATTCACAACTCCAAAATCAGGGGTTACCCCAAGAATTGACCCTGACTCCAGGTACAGATTCTAACCCCGCAAAATCGGAGGGTTGACTCGGGGTTATAAATGGCGGATACGAGGGTTGTTTTTTATAGGTTTGGAAAATCCCAAATATTTGCTAATACTTGAATATTTTGTGCTTTAACAGACGGAAACTGCTGTGAAAACCACCCATCAAGCTATAAAAGCAGCCAAAAGTGATAAAAAATTTTTGTACAATGTTTCCAAAAACTCTCGAGAATGACTGTACTTTTTTTGCCGTAGAGACTGCAGGCGCCATCTGTCGGACTTATCTTGGTTTGCTTTTCCATTCCCTCTCTTTTCTGATTTGAACGCTTTTTTATTCTTAATTACTTTTTGTGTTGAAAATAAGTAAGTAAATTCTGCTCTTTCCTATTTATTTTTTTGTCTCTATTGTTCCACAGATGAGGGGCGATTTGGCCAGAGCACTGTGGATCTACTACGCCCGCGCTTTTTTTTTTTTTTTTTCTTTTTGTAAGAAGAGGCGGGATAAAAATATTTACATTGAAGAGATTAATCATTTATGTGTAAAGGATGAAAAAAAAAAGTGTTGTTGAGGGGTTAGACATTTTTGTCTGATTGTAATGTACTGTACTTGGGAATAGCGAATTAACAATTTTTCACACAAATGTGAGAAAAAAAAAACAATATGTTTCAGTATCATAGAATTTTTTAAAGACATACATATTCTATGTACAATATATAAAGTATCTCAAAAAGAAAAACATCAAAACTGCATAAATTAATTTTTGTGTGTTAAAAATATGAAAATTCCTAAATTTGAAAAAAGTATAACAGACATAAAATTTTATTTATAAAAAATATTGGATGTAATTTTGTATTAAATGTTTAATCAGTCTATTTTTTTTTTAATTAATTTTCACATTTTAACGCGCAGTTTGCATAAAAACAAATTAAATATCATGAAGGAAGAGTGTGTGGTGGGAGCTGGGTTCGATCTCCCGAACATTAAACCTAGTTCACCCTCTTCATGGAATCATTACTCTGACCAATCACAGACGAGCTTTCAAAGCTGGCTGAGACAACTCCAGAGTCAAGTAACCCTGGGCGGAAATAAGTTGGTGAATACAGTTTCCGAGTTGTCTCCGAGTCAAACCGGCAATGCAGGTTTCCCAACTCTTGGATGATGGCGAGCTACTCACAGTTTGGTGAATACGGCCCTTTGTCCAGAAGGAAGGGGTAAACCAGTTCTGCGAAGGAATAGAAGGGGGAAGCTAATTTTTCAGGGAAAATCTTAACTGAGCATGCTCGGTTATTTTTAAACCTTGCTCAATAGCAAGGTTGAGTTTCTCAACCTGGGTAAGGATTTTGTGGCCGGTTAGTTCCTGTCCAGTAAATGGTGAATACCATTTCTATGTTCGACCGACAGTTCGCTGTTAACCGGAAGTCGAGGTAGACGGTGAATACGAGGGTTAAGGAGCTTCTTGTGTCCGTGTATTCAAGTATGTATCTTTTCATTGTTAATATACCCGCACTTAAATATTTGTTTGAAAAGATTGTTTGTGTTGTTAAGGCAATGCTACACTTGAGCGGTGTGCCTACAAGTTATAAATTTTAGTTGAGATATGAATTTTAAATTTTTTAACTCAACCCAGGTGTGTTTTATTGGGTATTTTGCATTCTATTAAGAATTTTTATAGTATAACCCTTTTTGGATTTAAATTTTATACTTTTATTTCAAAAGGGAGCAATTTAAGTCTAAAAGAAAACTTTCATTACAAAAAAATAATTCATTCATTAAAATATGAAAATAACTTCAACTTTAATGCAGTACCATCTTTTTCCACTGGCATTCATAAAAGGCACCTAATTTGTTTTATGACTATAGATTAAAGTATATTATTGTTCACTTAGAAAAATATGTTGTTTTTGATTGGTTGTTTTCTATTACCTTTTAAAAATATGATTTTTTTTTTTTTTTTAACCTTTATGTTTTCTAGAATTCTTTTATATTTTCTGGTTTGAATAAAAATCAGTAAACATTTTAAAGGCTAACTTACTACAGAACTACTAGGTATATAGATAAAATAAGACTTTTGTCTGTACATTTCTTGGAATTCAAAAATTTTGCGATTTCTATCCGTTTCAAGCACACGGGAATCCGGTGCGACCCTAAAAAAAAGTTTGTCTATCTGTCGTTCTGTCAGTGATGCTTTTTTCGTTCAAGCATCACGTAAAAATGGCTGAAGCGAATGATATGAAATTTGGTGTCATGACAGGTGGTCACTCAACTTAAAACATAGGCGTCGAATTTTTTAAAAACCTGATTTGATTTTGAGATTTTGCGAAAATCCTTTCAAACTGCGTAAATTTGTGTTCGAGCATTGAGTAAAAATGACTGAAGCGATTGAAATGAAATTTGGTATCTGGTATTTGGTATTTTTTAAAAATCTCGATTTTGAGATTTTGCGAAAATCGTTTCAAACTGCATAAATTTGTGTTCGCACGTCACGTAAAAACGACTGAAGCGAATGAAACGAAATTTGGTATCATGATAGGGGGTCATTCAACTTAAAACATAAGTGCCGAATTTTAAAAAAATCTTGATTTTGAGATTTTGCGAAAATCATTTCAAACTGCATAAATTTGTGCTCACATATCACGTAATAATTGCAAAGGTGAAAAGATAGGTGGTCACTTACCTTAAACTATAAGCATCTAATTAAAAAAAAATTGATCAGATTCAGAGATTTTGCGAAAATTGTTTAAAACTGATTGAATCTTTGTTCAGGCATTACGTAATAACGACTAAAGCGAATGATATGAAATTTGGTCACATGATAGATGGTTGCTCAACATAAACTATAGGTGTCCAATTTCTTAAACATTTTTTTTTTTTTTTTTTGAGATTTTGATTCTCTCAAAATGCACTTATATTTCTTCAAGCATCACGTAATAATAACTAATACAAATGATACGAAATTTAGTGATATGATAGGTAGTTGCTAATCTTAATTTATAGGTGTTGAACTCTTAAAATATTTTGATTACATTTTGAAATTTTGCGAAAATCATTTTAAAATGCTGAAATTTTTTTTGGTGACATGATAGGTTGTCATTCAACTTAAACTCTAGGCTTCCGATTTTTCAAAAATATTGATTAGATTTTGAGATTTTGCAAAAATTATTTCAATATGCGTGAATATTCGTTTGCTCATCAAATAATTACGACTAAAGCAAATGAAATGATCTTACTCTCTAATTAGTTACTCTCTAATCTGTAATATTTTAACTAGACATAAAAATTATAACTTCGCTTTCTTTACTTTGGCAACATACTACATCCATTCTGTGTACTCCTACAATGCTGACGAAAGTTCTTGCTTTTTGGAAATTTGCATTCACTACTAACCCGTCAACGATGGGTACTTCAGCTAGTTTATTTAATAATTTTCTTTATAGTTAATCACTTTTGATTTAAATATATATTTCTTATTTTAAAAAATTGGTTTTTTTTGGGGGGGGGGAGCGAAACCCTGTTTGGAGGACTTTCTAAGGGGTTCCAACGCATATTCACATTAAATCTGCAGAAAACTGACCAAAACTACAGACCGTTAGATGGACAGCTGTGCATTGGGACCCAAACCCAGGACCATAACATGCACTCTGCCATGGAAGGGCAAAAAGATTCTTTAAAACAGCACATTAATAGAAATAATAATTTGCAAAATGTGCAAACTACATTCATGGAAATCCAAAAAATAACTTTGCTTTAGCCATAGATATTAGAGATGAGACGGGCTCAGCCCGAGCCCGAACCGGGCTCTGTAATTTACAATTGCGCTCGGGCTCGTGAAAAATTTCTCCTTTATTGAACATACTCCTTGAAACAGATTTTAAAAAGTGATTCATGGGGAAAATGAAAGTTCAGTCAACTCCGGTTATAGTGAACCTCTGGGGACCATCCAATTTCGTCCACTCTATCCGAAGTTCACTACAACCCAAGTGTCTTCATGATGGATAGAGATACTGTGTGTGAATTGAGACTAATGGTTTGCGATCACTATATCTGATGGTTCACTATAACCAGAGTTGGCTGTACTTATAAAAAAATATCGGCACTCACACCTAGAAGGTGCGTTAAGCTCTTTGGATATTTCAGAACTGCGGATTATATTCATTAGTTAGTCATGACATCCGACATTATTTGATAAACATATGGAAAAATAATGAATTAGAAGTGCATTGAGAGTTTGCAACTATATTTGTCTTTAATTTGCACAAACAGCAAAATTCATTGTATTCTATCAATGAAGTAATTGGATTTTTTTTTTCTAATCTTTAGCTGAAATTTCGGGCTCGGGCTCCGACTTAAATTATATTGCTCGGGCTCGGGCGGGCTCGGATTAAAAGTCCTCGGGCTCGGCCTTCAAAAAATGAGCCCGAACTCATCTCTAATAGATATCACTTGCCATCATCAGAACAAAAAGGACAAAAGTATGCAAGTGTAAGTCGTTTCATTTTTAATATACCAATACTTAAATATTTGTTCAAAAAGATTGCTTGTTTGTGTTGTTAAGGCAATGCTACGCTTAGGCAATGTGCCTAGGATGAGGGGTGCATTGATCGGAGCATATTCACATTACATCTGGAGAAAACCGACCAAAACTACAGACTGAAAAAAAAAAAAAAAAAAACACTAATTTTGCACTATCAACTCTTGTCCAGTATATGCTCTAATCTACAATTTTATCAGCTAGAATTTCAAAATTCAGTAACTAATAATGTACCCAAAATATCATGACCACACAAAGCATTTTTTTCAAATTTATGATGATATGATCATGCGAAGTAATGAATAATTATCTGATCAAAACATATAACACACTACAATAATATAAATACAGGTAAATATATACAACTTTAGAATTAGAGTAAAGATAATTTATTTTTCTGAAATATACTTACATCAAAGGCTTTTTCATTCTTCTTTTTGGTAGCAAGAGCAGCTAAACGCAGTGCAGTTAATTCCTCGTCTTCCAATAGATCTTTAAATTTATCGTCCTCCATAATGCTGAATAAGTTTTAAAGAACAAATTAATAAAAAAATTTTGTATGTAACTTATAAAAGCTAAGTATTCACTTCATCTTTCATTGCTAAGCATATTTGAAACATAAAATATGTTACGGAGCAGTACGCGTACACATAAACAAACTCTATTTACTAATATTCAATCACAATGTAAAAATAACGTTTATTTAACAGAGATTAAATTTGATCATGCTTAGTGCAATTCACAATCAAAACGCAAACCAAATTCATTAAAATACACAAACCAGACGCCAAACGATACATGCAATATTACTGGTGAGGAAACTATAAATAAAGGTATTTTGAACTTTATGTAGGTTACACAACAGGAAATTTCGAATATACTTAACAAAATAAACCACTAAAAAATCAAGCTTACCTATGTTTAACGTTTAATTAAGCTGCAAATACACCATAACATAAAGCAAATAGTAACTTGTCTATAAAATCATCGACAAGTTATAGGTTAACAACAACCAGAGCGTACATAGTACGCGTATTTTTGCAGCGCCATTGCCATTTCCATCAAAATTAACGCCGTGCGCAAGCAGTACAGCTGCTTGTTTCCGCCATTTTGAATTCATATTTTATCCAATCATAGCACCTGAAAAAGAAACATCAAACGGATTGATTCCGACGCTCTTTCCCAAAATTATATTACCAACAAGGTATTTTTCTTTTTTAGCTGGAAGTAAAGGCATGCGCGGATCCAAGGGGAGGGCGGTGGGGCGATCGCCCCCTCCTCGGATGAAGTCCAAAAATCTGTTATAACCTGTTAAAATATATTATGAAAGTATAATGAAAATTATGTAGCCTTTTTCTAAGGAGTGTATTGCGGGTACTACACCCTGTTCTTTTTAATCATCGATCATAATTTTTTATCAACAACTTAATTAATTACATTAATTGGTATAATTGATAATATTAATTAATTATAAAATGATTTTGCGCATTCTACCCCCTGTTTCAGGTACAAAATCGCCCCCTCCTTGAGTAATTTCAGGATCTGCCCATGAGTAAAGTCCCAGACAGCACATAAGCTTAAATCAAGCTTGACATTTGGCTTGGCAATGCAAGGTTGGCTTAAGCTGCATTTTCAATGGAAAGTGCGTGATGGCGCCATCTGTGAAAGAGAATGGACATTAATTATCTAGCGTCCTCAAATTTGATGAAAGTTCGTAAAAGATGTGTTTTAACGGGGATGGGTTTTTTATTACCAGTGCCATATTACCGGCAGCGCAAACGGGGCTACTGCCCAGGGCCTACAGATTTTAGGGCCCAAAAATCTTACATCTTAAACTTTTGTAATTTTAAAATAAAATTACAAAGGATAAAAAAAATTCAGAAGTTAAATAATTTTTTTAATTATAAAGTATGAACAATGAAAATAATTCAAATTTACATTTGTATAAATTAATTTAAACTTATTTTTAATTCTTCGAAATGCTCTATATCGATATAGCATACCAATATGTAGGAAAATAACCACATTTGTAAAGTGAATTTTAAGCGTTAATAAATAGCAAAATTTTTCAATTATTTGTTATTTTAAGAAATATTTACAAAAATGACTAAAGTGTTTGTATTCCATACATGTTAGCAACTGTGATATAGCATTTCGAAGTAACGTTTAACTGTTTCTTTCATTTCAGATTACTTAACACTAACTTTGTGTTAAGTAAGTTAGCAGCTTCTATTTTTCCAAATATGGAAATTCTTCAAAATAAAATACAATTATACTACAAAATTGATTTCAAAATCACACATAACATTATTTTAATTTTGATGCATCCCATGGAAAAATAAAAGAAACAAATAACGCATCGCCCACTTATAATCTGGCGAGAAAACAGCGTGGTAAGTCAC
The DNA here is from genome assembly GCA_038373885.1 of Cheiracanthium punctorium. Classification (NCBI taxonomy): domain Eukaryota; kingdom Metazoa; phylum Arthropoda; class Arachnida; order Araneae; family Cheiracanthiidae; genus Cheiracanthium; species Cheiracanthium punctorium. The sequence continues at coordinate 2,023,407 of JAWZYV010011853.1, forward strand.
TTCAAACTTTAGTCATAGAGCTGCACAAGGCTCCGGTGGCGGAGTGGATAGCGTGCTCGACTGCGAAGCCAAAGGGCCCGGGTTCTATTCTAGCCACGAACACTCGATGGACTTAAATTAAATTGAAATTTCAGCGTGGAGAGGGAAAATGCGCGGAAAAATAAATTATGTGGGGCACGTTAGCCAGCGGGCGCCCCGTGTATTTAGAAAATTTTTTTGGGGGAAATTTTTTAAGCTTGAAATTAAGCTTTAAATGTCAAGCTTGATTCAAGCTTGAAATGTAAAGCTTTGAATGTAAAGCTTTGAAATGTAAAGCTTGAAATGCAAAGCTTGAATCAAGTGTTCTAGTTTACACTTGCTCAGCTTGCATTAAGCTTTACATTTCAAGCTTGAATCAAGCTTACACGATTGGAATTTTCAAGCTTATTGACTTGATAAATCAAGCTTGCTGCAAGTTTGCTGTGCTGTCTGGGGTATATTCGGGGAGGGGGGCACCCCCTCCCCGAAATTTTGATTTTTGTTACTAAAATTATAGTCTTTTTGTGAAATGCCTTTTTTACCCTTTGGACCCCTTCCGAACTTTTTGGACCCCCTCCGAAATGTTTTTAACAATATAGAAATTGTATGTTGTCACAAAATAGAGAATTTCAATAACTTCTACTAAGCTCAACAAGTAATCTTCTCATCTCCTCTAAAATTTTCACAGTCTTTTCTTTTCTTTTTTTTTTTTTTTAAGAAATCAGAATATTTTGAATCCACTGTTTTTTTTTTTTGTTGTTGTTGTTTCTTTTTTCATTATTTTGCCTGGTTAACATCAGTGACGAATATTTCGTTATGGATTTGGATAAAAGAACGCTTAATAATGAACTTATCTAACACACACACAATCTATACAAGAAAAGTTTTATTTTCTTCTCAATTTCCTATCGTTTTCATTGATATTTGCATCCAGCTTCGCAGGAAATATCGGATGTAAATCTATGCTGATGTAAAAAAATGCATTAAATTTCAGATGACCGGGTTTTCCAACAAGAAAAAACTGGAGACAAATCATCACTGTATAGCCAATTCTGAAACAAACATTGGGGACATTTTATAAATTCATTGCTCCTACTAAATAAATTTCTAATTATTCGATTAAAACATTATTAATATTCATGGAATAAAAAAATACATGATTGTTTTTTTAACTAGGAAGAATTTTTTTTTTCTAATGGGCAGGCACTGGCCACAAGCCTTTGCCATCAACGGCCCTAGTTACTGTCCATTTTATTATGGGAGCACCCAGTGGGCGGACAGCACCACCCCCTATGAAGGGACGGACAAGTTATCATCCATGCCCAAGCCGGGATACGAACCCGGACCCACCGCGTGATAGAATGGTTCTCTAGCCACTACACCACCTGGGCGGCAACTAGGAAAAATAAAATTTTACATTTAAAATTTTGTCTTGAAAATTTTTTTTATATGTCGGGGGCACAGGGCCGTAGCGCTGGGGGCGCTATGGACGGCTCAACCAACCCCCCCCCCCCCTAGCCGAAAGAACATAGGCATCCAGGAACATTTTTTGAAAAAAATAATAAAGATATGTAATTTTTTTACTTTTTGTTCCTGTACGGAAATCGCAAACTTTGCAAACACCCAGATAGCACAAACTTGTCCAGTACACGCCTAGAAGACGTCATATAGACAAGCTGACATGTCCATTAAGCATCCAATTTTACGTCAATCTGGCACTATAGGACGCCCTTATGACGTCTTATAGACATGCATGTGGTTGTAATAATGGACGTGTTTGTCTATTTATAGACCTTTTACGGTCGAATCCTTTCGTTCCGGTCGTTTTACGGCAACAAAAACCATTTAATAATTTTTAGCTAATTTTATGTAATAACTAGCTGAAGTACCCGTTCTTCGCACGGGAATGAATGGACTTTATGATATTACGATTTGTGGTGATTACTATTTATTGTAATAAAGAGATATAGCAAAATGGATATCGCTTTATATTGTGTTCAATAACCATGCATACCGAATTTCAAGGCAATCGTTTGTACCGTGCAGAAGGTCATGCGGCGTAGCGCAATCTAGTGGCGAGTTTTAGCAAAACGTATACGACGGAAATATTCTTCGCATTCAGATATCGATGAATACGAAATATCAGGACGATCGGCTGGACAGCCCTGAAGTTCATGTGTTGACGCGACATCTAGTGGCATATTATATAGGAAAACGGATAGCGCCAAACTCTCCCCCGTGTTCAAATATCTATGTATACCTATTTTCATAGCGATCAGTTGCACAGTCAAGAAGTGATGCACTGCAGCGCGATCTAGTGGTTAATTAAAGTAATGATTTGCTACAGTGCCGTCAAGTGGCGAGTTATAGCAAAATGGATAACGCCAAAATATTCTCATTGTTCAAATAGCTATGTATACTGATTTTCATAGCGACCGTTTGAATGGTCAAGAATTTGGCCTGCTGCAGCGTCATCTAGTAGCGAGTTAAAATAATAATGCATTGCAGTGCCATCTAGTGGTGAGTAACATCAAAAGGAACACAGTTAGAATATATTCTTCGTGCTGAAATGTGTAAGTATAAGAAATTTTATGCCGGTCGGTCGAACGGTATAGACGTTGATGCGTTGCAGCGCCATTTAGCGGCAAGTTACAGCAAAATGGATAGTGAAAAATATTCTCCGTGTTCTAATATCCGCGTGTACCAAATTTCATCGAAATTGGTTGGACGATATTCGCATAGTAAACGGCTAAACGGAATAGAATTCGACGTTCTGCTGCGCCACCTAGTGGCAAGTTAGAGTAAAACGGATAGCATAAAAAGCTTCTCAATGATAAAAGACTTAGGTGAACCAAATTTCATGGTGCAACGGTGATAGAGTTTTTCAACCTCATACACACATACCAACATTCATTTTTATATAACCAGTCTCATTATATATCCCAGTCTCAAATAAAATCCAGTTTCAAATCTAAGCCTCGCCAAAGTGCCAACATACGCCATTTTGCAAGAGTTTTTTCAGGAAATCATTCGAAGCATTGACTTAGCAGCAATCAATATGAGAAATGGTTCGGCCGCCAAAAAGTAAAGCAAGCATTTATTTGAAAAATGGAATCCCTTAATACAGCCGAATTTTTTTAAATTATCAACTATAACGTGTTTTATTCATCGTTACTCCGATGTACTAAATGAGAAGATTTCAATTTTCTGAAATTTGGCGGAAATCCCCCAACTTAACCCATTTATGCCTAGCGTCCCTTTTTTGGGACGGCATTTTCGCTAGTAGTCGAAAACGTTATTTATTTTTCCTAGCCTTTATTCATGAGTATTGAGCCTCAACTCTACAAAATATTTAACATGACCAAGTAGTATGTTGATATTTCAATTTTTATGCATAATGATTTTAAAAGAAATCATCCCTTGTTCAAGAAGTTGACATCAGAAATTTATCTATTATTTCTGTTATCAGTAAAAATCGAAGAAAGTCGCAAAAATATCCAGGCACAAATGGGTTAAATCAATGTACTCAATCGGGGAGAATTCTGAAGATAGATCGCTTGAAATCCCTTAATAACTGCATTATTTCTTCACGGATCATTAAAATTTAACGCTGTATTCTAATAAAACCTTTGCACTTGTTTTCAAAAATCTATTTCCTTAACCCATTTATGCCTAGTGTCCCTTTTTTGGGACGGCATTTTCGCTATTAGTCGAAAACGTTATTTATTTTTCCTAGCCTTTATTCATGAGTATTGAGCCTCAACTCTACAAAATATTTTAACATGACCAAGTAGGATGTTGATATTTTGATTTTTATGCATAAAGATTTTAAAAGAAATTATCCCTTATTCAAGAAGTTGACATCAGAAATTTATCTATTATTTCTGTTATCAGTAAAAATCGAAGAAAGTCGCAAAAATATCCAGGCACAAATGGGTTAAGCTTTCAATAAATTGCGCCAAGCCGAAAACTGTGCAAACCGCTAGAACTCACATTCTCAAAATCGGCATTTGAGCCATTTTATTTTTTCGCCAAACTAAAAAAATTTACATATTAGCCTCGGAAATCTTCAATTCTTATTGTTTTGCGTATAAAACATTTCATTCCTACTCCGATTTCCCATGTACACGATATTATAATAAAAAATTAATAATCTTACAAATATAAACTAACAAAAAAAAATCATTATTATTCTTTTATTTTTACTTTAAAAATTTAAAAATTCGGCAAAATCGCCACACATGGCAACCACGATCCTTATTTCACACTTTTTTCACTACAGGGGTTACAATTACGGAAAGCTTTTTGCGTGGAGAACATAAAAAATCTCTTAAATTCCGGGAACGGGTGGACTTTCAAAGTTTTAAAGTGGACTATGATTTATTCTATATTATTTTACATATCTGTGCAAAATTTCAGGCTGATATGTCCATTTTTGTGGATTTGTATACAACTCAAATCCACAAACAAACAAACAAACAAACAGAATTTCATTTTTATTTATAAGATTAATTTAAATTTATCGATACATCTTAATAACGAATTTAGTAAAAATAATCGTACCAATTTTTTTTTTTTTTTTTTTTTTTAAATCAACCTTTAAGTACTTGCCCCGCTTCAGATTTGAACCTCTGATGCGTCAAAATGTTGAAGTAAAGATTTTTTAGTTTCGAACTGGGAATTTAGAAAAAAATACACAGCTATTCGTTTTTGAATGTTGAGTCGCTAGAGAATTTTCTTTTTTTGTATGAGGATATGAGTTTCTTTTTACACAATACCGCTTTTATAGGAAATAATAATACATAAAAAATATTTTAAATTTCAAAAGTTCCTCGACAAAAAAGAAATTTTTTTTTCTAGAATTTAAAATGTTTTTTAACTTTTTTGGGGTAAAATGTAATATCAATAAAAGCATAAGTATAATAAATTCATCCGTCGTAAGTACAGTATTGGGTAAAATGAAAATCAATGACAAAAAAGTAACTATTCCATATTTTGTCCATTTCTGGATTTATACACACATCCATTTTATCTCGTAACACTGACATAGTGTGGATCATCTGTACTACGTCCATAAATTAAGGCGACCATAGGCCCGTTTACATGTGAAAATGGAAAATCCCGGGTTAAAGCGGAGTACAGGGAAAAACTCGCAATGCATCATGGGAAAGCGGGGTTGACTCTGCATTAACCCTCCTTTCGACCAGGAATCTTTCTACCCCGCATTTTTTCCCCTAAGTAGGGGAAGCGGGGTAGAAAGCAGTGTAAGTCCCGGGATTTACTCCGCATTTTTGCACATGTAAACGGGCCCTATATTTCTAAACAGTAATTTGGGGACAAATCAAGCTTTGCCCTCGAATCTAAACAAAACTTGGAGACACTAGAAAATATTTTCGAGGACTTATTCGAGGACACAACATATTACCATGTACACCCTCCAAAAAAAGTATTCGAGTAAGAGATAAATTTCCAATTTTAGATTTGCGAATAATAATTGAGTTTTTGAAAAACATAAAACGTGACAGAAATAAGGAAAACACTATTTATAGATAATCTAATTCATATTCTATGATAAATAATTTTTAATATACGAAACCAACTTAGGAAATTTTTACTCAAATACTTTTTTTGGAGGGTGTATACCAGTATACCATACTTTACATCTTGACTGGCTTTGATACTTAAAAATTAACTCTAATAGCTCTTTATATCAATTGTGTATTCTTATTTCTAATAAATTAATGGAAGTATTTCATTCACTTATAAATATTTATTTAAGCCAGAAGTATGAAAGGAACACCATGTTGAAATATTGCAATTTATTCAAAATTTAACTCTTGGAATAGTATTTGTATTTTTCAGAAGACATTGCTTTTTTACATTGGATCATTTTGTGATAATTTTTCATGAAACTTTGTACACCCTCTAAAAAAAGTATTCGAGTGCAAGAAAACTTTCGTACGTCAATTTCAAGCATGGTTCTTCATGAAAAGTGATTAATCATTAACAAAACTGAAATGGGAAATTTGGCTCATAGTCGGATACTTTATTGAATGTCTGTACACGCCACACACACAATGACAACAAACGTTTTCAGAGATCGAATTTCATTGTTTCACTGAGTAGATGGCGCTTTTAGTTGGTTTATTTTTCTTATTTCAACAGTTTTTTCTGAAAGAAATAAACTAAACGGAAACTTTCAGGGAAAAAAGTACAAATCTTTAAATTTGGGGACAAAGTATTTTTGGGGACAAAAGGAAAAAAGATCTATATTTGGGGACTGTCCTTGAATTTCGAGGACGTATGGTAACCTTACCATAAATAGACTTATTCTGGATATTCTAATTCTAGTTTTGGTCTATTCATGCACATATTCTGGATTTTCCAGATTATGTCTATAAATAGATGTCTTATGGATGTCTATGTATAAACATGGATGTATTATGGATGAGTTGGATCAGAAATAGACATAAAATGGACAAGTGTGTTATCTGGGCAGCAGGCTCTTGAAACGAAACATCGTAAATTTTCTTTTTTGATCTTTTTATTGGGGCGGATGCAGTGAAACCTCTTGTTAAAAAAGGGTGTGCGGGTTGTCCACTACTAATTTTCTCAAGCACAGTCACTACCCTGTCCCTACAATACGATCACCCCGTCGCCCCTCTATGAGCACCAGCACAAGCCCGCAATCAATGGAGTGAGAAAAACTTCCGGCCTTTTCTAAAGGCGAAAGCGTTTTATAATTGATTGATTCTGCACAAGCTATGTATTGTTCTTGCTTAAATCAATGATGGACAAACTTTTTGGGGAGCAAAATTACCAAGCCCTAAAATTTCCTTAATTTAATTTGTAGATAATCTTTTGTTCTTAATCGTAGTTTGTTTTAATACATTAATATATATTTCTTAAATTTGCGGCAGCATGGATAAAACTTTCAGACAGGTAGGAGCTGGCCTGCGGACCGTAGTTTGCCCACCCCCTGGTTTTAAGTAATCTTTTTTCTAGGTTTGAGACTTTTTTCGACACTTCCACATCCGTATTGGGCGGTTTTAGATAGGCGAGATTTTGGGCAGGGACCAAACAATGACTGTCTACAGTTGTGTTATATTGAAGATGTCCATGGACATTAAAGTATTGAAATTCTTTTCGGTGGTCCTGTAAATAAACCCTCCAGTAGATTGGAACCAAAAATCGAGATGCACAACCAGATGTTACTACAATCTCATATATGAAATTTCAAGATTGTATGACTAATAGTTTTTGAGATTTGAGAGTTAAATACATAGATATGTACACCAAAAGTCGCCAAGCTTGGCGACTTTTAGCGTAGTTCTTGAAGGAAGCACGCATGGGCGCCGGTAGAATATTTCCCAGGGGGGGTAAAAACTACTCAAGGGGGGGCAAAGACTACGTCAACGTATGGTTACCATGTTGGAAAGAGCAAAAAAGCAAGGAAAAACACTGCATACAAAAATCCAGGGGGGGGCATTGCCCCTTGCCCTTTGCTGCCGGCGCCCATGGAGGCACGTGATCGTGGTCGGATGATTACCTAACTTATATGGCAGGACGGTATTGATCTTGAAATGGATGCGAATGCCCCTGAAAAAGCCATTGACCGTAATGTATTGGAAATCTTTTGAGTGTTCCTGTAGCAGAACTATAAATCATAAAGACACTTTTTTTAATGGAGAAATTCATTTTGTAACTATTAACTGCATATATTACTTCTGAGTCGTTTGAAATAGCTCAATACCTCTAAAATACGCTTTAATGAATTTCGGCCCATAGAGCGTAATGTATTTCGAATCTTTTGGGAGATCCAGTAGATAAATTATCCAGTCAAATGGAACCGAAAGGGGAGGTGCACAACTAGATGTAGCAATCCAAATATAAAGTTTCAACTTTCTACGCCTAATAGTTTTTGAGGTATGCGGGTTTAATGAATTTCGGCCCATAGAGCGTAATGCATTTCGAATCTTTTGGGCGGTGCTGTACATAAACTATTCATTCGATTGAGACCAAAAGGGGAGTTACACAACTAGATGTTAGAAAAATCCTAAATATAAAATTTCAACATTCTAGGACCAATAGTTTTCGAGATATGCGAGTTACATACATACATACATACGTACGTACGTACAGACGGTATGGAAAAACTGGTCAAAATAGACTTGCCATTGGTCAAAATGAGTTGCAGACGCATTTATATGATGGTGCATGCTACCTTACGATGAGATGCATCGAAAAAAATTCTTAAAATTCAATTTAGAGGTAGTCAAAATCGTTTTTTTCGTCGAAATTTTGCCCCCGAAATTTTTCGGGATCACATTACTTCCTTATCCTCCGTACAAGGAAGTAAAAAATGTCCTCCAAAATTTTTCGTGGTTCATCTGAAACGGAAAAGTACATTTTTAAAATATTTGCATCCATCCCATAAATTTTTGTTTAATAATTGTCTTTATTATCATTATTTTGTATTATTGACTTAAGTATCCTTTTACAAATGCATTCATTCTGGGATATTGGTCTAATTAGGGCGAATGTGCTTCCATGAAACATTAGAAAACTCATAATGGTATATGTGTGTAAGTAGGGTGTATCGAAAAATAACCTTTTTTTCGAAATTCGCTTACCCTTAGTGCTATCTTTTGGCCAAATTGGCTCAATAAAAAGTGCGCTAAATTTCAACTCGATTAGTTAAAATCTTCAGTTGCCGCATTGAACCTAAATTTTGAAAAAAAAAAAAAAAAAAAAAAAAAAAAAAAAAAAAAAAAAGGAGAAAACTGCAAATTTTTCAAAAATAATTTTTTTTTAAAACTTTCTTGTTTCTAGCAATGAAGCTTACTTTAATTGACTGAATAATAAGCGTGTACATTTTCAGGTCGATCGATTAATATGTTTAGCTGCCGCAATGAGCCTAAAATTTGAAAAAAGTGAAAAAACAAGTAAATTTCTGACACTTTTTAGAGATATTTTAATCCTTTAATATTAATATTTTGTTGGTACATCAAGTGTCGATAACGTAAGTAACGTAAGAAATGTGTTTGCAATATCCATTACCAAATAGCGATGCAATCGGAAGCTTACGTTATTTCTCCCGATTAGGGATGGACGCGAGACGAAAAATAAGCGTCTCGCGTCTCGCAAAATAGCCTAAAAGCTTGTCTCGTCTCGCAAAAATCCCTATATCGTAATGTTAAAAATGTGTGTCTCGTCTCGCAAAAAAGCTGTAAATCTCTGTCTCGTCTCGCAAAAAAGTCGTCTCGCGTCCATCCCTACTCCCGATCTGATTCCTTGTGACTACTTTCTGAGGGGCACACTTATAAGACTATGTCTACGGAAAACATCCAAAAGAGCGACTATACTTGTAAATAATATTGTCGATCGATTTTGTCTTGCAGCTCCGTCTGTTACCCATGGATTACTTGACAGGGGAGGGGAGGGGGTTGGGAGCTCCAGTCCCATTTGTCGAATATTTTTCAACATAAAATACTTACATTTATCATTTTTAGCGTAAAAATGTCACATTTTAACATTAAGATTACATCTATTACATCTATCTTTCTTTTTTCTCTTTGTTCCTTCCATTTTTTGTATAGCCTTCTCTTCTCCTATGTACTTGCCGTTAGAATTTTTTTTTAAAAAAAGGCTTAGTGAACATACTATCAGTATTTAGCTTAATTTTGCCCAGTAAAATAATTCTTAAAAATACACGAATCTAAAATTTATTTTAAAACTGGTTAAGCTTACAAAATAAATGCTTATTTTATAATGTACTAGCTGAAGTACCCGTTCTTCGCACGGGAATGAATGGACTTTTTGATATTAATATTTGTTGTGATTACTATTTATTGTAATAAAGAGATATAGCAAAATGGATATCGCGTTATATTGTGTTCAATAATCATGCATACTGAATTTCAAAGCAATCGTTTTTACGGTGCAGAAGGCGATGCGGCGTAGCGCAATCTAGTGGCGAGTTTTAGCAAAACGGATACGGCGAAAATATTCTTCGCATTCAGATATCGATGTATACGAATTTTCATGACGATCGGCTGAATAGTCCTGAAGTTCATGTGTTAACGCGACATCTAGTGTCAAGTTATAGGAAAATGGATCGTGCCAAACTCTTCCCCGTGTTCAAATATCTATGTATACCTATTTTCATAGCGATCATTCGCACAGTCAAGAAGAGATACACTGCAGGGCCATCTAGTGGTTAATTAAAGTAATGATTTGCTACAGCGCCGTCATGTGGCGAATTATAGCAAAATGGATAACGCCAAAATATTCTCATTGTTCAAATAGCTATGTATACTGATTTTCATAGCCACCGTTTGAATGGTCAAAAATTTGGCCTGCTGCAGCGTCATTTAGTGGCGAATAAAAATAATAATGCATTGCAGTGCCATCTAGTGGTGAGTAAAATAAAATGTAACACAGTTAGAATATATTCTTCGTGCTTAAATGTGTAAGTATAAAAAATTTTATGCCGACGGTCGAACGGTATAGAAGTTGATGCGTTGCAGCTCTATTTAGCGATAAGTTACAGCAAATGGATAGTGAAAAATATTCTCCGTGTTCTAATATCCGCGTGTACCAAATTGCATCGAAATTCGTTGGACGATATTCGCATAGCAAACGGCTAAACGGAATAGAATTCGACGTTCTGCTGCGCCACCTAGTGGCAAGTTAGAGGAAAACGGATAGCATACAAACCTTCTCCGTGATAAAAGACTTAGGTGAACCAAATTTCATGGTGATCGGTGAAACGGTGCTGGAGTTTTTCAACCTCCTACACACATACCAACATTCATTTTTATCTATAACCAGTCTTATTATACGTATATACCAGTCTCAAGTAAAATCCAGTTTCAAATCTAAGCCTCGCCCAAGTGCCAGCATACGCCATTTTGCAAGAGTTTTTTCAGGGAATCATTCGAAGCATTGACTTAGCAGCAATCAAAATGGGAAATGGTTCGACCGCCAGGCATTTATTTGAAAAGTGGAATCCCTTAATACAGCCGCATTTTTTAAATTATCAACTATAACATGTTTTATTCATCGTTACCTCGATGCACTAAATGCGAAGATTTCAATTTTCTGAAATTTGGCGGATTTCCCCCAAGTTAAATCAATGTACTCAATTGGCGAGAATTCTAAAGCTTCATCGCTTGAAATGCCCTAATAACTGCATTATTTCTGCACGGATAGTTAAAATTTAATTTTGTATTCTAAGAAAACCTATACACTTGTTTTCAAAAATGCTATTCCCTTAAGCTCTCAGTAAATTGCGCCAAAAAGCCTAAAACTGTGCAAACCGCTAGAACTCACTTTCTAAAAATCGGCCTATCAGCCATTTTATTTTTCGCCAAAGTAAAAAAAATTACATATTAGTCTCGGATATCTGCGATCCTCATTGTTTTGCGTACAAAATATTTCATTCCTGCTCTCATTTCTTATGCGCACACGATATTACAATTAAAAAAATAACCTTACAAATATAAACTAAAAAAATCATTATTATTCTTTTATTTTTACTTTAAGAATTTAAAACATTTTATTCGGCAAAATCGCCACACATGGCAACCAAGATGCTTATTTCACACACTCTTTTCACTACAGGGGTTACAATTACGTAAAGCTTTCTGCGTGGAGAACATAAAAAATCTCTTAAATTCCGGGAACGGGTGGACTTTCAAAGTTTTAAAGTGGACTATCATTTATTCTATATTATTTTACATATCTGTGTAAAATTTCAGGCTGGCAGGTCCATTTTTGTGGAATTGTATACTACCCAAATCAACAAATTGACAAACAGAATTTCATTTTTATTTATAAGATAACCTACGCTTGTTTTTAAAAATACCCTCTCATTTAATTGCGCCAAGCGCTAGAATCAGAAAATCTGACACACTTTCAGATTTTAAATACGCACTAAAGTGCTATATATAAAAAGAGTTATAATCCATGGGTCTTCCCTATTTTCGTTCCTTCTTTCATTAAGTTGGAAAGTGTATCATTATTCATGAGTGTGATTAAACAAAATTAAAATTGATATTTCTAACATCCTTTTTTCTGGATGTAATGCATTAGAAATAGATGCAGAAAAGCTGCTCAGAAAAATGCACAATTCCAACTGAATGAAAATTTCAGAAACTTATACGCAGGTGTATTCATAACCCAAATAGCAGACAATTAAATTACGATAAATAGCGCCAAGCGTTAGAATCCTCCTCAAAATCACACATCAACCCCTTTTATTTTTCGACCAATTAAAAAGTTGCATATTTATTTTCGGAAAATTTCCAAATTCTATTTTTCTTTTGAGTATAAATCATTTCATTCCCGCTCTGATATCACATGCACACGATATTTTAATTTAAAAACAACCTTACAAATAATCGAGACAAAATTTAAAAAAATCGTTATTCTTTTATTTTTACTTCAAGAGTCTGAATCATTTAATGAACTGCCGAATGTGGCAACCTAGATAAGCTTAATCGTCGCTTAATTGACTGTGGGGTTACAATTACGAAATGGCGGAAAGCAAAAATTAGCCTTTTGCAATACGTTTTTATCGATATTTCCTAAAATAGTTCGAATTTTGAAAAAATCGCTTCGAGGTGTGTCGGGGCCTGTCATGGAGAATTTCCGTTCAAAACTTGGTAGGTCTGCGATCACCCGTTTGCGAGCTACGCGAGACACAGACAAACAAACTAACAGTTTACACACATTGTTTTATTAATATAGCTACCAGTCTCAAATAAAATCCAGTTTCAAATCTAAGCCTCGCCAAAGTGCCAACATACGCCATTTTGCAAGAGTTTTTTCAGGGAATCATTCGAAGCATTGACTTAGCAGCAATCAATTTTGGAAATGGTTCGACCTTTAAAAAGTAAAACACGTATTTGAAAAGTGGAATAATTTAATACAGCCGCATTTTTTAAATTATCAACTATATAACGTGTTTTATTCATCGTTACTCCGATGTACTATATGCGAAGATTTCAATTATCTGAAATTTGGCGGAATTCCCCCAACTTAAATCAATGCACTCAATTGGCGAGAATGCTGAAGATAGATCGCTTGAAATCCCTTAATAACTGCATTATTTCCGCACGGATCATTAAAATTTAACGCTGTATTCTAATAAAACCTTTGCACTTGTTTTCAAAATTCCGTTTCCTTAAGCTCTCAGTAAATTGCGCCAAGCCGGAAACAGTGCAAACCGCTAGAACTCACTTTCTCGGCATTTGAGCCATTTTATTTTTTCGCCAAACTAAAAAATTTTAACATATTAGCCTCGGAAATCTTCAATTCTTATTGTTTTGCGTATAAAACATTTCATTCCTGCTCCGATTTCCCATGCACACGATATTATAATTTTAAAAAAATAACCTTACGAATATAAACTAACAAAAAAAAATCATTATTATTCTTTTATTTTTACTTTGAGAATTTAAAACATTTTATTCGGCAAAATCGCCACACATGGCAAACATGATCCTTATTTCACACTTTTTTCACTACAGGGGTTACAATTACGGAAAGCTTTTTGCGTGGAGAACATAAAAAATCTCTTAAATTCCGGGAACGGGTGGACTTTCAAAGTTTTAAAGTGGACTATCATTTATTCTATATTATTTTACACATCTGTGCAAAATTTCAGGCTGATAGGTCCATTTTTGTGGATTTGTATACGACTCAAATCCACAAACAAACAAACAAACAAACAAACAAACAAACAAACAGAATTTCATTTTTATTTATAAGGAAGGATATTATTGGTGGGCAATTAATAGATTGCTTATATGGATCTTATGTCACTTGCAGAAAAAAAGGCACGATTTTTCGAACTTAAGAAAGAAACAAACTAAGCGAGACTTAAAGAAAATATAAGACGATTTTTTTCTGGAGGATCTGTATTATGCATTCTTATACTAATGATTTTCATACAGATTTATCATATAGATTTATTCCAGATTACAAATTAAAGGCAGGAAATTCTGAACACATTTCTTTTTTCTTTTCTTTCTTTCTAGATGTGCTTAAGCTACTGATAATTTTTTTTGTTACTAAACTAGGGGCCAAGGCGCCCAGACTCGCTACGCTCGCTTTTCGTATGAGGCATTCGGCCCCTAATTAGGCTTATTCGTAAAAAAGACATAATTTCAACAGACAAAACCCGAAGATTGGATCAGATAGAATGTTATTGAGCTACACATTGCTTGGTTCTTGCATGTTCATTGGTACATAAAAATTTAAACTTCACACTACAGTAGACCCCTCCCCCTCATAACACGGAAGATATTTTGTTATGGGAATCCGTGTTGTACGGGTCCTGAGCTATACTCCATCTGGAGTGCGGATTCCGCTTATAATCGCTGGAAAAATTATTTGCACTCCTCAGAAACACAATGATATTTAATGTTGCCATTCAAAAGTTATATTAATTAGGAGCGAAAGCGTAATAAAATCAGAACATCGGTTTCAGCTGTATTTTTAAAATTATGAAACCTATTGGACACCTTGCAAATTTCCCACCCATGGCGATTTTTCATTATTTGGCGACTTGCGTACATGTAAAGTTAATACAAGCTACGGAACAGATAAGATAGCTTGCCACCAATGGCGACTTTTCATTATTTGGCGATTTACACATGCTCACAACCTATAATTACTGTTCATTTGAGGTTACCGGAAAACCGCTATCCATATTTTCATTTACATAATCGTTTGCAGATTGGCGTACTTAGCACCACGAATTATACCATCTCGTCGCGCTAGCAAATATCCAAAGTGTACTATAACTGCTATAATGGCATAGTTAACGCCACCAACTATTTCTACTGGTAGCAAATAATCCAGCTGGACCGAACCGGCTTTAAAATAATCTGCATTTTAATTATTTTTCATTTTCAAGATATTAGTTATTCAATTTTGGAAAAACGAACAATCGCTAATTCTAAACTCCTGTTGTCTAAGCGAACTTACTTATGCCACTGAAAATGGTAGATGGCTGAAGTGTGAAGGTCCCAGGTTCGGGTCCCATCGCGCGGCTCTCGATCTAACGGTCTGGAGTTTTGGTAGGTTTTCTCCAGATGTAACGTGAATACGCGTTAGAATCCCTTAGAAAGTCCTCCTACCAAGGCACCCCCCTTGGCAGATCGCCCTAGCGTTGCCGTAATCACACACAATCACTAAGTGAACTTACTATTTGAAAATTGTCAACTTTGTGTAACACATTTTGAGTTATTTATTTCATATAGTTTTTATTTTGGCATAAAATGGGCGTAATTCTAACTCATGTTTGTAAATTTCACGCGATTCTAGATACTTTGAAACGCTTTGAAGCAAAGGAATGAATGATTTTATGCCAAATCTGGCAACCCTTATGTTTATTTTTTCAGTTTTTTATTAATATCTTCTAAAATAATTCGATTTTCAAAATTTGAGTCAGCTTAGCAGGTTCCTCGGAATTTTTCGAATCTGTGGGCACCTTGTCGAAATTCAAATCCCCACGGTTTAGGAGGAGATAGGCCAACAAGCTTTGACAGCGCCAGCGGCCTTTACTTTTTTTTAGAATAGAGAGATGCTCATAAATCCCATGCCAAAATTTTCACACCGCGAAATAGCACAGTGATATTTAAAAAAATAAAGATTTTTTTATATTATAATAATGAAAATAAATGAAGAAACGAATAAATGAATAAATAATGCTTGGACCCGAAATCTTTTAAATCAACTAGGGGCCAAGGCCCCCAGACTCGCTACGCTCGCTTTTCGTATGAGGCATTTGACCCCTAATCAGGCTTATTCGTAGAAAAGACATAATTTCAACAGACAAAACCCGAAGATTGGATCAGATAGAATGTTACTGAGCTACGCATTGCTTGGTTCTTGCATGTTCATTGGTACATAAAAATTTAAACTTCACACTACAGTAGACCCCCTCCCCCTCATAACACGGAAGATATTTTGTTATGGGAATCCGTGTTGTACGGGTCCTGAGCTATACTACACCTGGAGTGCGGACTCCGCTTATAATCGCTGGAAAAATTATTTGCACTCTTCAGAAACACAATGATTTTCAATGTTGCCATTCAAAAGTTATATTAATTAGGACTAAAGCATAATAAAATCAGAACATCTGTTTCAGCTGTATTTTTAATAATGTAAAACCTATTGGACACCCTTCGAATTTGCCACCCATTGCGATTTTTCATTATTTGGCGACTTGCGTGCATGTAAAGTTAATAAAAGCTACGGAACAGATAGGATAGCTTGCCACCAATGGCGACTTTTCATTATTTGGCGATTTACACATGCTCACAACCTATAATTACTGTTCATGTAAGGTTACCTGAAAACCGTTATCCACATTTTCATTTACATAATCGTTTGCTACATAATCGCCAAATATTTCTACTGGTAGCAAATAATCCAGCTGGACGAGAACCGGCTTTAAAATAATCTGCATTTTAATTATTTTTCATTTTCAAGATATTAGTTATTCTGTTTTGGAAAAGCGAATAATCGCTCATTCTAAACTCCTGTTGTCTAAGCGAACTTATTATTTGAAAATTGTCAACTTTGTGTAACACATTTTGAGTTACTTATTTCATATAGTTTTTATTTTGGCGTAAAATGGGCGTAATTCTAACTCATGTTTGTAAATTTCACGCGATTCTAGATACTTGGAAACACTTTGTTGCAAAGGAATGAATGATTTTATGCCAAATCTGGCAACCATTAGGTTTATTTTTTCAGTTTGTTATTAATATCTTCTAAAATAATTCGATTTTCGAAATTTAAATCAGCTTAGAAAGTTCCTCGGAATTTTTCGAATCTGTGGGCACCTTAGTCGAAACTCAGATCCCCACGGTTTAGGAGGAGATACGCTGACAACCTTTTGACAGCGGCCTTTACTTTTTTTTAGAATAGAGAGATTCATCATTCTTTAAAATCGTTTAGTCATATTATAATGAATTTTTTTTTTAAATTAAATCTGAAATTATAAGCTCCCACAGACTTGCATTGCAAAATATGTAAGTATGATGTATAATGTATATTATAAAATTTCTACTGCAGTTTTCTCAAATGTCATATCATCACATTTTGTAATTTTCAGTAGATAGGTAAACTTGGTAAGAGGCATTAGAAATTGAATGCTTAACATAATCATTTACAGTCATTTACAAAATGTAAAACCATTTCAAAATTTCTTTACATTTTGAAAACTAATTGTTCATAAGTTATAGGTTCTTCGAAGATCCCATTCCTAAATTCTGCCATATTTTGCTGTTTCAAAGATTATCGAGAGATGGCAGCACTAAATTAATTGACGAATCACCACTTCCAAAATTATTTAAAAAATAAAAAAAAATCTTTTGGATTCCTATAAACATAATATAAAATTTACAGTTGTGATGAAGATAAAACACTAATTATGGGATGAGAATGGAATGTAAATATTTCCAAAACAAAAGAATTTTTTTAAGTCTTTGAAGTCGTAAATTTTTTTGATATTTCGCCTCTCCTCCATTTACGAAAATCTCTTATAGACATAGGCATAGCGTCGGGAGGTGTTGGTGTGTGTGTGTATGAGCAGGCACATGCTTTCTAATTTTGCCTTAGAATCCTTCGATTTTTAACACTTGTTCCGAAATTCAAAAGAAACTTCCATTTCTTTTACTACTGAATTCTATTAGTGTCAATTCAAAATTTTGGGTCGCACGCTACGCCAATGTTTATAGAATGTATAGAATTCTAGAAAAGCTCTGTAGAATTATAGCAACTTTTATATACATCTTATTGAGTTTTTCTGTAAAGAACAGGTAGAGAGAACATTGGGAGAGAGGGGGCCCTTGAGCCCCCAGATTTTGTAGATACATACACTTTTCGAAACCACCCAGAATTTATCGGAAAATTTGCTGATACACCCTCAAACAATTTTTGTGTCATATAGGATATAAAATGTGCTTTTTGAAGAACAGGGAAGTTCATAAATACGGACAAAACCCCAAAATAGCCAAGCCTATAGAGAGACTAGGTACAGCTGCGGAAAAAAAGGCCCACTTGCTCTTTATTTCGCCATCGTTCGTCGTATAGCAAAGTTATATATACTATTCGTTTGCAAATAACGCGTACTTTAATTTACTATTAATTTAATTTGCATAAGGGGCCGTCTTCATATTTAATTCTGCATCAACTTCGTTTTTCTCAATGGCAACCCCATATTTTGACTTTATTAAACGAAAGAAAACCTTCAAATTACCCTAAATATAAATTTTCACCAATTTTCTGCGATAATTTCCGGAGATATTGCGAATTCATTTTTGCGCGTTTTTAAGGGACTTTCTGCAAATTGAAAAACGCTATTTGTAGGTTCCGAACTTTTCGCCTTTCATTTATTTCGCTCGCGAGAATTAAAAGAAATTAATATTATTTTCAAGGAAAATATTGTTCCCATCTCTCTTAAAGTTTTTTGTACTGAGAATATCAAGGGTAGAATAGAATATTTAGTCTGTGGTCCAAATGACCCGTGAATTCATAACTTCCTTGGTTCGTACACATGATTTAAGGGGAAAATGCAAAATGACTGCTAAGGATTTTGAAATTGTTATTCAGTGTTTCCTTGATGCTTCTCTTAGACAGCTGAAATGTTGTCAGAAGTTAGAGGCTGCTCCCTGCTCTTCTGACTACAAGCATGAATATTGCTCGACTCAGCTATGGTCGAACTTAAAGAATGGTTTCATGATTGAAAATTTATTTGGTTGAATTTCATGTAAAAAACACAATTACTTTTTTGCCGACCCAATATTATCACTGTGTTTGTTATTTCACTTTCTTCATTTAATACTATCGCCTGCAATGTGCAATATTCTTAAGACTTTTGGCGGTATTTTAATTTATAGTTAGATGAACATTTTTTTACAGAAAAACGTGATTTTGAATGTTTGATAAAGTATGGGGAATTCCAAAGACCTAATGTTTCCGATATTAAAAAAGGTCACATTCATGCCTGGAAAGTTGAGGATGTTAGTTTTTCAGAAATAGGACGTTGTATTAGAAGACATACATCTACTGCATCTAATTCTATAGCTGGAAAATATTTTATTTGGGGGAATATGGTAGCGGACGCAACAATACACGCTTTATAGAATCCCCAACAAACTGTAAAAACCTCTAATTTATTTACTTCAAAATTTGATATTTTTAATACTGGTATCTTTTACTGTGTTTTTGCACAAAATAAATCTAATTTACATTTATTTTATGCAATTTTCAAAAATTTTCACTTAATAAATTTATATATGGTCCCTTAACTCATGAAAGTAACACATTTTATTTAATATAAATTAAACTACTGAACATAAATATTTGAAATTTTGCACAGCCATGTAATATTAATTTCTGCATCTATTTCCATCGAAATTTGGCTAGGTCGCTATTCATATTTTTTTTTAATATTAATTTAATAATTCATAATTCATACTAATGATTTATTAAAAATCATAATAACATTAAATTATGTTTGGGTCGTTTAGTTCTAATAGTACGAATAAAAATCAGCTTCTTACTACCAATATTATATGAGATATGAATTGAAGTATGAAACAATATTTTAACATAGGGGGAGGGGGATTTTGGGTGCTCATAACTCACTCATTTTCTGTCCAAATTTATTGAAAATTGGTGTCCGGGGTTAAAATGAGCTAAATTTTTGAAATATGAAGTGAAATCTAGGGGTTGCTATTGAGAAAAAAAAAGTTGGTGCGAATTTTAATATGTAGATGGCCCCTTATGCAATTCTTATGCATAGCAAATTAAAGTGTGCGTCAATCGTAAACGATTGGTATCTGTAACTTTGTTGTGCAACGAACGACGGCCGAAAAATGTACAAGTGGGCCTTTTTTTTTTTCCCGCAGCTGTACACTTCAAATGTCCCTAGAATCTATAAGCACCCCCTGCCCTTAGGAACAATAGCATAGAATGCGATATTGTAGGTACAATAACAGTGTGTTGAAAGATTGACTTGGGCAGCGATTTAAACCCCATTTATTAAAACATAAGAATCACTATGATAATAGTGTGCACTGAAGGAGGTGTCTCCTGAATCCACGGGCACTCTTTTCCATAATCAACAGCGGTATTGGGAAATTGGGATGGTAATGATAATCGTTGAAGGGCAGAAGGGTGCACATAAATGCGGTAAAACTTAACCCTTTAACGCGCAGTGTTGCCGCTCTGGCAACGCCAAAATCTGACTGTTGCCAGTGACGAAGAATAGATTGGATTTCTATAAAAATAGTTGCGGGGGACATAACTCCACTAGAATCCTTTACTTTTGAGCACGTCATTTCCGTAAAAAAATGGTCACGATTACTTTTAACAGCACTGACATCTGCCGAAAAATGGAAGAACGCGAGAACAGCTGGATAGGTTGCCCAATGCTGAAAAAAGGGCAGCCGTTGCCATCGCTCGACTTAACTACCAGCAAGATGGCGGACGATCGAAACGTTCATCGCGTGCCACAGATCTAGAGACCCTTTTTTGACGACAGCTGGCTGTGCCTTTTTTCGGCTGCCTTTTTTTAGCATTGGGCAATCTATCCAGCTGTTCTCGCATTCTTCTATTTTTCAGCAGATATCAGTGCTGTTAAAAATAATCGTGACCATTTTTTTACGGGAAATGACGTGCTAAAAAGTAAAAGGATTCTCGTAGAACTATGTCGCCCACAACTATTTTTATAGAAATCAAATCTATTCTTCGTGACTGGCAACAGTCAAAACGTCAGAGTTTGGTGTTCCCAGAGCGGGAGCACTGGTTAAAGGGTTATAAAAGAATCATACAGAGGATACGTCGGGGCAAAGGTTCGCGATTTTGAATTATATCTCATTTCTGAAAAATTGCAACAAGTTATGACGACAAACAAGTATTGCAACAAGTTTTTGACGACAGCTGGCTGTGCCGGGCACAGCCAGCTGTCGTCAAAAAAGGGTCTCTAGATCTGTGGCACGCGATGAACGTTTCGATCGTCCGCCATCTTGCTGGTAGTTAAGTCGAGCGATGGCAATGGCTGCCCTTTTTTCAGCATTGGGAAAGGGTTGCGCCTCAAAGGGTTAAAGGGTACGGAGTGACCGCGGAAGACAGCCAGCGATGTGAGGTCTGAACAATAACTGTGACCTTTGAAGGTTAGGGCTCTTTATAAACTTATCAAACAATATATATCAGCTTGCCCCCCCCCCTCCCCAGAAAAAAAAATCCCTTCCGGTGCCCCTGAGAGAGAGAGAGAGAGAGAGAGAGATAGGTATACACTTGTTACCTATGTGATGTTCTGTTTATTTAATTATTGCTAAGTAATTTTTGAAAAACCCTTTTATTTAAAGACACTTATATCACCGTTGAAGTAAAACTATTTACGTTCCTTTCATAATTCCAGTTCAAAAACTCAATTTAAAAAAAAATTACCTCACTACACTGTAAAAAATCCATCAAGTGCTCTTCGAAATTACGCATGTTTCGATGAATTTTAAATTTTCAGCAGACGGTTCGTGATTGTTTTTTTAGTAAATCTTAAAGGATCACACTTTCGGAGTTTCAAAGTGTGAGAGCCTTAATTTTTTTGAAAAGTCAAAATAAACATTTCGATGTATTAATCGACGCTAGTAATGTACATAAAATCGAAGTTTTTGTAAATTAAATTGCTCTTTTTACTGTTATAAACAACAGAACTGGTGCATTCTCAGATTTTTAAAGTTGATGAGATTTTTTTATGTATTTGTTCAAATTTTCAAGCCTATCTGCCCAACGGCATGAATTTGTGACATAAACAAATAAATAAACAAGCAGATTTTCATTTTTATTTATAAATAAGAATTATAAAATTAGTCGTGTAACTTTTAAGAGAGACAGACAGAGAGAAGTAAAAATTTTTACTACAAAAAATAATGTCGTTGTGCAAATAGATGTGAAAATGGGTGTGTGCATGAATATATGTAACTGTATGCTTTCAAATGCACAAGAATTCAGTAATAATAATAATAATGTAAAAAAGGCTATGATACTTAAAATCTAAACTTTCAGATTTATATATATCAAGGAATCAGAATCACACAGCAAAGTGGGGCCGAAAACACCTTTTTCACTTAACTGTTGATAACCACTTTGAGAAAAGTGTTGAAATGCTCATCTAATTTCTTAACCAAGTTTCGCAAACAATAAGCTTGCCTCCAAAAATTTCACCAAATGAAATAAGTTAAAATTTTTAAATTATCAATTTCAGTCATGTGTTTTCTGGTGAAACATAGAAGTAGTTTTTGGCGAACAACGCTCAGAAAGTTCACTTTGATTTCAACACTATTCCAAAGTGATTATTAAGTGTTACATGAGGACGACGTTTTCAAGCCCACATTGCTGTGTGATTCTTGTTCCTTATAATGTGCCCTACTTCCCCTTGAATTTTGTACCAATAGTTAAGGGACAGGACACCCAGTATATCTGGAGAGACTGAATGATGTTATATACAGGGTATATCACAATTTCCTCCCGGGTTTGGAAGGCTTATAAAACATATATATTACCAATACAGCGACAAAGTTGACTTTGTTGGCGAAATAAATGTTACAAGTTTTATTTCACAAAAGTCCAATATGTGAACCTTTCGTGACAGTGACGGATTATTGCAATTTTGTCGGAGGTTGGAGGGGGGAGAGGGCAGTTAGTTTGTCAAATCACCAACATCATGATTTGTTTGTTTTGTGTGATTATGGCAACGCTACGCTAGGGCGATCTGCCAAGGATGGGGATGCCTTGGTAGGAGGACTTTCTAAAGGGTCCTAACGCGTATTCACGTTACATATGCAGAAAACCTACCAAAACTCCAGACCGTCAGATCGACAGCCGCGCGATGGGACCCGAACCCGGGACCTTCACATTTCGGTCGTCTACCATTTTCAGTGACATAACCACTGTGCCATGGTGAAGCATCATCAACATCACGAAACAAGGACGGATTATGGGGGGGGGCGGAGGCGCGACCGCCCCAATTCAGAAAAAATAAATTAACTCAAAAGATCCTATTTTACTTCCATAAAATAGATGTATACGTCAGTCTTCTAACTAACCGCCCCCACCGACAAACTAACTGCCCTTCCTCCACACCCGACAAAATTGCATTAATCCTTCGCTGTCACGAAAGGTTCACATATTGGACTTTTGTGAAATAAAACTTGTAACATTTCTTTCTGCAATAAATTCAACTTTGTTGCTGCTATTGGTAATATATATATATATATTTATAAGCCTTCCGAACCCGGGAGAGAATCGTTATACACCCTGTATATATTCGTTCATTTTGCGAATAAATCAGTTATCAAACAAAACATGCATTTCGTTTTCCATTATTTATTTTAGTGAAGAAAGAGTATAGGAATTATGTCCTTTAATCATCAGGTATTCATACATGAATGTCATAAAAATACGTCCTGTCCTGGTGATGAACATTGATCTAAAATTTAGATGCCTTCTTGGCATTCTGTAAATGCCTTTTAGGTTCTGAAAAATCTCTGAGGGATAATTGAAATTACTATGACGTATTTCGAATGTCCTTAGAACATCTTCATTTTATTGGAGTCCCTGTTACGCATATGAGAATTCTCTCTATATAAAGGAATATGTCCTGACTGACTGACTGGCGATCATCGCCCTGCCAAATTTACTGGAGATACAGACATGAGATTTTAGGATCACATAATTTTTGTGCCCAAGGCGTCATTTAAGAAGCGATTTTTAAAAATTCCTACACAGAAGGGGGTGGAGGCCCGAAACTTTCTTTTCACGTTTCCCTTCATACCTCAAAGGAAAAAAAAGAGATAGCCATAAAATTCTTGCTTTAAAATGTAACTAGCAAACATCCTTAAAAATAATTTTCAGGATTTTTTAGAATTCACCCAGTTTTTTAGAATTTACAAACCGGTATGAGGGGCCAAAACGTTCTTTGACGTTCTTTTCACATTTCTCTTCATATCTCAGAGCAAAAAAGAGATAATTGCAATTTAAAGCAAGAATTTTACGGCTAATAGAAATACCTAAAAACAATTTTTAGAGTTCGCACTCGAACGGGGTAAGGGGCCAAAACATTCTTTAAGGTTCTTTTCATGTTTTTCTTCATATCTTAGAGGGAAAAAAGATATAGCCATGAAATTCTTGTATTAAAATTTAGGTAACAGAAAAACCTAAAAACATTTTCAGAGTTTTTTTTTTTTTTATTAGCATCCAAACGTGGGTAAGAGGCCAAAACGCCTTTTGACGTTTTGGCTCTTTAAATATTTCCCTTGATATATCAGAGGAAAAAGAGATAACTTAAAATTCTTCCATAAAATTATAGTGAACACAAATGCCTTACAATCATTTCCAGGATTTTAAGAATTCGCATCGAAGCGAGGATAAGAGTGCAAGCGTTCTTTTGAAATTTGCAATCATATCTCAAAGGAAAATAGAGATAGCCATAAAATTCTTGCTTTAAAATGTAGCGAACACGAATGCCTAAAAGTCATTTTCAGGGTTTTTTACTTCCGGGTCCAAACTGATGTAAGGGCCCAAAATATTATTTCATATTTGTCTTCAAATTTCAAAGGAAAATGAAGACGGCCATAAAAATCTTGCATTAAAATGTAACGAACAGAAATTCATAAAATTAAAAAAAAATCGACCTCAATAGGATGTAGTCGACTAAAAAGATATTTTTCACGTATTTTTTTAGCGCTTAACTGCTGTTAATTTAAGACAAGATTTTTGTCTACCTGGTGAAAGGGCGAATCATTTTTAAATGGTTGCAGATTAAATATGAAAAGTCTCCAAGGTTTGACATTTTCTGGTGATTCATCGCTAAATTTGAAAAAAAAAAGTTTCTCAAAACTGGACACAGCTTGGCGATATCTTCTATATTTGTCGAGAAATTGCCTAACCCTACTGTTAATTCAATTGGAATACTGGTGTCTACATTCATGTAAATAAAGGTGAGGTATAGTTAGAATATGCCTGGCGGGGATATGAAAACAATTTTAGTAGGCGATTTTAACACAGATTTCAATTTTGAAGAAATGTTTTATGGAACAAGAAAGACAAATACGGCATACTTACGGATTATGATACACATTCCAAACAGTATTTAAAAAGATCAAATATATTTAAAATATGCTTAACGAATACTGTAAAACAATTTTTGTAGGCGATTAAATCTATAACCAAAATATGTTTAATATTTATTTATTTATTTTCCATTTGTATTTGTGTTGGTTTAAGAATATCCATTTCATACGAAGAACGGGTACTTCAGCTAATCAAATATTATTTCCCTTCTCACTTTTCCAGAAAGTTCTGTGAAAAGGTAAATCAAGTAAAAATAAAATTTATCTAATAAAACAAAGGCATTCTAATGATAGTTAAGGCATGAGCTTGCCTATAGGAAACAAATGCATAAAAAACACGGATTGTTGGAATTAAATTGTGCCGTTAAATGCTATTCTGGTTTCTAGTGTACAAAAGATAATTGATTTGCTAAAAATTTTCAGACTCAATAATTCTTACATAACCAAGTTCGGTGACCAGAGCTAAGCAAGCATGTCACATCCTGGATATGACATCCAAATCGTGTCATATCTCAGGATATTTAAATCACCTTTGGAAACTTTACAAGATCCAAAAGACATCCACGAGATGTCCAGTAGATATGTAAAATGTTCAGACGTTAGACACAATAAGGCATGTCTCTTCGTCTCGTGCAACAATAGGATGATTTCAGTACCTAAACACAAGTGCACTTTTTTCTTCTTATTTTTCCATTTTTGAACTGGCTGTCATGCCAATAGGGCACACCCCTATTCCCTACAGAAATCTGCTGTCGACGTCTGCAAATTTTTTTATGTGGGATGGGAGTTTTAGGGGTCAACTATTGGATACCTGAAAGATCAAATATATTTTTTAAAGTTATTGCTCTACTATTAATCGGTCACGGTAAAAAAAAGAAGTTTAGTAAATTTTTTGCAAAGCACGAAGTACGAGACACGATTACGCAGGGTGTCCATAATTGAACTTGCATTTTGCGAGCAGTCTGTTTCAAAAACTATGAAGCGGAATACCATGAAAATGGGGTAATGGCCGAATGAAAAAATGGGAATTTTATCGAGGAAAACAAAACAATGAGTTCCAAAAACCAACCCTAGGTGGCGTATCACAGCTTTATTGAGAACACACAAATAATCTACAAAAGTTAACAAAACATGCTCGATATGATGTCCACCATACTCTCTGGCACGCTACCCTCTGGAAGCGTAAAATTGCACGTTCGAGACTGCTCCTCGCTCCTCCACACATCGCCCCTTGTGTGAAACAATGGAGGATATCGACTCCTTGGGTTCGAGGCTATAAAAGTCACGTGACGGTGGAAAACAAACAACCATTTCTAAATAGGTTTATGTGCTGGTCTTCTGGTAATAAGCGTAAAATTAAAAAAAGAATAATTATGCCTCTGTATTGTGCTGCCTATGGATGTTTCAATACCTCTCTGAAACCTGTACATGACTACCAAAAGATATTTTTTCGCAGATTCCCATAAAAAATGCTGACATATAAAACTTATACTTAGACGAGGCTATTTCAGTCACGTGTCGATGGAAAACACGCACTTCAGCCAATCAGCTTACAGGTATACTCATGAACACAGCCGAAAGGTCACGTGTTGGTGGAAAAATGACGTCTCACTGATAAACCTCATTGCTCCGCCGCCATTTCGGTGACGACAGAATCATCAGGTTGCAATTTCCTACAGCTTGGCCCCCTAGATCCCCCGACTTGAAACCTTGCGACTTTTGTCTGCGGACCTCAAGACCTTGGTCTGCGATGATCCCCTTACATCTCTTTCCGACCATAAAGAAAGCATAGAACGCCATTTGCGTAACATTCCCCGCAGTTCATGCTGCTTTCAACAGTCGAACATGCGATTTCACGCTTCCAGAGGGTAGCAGACAATGGTGGACATCATATCAAACCTGTTTTGTAAACTTTTGTAGATTATATATATGTTCTGAGTAAAGATGTGATATGCCACTTAGGGGTGGTTTTTGAAATGCATTGTTTTTATTTTCCTCGATAAAATCCCTATCATTTCAGTATGCCATTACCTTATTTTCATGCAATTCCGATGCAAATTTTTATTGCTACAGACTGCTTTCACATTTCAAGTTGAATTATGCACACCATGCATTTCTTGTTTTCTCCTGGAAATGTTTTGAAAGGGAATACATTTAATCTCTGTTTGATAAAGACAGCGATTTCTCTTTCCCAAAACAAATATAATTAAGCTTTCCACATGTGTTTTAGCTATGGAAAGCTTGAAACCTGCTATATGAATAAAAATAAAATGATTCTACAAGGAAAAGAAATATTTTTGTGGTATTCTCTCCGAAAGAAAAGAATCCCCTTCCTTCCCTCTTTTATAATCATTTTCTGTCATTGATTTAGGCCCTACCATGGCCGAGTGGATAAGACACTCGAAATGGTAGATGGCTGAAATGTGACGGTCCTGGCCTTTCGCGTGGCTGTCGATCTAACGGTCTGGAATTTTGGTCGGTTTTCTCCTGATGTAACGTGAGTAAGGGTTATAAACCGTTAAAAAGCTCTCCGACCAAGCCACCCTCCATCCTTGGCAGAAAGCCCTTGCGTAGCTTTGCACAATAACGCAAGCAAGCAAACAAACATTGATTTTAGCTTGCATCTGACAATAATGAAACTTTTCCCCACTGTGTGTGCATAGCACACAGTCGACAGCAAAAATGCATAAACACACTGACACGCTTTTATTTTTTTGCTAAGAAATAATTTCCTCTTCTAAATGTATTATTTTAGCAGAAATGAGAGTATGCCACTTTGAATTATGCGTTTTGTTAAATAATTAGATTCGTCCTTTTTAAAACAATCGGCCAGACATTTGACTAAATATCAGTGGCGTATATTGGTTTTCATTTCGGAGGGCGGGGAACCAGTGTTTGGATTCTTCTTCGTTTTTTTCTTTTCTTTTTTTTTCATGCTTTTAAACATTAGAGAAATTAGAATCTGGATTGTTTTTAAATAAATAGATGTATATACGTAGATAAATATATGTATATATATATGCGTGTGTGTGTATCAATTCAACGTTGTAATGAGAAATTATTTTTACTGGAGTCATTCAAAATCGGATAAAGCTTAACCTAATCATCGGTAATCGGATAAAGCTTATTATGACCTAACTAAATAATAATAATAATAATAATAATGCGGCTTATAACTTTCTAAAGTTGGTTTATTTTAAATCTTATTGTTACTTGAGATAATATACATGTTTTATAATAACAGTTTTTTACTTTCCGAACATGTACCATGTAAGGAAAGTATTGTAATCATGAAAAAATTCGACTTCGAGATTTTGGTGTTTTTACACGTTTTGAGGTCTTCTGAATCCATTTATGCTATTTTTACGAGATGTATGTATGTATGTATGTATGTGTGTGTGTGTGTGTGTGTGTGTGTATGTTTGTGTGTATGTGAGTGAACACGATAGCTCTTGAACGGAGCATTCGATTGAGCTCAAATGGTTATATATGTCATAAATTACCATCTTAAGACCGGTATTGATTTTGGTGTGTATAGGACTTATAGTTTTTCTACAGGGCTACAAAGATTTCTTTTATATTATGGCATAATGGCACATGGGGAGAAATTCTTGAAAGTGCGCAAGCGTTTAAACGGTGCATTTTATTGAGCTTCAATTTGGTATATATGTTTGAATGATTCATCGATTAAAATTTATTTAAATGCTTGGTAATGATCTTAATCGTAAGTGTTCGGAAAGTCGAGTGGAGTCACTCCAGATTTTTTATAATTGTTTTAGATTTTCGAGTGGGTCTGGGCCCCCTCACCCTCTCTTTAAGTACGCCACTGCTAAATATTAAACATTTTTGCATCGGTTAAAAAAGGCATTTGAAAAAAAAATATTTATTTCACTGTAATGTCACATATGGGCAACCGCCGGCCCGCCACGGTTTTTGATCCGGGCCGCGGAACATATCAAAACTCATATAAACCATTCAAAATCCTATATAAATCTCAATTATACTGCCCGCGACTTCGCCAATATTCTGAAGTTTGGCTCGCGACTTCGTTAATATTCTGAAGTTTAGCCCGCGACTTCGCTAAAATCCTAAAGTTTGGCCCACAACTTTTCAAACGTTGCCCATGCGTGGTGTATGTAATCGTTGATGGAATGCCCTCTGTACCAGTATGACAAAGACCATTCATGTTAGTTAAATGTTTACAAAAAAATGAAGATTTGTTATTTTACGATTACGTTATGAAATTACGTTTACAGTTTGAATGCATTAACCTTTTGAGGCGCAACCCTTTCCCAATGCTGAAAACAGGGCAGGCGTTGCCATCGCTCGACTTAACTACCAGCAAGATGGCGGACGATCGAAACGTTCATCGCGTGCCACAGATCTAGAGATCCTTTTTTGACGACAGCTGGCTGTGCCCGGCACAGCCAGCTGTCGCCAAGTTCGATTCTTGATGATTTAGGATAAATGATGAAAAAGATCATCTCATTTAACACCGTTGGATTACTTTGGGGTTATTTGAAGTCAAAGGTTTATGTCAACAACTCCACATCCACTCGTGCATTGAAGGAGGATGTGAACAGGACTCAATACTGCATCAACGAAATTCAGTCACATTTATTCGAAATGGTCCTGGAAAATTTCGACAAAAGAGTGCGTATGTGGCAGCAAATCCGTGGAGGTCATTTGCCCGATGTCCTATTCCATACGTAACAGTATCTTGTGTATTTTATGCTTCAATAAAAAAAAAAGCTGTGTTTCCTATTTAATTCAAATCTTACGTAAATTTTGGGACACCTTTTACAAGCACAGAAGAAAGAAAAACGTATCATAATATCTATTGATCTCCAGTTCAGTTAATCCTTCCTTGGAAAAATTCTTTTAACATTCCGAAGTCAGTGAAAATGACGAATATGAATAATTTCGACTTCTCCCTGCAAACTCAATGGCTTTCAAGTGCGCAGAAATACGTCAAACTTTCCACAATGCCAAGGCCGTACAAATGGCAATATTTTGGGGCCATGAATCTTTACCAAAGAACTATAACACAAGACAATAAGACAGTTCAAAGGGAATTAACCAACCTCTTGTGTACTATACAGAAAAAAATGAACAAGTAACATATTAAGTAAGTATTCATTTTTATGATTTTTTTCACGAACCCGTTTTTTACGAGCACTCGGTTATAACGAGCAAATATCGCCATCCCTTCGCCCTCGTTATAAGACAGTTTGACTGTAATTTATTGATCAAATCCAAAAAAGTAAAACTTGCCTAATTAGTAGAAACAAAAATGCATGCAACTTCCCTACAAAATGAATTGTGACATCGACTAGTTTCCAGTGATACTATAGTAGTTAACTAAATTATGGAATTTTTTTTTTTCTAATTTTTGAGATTTGAATCATAGAAAAATATCTGTCGTCCCACTGTGCTTCCCTCTCCCCTAACATTTAAACACGTGCTATAAAACCAGACAAAAATAATTCAACCATATCAAACAGGATGATATACATCTTTACAACTCCTAATCCAACCAATCTAATAACACGAAAAAGGGAAACATAAAAAGTATAAAGAGCCCTCTCCCTTTAAAAATTGCTTGCTTATGCATAAATTTGTTAAATTCCCCGCACATTTCTGCCGAACTTTTACATTCGAACGACTCAATAACAAACGAATCGAAATGATCATCCGCTAGATATTTTTCCGACCTTTTCCATCCATTAAGTTTAGCAATTTTCTTCAATCTGCAACGATCTATTCCAACTCAATAGATAAATACAAAATACTCCAGCCCCGCTCCCACCCTCTTTCTCTTTATGTCTGTGGCGAGAGCTGTCTCTAAATAAAAGCTAAACTAGAATTTCATAAACATACTTAAGTCTGCAAATGAATGCATGCCGGGTAATGATATACACTATACCGAAAGGGATCAATGTTAAATCCCGCTCATTATCCAGTCCCTTAACTGTAAACCGCAGCCGCTGCATAGAGTTTTGCTTCTTTTGCGAAGTTAAGTCACTTTTGCAAAGGGGGTTGCTGGATGGTCGGATGCCTGGCAACGCCAATTTTCGCCAAGCATGTACGTATATATGTTTTTTGAACAAAGGATGGATGATGGATAGACGCTATCTTATTTAAGGAAACTTATTCGATTAAATCTGTAGAAAGGAAATAAAAAAGATTAGGAATTTTTCAGAGACCTGAAAATTTAGTAATTCAATTTTTCATTTTATTTTCCTATTCTTCAACATTTCGTATCCCTTTCAGAGTTCAAGTCTGATAGTTAAGGCTGCAATTAACAGGGATTCCGTTGTTTCTACATTGATGATGTTTTAGACAGTTGATTCAAATGCATTTTAATACTTCGATATGGTGTGATTGCAGTTAAACCACAGAAAAAGGCTAACAAATACAGACAGCTATACAATTATTTATTTAACTTTAAAACTGGATATGGAACGAACAGTGAACTTTTTACGTTAGCTGGAAATAGTGGCGCACCCAGGGTTTTACTTTAGGAGGGGGGGGTGTCCAAATATTGCTGAACTCGGCTATAGTGACCTCGATTACGGTTATAATTCTCATATAACGTTAAACTATTCTGCACCATTTACTTATAAAGCACAAGCCCACTATCATTCGTTATAGAGTATTAAAAATAACAGGATATTTTCAGTAAATCTGTAGGGGCACAGTGGGACGATAGATGTTTTCCTATGATTCAAATCTCAAAAGTTTAAATGTATTTCATGCACTAACTGTAAATACTTATATAAAAACCAACATTTTTGTTTGTTTGCTTCTTAAAAAATATTTTAGACATAATTTGTGAAGACAATTAAAAATATATGTTATTTTAATTCATTAGTGAGAGTTATCAATTTTTAAAAGTTTTCACATCTATATAGCTTTAGGGTGGGGGGCATAGGCCCCGCCGTCGCTGCCCTTATGGCTAGAAAATTCTCAATTTTCAGTTCGACAGCTTAATTAAAATTTAAATAGATGTCGAGCTTGTTTTAAAAAGATCCTTTAACAATAATGAAATGCATATGTGTTGTCCCAACTTCATTATAAAATTGATTTAACATCTGTAGAAATAGGAGAAATACCATGGAGCAAAGTTTTTACTGTCACATTTCAACTAAAAATTTTGAAAAATAATGCGGGATACTTAAAAAAAAGTTAGTCATTTTAAATTTTAAATTAGGGTTAGGTAGGTTAATTATGGCCAGATTAAAAAAAAATCTATACTAAAGTTTCTCAAAAGTATTAGACATAAAACTTATAATGTATTTTTCATATGTATCCAGTATAATTCCAAGTATTTAAAGCAAAGCTAACAGCTAATCAAGATGTTCAATAAACGAATTTGACGGTTCTGTGTTCAAATTTATTTGACGCAAAGGGAAAATTTTTCATCCAAGATAATTCATATTAAACTGTATGTTTTTAATCTATAAGATCTCAGAATTTGTTTCTGATTTTTCTAACATATTAAATTATTTTTTTAATTTATGGTCATTATTACCCCGCTGTATTTTAAAAAGCGAGGTAATTATGATCATGTGTAAAAATATAGAAAGCTAAATCATTTGTAGCAGGAACTGTAATTAAAAAAATATTAAAGAAAATTAATTTTAAAATATTTTACTTATTTGTTATATTTAAATTAGAAATAAGTTAAGTAGTCAAAATTTTACAATTGAATACTTTTAAAAATTTAAAATGCTTAAAACTTTTTGTCACTAAAAATTTGTTCAAAATATTAAAAACATACCAGATAAGAGTTTGTAGTAAAAATAAATGAGATATAGGGGAGGCTTGGGTACAGGCGTCAATTTTTAGATTTTTAAATATAATTCTAAAACTATTTTAAAAACAGAGAAAAATTTCAGTTCAATTCTAAGAAAAAGTTTTGTACAATGGAGACACATTTTTCTTTAGTACTTTTTGATGAACCACTGAATTCCATAAAGGGACACATTGGGTCAACAAATTGGGTACATTGGGTCAGCTAATGAGAAACACAATAAAAATTATCTTTCACTCGATAGTGAATAAATAAATTTTCTTATTGCCTGAGAAAATTTGGTATTTAGGTATTAAGGTGCTCAATGTTTTCATAAGGTAAATTTTAATTTTACGGTTCTAAAATACCCACACACTCATTTTGATAATAAAATTAAAGAATAAGGTTTCAGTTTGATAATATTACTTTGAGACCTATTAAGTTTAAACAATTCTAGTTTTATAGTTATTTTTAAGATTTTAAATCAAAAATGTTATTTTACAATAACTATTGGACATTAAAACTGAAAATCTACAGTAAAAGTCAACTTTGCCTCTCTTCTCTCATTCTTTGAAATACATATTGTTTTGGAAACTTTCTCGCAATATCTCTACTTTTCGCTGTATAAATATCTGCCTTATCAAAGATAAGAGCATAACTTGGCTTAATTCCTTTCATCTAGTACACTTTAAATTCAGTATCATTTCTGCAAACAACTTCAGTAACAGAGTGTTTAAATCTGTATTTCTCCAACGTCAACGAAATCTCCAACGTCAGCATTAAAATCTTTTACATTTTCAAATTCTAAATCCTTAAAATCAGATTCACTAGAAGATTCTTCTCCTTCTACGGCTTCGTCAGTTGAGCTATTCTTGTAATTGCTTGCAATTTTTTTTTCTTCATATGATTAGGTCTTTCACGCTTCTTTTTTACAATTACCTCATTTTGATTTGTGATTTTCACAGGTAGTATCTGTAAGAATTTCCAATCTTTTTTTTTTTTTTTTTTTTTTCTTTTTCCATCGTAGTTAGGAAAAGGCTTTCACTATCTCTGGTGTCATTTTTTTTTCCTTGTCATAATTTTGAGAAACTGAAGATTCTGTGGCTGCTGTGGGAGATTTATTTAGATAAATTTAGATCATTCAGACATTAAAAAGTAAAAAACTTACAGAAGACAATGAATATAAAAATGGAGACAAAATGAGTCACTGAACCACTGTAACCCATTTCAGGTGACTCAGTGTGACCCATATGGACATATGAACTATTTTTCACCTAATAACTAGAAATAATTAAAATATTCATTTAAATACAACATATTATAAAAGGAAGTAAATTAGACTATATAAACATACCTCATAACTCATATTTACTTGACGAATTTCAAGTGTAATAACATAGTCTTAATTTCTTCAAATTTCATATAGATGATCAGAAAAGAAAATGGCTCATTCTTTCCGCCACAATCAAAGTGAGATGCTCATGTTTTTCCACAAACTTGTTTGATATCCACTTTACATAATGATCTCATTTGAAAACTATTCACTGAACCACAAATATCTTCAATGACCCACTGTACTCTGCTCTCCCCTATAGGGTATCCCAGAAACGCCGAAGTAGATTTTCATTCCTTAAATATAGATCATAGACATATACAATATATTACAAAGTTGCTTTAAAAAAAAGTACAGAATTTTATGGTATCCATTAAAATTTTTCCGGAGATGAAATCTAAATACATATAAAATTTAAATTTTGTATGCAGCTCAAGTATAAAAATATTCCGAGTTAGTAAAATGTGGCCCATAGATTAATTAGGGGATGCAAAAAATTTCATTCTTTCATCATAAAAAGGCTCAGACATCATAAAAGGTCCCAGCGTAAAAGAGTAACAAACATACAGACGGACAGGAATCGATGTACAAAAACTGGTATCAGAATGTAAAATTAATAAAAGCTTGTGTAATAATTCACATGAAATGATACTTACCACCCGAAATTACCACCCCATATTGCTGATAAGTACCATTTTACATTGGATGTTATTATACAACATGGGCACCCATATAAGGGGGGCAAGATAGGTCACTTGTTCCCCCCCCCCTAGCGTTTTAGGTTTACTAATGTCTCATTATGTAAACAAATGGCAAAACCAGAACTAAATTTGTTAAAAGTTTGAAATTTGCACCCCTCTAGAAAAATTCCTATGGGCGCCCATGTTATACAAAGTTTTTATTAATTTCATGTACAAACAAACTTTTGCATTTATATTAGTATGATTTTTTTCTTCTTTTTTTTTCTTTTGAGCGTGATTCGAGATATGTTACAATCTGGACGAGAAAAATATATGCAATAAATCTGAAAGTATTCGAGAAAGAAATCGGCACAAATGTGTTGCAACCATGGGTATGATTTTGAAAAGTCATTCTGATCTACATCTACTACATATACAGGGTGACTGCAAATTCATGGTACAAACTTTGAGGGCTGATACAGGTCACTGTAACAATCACATTTTGCATAGAAATGTATGGTCGAAGGTGAAGCGTCGAAGCACAAATACAGGTAAAAAAAAAAAAAAAAAAATGCAGGATTAGGAGGAGAAACGGAGTTAGTAGTTGCTTCCGTTGCTGTTAGATGGCCAGTTGTGATTTGGGGAAGAGAAGCCATCCTCGTTTCAGTTTTCGTCGATTCACCATTAGAAACCGCATGT
This sequence comes from Cheiracanthium punctorium, assembly GCA_038373885.1. Classification (NCBI taxonomy): domain Eukaryota; kingdom Metazoa; phylum Arthropoda; class Arachnida; order Araneae; family Cheiracanthiidae; genus Cheiracanthium; species Cheiracanthium punctorium. The sequence continues at coordinate 2,059,089 of JAWZYV010011853.1, forward strand.
GGTTTCAGCAGGATGGGGCACCAGCCCACTTCACCCTAGGTGTTCGTCAGTACTTGAATGCGACATTTCGCAAGCGAAGGATTGGACGTGGTGGATCTATCTCTATCTCTTGGCCACCCCGGTCTCACGATTTAACGCCCCTCGATTTCTTTTTATGGAGACATTTGAAGAATGACGTTTATGCCACTCCAGTAGACTCCGATGAAGATCTCGTTGCTCGATTATCCGTCGCTGCTGCACGTGTGCGTGAAAACCTGGTATCTTTGAAAGTATTCGTCAATCGCTTCACCGACGCTATAAAGCAAGTATCAATGCTGATGGACGCAATTTTGAACACTTTTTGTAAATTAATTTCCACTTGTAAACGAGGTTATGAAAATAAAACACTTTCCCTATCATTTGTTCTTTCCTGTGCTTGTGCTTCGACGCTTCACTTTTGACCATACATTCCTATACAAAATGCGATTTTTACAATGTCCTGTACCAGCCCTCAAAGTTTGTACCATGAATTAGCAGTTACCCTGTATAAAAGAGAGAATACTGTAAGCAAACGTGAAGCTATATATAATTATATAAAGAGATGATTCCCTTTATTCCGTTTTTAACTTGTTCAGGGGGTACAATAAGCAACAAGAGGGTACAATATCCTCCTAATTATTCGCATCCAGGTAATTAGTATTAGCCTATGATTTATCTTAAAATTCAGAGGTCTGAATGGTTTACATGTTCACTAGGTTTTAGTTAAATAGAACATATGAGGGGCAAGCTAACGCCCATATTCACCATTGGTCAAACATTCATATTCACCGTTAACCGGGGTGAAAAAGTTACTGAACCTGTGGTAACTTAGGTTAAAACGGGGACAATCAACGGGGTTCAAACGTAGCTCGCTTGAAATCGAAACTCTCATTGGTCAAGTGTCCACAAAGCATTGCGAGTTCACATCACGTGGAAGTTGTTTATTTCATGCCTCTCCAAGACACTCAACAATCTCTCTGCTTGCCCCCCTCAGATATCTCTTAGTCTGTGAAGAAGGGAAAAGCCAGTTCTAGTAAGGCACTGGTCTCAACGGGAGCGGTAGATGGGCGCTGGGTGGCTGCGAACTAGTTTTGGAAGGCAGGGGTCGGTGGGCATGGTCTTGGCGTTCGGTATACTTTGGCATTCAAACTCAATTTTAAATTTCCCAAATAAATTTATTAAATCGAATACTGAATTTATACCATTTGAACCAGTTACTAGAAAAGGGGAAAAAAGGTGGTTTTATTTTTCCGTTGGGAGAAATGGTATTCTTTGTAGGAGAACTTTAAAGCGCCTGCCCAGTGCATGTGTCAGCTCTTTCTGCCATGGAATACTTGACTGGCTCATTTAAGCTATTTGAGCGTCGTGTTATTTCTTGTGTCAGTTTTCGTCCACTTTATTTCTGTTCTCCCCCAGATTCGACTTACTTTTATTGTTTATCTGGTCAGTCGGCTAAGTACTTTCACTAACTAGTTCCTTATCATGACTTTGGCAACTAGTTTTGGCAAACAGTTATATTTCAATCGTCGTACTTTGCTGCCACCGCCGATCTCTGTTAGCACAAAGAAGTGCCGTCAATACAGTGCTACATACTTGAAGTTCGGATTCATTCAATCATCGGAGATCTCGAAATTACCCATGTGTTTACTTTGCAACAAAGTGTTATATAACGAGGCAATGAAACCATCTCGTTTGCAGGAGCATTTGCAAAAAAAAAAAAAATCCATCCTGACAAACAAAATTAAGACTTGTCATTTTTCACAAACATCAGGGACAAACTCAGCGTGGTCAGTCTCAAGCTTACTAGCAATCTCATCACAAAAATGCGACGATGGTTTGACAGTTTCTCATAATATACAAAAATTATTCGGTAAAACGCGGTTAGCTCATACCATCGACGAAGAGTTAATACTGCCGGCTGTCAAGGATATTTTAGAAACGGTTTTACATCATCCAGCAGTGTCCAATGTCCTATTAAGCAAAACGATACAGTAAGACGACAAACTGATGAGATTACTTAAGCCATCGAATTTCCGTTAGGCAACATTTGATACCCACCTAATTTTCTTTTCAAATTGATGAGTCAATCTTTCCAAATAATGAGGTTTTACAGCGTACGTCCAGTTTGTGAATGAAGAAAAGAGTGTTCAATAGATGCATTTTTGCAAGAAGCTTGGTTGCAGATACTAAAGGTGAAGCAATTTTCAATGTAGTGTACTGTTAACAGAAGTAGTTAACATTTCACCATAAAATGGTGCTGAATTAGCTGCATCCTTTATATGGAGAAAAGTTGAGCCATGATTTGGTGCTTAAACTGATCAATGAAACCAAATCATGGTGAAGCGTTTCTCCATGGAAAGGATGGGGCTAATTTAGCGCCATTGTATGGTGAAACGTTGAATTACTTCTATTAACGGTGAAAAAATTATTTTAAAGAGAAAAGCGTTCCTCTTACGAACATTGTTGCTATTGGTGGAGTTCCTGTAATGGCAGGTCGCCACTGTGGGTTCATCGCATTTTTGAAGAGAGAGGTACCAGGTATTTTAGCTATTCACTGCGTGATTCATAGACAAGCATTTAATTGAAAGAAATCTCAGCGGGCGTTTGTACCAGTCATTATACGTTGTGTTATCTCTGCTATGAGCAAAATTTGCATTAATGCTCTCAACGGTAAATTATTCGGGCAGTTACTTAAAGATAATGATGAAGAAATCAATCGCTTGCTTCTACACACCGAGGTTCGCTGGCTCTACAAAGGTGCCTTGCCTATCTTTTCGACTCTGTGCTCGAGTTCCCCGAAGAGAAAGATATATCTCTGAGAGACAGAGTGCTGCAATTTAAGATCGATGTTGCATACATGACCGATTTATTCGCAAAATTCAATGGAATTAATTTGCAGCTTCAAGGCGACGAGCCCAATTTATCACAATAAAATTTGTTATTTCTGCTTTTCTAAAAAACTCACTTTGTGGAAGCAGAATTTTGGTCGCAACGAGTTCAGCCAGTTTCCAATCTTGTCGGATCTGAATTAGAGCAGAAAAATCCCTTACAGTGATCCACAAATCTATTGTCAACATCTTGAGTCCTTACACAGTGCTTTTCTGAACAGGATATTTTGTCCGTGGAAATCCCACAATGGGTCATGAATGCTTTTGCGAATACTGAGACAGCAGAGGTTCAGATTCAGGAGGAATTGGTTGAATTATCAACTAATGAATCTTTGAAAGCCAGCTTCCAGAGTGATCCTCTCACAGAATTTCGGCTCCAAGGTAATACGCCTCTATCCGGGAGTGCGGATTATTTAAAAAAAAAAAAAAATGTAACTGCTTTTCCATCCTCCTACCTTGTTGAGCAAGGATTTAGTGCTGTGTGAAATCGACTCCAAATCCTGCAAAGAGGGGACTTGCTCCTTCATCTGGTGCCTCACCATGGCACAGTGGTTATGTCACTGAAAATAGTAGATGGCCGAAGTGTGAAGGTTCCGGGTTCGGGTCCCATCGCGCGGCTGTCGATCTAACGGGCTGGAGTTTTGGTAGGTTTTCTCCAGATGTAACGTGAAGACGCGTTGGAACCCCTTAGAAAGTCCTCCTACCAAGGCACCCCCCCTCTTGGCAGATCGCCCTAGTGTAGTGTTGCCATAATCACACACAACCTTCATCTGGCTAATATTGAACCCATTGTTAAGAAACTGGCTCTTAATCATCAAGCACAAGCACCTCACTGACATAGGTACTTGATTGTTTTATTAATATTACTATTTTAGTGTAAAAAAACTACTTTTGTTGCTGTATATTTTTAATTAATAATTAAAAATAGAATAATTTAATATTTCTTTTTCTTTAGGCTTAGTTATTTTAATTTCTAGAAAATAGATTTTAATAACTTGCTGGTGCAAAAATATCAAGTTGAACAAAACAAATTTTTGTGATTAAAAATTTGTTTAACAGAGAGTGGCTTTTCTGAAGGCTTTTTCCGGGTACTAACGAACTTGGTACATTGTACTAGGTACATCGAGGCTTTTAAGAAGAGGAAAAGAATGATGGATCGCCTGAGAAACCTAAAATCTTAACATACATTAAGTTCTAACAAAATTATTTTAAAATTTCGTCTGCCTCGTATAATTTAGAATATCGCTCCCTCCTACCCCATGTGCTAAATAATGGGATTTTATTAAGGGAGCGTTGAAAAAACTTTCGCTCCTTAGGGGGGGGGGCAGCTTTATAAAGGTTGAGAACCACTGTGTAAGGGATGGATACCTTTGGTCGAACGTTTTTCCGAGGAAAAGTCTTAACTGAGCATGCTCGGTTCTTTCCTTTTTGGTCGAAGCTAGTTCTGAAACAAGGTTAAGTTTCTCGACTTGAACTTAGACACTATGCAAGGTTGGTTCCAGTCCAGTGATCGGTGAAATACCATTTGAGCGTTCTACCAAGAGTTTGCTATAAACCGGCGGTTGATGTTAACAGTGAATATGGGAATATAGCAGACTAACTTTCATACTGTCAAATGCTCTACAAGAATTTCAAAGCACTATTCTTCATGAACGGACTTTGTTATTGTCCATAACATCTAAAACCCAGCATGGGAAAAATCTTTGTAAAGCTGGCGTTCAGGAGGATTATTCCCAGCATATCGGAATAAAGAGAGGATTCCGCAAACTCAGAACAGGATGAATTCTTTCATACTGTTTTCTGCATGCTTTGGTATCTTTCCAGATTCCTCTTTTTCTTTGACATCGTTAATTGAATAAAAACAGACAAGGATGGAGGCTGTGCGCGTGAACACTAGAGACGCGCTTACCGTATTCACCGTCAACCTCAACCGCATAGCAAACCCTTGGTCAAACGTTTAAATGGTATTCGCCAATAACCGCACTGGAACTAAAACCGTGTCAACCTGATCAAAATCCTGGTCGAGAAACTCCCGGCCATATTCACCATTAACTTCATCTAGCGTCTTAACCAACAATTCAGTAACTACCGCTTAAGAAAATCGACTGGTCAGTCCAACATTCATATTTACCGTTAACCTGGGAGCAAAGATTTGGAAATAGGACGATCATCGACGTACTCTATGAAACGAAAAGTTGCCTGTAAGATGGAGCGCCGTGAATCGTATCCATTAAGTTTATATTGTGCGCATGCGTACGTTCGAAGTAGATTGTATCACGATCGCCGCTAGAAAGCGCTTATATGTAGCTAATCATTAAAAGGGGGTCGAGTATTTTTTTTTTTTTTCTTTGAGAGGCGGATGCTATTTCGCCTGTCTGCAGCTAGTCGACGATAGTCCGCGCCAGGTAGAAAAATTTACTGAGCCTATGGTAACTCAATGTAGGCGAAACGGAGCCAATCAAAGTGCTTCCAAACAGGGCTCGGTTGAAATCGAAACGCTCATTGGGCAAGTGTCCACAAAGCATCGCGAGTTTGCATCAAGTGGATTTTGTTTATTTCGCGCCTTTCCGAGTGACTCCACAAAAATGCTCTGCTTTTCCCTCTCTCATATATCTCTTTGTCTGTAAAGAACTGGAGGGCCAGTTCTGAGAAGGGAAGGATGAGAGGAAGCTAATTTTTCGAGGAAAAGTCATAACTGACTATGCTTGGTTATTTGAACGTAGCTTTGAACCAAGATTGAGTTTTTCGACTTCTGGGTTCGTACGGGTGGTTAATTTGGTAAAATTCCGAACTTTTGAAAAATTTTCCTAAAACATCCTTGTATTTAAGATACCCGAGAGAACTTCTTTCCGTATTTTATAAAAAAAAAAAATAATAAATAAATACAAAATAAATAAATAAATACACAAATAAAAAATAGGACCGTTTTTAAAATGCCAGATCATTTTAGGACAATATTTGGAAAGCTCGGAATTTTAGCTAATATAGGATACGTAGGACGAACTCTGGACTTGAACTTATATATTGTACTATGTTAGTTTCAGCCCGGACATCGTTTAATACCGTTTGAGCGTTCTACCGAGAGTTTGCTGTAAATTGGCGATCGAGGTAGACGGTGCCCAGCAAACACACACAGGTTCTCTGAACGTCTATTAACGTTCAGAAGACGTTTTCTTAACGTCTTCTGAACGTTAATAGACGTTCAGAGAACCTGTGTGTGTTTGCTGGAGGAATATGGACGATAACCTAGATTTACTGGTAGGTTCAAGTTAACCAAGCATGCGCAGTTAGACATTTCCTTTAAAAGTTAGCTCAGTCCGCTTCCTTTTTATTAGTTCTTAAACTGTATCGTCCAAGCATTGTTCCAAGAAGTGTACTTCCCCTCCTTATAACAAAACCTGCGGGATAAAAGCAGAGCGATTTTTGGGTCAGTGAGGTCAAATAAACAACTTCCACGTGATACGAAACCGCAATGCTTTGTGGATATTTTACAATAGACTCATTTGACCAATGAGCGTTTAGATTTGAACTAGGATCATCGAGATTGGCTCCGTCTCTCCCATATGTTGAATTACCATTGGTTCAGTAATTTTTTCCCCCCCAGTTAACGGTGAATAAGAATTTTAGACCAGCCAGTGAACTTTTCCAACCGGTTGTTAATGCCGACTGTTGAAGTTAATGGTGAATACAGCCGTTAATGGGCTCAACGCTGCCAAAAATATTGTTAAGAACACGCAACCTAACTTTCAGATGCGCGCCCCCCTAAAATCCTCACAGCCTCTAACTTACATATGGGCGCCCGCGGGCCAGATGTGGCCCGCCACGGCTTTTGATCCGGTCCGCGGAACATATGAAAACCTGTATAAAACCCATATAAATTATTCGAAATCCCATATAAATCCCAGTTATGCGGCCCGCGACTTCGCTAACATCCTAAAGTTTGGCCCGCAACTTTTCAAAGGTTGCCCATACCTGCTCAAACTTGAGAAAGGCTGTAGCCAGGGGCTTAGCCACGGGGGGGGGTTAGGGGGGTCATAACCCCCCCCCATGAGAAATTTTTTGCCACACAAAATGCATATTCTTCACTACATTATCACACACACACATACATATATATGAGTTGTAGTAGTCGTAACCCCCCCCATGAACAATTTCTGGCTACGCCCCTGGCTGTAGCTATTACCTTAAATGTGACGCTTATATCTGGAAAAGTGGCTATGCATTACAGAATGAGATCTGTTACAGCGCCACCTAGCGGACAAAAAATGTTCCTATACCGGAACGGTAAGCGATTCGGGTAAAAGTCAGTCATAAAGTTAAAGAGTACTCTCGATTTTAAATGGAATAATGTTAAGTTCAGTGTTATTTACAGTTTATGTATCACTCTATCAGTTCACGCATATCGCAGACGTTTAAAAGAATTCAAACTAATGTTACTGTTAAACGCAGAACAAGGAATTAATTTCAACAGTATCTTGATCAGAATGTCAACATCGATAACGGACAGACGAACAATACACTGACTGGAATATCAATCGCGGACTATGAATTTACCAATGATGTAATGCCGGCACCGATAAAGCTCTTGTGAACCTCGAAAATATACATTCACTTTGGTGAAAATAAAGATAAGTGAAAAGAGAAAAAAAGGAAGTGCAAATACATAAAATCCAAACAAGTATGTAAAACAAATTGAACGACTAGGATTTCAGCTGGAAAAATTGCATTTCCTACGTGTGCACCATCGCCAAATATGGAATCCTGTCTTTCAGCCCCCCCCCCCTATCCCCCCCCCATCTTCCCCCCCATTCTAATCTTCTCTTTCGTCACGGGGGGCTTCTCTTAGGCTTGGGAAAGAGGCGAGTTGTGAATGCATATTCTGAGGAGTAGTCTTTTTCGAAATCATGCGTCGTCATTTCAGGTAACTTTACCGGGGTAATTCGGTAGCCCAAACCACCCACCCCTCCCCCCCCCCACACACACTCCTTCCTTCCCAACATGCACCTCCACACCAACCCCCCCCCTTTCATAACACCTCCCACCCACCCACCCCCTACCATTTCGAAAACTCGGTTTCCAATCTGTTCCAGAACGCTGCCCACATCTCTCTGGCGAGGCATACCCAAAACTGTCATAAACATTTATGAACAGCGCGATGGAGTTTCAAGCGAGATATACCGGAGAGAGAACGCGGGGGTGGAGGGGGGGGGGCGCGAAGAGTATAAAGGGGGTCGGGTGGGTGGGGGAGGGATGGTTTCTGACCGTAACCGTGAAATGAGATAGGTTGACCCCCCGACCTCCCCCCAACCCCCCCATCCCCTCTGGATGGATGGACCTGTCATAAAAATTTCGCGCCCCCTTCACCATATCATAAGCCTTTTCTCTCTGGAAATGAAGAGGCCCCCCCCCTTTGGTTAAAAGTCGCGGTTTGACAACGAATTGTTTTTTAACTCCCACCCCCCCTCCCCCCGCCCCCCTTTCTCATCCTATAAATATGTATTAAGTTAAATACGGTGATGTGGCATTGTGAGAGAGGAAGAGATGCGGCTCGATGAAAAATGTAATGCGAATAAAGAGGGATTGAAATAAAGTATGTGTCTTTAAGGGGGTCTTTATTTATATATATTTTTTTTTTTCGCTCTCTCGCTCCTTCCAAGAAATAAAGAGGGCGGACTTATTTTCCTAAGACGCGATTGAAAGGGAGATATGTTTATGTCGGGATAGGTAATGGATAAAATTGAAAAATTAGGTGAAACTTGGGTAAATAAAAATTGAGAAATGGAAAGTGTCAGGTTGTAACGAAAGTTTTCCGCCATATCTGCCTGAAATACTAACTTCTAACTCCTTAGATAACTGTTTTTGAACTTTCGGTACCAAACCTGCACAGTGTCACATGATGCAACAATAGTACTTAAAGCTGTGCTCATAATTCGTTGATATTATGTAGCTGGCTTTTTGCAACACAACTGGAAGTAAATGATGGTTCTTATCCTCTAGAGTGATAGTTCCATTTGAGACACCTTATACTTAATGATAACTCTGTTTTTTACAGATTTCACAACACAGCGTTATAAAGTAAACCTCTTTCTTTCAAATGCCAAAAATCGTTTGACAAAATATGAGCAAATGCGCCAACGAGAACTGTGTGCTGACGAAGTTTGCGGTGGCTGGAAACTTTCGTTACAACCTAATAATTTCGCAAGCATGCATTTCATTGACGCTTTCTCTCTCTCTCTCTCTCTCTCTCCCTCCCCCTATTTTCTTTTCGACTAACTGGAGTAGAACAAAATCGGTGGAAACAAGGTTTTTGCTTTGGAAATTTTACGGGTGAGTATGGTATGCGATATTTGCCCGCAAAAGCAATATCGGACTTGGTTTACATATGTCTGATGCGCGAAAACTGGAAGATTTCATGTCTTGCTTTGAAATAGCGACATTCTGTTTGATATACACTACTGGCCAAAAGTATTGCAAGTTTGAGAAATCTAACGATCGTTTCAAGAATAAGCCCACAAAAATGGACAGTAAATTTGACAGATTTAAATATTTTTGAGAATTTATGTAGTATAATTGGAAAGAATACATCTGAAAATCACCAAAAAACAAAATGAGAGCTTCTGGAACCAATAATTTAAGTTGGCACCATGAAGCACCGAAGGAAGTGTTGTAAGACATTGTGGATTCCTGTGAAAAAAGTGGCTGTTGTGATCAAAGTCAAGGCTGCTCAGCAACATAATAAATTATCTTTAGTTCAATTGCATTTATTTATTATCCTCTTTTTGCAGAATAACTTGAAATTAATTCTTTATTTAATTTTATTCCGGCCAGCCAAAATGGATTATGATTTTTTCAATAATCTATATACTTTTATGCTACTTCTTCAATAAATTAAATAATTATTTTTGTTCTTTAACTTAATGCTATCTTGTCTTTGAAGTAATTAATTTAAAATGTTAACATTAAAAAAAGCAACAACTATACTGATTTTGAATTTTGACGGGGGAGAGGGGGCTTAATCTTGAAAAGGGTTAGATTTCTGAAATTTGCAATACTTTTGGCCAGTAGTGTAAGTGCATAGTCATCAGTACGAAATGTATAACTCTCGCATTTTTTTGGAGAAATGGACCTAGAAACAACGGCTGTACAACCATCAGAATGACTAAATGAGTGTATCTCCGAGATTTTAATGTTTCATGGACAATTATTAAAATGGTTGGGGGGCGGGGGTTACATAAAGCTGAGTCACATCGTTATCTTAGGAGAAGAACGTTATGCCCTATGACCGAGGCAAAACAAAAATTCTTTGCTAAAAAGCAGGAATTTCCGAAGCAACCCACATTGTTTGGTGCATGAGCAACAAGAAAACCTTTCGTAGCACTTAATATTACGCCAGTTGCTGGATATCTAAATCATAGAACATTATGCAATTGCTTGGACTGACACAGCTTCATTTTTAGAAAGCGAATTGAATTAGAGACTGCATGCTCATTGATCTAAATGCACTAAATATTCATTGTTAAAGATTAAAAAACTGAATGTATGCTGAAAAATGTGAGGGGGGGGGCGACGTTAAAAGGTTGAGAACCGCTGGGTTAAGGTTTCGGAAGTGTTCAACAAAGGCCATTCTATTAAAAACACAAATAGTGTAAGATGCAACTCCCTTAGCAACGTGTAAATAGCAGCACTAATTGCTGTGTACCACTGAATTTCCCATAATAACCCTAATAAAATAAATATCTCTAAACTAAAAAATGTTAGTTAGACATCACTTGGGCTTTAATGGGCTCATTTGGTGATCTGAGTAAGTTCACCTATGAGCATCTCTTGGTGAATTTTGACATCATTATTAGGTCTGATAATTTTTCTTCGGCAATGCAGTGTTTCTCAGTTCCGGCATTTTGTGTTTCACAAATGAAACAGAAATGATTTGACAAAGTGGTAATCCAAGACCTCGAAGTTTCTTTTCCTTTCTGATTTTGACAGATGTTCGAAATGTGCACGGCATCGAAATTCAGACATAGCTTTATCGCCATAACGAAAACTTGATCAAACGTATGCAAAGTTTGATGCACTACTGCAACATAAATTTGACTAAACGTTTATACCACTTTTTCACGACATACCCCCTACTGGATATTGACGTTTAAATATTTGTCATTTACCTACATACCATCCACGTATTTAGCACTCTTTTGAGAACTCACTTAATGCGAGATTTTGTCTTTTGAACACTGTCACCTTTGTGTTGAGTGAGGGATATCGAGGCGTGGACTTAATTTTACTTTATAAATATGCTGTGGCTTAGAACTTCAGCTTTTATTCATCGGCAACGGATTCTTTTTGGATTTTATGAACTTATAGCTATTTAACTATTAGCAAAACTGTAGGGTATTATTTAATGTTTCTAGGGGAATTGAAAAATCACATAGGGGAAACTAGGAAAAGATGGCGAAATCTCTCTATATCTCCGACGCAATCACAAATAGCAGTTCCTGTCAGGGCAATACTAAGACCCTAGTTATGGGGTTATGAGCCCCTCTAAAAGTTATGTAATTTGAGACCGTTTTATGTGCATTTGCGACTGTGGTTCAGTGGTTATTCTTCAACGATATGACCGATCACTACCATTTCGATTTAGTACCATCCATGCCATGGCCACTATCACTGTGACAAATTTGGTGACGATCTCATAAGCGGTCTCGGAGGAGTTAACTCTTTAACGCGCAGTGTTCCCGCTCTGGGAACACCAAACTCTGACGTTTTGACTGTTGCCAGTCACGAAGAATAGATTTGATTTCTATCAAAATAGTTGCGGGTGACATAGCTCCACCAGAATCCTTTACTTTTGAGCACGTCATTTCCCGTAAAAAAAAGTCACGATTATTTTTAACAACACTGACATCTTCTGAAAAATGGAAGAATGCGAGAACAGCTGGATAGATTGCCCAATGCTGAAAAACGGGCAACCGTTGTCATCGCTCGACTTAACTACCAGCGAGATGGCGGACGATCGCAACGTTCATCGCGTGCCACAGATCTAGAGACCCTTTTCTGATGCACAGCCAGCTGCGTCAAAAAAGGGTAGCTAGCTTTTTAAAAAATTTAGCCCCTCCCAAAAAAAATTTCTGGATCCGCCACTGAGTCCCGATTCACATACAGTATCTTTTAGAGTTTTAGTGAACTTCGGATAGAGTGGACGAAATTGGAGGGTCCCCAGAGGTTCACTATAACGGGAGTTGACTGTACTTTTATTTTCCTCATGAATCACTTTTTAAAATCTGTTTCAAGGAGTATGTTCAATAAAGGAGAAATTTTTCACGAGCCCGCCTGAGCCCGAATGCAATTGTGAATTATAGAGCCCGAGCCCGGTTCGGGCCCGGGCTCGGGCTCGGGCTTTCGGGCTCGGGCTGAGCCCGTCTCATCTCTGGTGCTCGTGTGCTCAAATGGAGGAGACCCCACTGCCACCAGCTAGACGATTCTATTCTGAAAAGGGGTACACGACTGAGATGGAATCCTGCAGAAGTTGCATTTAACTTGCGCACTCTTCTGTGCTGCAGTCCATTCCCGATTTCTGTCTTCCTATTTCGTTTTTCCACTTTTGAGAAAAGATAACGGCTGGGACATTTTCGCAAAATTCTGCATTTTTCCTAGCATGGGTGGAAAAAAAAAGAATAGTTAAACTGTTTCTTATCATTATTCTCATAAAATCAAAGCAGGCCTGACAAGCGCGTAAATGCGCAGAATGTTCTGATCAGGGAGTAATATTAGAAGGAGATGAACAAGCTAGATAGCAGCTCTATTTACATGCTAGCATCAGCTCCTTTTTGCAGCTATAGGTGGCGTTGCAATCAATCCGATTCCCTGTCGTCTGCACAAAAAGCATATTATATCGACAAATTAACCCATTTATGCCTAGTGTCCCTTTTTTGGGACGGCATTTTCGCTATTAGTCGAAAACGTTATTTATTTTTCCTAGCCTTTATTCATGAGTATTGAGCCTCAACTCTACAAAATATTTTAACATGACCCAGTAAGATGTTGATATTTCGATTTTTATCCATAATGATAGAAAGATTAAAAGATAATGATTAAAAGAAAGATAATGATTAAAAGAAATCATCCCTTGTTCAAGAAGTTGACATCAGAAATTTATCTATTATTTCTGATATCAGTAAAAATCGAAGAAAGTTGCAAAAATATCCAGGCACAAATGGGTTAAACAAGTGTCCCGCAGTGGTCTGGGCGCTAAACTCCGTTCCCATTTGAAGACGGCAAGTGAAGCAGCATCCTGCTTGGCCAGTGCTTGGGAGGGTCATCTTCCTCTCGGCTCGTCTACTGTGAGACCGTGTACGCTAATGGGAGCTGGTACACGTAAAATCTGTCGTGGCTCCAATGTCCTCCAAGCATGGGCGCCGGCAGAATATTTCCCAGGGGGGGGCAAAGACTACTTCAACGTATGGTTACCATGTTGGAAAGAGCAAAAAAGCAAAAATAAACACTGGACACAAAAATCCAGGGGGGGGGGGCATTGCCCCCCTTGCCCTATGCTGCCGGCGCCCATGCCTCCAAGTTGTTAAACGATACTTCTGGAGTTGCCAATTTAAGCGGGTTTGGTCTCTCCTCTGGAATTGGTTCAAAATTAGGGGACCGCAGGCTAAATCGTACTTCCTCCCACTGGGGCTCACTGAAATGGAAGTCGCACCCCCTCTGCCCATCGCCTCCCTTCGGGGGGGGGGGATCTGGCACCGCCGTTTGCGGTTTTCAGGTGGCATCAGAAACAATTAAACAATTAGATTTATGTTTGCTTCATATATTATGCTGAAATATATTTTACCCTTTTTAAAATATATAATTGTATCACTGGCTTATATGGAGTAATATTAAAGATGTTGAAAAATTGCGACTAACTGCACTTTTCATGTACAGCGGAAATGAGGTTTCTCCAATGTTTTGCTTCATCACCTAATATTCCACCCTGGTTCTAATAAGCAAAAAGGAATCGGTATTCTTCTAAGCTTGAATCAACGATCGTCCTTTCTTCAGACTAGTAGGCACAGATAACCGAATTACAGCTTACGATTTTATGTGCGTTCGTATAACCTTCAGTTTTCCCGATGGAGCTAATTACGCTCTGGAGTTTTTTCTTTTTTTTTCTTAAAGACACAAACTATCATAAAGCAATAAATTTTGGTGCACTCAATTAAAGAGTCAGAGCAGTAAATTCAACTCTTTTCGACTGAGCAAGAACTCTGGCAAATAATGACAACGCGTCAAATCCTTTATATTCTTAATAGGTTTTTTTTTTTTTTTTACCCCTCTAAAAGGAATAAACCGAGGATGGGTGGAAGAGGGGGATAAAAAAATCACGTCCCTCCCCCCCCTCATGAACCATAAAAATCATAGTAGTAACGCGGATGCAGAACATAACTTCCGGTTCGTTTGGCGCGCCCGTTGCAAAAATAAGGGATTTTCCGGCGCGATGATTGGACGACACATTCGGAATTTTTGGCGCGCTTTTTTATAGCGCGCAATTTTCCCGGAGATACATTTTTTGGTGATTGGCTATGCAAATGAAGCACGCTTCCAGGTCGTAAACGGACACCCATAAAAACGGGAAACGATATCGGGAGTAAGAATAAAGTAAAACTGTAATCGGGAAAAGGAAAGGAAAAAAAAATATATTATATACAGTAAAATACCGTTTTTTTTTTCCTTCCTCACAGGACACGGTTCCTTGGACTGTAACGAAACTTTTTCGGATGTTTATATTATAGTTTATATGGCGGGGGTCTTTTGTGACACATTTCATCTTAACATGCGCATGCAGCAGTGTTTCGGTATCTGCCCTTTATAGGCTGATATTTGCATCATATTCTTTGGAATAGTTATGTCTTTAAATAAACGTATGGGAGGGGTGGGGGGGCAGCTTTACATCCCAGCAATCATAAAAGTGAAATAATACCGTGATTTGTTTTAGTATGGTTTCCAAATGATTACTTTGATGTAAAGAGAAAAAAAAAAAAAATTCCACGCTCCTCTTTTTTGTTTAAAAGAGTACTAAAAGAGTTTTTCAGTTTTGGTTTTGGTTACATGAATATGGCTGTTTCCATAGTATTTATATTTAGTGATATGAAGCCGAAATCGAATTTCGCATGTGTGCAGCAGATTTAATGGGAGTATTTCGGAAAGCTGTTCGTTTTCTTTCTCCAAAACTTTGTTTATGCGTATCTGAAGATACTGAGTAGATGTGTGCAAGACATTTTTTTTTTTTTTTTTTAAAGAGAGAACTTGGAGGAAAGTGTTTGAAAGTTCTAGTCGATTCATCCAGCTGTATAAGAATTGTATAAAACGAATGCTTGGAAACCTATCTAACCAGAGGCGCAGGAAGGGATTTTTTTTTTGGGGGGGGGCAAGCTGATGTATTGTTTGATAAATTCATCAAGAGCCCTGTGCTTCAAAGGTCACAGTTATTGTTCTGACCACTGAGCGTTTGCCGGACTCCCCAGTCACCCCCGTTTCCTTTAACACACGATTGGGAAAAAAAAAAAAAAAAGAATTCTTTATATTTTGTGCTGTCCTGTTTGTTCGTGGTTTTTAATTAAAAAAAATATTGTGTTCTATTTGATTTTTGTTATTTTGTTTTGTTCTGTTTTCTCCTTTTTGTGTGTGTGTTTGTATTCGTGTGTACCTTTTTTTTATTATTTTATTTATTTATTCCTTTTTTATTTCTGTATTTTTGTGCTTCTTTCCTTTCCCATATTTTATTGATATTTTTTTTCTCCCCTCTCCGTGGTTTTGTTCGACTTTTCTTTGCCCCTTGTGGCAACATCTTTTATATCGGCTTTATCTCTTTTTATAAAACGCTTTTTATAACTCTTTTATATCGGCTTTATCGGCTTTATCTCTTTTCAGTTCCCTGTGTTGCTTGCGACGAAGGGCTTGGACTGAAGAAGTCCAAAACAATTTTTGGCTGAAACGTGCGTATCCTCTTACCTATAACATCTTATGTGTGTTTTTTACAAAGTTTTTTATTTACTTTACACGATTGAAATATTGTTGCAATCCCAAAAATGCGATAGGTCAGGTTTGATTTTCCTGTTCTTCAAACATACTACTATCCCAAAAATGTGATAGATCGGGTTTGATTTTCCCGATCTTCAAACATACTACTATCCCAAAAATGTGATACGTCATGTTTGATTTTCCTGATCTTCAAACATACTACTATCCCAAAAATGCGATAGGTCAGGTTTGATTTCCTGATCTTCAAACATACTACTATCCCAAAAATGTAATAGACCAGGTTTGATTTTCCTGATCTTCAAACATACTGCTATCTCAAAAATGGGATAGGTCAGTTTTGATTTTCCTGATCTTCAAACATACTACTATCCCAATCTCCCAATACTGATGTTGATCAGCCAGAGTGTGCCCACGGATTCTGAAGATACTTGATTCAATACACACTATTATCATTGCAATCATGTTTTAATAAATGGGGTTTAAATCGCTGGTCAAAACAGTCTTTCAACACACTATTTATCGTATCTACAATATCGTATTCTATGCTATTGTTGCTAAGGGCAAGGGGTACCTATAGATTCTGGGAACACTTGAAGTGTACCTTCCCACTCTGTAGACTTGGCTATTTTGTGGTTTTGTCCGTATTTATGAACTTCCCTGTCGTTCTTCTAAAAACACATTTTACACGATATATTACACAAAAATTGGTCGATGGTGTATCAAATCCAACATATTTTTATCAACAAATTTTTCGATAAATTCTGGGTTTTCGAAAAGTGTGTGTGTTGGGGGGGGGGGGAGCAAAAAGTATACTTTGACCCCTCACTACAAAAGCTAGAGGGGGGGGGGTAAGTGTCCCCGGTGACCTCCACGGTTCCGGCGCCAGTGTATATAACTGCATTGTTTATTTATGCATCTGAAATAAGTGGCACTACATCGACTTAGTGACAATGATCGTGGGAAATAAATTCGTGAAATTTTGGACATTCTACTCTACAGAAGCCGAAATCCACGGTGAGTGATGTAATTTCGAAGTGGGAAAACATCGAGGCAGTGAAGAAAAACGGAATGGCAGGCCGACGGAAAAATAAATAAATAAAAAATAATTTGTGAGCACAAGCAGTAGAGCCTTGTGGAAAAGGTGGCGAAACGAAATCGCGAGTCCTCGTTGGTTGAAATTACCCTGGAGTTCCAAGTTCATTAGGTGTTAGTGTTTTAAGTAACGTGGATGTTTTTCTATCGATATTTTTTTACATAATTATGGAAACTTTCAATTTTACCATATTTTTGAGAATAAATGTTTCAATATTTTGGAGTAATTTCGGTAATAGTTTTGTTTTGGAGTTGGTACAACCCGGAATTGTTACACAGGCTTTTATTTATAACCTAATTATTACTTAATTAGTAGTTAATCTTAAAAAGTTTAATTATTATAAATTATCATAAAAATGCAAATATGAATAAAACTTGGGCTTTATTATCAATAGGTAACGCTAATGATTTATGAAGCAGTTGTTTGCATATAATTGCACTAGCACAGTTGTTACAAGATACAAGATATATAGCTGCGGTTAGCACCTTCCACACCTCCCATACAAGGCGTAGAGTTATATGGGCCCGTGGGGCTCGAGCCCCCCCCCCCCAATAAATTGTGAATTGGGGCTGAGCCCACCCAATAATTTACCACTAAATACAGAAAACTAATTTATACTAACATAAAAAAAGTATTTCAGCCTATTTACAAACGTTTAAAAAAACCTTTACTTGTACTATTAAAAATTTTCTTCTTTTAATTTCAATCGTGATTTAGTATTTATTGTGACGCCACGTAACACACAATGTTACTATAAGCTGCCCTCGCCAGGCTCTGGTTAATTAAAATCAGATTATGCAATGTAAAGTATGAAATGAAAAAAAATTCAGATGTGTCTAAAATGCACTATGTCATCGAAAATGTTTTTTTTTTCTCCTTTGGAGTTTTTACTTTGCTTCTATTTTTAACTTATAACATGGTAGGAAGATACTAGCATGGATACTTACTTTACAGAGGGTGTTGAATTCTATGGACCCATAGAGCTCGAGCGAGTCCAATAACTTACACTTATATATTGTAAGTCATAGCTGCCAACTACTACGGAATATAATTAACCACTTTTTGTAAACAGTACATCTTTTAATCAATTTTTTCAAAATAGTAACCAACTCGCGCGCGCAGCACAAAAAGTTTGCTATATTTTAAGCCGAAAAATCATGTAGAAAAAGTGGTTAATTATATTCCGTAGTAGTTGGCAGCTATGAGTAAGTTATATGTACGTGAATCAGTGGCGTAGCCAGAAATTTTTCATGGGGGGTGGTTACGACTTCTGCAACTCACATATATGTATACGGGTGTATGATAAGGAAGTGAAGAATATACATTTTGTATGGGAAAAAATTCCTTATGGGGGGGTTATGACCCCCTAACCCCACCCCCTGGCTACGCCACTGACGTGAATATATGTGGTTGAGGGGCCCGCCCCCCCCAATAATTTTGAAAACTTTACGCTTATGCTCCCATACCCTTCACTTACTTCAATCATCACCATCAGCCAAGATATACAGATCGACTTTGCGAACGTGCCCCCCCCCCTCCTCCAACAAAAAAAGTGCTAGTTGGTAACACCATGAAATAATGCATTGACCGTAAGATATAAATCGCCAAATATGGCAATCCCATATCGCTGAAAAATTGACCGGCAGCATGAAAAAAAAAAAAAAAAAAAAAATGAGCAGTGAAAGAACACAAAATTTGCTTCCTTTTTGGCAACACATTTTTCTCAAAAAAGAGAAAAAAAAAAGAAAGAAAAGGGAGATGGGAGTAGGGAAGGGGGGGGGGGCGCAAGTATACATAGAGAACTTATTTCTACTTTAAAAGAAAAGGAATCTGTAATTAATTGCCATGATGGTTTTTATACAAGGGGGGAGGAAGGAGGGTCCTCTTATGCAAATTCAAGACCGGAACCAACCGGCATTTAAAAGAAGTTAGCAAGAGGCTTTAAACGTTATTTTTTTCCCCCTCTCATGTCATTAATTTCTTTTTCATGAGTTGCTTCATTGTTGCTGTGATTTATGTCCCCAAACCCCGTTTTGTCCTCATTTTGCGTTTCGTTAGCTGTAGAAGGTACGTTATAATGACAGCGAAAGGGAATTTTAAGGCTTTTGTTTGTACCGCGACCCCCCACGTCTTTCATTATTAAAAACAGACTTTTTTTTATTATTATTATTAATGTCGGGCAAAGGAAAAAAAATGGCTTTTGTAATTGCAATTTTAATGAAAAATTCGTTAATTAGACGCGTTTTGCTTCATGAATCCCGCGTGGTGCTTGACTCCCGAACTAAGTTTTTCTGGAAGATAAAGAACTTTAGTGCTTAAAAACAATGGCGAGGCTGTATCGAGCAAAATTTGCTGATAATCTATTTATTTTACAGATTATGCTTATCAGTATTATTTCATTATGACTTTTCAGTTAATGACTCAAGCGCAAAGCCAGATTTTATTTTTTTCCCCCATCTAGTATATGAAAATAAATAACAAAAGTTGTGCTGATTATGTCACTATTTTAATTGGCTCATTAGCTCATCTCACTGAAATGTCTTTGATTCATTTCATGCCATGTTCTATTCAAGCACATTCCAAACACTTGATTCAATTGCGTTTTTGATTTTCAGTAAATTCGACAAGATGGCAAAGTTTTGCTGATTTAAATCTTGCTTTTAATCAGTTTTAAAAGTAGAAAATCAGATTTGGTGAATCATATTCGACTTGAAAATTCCTTGGCATCCAATGCAATAAACAGGACAAGCTCACAGGGGTGCACAGAGAACAGCGGGGCCTGCTGAGGAAGACGGAATCTCAATTCCATTTAGAAGCAGATTAGATTTCAAAGGAAGGATTGATGAGCCTCTTTTCTCTTCAACTCAATTAAACCTAAAAGTATCTTGATTTATTAGGGAGTTTAAACCACCACTCAACCCAGGCTCGACATATTCACAATCGTCATTGTAAAGATGCATCTTAAGTGAACAGTATTATTTCTCAGCTTAGGTCTGAATGTACCGCTGGAACCCTGATGCAATCCAGCCTTTTTGGTTCCCATTGGAACTCAAAGGATCACCGGAAAGAGAATCATCCCGCAGACTTAGGCCGTAATTAGAGACTTTGAGAGTTTCAGGGCAACATATACATAATGGGGCTCTTTTTTTTTTTTTTTTAAAAAAGCTCGCACAATTTTAAACATTTTTGTTCTTCTTTATGGCTTGTCGTTTTTCTAATAATTAAAGTAGTTATTTGTAGGGATAGAAACGAATCGGAAAATTGACATCCCATATCTCGCAAAACAGCCTAAGAGCTTTGACTCGTCTCGCCAAATTTCTATATCGTAAATGTCAAAATTGCTTGTCTCGTCTCGCACAAAAAAGCTGTAAATCTAAAAATGTTTGTCTCGTTTCGTAAAAAAGCTGTAAATCTCTGTCTCGTCTCGCATCCATCCATAGTTATATGCATTTCAAATATTTTTTTTTTTTTTTTTTTTTTTTTTTTTTTTTTAGCACCAGAGTGCTATTAATTTCAACCTTGCTTTTTGTGTAGACACGAGTTTGGTATATTTTTCGCGTCGAGTCACTTTTGCCAGATAACGTGGAGGGGGGGGGGGCGTTAATGAAATGTTGAAAGTCGCACAAGGTTTGCAATTTTTGATAAATGATCGCTAAACTGGGTGCCAAAACGCGACAATTTATTATAAATATATTTTGAGTATAGTTAGATAACGCCTGGCGAATATTGTAAAATAGTTTGAGTAAGCGATTTAAATATAGATTTTAATTCCGAAGCAGTGTTTTATAGAAGAGAGAAGACAAATGCGGTACACATCATGGATTATGATACACGTTCCAAATGGTATTTATAAAGGTGAAGTATAGTTTGACTATGCCTGGCGAAAATGGTTAAACAGTTTTGGTAGACGATTCCAATGTAGATTTCTATTCCGAAGAAGTGTTTTATGGAACAAGGAAGGAAAACACGGTACACTCATGGGTTAGGATACCCATTCCAAACAGCATTTAAAATGTCTACGGGATATAGTTGGAATATACCTGGAGAAGATTGTAAAATAGTTTCAGTAGGCGATTTTAAGATAGATTTCGATTCCAAAGATGTGTTTTACGGTACAAGCAAGAGTTGATTCCTATTTTAACGCCCTCGCTCTCGCCAACCTAAAAAATCCCGCACTTTGACGACCTTTGCCGTCATGGGTCTCTAGGACATATGCAAAAGTTTCAACGCTCCCAAAAGATAGATGAAAACTAAAGTGTACTAATTAGCGATCAACACACCCGTTAAGGAATTGGAAGATACTTCATTATTAAAACTACATTCATTGGCAACCCAAAATAAATAAAAATGTAACGGAATGCTTTACTTACAGGTTATTAAAAATCGCAATTTTAATTCTAAATGACGATGGCCACATCAATACAAAAAATCGTCGTGGTAGCTCTATATGCTTAATGATCGCCACCTTGGCGAGAGTCGGGGCGTTCAAGGAGGAATCAACCCAGAAAGAGAAACACGGCACACTCATGGATTATGATGGACATTCGAAACAATATTTAAAACGGTGAAGTATAGTTGTAATATACTTGGCAACAATTATAAAATAGTAGTAGTAGTTTAAGTAGGCAATTTTAAGATAGATTTCGATTCCAAAGATGGCTTTTATGAAACAAGGAAGAAAAATACGTCACAGTCATGAATAATGATACACTCTCCAACTGAATGGAATAAGGAAGAAAAATAGGGACAACGTATAAACTATGATACGCTTTTAATATAGAGCACTTTGGTGCGTATTTAAAATCTGAAAGTGTTTCTGATTTTCTTCCCCCCCCCCTTTTTTTTTTTTTTTTTTTTTTTTTTTAAAATATCACATTGGTGTGCGTTGTTGTGTTTTCATTTATTCCTGTTTAATCCTGAATAGGATATTCAAAGCTATTTGACATCGTACAAAGCTTAAAAAATATCCATAGTTTAATTAAGTAAAAATGGTTGCAGGATAATTATTCAATAAACTTTGTTTTTACACTTGAATTTCAAAAATCTTGTTAAAAATATTGGTATCACTTCACCAATTTTCCCAGCCACGGAGTCACTGGCACTTCCCTGGCTGTCATTTGCAGCCCTGACAACTCCTCTCCACCTATACAATCAGAGGACATACGGCCCAACAGATTTAACATACACATTTGCCTCGTTTACACGGTGTTCTTTGATTAGTCTGGATTTTAGCCTAAGTCATTCGATGAAAAGTTAAATTCCTTGTCAAGAAGCTTCCCACAGCCTGTGATTAGTATCAATATCATTAACACCAACAGTATCTATTTTACGTTCATTGCTGTAACTGACATTTTCGAATTCAAATTTCCTCGAATATTTTTCTTTACATCATGTTTTGATGATCTTTGTGTACAGTAATTCAAAGAAAATGATGGTTTATTTTCCTAATTGGCATATATTATTAAAACACAAAGCAAAAATTCAAGAAGATTCTCGACATGTTTAAGCATGTGCAGTTAACTTACTCAAGGACCGTGTCTGCACATGTCAGCATTTTTTCTTCTAATTACATAATTACAAAATCGGTTGAAATAAGAGCATTAGAAAATGAACATTTTATGAACTTGCAACTTTTGCCTTACTTTCACAGTATGTGGTATTGCGGAAGATTTCTAAAAATCTGCAGTTAAAATTTATAGAAATCTTCCGTAATTCTCGGACCCAGTGAGATCAATTATAGAAATGGAGTGATGATGAAGCAAGCCATTGCTCTGTGAGTTTACGAGGCAAAATCATACTTTAGACATTAAGAGCATTAAAAAAAAAAATATGTGTTAAGCTCTAAATTAAAGAAACTTTGTTCATAACAAAACTACATAAAAAAAGAAATAGCTCAGTACGAATAGTTCATGCATCTAATGCCTCGTTTACACGCAGCCCACTTCCGCGGCAATGGGCAGGAGAAAAGGAAGTAACAGGAACACCTCACTCGTCCTGCTCATGTCATAACATTTCTTGCAGCCCTTCCTGCCGCCCCCGCTCCCTCCTGAAGGCATTTTGAAGGCAGTGCGGAGGGAAGTACAGCAGAATGTAAAACCCTCACTGCTTTTGAAGCTGCTGCAAAAGTACTTTCTGGGAAAAAAAGCAGCAACGAGAAGGGAAGTGGGAATGGCTGAATGTAAATGAAGTATTAACATTATCCCTCCAGCCTTCTGCCCCGCAAGCTTGATTTCGATCGGCACTAAATACCCCTAATGTTTTCTATAACACGTCATCACACCAGTTCTAATAGTAGAAAACCCAATGTTCGAACTAGGAGCTCTATCTATAGTCCCTTAGTCATTGACAATTTAACCACCAAAATAGGGACAACTTGACCCACATTAACCTAGTGTTGCATTAATGCAACATCGTTAGTGTTATCATAATACTTATTCTTTATCATCAAATGAACACATGTCAATTCCAGCTTTGCATTTATAAAATATGTATAAATTTGTATCAAAATTGTTTGAAGTATGCAATTTTATTCTATTAAAAAATGCTTTAAATTTAAAATCAAGCTATTTCTCTAACAAAACAGTTCAGGCTGATACGGATTAACTAATAAAACTTGGTGATGGTAAACCAGTTACTAATTTACGGTTACCAGTTACTAATTTACGGTGTGTCTTTGACATTGCAGTTGCGTGCGCTTCGCAATGCCTGTCCCCAGCGGAACATTCAAATAACTATTTTGCGAAGCGACATCGGCCAAAGAAGGAGCGTCTCCTCCGTTGCGTCTTTTTAAACGATGAGATCGAACAGGTTAAACATGGGTTCAATAGTTGGTTTGAGTGCAATCAGAGGGAGGGCGATGGCTCCTAAAGCCCCCGCGCCTCTTGGATCGGCCACTGTCGTTTAGTGCGTATTAATTTGTGAAAATGCAGTGAATTATGCAGAAATAATTTGCACATTACGCTATGGAGAAACAGAACTCCAATCACGCTCCGCTAACTTAACTCTTTAACGCGCAGTGTTCCCGCTCTGGGAACACTAAACTCTGACGTTTTGACTGTTGCCAGTCACGAAGAATAGATTTGATTTCTATCAAAATAGTTGCGGGTGACATAGCTCCACGAGAATCCTTTACTTTTTAGCACGTCATTTGCCATTAAAAAATGGTCACGATTATTTTTAACAGCACTGATGAAAAATGGAAGAATGCCAGAACAGCTGGATAGATTGCCCGAAGCAGAAAAAAAGGGCAGCCGTTGCCATCGCTCGACTTAACTACTAGCAAGATGGCGGACGATCGAAACGTTCATCGCGTGCCACAAATCTGTGTGGCACAGCCAGCTGTCGTCAAAAAAGGGTCTCTAGATTTGTGGCACGCGATGAACGTTTCGATCGTCCGCCATCTTGCTGGTAGTTAAGTCGAGCGATGGCAACGGCTGCCCATTTTTCAGTATTGGGAAAGGGTTGGGCCTGAAAGGGTTAAAGCTGATAACTTAAACTTTTGGAACAACTTAACTTTTTATACAGACAGATACAGGCATATTTTAAATTAGGTTTTTGCATATTTTTCCTTCTAATGCATTAGTTAAGGATATTAGTCATTTAACTGGAAAAATAATTGTATCCCACAATTTTCACTGTGTTTCTAATTGGGAACATGGGTCATTTCTGATTATAATTTTAGGGGCCATAATTTGACTGTATTTTTATGGGTAGTCTAAAAAAAAATGAAATATTACGAATAATGAAAGACTTATTTTTAAATTTAAGTAAAGATAAGAATTAAGTTTGAAGGGGGAGGGGGTTGTATGAAGATAGCCCCATACAAATTTATGAAAATGGCTACTTTTATAATTTTTTTATCCAGTTTCCCACTAATGATAGACATACAAATTCAATTTCAAAAAATCATCTTTTAACTGTATCTGCCAATTTTTTCAAGTCAGTATTGATGAAATTTAATTTTTCAATAAATTTTTTAATTTGATGTTCCCAATCAGGAACATCGGCCTGTTATAGGTTAATAAATCCATAAAAACAGTGACTCGTGTCACAACGCTGTAAAAATCAATCTAGAGGCCTTTTCTTATCGCCATTGACCGAGAAGGAAAAATTTTCACAAGACATGTCTCTTATCTCTACAGTTGGAGGAAAAGCTCTTTCTGGAGGAGTGATTCATTGTACACGGTGAGAAAATATTACTGAGTAACATTCTTTTAAATCTTTAAGATGTTTTAAAGCTTTATACAGGGTGTCCTATAAAGGTGGCGACTCGCTTTAATTCTTTTTCTATTAGAGGTAAGTGGGCAATGTAAATTGAAAAAAAAAAAATGTTCAAAATTAGGTAAAAAAAAAAAACAGACTATAATCAAGAAAAAATTCCTTTTGTTAGTTTTCAGAAAGTTACACTTTCTTAATAGGTACAAACGAACAAAAAATTACCAGTCAGTAAAATGCTTTCCATGCATTAATTAGATGATGTACAAATTTTCAGCCTTTCATCATAAAACGTCTCAGAGATATAACAAAGATGGTCAACGGCTTTAATTTAATTTGAATGTAAACGTTTATTGCTAGAGCAAAAAATAAGTATTTTCTTTCGCAATTTCTGTACGGCCCCTGAAGCGTGATTTTTTTCTTTCGAAAGCCATTGTAAAGTGGTTTTAGTCAGCTTATATTTTATACTCATGTCTCTGACACTTTTTAGGATGTAACTTTCAAATTTTATGTATCACTTTATTAGTTACATCAGGAACACGGTACTGATACTGATCCCGCCAAGTCAAGCAAATGGCTGTTGCCAGGAACCTTTATCCCGAAGAAATTCGAAGCACTTTTCAACTTTCTATATCTCTGTTTCAAATTCAAGAACCTTGAAAATTTCGTCAGAGATTGCTCACAACGTACTTAATTCTCAAATTACTAGTTTCTAATAAATATAGTTACGAAAATAGCTGTTATCAAATAGCATTTTCGTAATCAAATAGCATTTTCGTTCGAAAATAGCATTTTCGCTATTTCGTCAATGACTATGACCAGTCGGTCCTATTTTTTTTTTTTTTTTTTTTTTTTTTTAAATTCCTACCTCTATAAATAATAGAGTAAAATGTTGTGCTTCTTCAACAGTTGTTAAATGTTCTTTTAGATGTTAAAGTTTCGCATGTCAAACCATTAAAATACTAGGCTATATAAATAAAACTTTGATGAAGGTAGGAATCTTAAAAAAAAAAAAAAAAAAAAAAAAAAAAAAAAAAAAAAAAAAAAATAGGACCGACTGCGACGCCTGCTATGACTCATCTATCATCAAAATTCTAAGGTGTTTCTAGCAGACCTAAAAATAGAAATACAGTTAGTATTTAGGAAGAAGAGAAAAAATGGAAATGTCTGGTAACTTTTCGAAAATACATTTACTGTGTAATTTTAAGATAGCTGTCGAGTGATTTGCTAATTTCATAGTCAAAGGTAGAATGAGCGACTTGGATCTTTTTGAGTATCTCAATCTTTAACGGCGAAAATGCTGCGAGACTTGGCATAATTTTTACAGGAAGGAATGCTTTTGATGGGATGTATAAATATATATATATATATATATATATATAGATCATAGCTGCCAACCTTCCCGATTTCTTCGTGTGATTTCCCAGCACAATTTTTAAATAGTTTTGTTTTGCATTAAATTTTTGGCGTTATTTTAAGCATGAATTGCTAGGTAAAAATTAGTAATGGGAAATCTCCCGAACAAATCGGGAAGGTTGGCAGCTATGATATAGACACACACGCATGTCTAGTAAAATAGCTAAACTTACGAATCAAGCAATCAATCTATCTTCAATTAAGATATTCAAAAATAACCAAGGGATGTGTAAATCATATCCTAATTAGGGCAATACCAGATAACTATCCTACAAAATACCATATAACAACTAAGCAGAATGCTTAGATCATAGAACAATAGAAAAATGAACATTAAATGAAAGAAATAAACAAGGATAGTAAGCATAGACAATGCTCATCAGGCCCCACAAATCGAATGCTGACTACCAAAACAAAAACAAAATGACAGGATTTCGATGTATTTAGTTACTTAGCACAAAGAAAGCTAAACTACAGGGGGCTATCCGTTATCAAAATAAAAAATGAAGGCAAAATGATCGAAAGCTTGAAGAGAGACTGAAGAATATTCAAACTGTTGCCAATAAAATATGAATAAATACGAGTTGCCAGAATTAGAAAGTTAAATGAAAGGGAAAAAGGTAATAATAATAATAGTAATAATATTATTAATTGCGTAATGTAAGAGGCATATAATAATTAAATAGATAAAAATCTATAACTACGCCTGGGACACTACTTTAATGCTTTTCAATATTACAACAAACCAAATAATATGTTGAGTTGAATGCGATTGTTTTAAGGACGACCCACAAACTCAAATCATTAACGAACTTCAACTTTGTCCGAAAGTGCGTTAAAAAAAGTTATGGGAGTGTATAGAAGCTAAAGTTGAATTGAATCTGCCTATGGGGGAGGGAAGCCCTTGTCAGATTATTTAAGGGCTCTAACGGGTATACACGTTACATCTGGAGAAAACCGACCACAACTTCAGACCGTCAGATCGACAGCCGCGCGATAGACCTTCACCCTTCAGTCGTTTGCCACGTTCAGTGTCTTACACACTTGGCCATGGTGGGGCTTTACAGAAGACCAAGAACAATTCTTTCTACGATTCAAGTCCCATGAGGGAAGGAATGGTTTTGATAGAAGTCTTTTAAGAATTATTCATTATTACAACTACGCTGATGGCATGTACTTATACTGAAGTTGTCACTTAGGACTCATTTCTGAAACATGCAAAAACTAAACAGAATGACCGAAAACAAAAAATCACGCAAAATATTAATTATAAAATAAAATAGAGTAAAGAAAGGAAATCAGACCTGCTTGGGGGAGTTCTTAAAAAAAATCTTTTTAAGAAGTAAATATATTCTCAATCTTCCAATTCAACGAACCGTGAAACACTCTGGAAACAGGCGCAAAAAGCAGTCGACATCATCAAGTAACAGAATTATCGAGTGTCCTACTGAGTGGTTGTTTTCAAGAAAACTCTGATCTTTTTTTGGTTCTCTGAGGGGAGCTGTTTTTCTTTTAAATATATATTTTTTTTCTGGTGAAAATAATGCACTTCGTTTTATGAAAATAAATGGACGTCAATCTTTTAGCTTTCACAGTGTGGGAAATATTTCATAAATAGAGATTACAGTAGTGTTTTATCTCGTGATTTGTATAATAATCAAAATATAGGGAAAAGTATTTATGGAGGAAGTCTGCATAGTGTTTGAATGGGCATAAAATAATCGGATATTAAAAAGAAATAAAAGTGTTTTGATTTTAATTTTAAAGCCGAATTTTAATTTATATTTTATAATAAAATATTGCGTGGTTGTCAAATAGGTTGTAAAATCATAAAACTGCAAGAAATATAAATTTTACTCCGGAATTTCTAAACTCTGCATAATTCTGTTTTATGGTTGAAAATGATAATATTTAATTGATTATGGTATGCAATAAAATCTCTGCATAACGAATTTCAAGGGATCTGAGATTGAAGACTTTCTGAATTGGTACTAGTTTAGGTGGGGGTAATGGTCCAAACGGGATAAAGATCCGCGTGCGTTTTTCTATTATTTAGAAATCTAAATTAGTCACACTGATTTTTTCACAAGTTCCCTAGATGGCACTGGTTTTTCAAACAAAGAATCACGGATGAGCGATTGTCAGTTTAAGGTAAATTATTTTTATGATTATTTTGGTGTAGTGTTTTTAAAATTTTTGAACTTATTTTTTGCTCGCAATTTTACTGATTTTTGCATGTGAAGTTAAACTAATAATGATCTCATTACTTTATGTTTCAAGTGATACCACTTTTGACCAAAAACCACAGGAAAGCGATTTTCATATCTTCATCAAATGGGGCAAGAATCAGCATGTATGATGGGATAAAGTTCCTAATGCGCATCTTTGCCCCTCAGGCTTTGGGTTTTATAATAATAGTTTTGTTGCCTAGTAATGGTTTTGTTTATTTGATATTCGCATGTTGTGTCAAGTCCCGAGCCTTCCAATAACCATCACATATTGTGCTAAGTTCTGGGCCTTTTAATGATGATGTCCATAAGGGCCGGAAAAAATCTATTGCCCGACATGCCCGGGTGCATAATAACTACCTTTACTCTCTGTTGGGAACGGGGGAATTTGAAGCCTTCTTATTGGCTGCTTTCTCAGAGCATCTTAAAATTTCAATATATGTGGTGGTGCCATCTATATTTTTATTGTTAAACTCATGACTACCTCGCCTTAATTAAATTAACAGCATAAAAAACATCAGAATAATTTGTTTTGGTGTATATTTAATTTAAAAAAGAAATTCCTCCCATTTAACAGCATTCCTTTAAACATATTTTTCTTTAGTTAATTTGTTCTCTCTCTTAATCAGATACTCAAATGTTATGAATATTAAATACTACTAATTTTAAATGACAAAAATTGAACCCTGTTTTTTAAAGGAAATAAAGTTTAACAATGCCTACATATGTGTGACAAGAATATTCTAAGGATAGAGCATCTTTTTTTTTTTTTTTTTTTTAATTATAGCAAAGAAAAGTACTAGGTATTACTATAAAATGAAATTCATTTTTCATTGTAAGAAAGATACAGTTACCTTTTAGAATGACAATATTTTTATCAAAAGAGTATTCTGAATGATAAATTCAACATAATAGGATATATAAGAGGATTTTGTTAAATTTTAAATTTGTTTGTTTGATTAAAGATTTTGTTAAGTGATAATATTTTAAAACCTCAAATATTAGAAAAGTATATTATAAATTGATACAAATGCATTTATAATATACTTTTCTTTAAAAAAATATTTAGAAATTTAAATGTTTTTAGAAATTAGAAAAGTATTTTTTTAATGCTACTATATTCATAGAAAAATATGCGAAACAAAAAATTTCCTTGAACTGGTAAATACACTTACCTATGTATTTGTTTGTTTGTTTGTTTGTGGGATTACGGCCGATTAGCTACGCGTGGGCTCTAGGCCGATGGGTGGGGTGCCCTCCGTGGGGGTCTTTCTAAGGTGTCCTAACCCGTATTAACGCTAAGTTTCGGAGAAAACCACGGAAAACTCCGAACGGTTAGGTCGACGGGCGCGCGATGGGACCCGAACTCGAGACCTTCACACTTCGCCCGTCTACCATTTCCAGTGGCATAACCACTGTGCCATGGTGAGGCCCCTATGTATTTAGAATACTCTAATATAAACAATAAATTTCTCATTCAATATTTATTGCTGTAGTTTTTGAGGATACACAATTCTCAGTTAATTCTCTATAAGGCATTTCTTAAAATTATTCACATATATAGAGAGAGACATATTATAGAATAAAACTTTATTAGCTTATAAACTTTCATTTATTTCTTGCTAGTTTTACATGTACGGTCACTTTTATGAATTGAATTTTTTTCACTGATGAAACAAAAAATTTTAATAGATAAAAATATTTTTCAATTCCAAGAATTATTTCATTATGTAACTTTTTCAACAAAACTATTAGTACTTAATAAAAGTTCTTAATTTTCCTCCTTCACAAAGCATCTTTTTTTTTATTTTTATTTTAATGGTTGGTTGCGTTTCAAATGCTCCCAACTTTCTTATAATTGTTGAATATAAACCCCAGAACTTAGAAAGAGAAAGTAAATAACACAGAAATTCTTTTAATTTTATTTTCAGATTCAGACACGTTAAGATAGAAAGAATTATTTGGGGATGGTAGTATTCGAATAATTTTTCATATGTATTCTTTTCCTTTAATATCCAAAAATTATAAATTAAATTTTTGAGGTTACAATTGAATAATAAGAAATGCAAGAAATATGGAAAATAAGTAAAATTATATCTTTAATATATATGTATTGTACAAAAAATTACAATTTAATGCAGTTTTGCATTTGGTTGATTCCTTTTTATATTTACAGAAAGTGAATGTTTCCTTTTTTTGCTGGGAAGTTTTTTTTCTGGAAAAACAGACATTGAAACAACTGATAAACTACATAAGAATAAGCTAATAAGATTATATCGAGCGCTGGGCTAAGAACAAGGTTAAAATAACGAAGGAGTGGTAAGGCATCATGACGTCATGCATCAATCTGAGATAGCAGCCAATCAGAAGGCTTCAATATCCCCCGTTTCCAACAGAGAGTAAAGGTAGTTAATATGCTGCCCGGGTCATGTACCTAAAAATTTCAGCCAATATTTATTTTATTTTATTTTATTTTTTATTTATTTTGGCCACTGATTCGGTTTGTGATAGCAACATTTACGTTCACATCAGCTTGTTTTAGGAATAAGTTTTTCTACGGCCTTTAATGATTTGAGATTTTTATTAGCCAATTGTCTTCCCCCTATTTTGTAAGTTTCTCTAATTAAATTTAAGTGACAGTTATTTTTTTGCTCTATCTGTTTTTGTTAAACTAAGTTTACAATACTTTACTTACATACTTTAGAGATTATCATCATATTAAATCAAAATTTTCCCCATGCAGTTCGTAGTTCCAAAAAAAAAAAAAAAAAAAAATTAATTATATTCTACCAGCATTGAAGGTGCTGATAGCAGTCAACCTCCCAACCTGAAAAATAATAATTTTGCCGCAAAGACAATTTTGCAAGCGGGTTTTATTCTGAGTTTTGTGTCATGCCCTCCACCGCTGATCTTTACCCCAGTAGATAGGCTAAGGATCTGAAAATGTCAAAATCTGTAAAAGTCACTTCCCGTTTTTGTGTATTATATTTTAGATAAAAGTGATAATTTAAGATGGCAGGTAAAGGTTTAAGCTATGTTCTAATAAAAAGAGAGAGAGAGAGAGAGAGGAAGAAGAGAGAGAGAGAGAGAGAGAGAGAGTTTAGGTTCATAACTTGCTGCAATTTTTCAGAAATGAGTTACAATTGAAAAGCGCGGACCTTTGCCCCCACCTACCCTATACTACTTTACCTTCTGTGTTGGCGTCCGTTTTCAAGTGAGAAAATCATTACTTTTGGAGACCAATTATGAGCTGATTATAAATTGCTAAATAATGATGATGCGGACAGTCACATTGACTATCAGATAATGTGACTGTTGCGAGGCGACCATGACGCGGTTCGCCAGCCATGTGTCGTTCCTATGCAATTGTACCTGTTACTTCAAACTGTTTAATCAGAGTTATCAGGTCGATTTATGAATATTTAGTTATTTTATTTTGGTTTTAGCTCATTTATTTACAGAAGTAAATAAATGAGCTGACACAGTTTTTCTGTGCTTTGCATTTGTGCAATAAATCATATCAGTTTAGCATCCGTAATGCCAAGTTCAGACAAATATTGGGTTGGCAACAAAGTAATTGCGTTTTCTTGTATAAAATTCAAGCAAATAAGTTTTCAACAAGTTTTTAATTACAGGTAAGCTGTGCCTGAACATACGATTCATATTTGTTACATTTTAAAGTAAGAATTTCACTGGCAGTTTTTTTTCGTCCATAAAAGATGGCCACCCTCCCCCTTTTTTCGCTTCTATCCTCCTTAGAGGACAATATTAAAAATGTCCTGAAATTAATTTTTAGGTATTCGTGACTGCTGTATTTTACAGAAAGAATTTCACGGATATCTCTATTTTTATTTGAGATCACGCGGGATATGTGAAAAGAACTTTTTGGCCCCTTACCCCCCTAAGATTACGAATTTTGGAAAATGCTCTCTGATCTAGCAATTATGTTGAAGAACTCACGTACGTGCCAAATTTCGCATAAATAACTTCAGTAGTTTTGGCCAGGCGAAATATTGACATACGGAAAAACGCAATTACTTTGTTGCCAACCCAATAGTTTTGCATTTTTAGAAACTCCGCATCACTGAAATTTATTCTAATTACATGCACGATAAAAATATTCGTTTGTTGTTATGCGAAGAACGACTACGCAGGTGGTTTTAATATAATATAAGGTAAGAATATGAAGCTTATGCATGGAACACACTATATTGTGGGGAACGTACTACCGCTGACTGCCAGGTTGTGTGCACAGCTTTCGATTTCCTTTTAGGAAACTCAGTGAGTTTGTAAATAACGTGAAATTCTTATACGTAAAAAATAGTGGTAACTAATTAATAAAAATGTCTTGTGGCGGCACGAGATCACCTCCGCGCACACAGCACCTGGCAATTGAAGGCCAGTCGAATGGGTACCTTTTGGCCGAGCCGGATTGCGCCTCATTCTACCACCCATAAGTCCTTGGGTTCAAACCCAGCTCTCACCGCACGCTCTCTACACTGATGACCCGGACTACGAACACGCATTCTCCTTCTCGCCAAGAGCGACAGATGGCGCCAGCACCGACCTCTTCCATCTCTCGCTCAGCTCCTTCAAAGTCCGCAACGAACGGCAGCAACCTCACCAAAATCCGCAACGAGCGGCAGTGGTCGCACAAAAGTCCACTGGCAGCGTTCCATAACGCTTGGAACATCGTTCGTCAGCCTCCGACCGACTCTCTAGGGGGGGGGGGAGTAGTGTGGCGGCACGAGATCACCTCCGCGCACACAGCACCCGGCAATTGAAGGCCGGTCGAATGGGTACCTTTTGGCCGAGCCGGATTGCGCCTCATTCTACCACCCATAAGTCCTTGGGTTCAAACCCAGCTCTCACCGCACGCTCTCTACACTGATGACCCGGACTACGAACACGCATTCTCCTTCTCGCCAAGAGCGACAGATGGCGCCAGCACCGACCTCTTCCATCTCTCGCTCAGCTCCTTCAAAGTCCGCAACGAACGGCAGTAACCTCACCAAAATCCGCAACGAGCGGCAGTGGTCGCACAAAAGTCCACTGGCAGCGTTCCATAACGCTTGGAACATCGTTGCAGCTGACCGACTCTCAGGGGGGGGGGGAGTGTGCGGACGAGTCACTCCGCACCAGCACCGGCATGAGGCCTCGATGGGTACTTTGGCGAGCGGATGGCCTTCTACCACCATAAGTCCTGGGTAACCAGCTCCCGCACGCTCGTACACTGAGACCGGCTACGACAGCATTCCTTTCCAGACGCAGATGCGCCAGCACGACTCTCCATTCTCGCACCCTTCAAAGCGCACGACGCGCAACTCACAAAATCGCAACGAGCGGCAGTGTCGCACAAAGTCATGGCAGCGTCCTAACGCTTGACTGTTCGTCAGCCCGACGACTCTGGGGGGGGGGATAGTGTGCGGCACAGTCACCTTGGCCGAGGATGAGCCTCATTCTACACCCATAAGTCCTTGGGTTCAAACCCAGCTCTCACCGCACGCTCTCTACACTGATGACCCGGACTACGAACAAGCATTCTCCTTCTCGCCAAGAGCGACAGATGGCGCCAGCACCGACCTCTTCCATCTCTCGCTCGGCTCCTTCAAAGTCCGCAACGAACGGCAGCAACCTCACCAAAATCCGCAACGAGCGGCAGTGGTTGCACAAAAGTCCACTGGCAGCGTTCCATAACGCTTGGAACATCGTTCGTCAGCCTCCGACCGACTCTCTAGGGGGGGCGGGGAGTAGTGTGGCCGCACGAGATCACCTCCGCGCACACAGCCCCCGGGAATTGAAGGCCGGTCGAATGGGTACCTTTTGGCCGAGCCGGATTGCGCCTCATTCTACCACCCATAAGTACTTGGGTTCAAACCCAGCTCTCACCGCACGCTCTTCTACAGTCTTCTGTGTGTCTCATTTTCTGAGTTTGGTTAGCCTCTTTGCCATTTCGGGAACCGTAAAACAGATCTTCACGGTCTCTCGAAATGTTGCCCAGGGAGTACCGCGTGGAGGTGGGCTACCTAGTAGAGTATTTCGAACAACCTGGGAAGTAACCTAAACACGAAACCTGAAAAGCCAAAGAATTTTTCCATTTTTATCTTAGCTATTTCAAACAGAAGCGAACGATGTTGTTATTATTATTATTATTTGTTAGGTGTTTGTATGATTACAAACACTTAACATGTTGAATTTCTTACGTGGAAGCTTTGTGTTGGTTATTGGTCTGCCTGAGCTCAAAGATAATTTTAGCTAATGCCTTTACTTTGAATTGAAAATTATCGATAAAGCGCGACGTTTAAGAAGCTACAAGAAAATGCGCAAAACAGCGTTTAGACATTTGCTTTTAAATTTTCGGCATTTCGAAATACTCTACAACTCCCCTTTCGGCATCCCGCACTTCAACTCTCGATGTTGCTGAGAGGACTGGCGGTAGCCAGGTACCAACTAGGTCGTTAGTCCAGGTACCAACTAAGACCTAGCGGAAACCTTTTCTGGCGGCATGGTGGCAGAGGGAGCAGGCAACAATCGGAAGAACTGGTCAAAGTCACAGGTGGGCCCCTACTGGATG
This sequence comes from Cheiracanthium punctorium, assembly GCA_038373885.1. Classification (NCBI taxonomy): domain Eukaryota; kingdom Metazoa; phylum Arthropoda; class Arachnida; order Araneae; family Cheiracanthiidae; genus Cheiracanthium; species Cheiracanthium punctorium. The sequence goes on from JAWZYV010011853.1 coordinate 2,094,543, forward strand.
GTTTTCGCAGAGGCCCTCGGGTAGTTATAGTCACTTTTGGACCACCTCCACATGCGAGTAGAAGTTCTTTGATTTCCAGGTTGTCTTGTTGAAAATGAATGCTGGATGGCATCTTGGGTTTAAGACATGTCACTATGGCCGATTGTTTCAATTATTGATGTTACAAGCAATCTTGGCCTCGAGGAAAAACTGTCAAAATTGACTACCTTGAATGTTCTAGTTGTTATTGTGGTAGCCATTGCGAAATTAGAGTCTCTGTTACTTTATAGCATGATGTTTTATATTCGTTTTCATGAATGCTGCTGGATTCTATTCTACTTGTGAGCAGTGTCCCTTATTTGCTTTCTCTAGACTGAAAATTGAACGGGTTAAAGTTTTAAAAGTTCTATCGTTTGAAGCAAGTTGATCTGAACTGGCGACACTTGATTGGCTATTGGAGGTCACAGTTGAGGTTCAAAAATGTTCTTGTCTAAAGCAGATTGATCTCGATTTGGAACTGATGAACTTGACTGGCTATTTAGAAAGAGTGGTGATATTTGGAAGAGAAGAAGTATGGAGTTCAGAGGCTGATTTCCAAAGTGTTCTATTGTCTAAAACAGTTTGATCTTGATTTGGAATTGATTAGCTTGATTAGTTAGTCGAAAAACTGATGATACTTAGAAGAGAAGACGGACGGAGCTGACAGGTTGAAGCTTTACATTGCTCTATTGTCTAAACAAGGTGGATTTTGATTTGGAACTGCTGATTGACTGCTCGGAAGACTGATGATACTTGGAATAGAAGACGGTTAGAGCTGAACTGTTGAGGCTCTATACTGTCTATTAGGTAAACTAGTTTGATTTGGATTTGGAACTGCTGGATTTGATTAATTATTGGAAAGACTGATGATACTTGGTGGAGAAGACTGACGGAGCTGGAAGGTTGAGGCTCTAAAGTGTTCTATTGTCTGAAGCATGGCTATCCTGATTTGGAACTGTTGGACTGGGCTGACTGTTTGGAAGACTAGGTAAAGAAGACGGACGGAAATGACAGGTTGAAACCATAAATTGCTCTATTGTCTAAAGAAAGTTGATCTCAATTCGAAACTGATGAACTTGGTTGGCTATTGTCTAAAACAGGCTGATCTTGATTTGGAACAGATGAGTTTAACTTGATATTAGAAAGAGATGATATTTAGTAGAGAAGACGGATGTAGCTCGATTGGTTGATGTTTTTTAATTGTTCTGTTGTCTAAATAAGGTTGATCTTGGTTTGGACTGATGAATTTGAATAGCAATTAGAATGACTGATCGAGTTTACATGTTGAGATTCTGGAGCTTACTATTGCTTTTTGTCTTCATTGATGTAAATTGATCTATTCAGTTTCAAAAGTAAGGAACAGTGGAAGCAAAAATGTATAATTTGGAAATTCTTCATATCTGTAAGAGAAAACGAACATTGATAAATATTTTTAACAATCATATCAGTTATTTACTTTTTAATTTTACTCCAGACTCACGTGAATTTGGAAGACCACAATTTGAAATTTAGATTACTCAAACATGGAGAAAATATACTTTTTTCCATTTTTTAGAGGAAGCTACAGATAATGAATGAAGTAATGCGTAACAATCTAACAATTTATAGTTCTCTTATAAAATAATAAAAAAACTTACATACGATAAACCAACTACAAGTTAAAAATATTTACTTAAAAGAATCACAAACTAAAAATAAAAAATTGATTAAAATGGGACACATTTAGAAGTGATATGTTTTAGAAATGTCATATGTTGCATGTGAACGGTTCTGAAAATTGCAAAATTTTATGTCATAATGTTTATCGATTACGACAATGTTTGACACATCTTATGAAGAAGAAATTATGCATATTTTGAGACATGTCAAATTTTTATCTTGTTCTTAAAACTATGTGTTATGAACAGGGCCCGATTATGACCAACTGTGGTCCCTGGCATTGATGAATTTGGGGGCCACCACCAGTGAAATTTGTTTTATTTTTCATAAAATTTCAATATAAAAAAGAACATTGCAGAACAGCATTTGAAATTGGGGCCCCTTTCTAGCCAGGGGCCCTGAGTAAAGTCCCGATTTGCCCATGCAGTAATAAGGCACTGGCTATGAATGATACTATCATTTTAAATAACCTAACGTAAAACATAATCGAACTCATGATCGAAGTTACTTTATTGATAAAATGTCGCCCAATAATTCTTTACTGATATCAACAAATGGGTGAACTTTTTCAGGGCATTATCAGTTTATAAGGAAAATCCTGAAATAGCACTTTAGTAAGTTTACATGAGGTCTTTTGTAAGACCAATTAAGGAATCCATAGCACACAAGTGGATAAACGAACGGCGGCGCTAGCAGGAAATTTTTCGGGGAGGATAGCGCCTGAAAATTTTTCGAGGTGATATGAACTTATATGTGCATAAATAGGAACTTCATCACTAATCCAAAATTCGGAGGGGGGATTCGATTCTCCCCCCTGGCTGCCCCTGCGTACGCAACATCAAACGTGTTGGCGTTCGTTTATCCCAGTTGTGCTGTAACATTTATTTTTCAGTGATAGTATTTATTCTGAAAAAATTCCATTGAGGAGAAAATGTGGATAACGAACATTAAACGATTGTAAAACATAGAATGACGCTTAAATGTTTAAAATTTACGTTTAAGTTCTTACAAGTTGACCAAGATAAGAGTGCTTTAATAAATATCTGAGATAATTATTATTCTATCAGAAAAACATTGAATAGTTTTGGCATCAAAAAGTACTCTAAGCAACTTTTCAAATAGCGTTTTTAAATGTATAGGGTCCAAACGCTAAAAACTTAAACACATGTATAGCGTCTCATACAATTATTTATACTTACAAGTCCTTTTTAAGTCGATCAACTGCTTTCATTATACAATTCGCAAAATTGAACCATCTTACAAGAACGTTTTTTGACTTTTTATCCAAGAAAAACAATTCGGAAATTTCGGAAATATCCAACAAAAATGCATCCGGAGAGTAAAATTCATTCAGTAAGATTTTATCCAAGTTATTTACAAATTCTTTTTTGGCGTGAAGAAACGAACAATAGGCATTCATATATGTTGTTGGATCACTTCTTATACCTTCTTTAAAGGTTTCTGTAAGTTCATTTTCTAATAGTAAGAAACATGGACGAAAGCTAGAGGAAAAAAATAAGTATTTCAGTTACACTGCAAATAATTAATGAATCTGTTTTTCATGTAGTTCTCTTAAAGTATAAGACTGCTTCAAAACTATGTTTTGTGAAAATTTTCGAAATTTTTATTTGCTTATTTTATAAGTCACACTATTGGAATTTCAAAACCGTTTTATTTGTGTTTCTACGATAACTAGAAGCCAAGTCATACAGAAACAATGAACGGGAAATGAAGTATTTTGTATAGTATTAAAATCTTTAAACGTGTCTTCAGAAAAAATGTATTTTTCGTAAATTTTCTTTACTTTTTCTTAAATGTCATATCTCATAAAATGTTTAAGATATTGACTTAAAATATTGCTAGAATATTTTAATCATTAGTGTAATCCAGGTTTAATTTGTTCACTCTCCTCTTTGAAAAGACTCAAAGGAGAGCCACTGGAAAAATTCCCTGAATCAGGGACGTAGCCAATTGCTAGATAACGGACACCCGGGCCCCTCCCGAAATTTTGACTTTTGTAAATTGGATATTGGTAATTCAGCCTTTTCGCTAGAGATTCTACTTTTTCCACCTTCTCAGCACTTCCCGAAATTTTTTTCTGGCTACGTGCCTGCGCGGAATTGATATTTAAATTCTGGAAGGCAACACTGACATCAGAATGCTATAACCTTTCTAGCTGCTGTATATTTTTTCTAGAATGAAAGTGGACTGTTAAACTTATCCTCAATAATGGGTTGAATTCATTAATAGCCTAACATCATTCGCAATATTAATGAGTGTCACCTTAATATGTTACCTGCTGCTGCACCGAGGCTTCACGTTCTTCCAGTTAGCATTTTTGCAAGCATTCATCTGGATTACACATAGTCTGTTTGATATAGATTTTTACTTTCCGAACATGTACCATGTAAGGCAAGTATTGTAATCATGAAAAAATCGAATTCGAGATTTTGGTGTATTTACACGTTTTGGGGTCTTCTGAATTCATTTATGCTATTTTTACGAGATGTATGTATGTATGTGTGTATGTGTGTGTGTGTGTGTATGTGTGTTTGTGTGTATGTGAGTGAACACGATAGCTCCTGAACGGGGCATGCGATTGAGCTCAAATTGGGTATATATGTTATAAACCACCGTCGCAAGACCGGTATTGATTTTGGTGTGTATAGGACTTATAGTTTTTCTACAGGGCTACGACAAAGATTTCTTTTACATTATGGCCTATAGGGAGAAATTCTTGAAAATGCGCTAGCGTTTAAACGGTACTTCCGATTGAGCTCAAAAAGTGTATATATGTTATAAACCACCGTCGCAAGACCTGTATTGATTTTGGTGTGTATAGGTCTTATAGTTTTTCTACAGGGCTATGACAAAGATTTCTTTTACATTATGGCCTATGGGGGGAAATTCTAGAAAGTGCGCTAGCGTTTAAACGGTACATTCGATTGAGCTCAAATTGGGTATACATGTTATAAACCACCATCGCAAGACCGGTATTGATTTTGGTGTGTATAGGACTTATAGTTTTTCTACAGGGCTACGACAAAGATTTCTTTTACATTATGGCCTATGGGGAGAAATTCTTGAAAGTGCGCTAGCGTTTAAACGGTACATTCCATTGAGCTTAAATTTGGTATATATATTTGAATTACTCATCGATTAAAATTTATTTAAATGCTTGGTAATGATCTTAATCGTAAGTGTTCGGAAAGTCGAGTGGAGTCACTCCAGATTTTTTAAAATTTAATCAGACTTAATCAAACATACATGTTTAAACTTCTCGGCCTGTATTAGCGTTTCTCAATAGGTCGATTCATTCGTTTATTAGGGTATTAAGTGCATTTAGTTACAAATGAGTGATTGTTTCTTGTGTTACATTAATTAAACTGATATCCAAAGTTTTTTAAGTTTTCGACAGGATAAATAAAACTTCATGAGAGATTTTGTATACCCCCATAGGTTTACATAAACACACGCTGTGCTTTCTAAAAAAAAGGGGGAGGGTTACATATACTGGAAAGTTTCCGTAACTTTAATGAAATTCTCTGTATATTTCAATACAGGACAGTTTCCGCATATGAAGGTTCAGTTTCTCTTTTTTAACGGAATTTCTTCTGAAATGTAACGGAATAAAATTCCGACATAAAATATGTTAGCCAGATAGCCAGAACTTTTCGCGTATTTTCATGTAGTATTTTACAGTGTTGTTACTTCATCTATCAGTTATTAAATCTGCAGTCATCCATGTCTGCTGTATTTTTCGCAATACACCGGTTTAATATGCAATCTCTGCTTTTGTCATTGATTTCATTAGTCAATGACATTTTCCACCATTTCACCTTCCTTTACTTTTGTTTTAAAAACCTAACTACCGTATTTGTTTCATTTCCGCACACCTTTCTGTTTCTATCAGGTTGTAACGAAAGTTTTCCGCCAGATTTGCTTGAGTCAGCTCACGCGGTACCCAACTATTGACCTTATATGTCAAGATTTTTATGCTTAGTGCGACTAATGAACATGGCACTAAAGTCTAACTCTTTTAGCTAGCTCACGAGTGGATGAATATTTTATCTTCTTCCACAAATTGTCGTAGGCGGGACTCATCAGCATCAATAGGCCGGCCAAAGCGCTCTGCTTCTTTAATATCCTGGTCCTCGTTTTTGAACTTTCGGTACCAAATCTTCACAGTGTCATGATTCAACAGTAGTACCTTAAGCAGTATACATGATTCAGTGTCATTCTGTAGCTGACTTTTTGCGACAGAACTGAGAGTAAATGATGGATCAATCTGGTAGCGTGGGAGTTCCAATTCAGACACCTTATACTTAATCATAACGATATTGTTTTACAGATTTCACAACACAGTTCTCTAAAACAAGTCTTTTCTTTCAAATAACAAAAATCGTTTTACAAAATATTGTCAAAGACACCAACGGGAACTGCTTGTGCAGGCAATACTTGGAGTGGCGGAAAACTTTCGTTACAACCTAATAGTTTCCCAAACTCTGCACCGAACACTTTGATTTTCGTCTTTAGCGAAAATCTTTATATCCTACTGCGGATCTTGTGATCTTCGGATCTCTGTATGCAACCTATGTACCATCCTGTCGAATGTGTTGAAAAGGAATAAGATATCATCAATCTGAAAAATACCGTCTTTTTGGTGTAAACGGAACAAAAGTGTACTTTTGAATTTTCGATATCTACATTCAATTGGATGCGTGCGTGTTTGTCTGTTGTGCGTTGTCAAGAATCAAATGTATCAGGTTGTAACGAAAGTTTTCCGCCATATCTGCCTGAAAAACTAACTTCTAACTCCTTAGATAACTGATTTTGAACTTTCGGTACCAAACCTGCACAGTGTCACATGATACAACAATAGTACTTAAAGCTGTACTCATAATTTGTTGATATTATGTAGCTGACTTTTTGCAACACAAATGGAAGTAAATGATGGTTCTCATCCTCTAGAGTGATAGTTCCATTTGGGACACCTTATGCTTAATGATAACTATATTTTTTACAGATTTCACAACACAGTGTTATAAAGTAAGCCTCTTTCTTTCAAATGCCAAAAATCGTTTGACAAAATATGAGCAAATACGCCAACGCGAACTGTGTGCTGACGATGTTTGCGGTGGCGGGAAACTTTCGTTACAACCTAATAGATTCTTCTGATACTCACCCGTTCACTGTTTGTATTCTATGCAGCATATTTTCGTCAGGAAAACCATCATAATCAAATTTTTCTTCTCTGTCAGTTTTTCGGGCAGAGCAGCGACTGAAAAGAAACAGATCACACGGGATTGTAACCTACTCTTGGAATGCAACACTTTCAGCAATTTGATAAGAACTTGAAAAGTAGAAAAAAAAAAACTTAAGTTAGGTCACAAACTCTTAAAATTGGCCTGTGTATGCACATCTGTATGCAAGCTGTCGGCCATACTTTCAAGGGGTGAAAGAGCAGGTTATTAAAAATATTTGTTTTCTTAGTTATTTAACGGTAGACAAGACATGTTTTATTAACACTTCTTTGCGATTTTGTCATTTTAGTAGTTGGTAAGAGTCCTTTTTGCTTGGATCAAGGCTAAGCACGCGGCATTGTACTTTCTTGGCAAGTTATGGAATTTCTGAATTACATTGCCAGAATTTAATGTCTCTTAATGAGCTCTTAAGTTGTTTTTTTATAATTAATAATTTTTTTTTGTCTACCAGAGAGGAAATGTCTCGAACATTGTGCGTACTTTAATTACTTTCCAAATGAAAAAGGATTAATTGGACTTATCTATGCCTTCCCTTAAAAACGAGCCATTGGGAAACTACCAAAGTATACAGTTGTTTAATTTTTCCAGCGAGTAACTGTGTATGGAATTTGCTAATTTGAATTCGTTAGTTGAAAGTTGTTTTCGTAATAATGCGCTAAAACTGTCATTAGGTAAAGAATTTTTGTTAGCGTTCAATATTACACTACTTAAAAATTTTGGAGCAAACGTGATGAAATGGGGTACAAATTTTACCTCTCCCTGATCTAGGGTTGCCAGGTCTCCAAACCAGATAGCCGGACAGACCAGCCAGTTTGGCCGGACATATGGGTAAAAAGGCCGGACAGCCTACAATATTGAGGATTTTGTCTCGGTATTAATAGGTACAACAAAAAAATTGTATGTAAAATCAAGCTTTTTTGATTATTACCATGAATCTTGTTAAATTCTAATGAAATATAAATAACATCGAATGCCAAATCAGTTCAAGTACTTTATTACTAATCAGCCAAAGTCACCTGTAAAAAGGCCTAACAAAAGCCGGACACCGTTAAGTTTGGCCGGACACGCAATCAAAAAGCCTAACTATGTCCGGCTTTATCCGGACGCCTGGCAACGCTACTCTGATCATTAACCACGGAAATGTTCTTTTTTTTTGATAGCGTTTCATATCTTTTTATAAAGAGATACGAATGGCGTTCTTTGATTGAATGTGTATTGGGAGTAGAGAAATTTGCAAAAATTGTTTCCTTTTTTCGAACTGTTATTTGGGTTCCTTATTTTGAGTGTCGTTCAAAAACAATTCGAAGAATTTTGTTGTTGTAGCTTTGTTAATTGCTATTACTTAACGATTTTTTAGTTTATGATAACGATCATACGGAGGGCATTTCTTAAAGTTAGCAGGAAAGAAATAGCCTGGATAAGTGCGTTTTTCAAACAAACTATAATGTTGAGGAGAGGGGGGGGGGTCCATTGTCAATGATGGTAAATAATCAGTTCCTTCAGTTTTACTGGACAGCGGTTTCACTAAATTTTATTTACTACAGTAATTAAAGTTAACAGTATTTAAACAAGCACTCCAAACTTAGAAATAACTTACACAGCTGCACGAAACTTTTTCCACAGGCCATTGCAAAGCAATGGCTTCGGAAGAAAATCGAAAATTAAGGAATCAGCAAAATTTCAATCAATTCAAAGGAATTGGTCAGGAAGTTTCAGTTTTAAAGCAACTTTTAAGTAAACTCAAAATGAACTGTTCAAAAACAATCAGAAGCTTGCATTGTTTGCTACAATGCTGGTATTAACAATAGATTTATAACGTATATTGTTGATGCGGGTGTATTGCTGCAGTTAGTTGGTTTTAAATGATTGTTGCCCGAATGCCATTGTTATGATGGATTTGAAGCAAATGCTACTCATTACCTTGCGTAAATTAGGCAATAGGTAATTTAGAATTTGGAATTTATCCCGTAACATGTAAAATAATGGCCGGATTTCCTTAACTAGTATTAGGGTAAAGGTACGCGCGAAGTAAAGATCCACATACGTTTTTTTTTTATTATTTAGAAATTAAATTAGCCATGATGATTTTTTCACAAGTTCCCTTCATGGCACTGGTTTTGCAAACAGAGAATAACGGATGTGCGATTGTTAGTTATTATACTATGAGGCAAATTACTTTTATGCGTATTTTTTAGTTAAAACATTTTTTTGAACTTATTCTTCAATGAACGTTGAGCATATTTTAATTATGTTCCAAATTAAAAAGAATTAATTGGACCTATCTATTTATTCCCCCCCCCCAATAAAAAAAAAAGATCCCATCGCAATTTTACAGATTTATGTTTTAAGGGATTTTCGTAAGTGAAGCTAATCTAATAATGATCTCATTACTTTATGCTTCAAGTGATATGACTTTTGACCAAAACCTCAGGAAAGCAGTTCATCATCATCAAATGGGGCAAGAATTCGCATGTTCGATGGGGTAAAGATCTGAATGCGAATCTCGCCCCCTAATGCTTTGGGGTTGTCATAGTTTTGTTTGTTTGCTATTCGTATGTTGTGTGTCAAATTCAGAGCCTTCTAAAAACCATCATATTGTGCTATGTTCTGGGCTTTCTAATGACGAAGGCCATTAGGACCAGAAAAATTTGTTGACCGAGATTCCCGGGGCATGTAAAATTTTCAGACAGGAATGTATTTAATTAATTAATTAGTAGTAGTAGTATTAGTAGTATTAGTTATTATTAGTAGTAGCATTTTACCACTGATCTGATTTGGGACTGCAATATTTAAGTCACATGTTCATTTTAGTAATATGATAACTTTTTCTACGGCCTTTAGAGATTTCAGTACATTTTAGTTCTGCAACAGCCAACTGCCCCCCTCGCCCTATTTCGTAAGTTTGTCTAATTAAATTTAACTGACAGTGAAATTTTTTTTTCTTTTTGTTGGTCTGTTTTCGTTAAACTAAGTTTACAATACATACTTTAGAGATTTTTATGTTATTAAATCAAAATTTTCCAATGCAATTCATAGGAAAAAAAAAAACATGAAATTTTTTATTTCATTTTATCAGTATTATAGGTGTTAATAGAATTCAACCTCACTACCTGAGAAATAACAATTTTGCAGCAAAGACAACTTTCCGAGTGGGTTTCATTCTGAGTTTTGTGTCAAATCCACCACCGCGGATCTTAAATCCGCGGTGGTGGACCTCAACCCGCGGTCAAATCCCCATTGGATGGGGCAAAGATCCGAAAATATCAAAATCTGTAAAAGTCACTCCCAGTGTATATGAATTATATTTTGGATAAAAGTGATCACTTAAGATGACAGGTAAAGGTTTAAACTACATTCTAATAAAAAGTTCAGGTTCATAACTTTTTGCAATGTTTCAGAAATGAGTTATAATTCAAAATCGCGGTCCTTTGCCCCGACCTACCCTATGTATGATTCTTTTTTAACTAGTAGATAAGGCCCTTTGTGGACACAATGGCAACGGGTACTAGAAAAAATGTGTAACAAAAGTTATATGTCGACACTCAATATATTTAATCTTTGTTAAACTTCATATTAAATTTTTATTATGTACCGAAATCGGAATCGCATGGTTTTCTGATGAAGCATTGAATTTCTCTGGGATCATATTGAAAAATTTTCGCATTCGAAAGATTTTGCTTTGCTGGGAACAGTTCCTCTTATATAATTCTTCGTGCAGAGGAAATCATTTTATTTGAGTAAAAAAAAGGTTAACTTGGTAATCTCGAAAATCTGTTTCAAACGAATAGGAATCGCAATTTTCCCTTCAAAGTCTGATAACCGTGATACCGATATGACGTCCATATCACTTACGATACTTAATTTTCTCACTCAAATGACTCACTTTTTTGCTTTGGATAGAGAAAAGAGCTGAAAATTACAAAAAATTGCATAGGCATTAGGTATAAAGCGGAATTTCAAATTTTTAAGAAAACGCAGATTTTTTAAATAGATTTTTTATACAATAATACAAAATTTTGAACCAGTCGTACAAAAGGTATGGATTTTATTATGTTTTCCTTGATTGTGTTTGGAACTTTTTAATCTTTTTGTATTAATCGCGGGAAAATTTTATTTTGCAGTGTTAGAGCCAGAATTGTGACAGAGTCTCAGGGAGTCAGTGAACAGCGCAGGATACGAAAGTTATTAATTAGGATACAAATATTTTATTCGTTAATCTGGAGCATTCATAGAAATGAAATTTCTATATAACGAGATTTTACTGTATTTAGGTAATTGTTAAAAGCTGCAAACTGGCAAATCAACTGGTACCAAACTTCTTCAAACTGCTAATTTTGTCTTAAAAAATTAAAACAAAATAGTGCTCATAAAATGCATAAATGAAAAATGGTAAACAAAAATAGCTGAGTGTCCAAAAGTAATTCATGTATTTAATTTTTTGTAGGTTAAGAAACTCTTGACATTGTTATTCAGAAAGTTAAAAAAGGATACTATCAGACTAATTTGTCGGACAAATCTCCAAGTTAGATTTGCTTGTGAATGCTTAAGAATGTTAATTTGTCTATCTTAGGCACAGGATTTATTTTTTATATTTATTTATTTGTGGCCGTTTTCAGGCAGCGCACACCGGATTTTTTCTTGGAGGGGGTTCAGCCCAAAAATTTCATAAATCTGAGACCAACCCATTGGTAGATATGTTTAGCACATAAATCAATGCATCAAACACCTGAAAGAGTCTAAAGAGCATTTTTTTACCTGACCACTTTTTATTGACTCCCTGCATTTCAATATACTTGCACGTGTTTGAATTATGATTTTCTGCATTTCTGTGTTTGCATGAACGTTCTGGCCTGTCGCGCGGCTCTCGATTTAACGGAACAGAGTTTTGGTTAGTTTTCTCCAGATGTAACGTGAATTCGCGCTAGAATAGAACCCCTTAAAAAAACTTCAGACCAAGGCACCCACCCGTAGATAGATGCCTTTCGTGTAGGCTTGCCATAAAGCTCAAACTAAAACTGTTTACAAACCCTTAAGCTATTTAGTGCAAAAATTCACGCCTGAGGCCCGTCCACTTTCACTGGCAAATGTTTCCAATTGGGGAAATCAAATTAAAAATTTATTTAAAAAATAAAATTTATCAACGTTGACCCGAAAAACGCTAGTGGGAAACTGAAAAAAAAAATCATAAAAGTACCCATTATTTTTGTATTGACGGGTATTAACGTTAGTGGGAAACTGGGAAAAAATCATAAAAGTATCCATTTTATTAATTTTTTGAATTGACGGGTATTGACGTTAGTGGGAAACTGGAAAAAAAAATCATAAAAGGACCCCTTTTCATATTTTTTTACGGGGTGTGGCGTCATAAATAAAAGAGATTGGTCCCCTTTGCTCACACTAAACACTTTATTATACGGCACATACAAACACATACAATGAAGTTGGAATTTACAATATGTTAGATTGCTGGGTTCGCAAAACAGCCTTCACAGGCCTAACACCAGGGGAAAGTCACCTCTGCACTGGTCACTGTCTGAAACCGATCTCTTCTCCCTCGAGCTGTTCATCTCGGCTCTCGGCTGGAATATCTCAAGCGGATTTCGATCACGTGGGATGCTCGAAGTAAGTGTTCTCAAGTTATGAGATTCCTCATGTCGCTATAGTGTCAACTTCTGAAGAGCCCTTGAAACACTCAGGGATTTATTCGTTGCACTAGGATTGCATGGCATATCGCGCATGCATTGTTGAGCTGAGCGATTTTCGTGCAGTTATCTCTACCTCAAGTTGAATTTTTTTCGGTGCGGATCGAATCATTGAGAAATAGAATAATTCTTCTAATATCTCCATTGAAAGTTAATGGCAGCAGGTTTTTCGGTGATTATTCCTCCGTGGTTAACCCGACTGGTTTGATTTCAGATGTATACCTTGCCACCATCGGCACCTATAACCATGCCAAATTTGAACTAAATCGGTCAAGCGGTTTAGGAGAGGAAGCGTTACATTGAAATGCCCGAGTACAGTGTAAGAGCTTCGCTCACTTCTCTCAGCTCAATAACGCCAGAACTGCAATTTATCAAAGATCTATAGCTTCTTGTCGAAGACTTTACGACACCGCCCTGATCAAAGGTTATCGGCGAGATTCAAGTCTTGAGGGATAAGAAAAAGGGAGCATCACAGATGTATATCTGTAAGTAGTAATTGTTCGTAATTATTCGGAAAACATCACAGGGGCTATCTTCATACACCCCCTCCCAATTCATACATAATTCATATCTTTACTTAAATTTAAAAATAAATCTTTGATTTATTCTTAATATTTCACTTCTTATTTAAACTATCCATAAACGTATAGTCAGAAATGACCCATGTTGACAATTGGAAACACAGTGAAAATTGGGGGTACAATTTTTTCCCTCGTTTAAATGGCTATCCTTTAATTTACGCATTAGAAGGCAAAATATGAAAAAAAAAAAACTAATTTAAAATAAGCCTGAATCCGAATTCGGTCTTAAAAAGTTGAGCTTTTCAGTGCAAAAATTCACGTCCGAGGCCTGTTAAAATAATGTAGTTTTTCTCCCTTCAACAATGTAAGCGTATAACCGAAAAGATCGACATTTTCAGCAACAGAAAAACAATGCAGCCGTTTCAAGTCTGCGAAAATCTCGGAGTGCATGATTAGACAGAGATCTTCCAGACACACCAAAGCTATTCGGCGTAGCTGCAACAGATCCCCAAAAATTAAACATTCTTCACAATTATACGTCTTCTCACGGGCGATGAGACGCGCAGGGACACCTAATGACTCGTGAAGACCGATGCGGGGGCGTTCATTTATATACGGGGCTCAAGTGAAAAGGGCGCCTCCGAGAGCGGAAACCAACAATCACTTTAAAAGTAAATAGGAAGGGTTCGGTTAATTGTGATTCTTTTGTGCGCTTGTGGATGCAGCGTCCTTTAATAGCTCACCGTGGCCTTTGTGTGAAAGGAGATTCGGGTTTATTGGGCTGTTTGTTGATTTAATCAGCTTTTGTGTTTTGCGGCATGAATCTGCGGCATTTCCATGCTGCTTTTCTTTCTGTGCTCCCTGGAATGAGTGAAAAATGAATAAAGGAAATAGTTGGGCGACTAGCCTTATTTTGTTTTCCCACCGATATTCGCGAAGATGATGCAAATTTTCTTGCGAAGGAATCATCTGGCATGAGGGTCTCTCTCGATGGCGAAATATGATTCCTTAAGAATGAACTGTCAAGGAATGGTGAAACCTTTAACCCTTTGAGGCGCAACCCTTTCCCAATGCTGGAAAAAGGGCAACCGTTGCCATGGCTCGACTTAACTGCCAGCATGATGGCGGACGATCGAAACGTTCATCGCGAGCCACAGATCTAGAGATCCTGTTTTGACAACAGCTGGCTGTGTCGCACAGCCAGCTGTCGTAAAAAAAAGGTCTCTAGATCTGTGGCTCACGATGAACGTTTCGATCGTCGGCCATCTTGCTGGTAGTTAAGTCGAGCGATGGCAACAGCTGCCCTTTTTTTCAGCACTGGAAGTTCTATCCAGCTGTTCCATTTTTTTCGGCAGAGTGCTGTTAAAAATAATCGTGAATATTTTTTTTACGGGAAATGACGTGCTAAAAAGTAAAGGATTCCCGTGGAGCTATGTCACCCGTAACTATTTTTATAGAAATCGAATCTATTCTTCGTGAATGGCAACAGTCAAAACAGTCAGAGTTTGGTGTTCCCAGAGCGGGTACACTGCACGTTAAAGGGTTAAGTTGTTTCCAAAAAGTATCAAACTACGTTAGAGACTCCAAAATAAGCAAGACTATATCGCTAGAACATCCGGCCGAGTTGTGTAGTGGATAGAGAACCATTTTACCGCATCACGGGTCTGTGTTCGATTCCCGCTATGGGCTCGGGTGTCATTTCATCCGTCCCTTCGTAGCAGGGAATGCTGGTCCACCTATTAGGTGCCTTCATCATAAAATGACCAGTATTCCGGCCTTAGTAGGGGAGCATTACTGATGGTCGTGATAATGATTTTGCAATCGTGATAATGATTAGGTCGTGGGTAATGGTCGTGATAATGATTAGGTTATGAAATTCTGTTATTCAAAAAGTTAAAAAAGGATACTATCAAACTAATTTGTCGGACAAACCTGCAAGTTAGATTTGCATGTGAATGCTTTACAAATGTCAATTTGTCTATCTTAGGCGTTTTTTTTTTTTTGAGGGGGGGGAGGGTGACTGTTTTGAGGCGGCGCACACTGGATTTTTTCTTGGAGTGGGTTGAGCCCATATATCCCACAAATCTGAGACCAACTTATTGGAACATATGTGTAACACATGCATCAATGCACCAACCACCCGATAGAGTCCAGAGCATTTTCTTTTCTCACCACCTTTTACACCACCTTTCTCACCACCACCCAAGTGACCACCCTTAGAAGAAAAATATCTCTAGAATATTTTGTGCCTTTTTTTAATAAATAAAAAATTAAACTAAACGTTAATAAAACATCGACGGAACAATCTTAAGCAGGTAATTTTGCAAAATTGTTTTTCATGGACGAAGTCACAGCCCACTCTACAACGATATTTCTATGCTTTAGATTTTTTTCTGAAAATTACAATATTAATTTACAAAATGCTACATTAGAACTAAGCAGTATCTAGTAATTTGTTTTTGAAACTGTTTATAAAACAGTGTGACAAATGCAATCTTCCCCCGCCCCCTCTCCCCAAGATCTTAAAAAGAATATGCTTTTGGAAAGAAAGCTATCTGGATTTTCTAATACCATATATAGTCTTTCAAATGTTCGATAATATAACTACCCATTTTATGTCCTGCCACTAAAGTAACGTAGATTATCTGGGATATCTCCATAGAAACAATTCCTCTGCATATTATTTGTCTAGTTTATGTCTATCCGTGCACGTTTTCTGGATTATTCAGATTCTGTCCTTATTTAGATTTTTGGTAAGTGTCTTTATTAACATATGGACATAATAAGGATGAACTTTTTTGGAAACGTGCATGAAATGGATCAGTGTGTTGTCTGTCTGGGACATCACGCAGAACTTAACATGAACCGTATGAATATAATTAAATTAAAATGTTTGCTGATAAGTTATTCAATGTAGTTGTTTTATTTTTACAGTTATATTTTAAAAAATCTGTTACAGTTTAAAAGCCTCACCCCCTCCCAAACATAGGGCTTCGAGGCACTTTTCTGGTAGTAGTACTTCCATGGTAATTAATAAATTGATTTACTAAATCGATTTACTAAATCGATTTAGTAAATCGATTTACTAAATAATCGATTTACTAAAAAACTTAATTCCCATGACGTCATACAAAGATACCATTGCCTAACGTTAAACCTAAGAAAAAGTATTAGAAGTTTCACACATGCTTTGACTTCAAATAACATTTGAATTCATTCTATATTTTCTAATTAACTTCTACTGAATTCATTACAATTTTTTAATTACCTTCTATTGAATTCATACTATTTTTGAATTACTATTTTGAATTCAAACAATATTTGAAAGTTATTCGAAAGGAATTCCTTACTAATAAACGATTTGTACAATAGGAATTTTCAGATTTTTCAAAACAAATCCCGTCAGAATCATGACTATATTTACTACAGTAAAAATACCGAGAAAGGTGTAGATGCAAGTTGAAAAAAAAAGGTCAATAATTATAAAATATCTGGAGTGACTCCATTCGACTTTCCGAACACTTACAATTAAGATCATTACCAAGCATTTAAATAAATTTTAATCAATGAATAATTAAAATATATATAGCAAACTGAAGCTCAATCGAATGCGCCGTTTCAACGCTAGCGCACTTTCAATAATTTCTCCCCATAGGCCATAATGTAAAAGTAATCTTTGTCGTAGCCCTGTAGAAAAACTGTAAGTCCTGTACACATCAAAATCAATACCGGTCTTACGATAGTTGTTTATAACATGTATACCCAATTTGAGCTCAATCGAATGCGCCGTTTCAACGCTAGCGCACTTTCAATAATTTCTCCCCATATGCCATAATGTAAAAGTAATCTTTGTCGTAGCCCTGTAGAAAAACTATAAGTCCTACAGACATCAAAATCAATACTGGTCTTAAGATGGTGGTTTATAACATACATACCTAATTTGAGCTCAATCGAATGTACTGTTTAAACGCTAGCGCACTTTCAAGAATTTCCTCCCATAGGCCATAATGTAAAAGAAATCTTTGTCGTAGCCCTGTAGAAAAACTGTACGTCCTATATACACCAAAATCAATACCGGTCTTGCGACGGTGGTTTATAACATATATACGAAATTTGAGCTCAATCGAATGTCCCGTTTAGGAGCTATCGTGATCATTCACATACACACAAACACACATATACACACACACACATACACACATACATACATACTTCTCGTAAAAATAGCATAAATGAATTCAGAAGACCTCAAAACGTGTAAATACTCCAAAATCTCGGATTCGAATTTTTTCATGATTACAATACTTTCCTTACATGGTACATGTTCGGAAAGTAAAAAGAAAAAAAAATAATTAAAAAATCTTTTAGCATTTGACAGCATTATTAAAGTGCGTTTTATTTACATTTGATTTCTTGTGGAATTTTGAAAGTTGGAAAAAGGAATTTTGAAAAATTTGACTGTATGCAGTAGTAATTATATCACACCTCAGATACTACAGTATCTGTTTTTCATAAAATTTCTTAATTTATGGGACAATTGCGGAACAGACTTTCTGAAGAGCTTTCTATAGAGAAAACTCATTATTCCTTTCCACAGGCAGATCCAGCAAATTTTCCAGAGCGGCGTTAAGTAGAACTAAGCAATGGTCAGCTTATCATTTTTCTTTTTTTTAATCTGTTCATTTTTAATCTTGAACCCGTGTTTAACCTATTCGCTCTAATAATTAGAGAGACGCAACAGAGAAGACTTAGAGTTCAGACTGTTTCATCGTTCTAAGGATGAAAGCGAACAGGTTAAACGTGGGTTTACTAATGGGGTTAACCCTTTCAAGCGCAGTGATCCCGCTCTGGGCACACCAAACTCTGACGTTTTGACTGTTGCCAGTCACGAAGAATAGATTTGATTTCTATAAAAATAGTTGCAGGTGACATAGCTCCACGAGAATCCCTTACTTTTAAGCACGTCCTTTCCCGTAAAAAAATTATCACGATTATTTTTAACAGCACTGACATCTGCTGAAAAATGGAAGAATGCGAAAACAGCTGCATAGATGGCCCAATGCTGAAAAAAGGGCAACCGTTGCCATCGTTCGACTTAACTACCAGCAAGATGGCGGACGATCAAAACGTTCATCACGTGCCACAGATCTAGAGACCCTTTTTTGACGCAGCTGGCTGTGCCGGGCACAGCCAGCTGTCACTCTTTCACGTGAAAATAGCCGGATGGAATTCGATGAAATTTGGAATACAGATAGATCATACCCTGAATTAAAGCATAGGCTACCTCAGTTACTGGCTGTGTGGCACAGCCAGCTGTCGTAAAAAAAGGGTCTCTAGATCTGTGGCACGTGATGAACGTTTCGATCGTCCGCCATCTTGCTGGTAGTTAAGTCGAGCGATGGCAACGGTTGCCCTTTTTTCAGCATTGGGAAAGGGTTGCGCCTCAAAAGGTTAAGTGTGCTAAAAGGGGTTACAATCTGCAACTGTTCCTTTCTAATGCAGAGTATTTCATTATATCACATTGAATAGAGCTGAAGCGAACCGCATGTATTCGGTACTAAGATACGGATAATCACTCAGACTCGAAGTAACGAATTGTTACTTTTCGGTTGATATCGTTACTCGTTTCGGATCGAGCAGCTTCGAACTTCGAATACAGACTGCCAGGCGAGGCGAACTAGGGGGGAAACGGGTTCCAGTAATCGAGTACTAATATCTTCTGTTTGTTACTGGATATCGAATCGCGGTTTCAAGGAGGAAAATGACTTTTGAGTGTGCATTTCGGATCGACCAGGTTCGAACTTCGAATACAAGAGTGCCGGAGGGAGAAAATGAATTTCGGTATTTGAGTAATAGTATGTTCCGTTCCGTTACTAGATACCGGAAGTATTATGGATTCTCGCTGTTTGAAGGGAAAAATCAGTTTCGGTATTTGAGTAGTAGTATGTTCTGGTTGCAATTCGTTTGTGCCGAGCCGAATGGTATCGTTTTGATGAGGTTTGGAAGAATTCGTCTGTTTCGTTACAGTTATGGAGATGGATATACTATCTGCTGCTCTATTGATATGGGTCGTACAATGGGGGGATAGGATCCGGTGTATAGTGCGTTCTTATGCGCAGTTGAACTTTTTTTTGCAGGTGGGGAAGGGGGTGTTCTTATAATTGTAGAGGAGCAATACATATAAGAGAAGCATGTTAGTAAGGGGTGCTAATTTCAGGCTTTCTAACATTTTAGTACTAAATAGTGGTGCAATCAGAATTCTTTCTTTCAGGGTGGTTCCGAAGCAGGATTGCGAACTTAACTTTTTCTTTTTTTTTTAGCTAGAATCGAAATATGAGTAATAAATAACAAATTATTTAAATACACCTTTAAAAAAATATTTTTTTATAAAGTAAACGAATTCACACATTTTTATTATTTAAAATATTATTTGGAACTAAAAAAAATATTTAGCATGGAAACCTAAACACATTTTTTAAGTAATTGTTTAAAAAATATATAAAAAATTGGGAGCGACCCGGGATTTCTATGCCCACTCCTGCGTAAGCCACTGGTATTAAAATAATTCAATAAAGTTCAGTATGTTTCTAAAATGTCGGCGTTTAGGGGGCCATCTGCCCTATTTTATGGTACATTTTATTCCATGAACTCATGGAATACGCATAGTCCGGTGCAACGATTCTTTCTGTATGAAAAGAGTGATAATTTTTGTTTAAAGAATGCTCTCATATATGCACCCACAGAAGGGGCTAACCCCTTTCATCCCAAAAGTTCAGAAATAGAACTGGAAATATCTTAAAAATAGATAATTCTCACTGAATTAAACAATTTTAATTTAAAATATGGTAATTTTTAATTTACTTCGAAAAATCGTCCAGCAAAAGAAGTTTTTGATATGAAATAAGAACTCACAAATAATAAAGATATTATGCTTGTAGAGACGCAAAGTAGTTGATATCATACTGAGATCCCCTACCCTGTGAATTTAATATATATGGCCCAATCCCTGGATCTCAGTATTCGAGAACCCGCTCCCAGAAAAAAACACGAGTCACAAGCTTTCCTTTACACTTTTTATGATAAGAGTGTACAGGTTAAACCAGCGTTCAGAATTTAAAAAAGGGGGGGTTGAGAAAAAAAAAGAATGGCATATGTCTTTGGAAGATTTCTATGTGTACTCAGTAATTCGGATAATTTAGCATTGTATAAAACCATAAATGTGTATAAAAACAATCTGTAAATCAGAGAAAATAAGCTCTAAATACAACTTTGTACAACATCGCTAAAAAAAATTCTTTTTGGTTAGGTTTTGTTATGGGTTTATGTATGGGCGGCATATACCCATAACATCACTGTCCCGGATGTGTTGTTATGGGGCACATATAACACCCTATTACCGATTCTATTAGTAGTAACGAAAGTAACGAGTAACGAATACTTAGTAACGAATAGCGAACATCTAAGTAGAAATACATACGGATACTCATTTTGTCGTTACTTTTACAGCACTAACATTGAAGCTAATTGCAACGCAGAAGCATCGGAGCGACTCCACCAAAAGTTCTTATCAGAGATTTCCAACGAAAACTTTACTTTTTGCAATTAAAATAGCTAAGTGACTGTCCAATTTCAAAAAGAAACCAGGAAAATTCATAATTAATTTAAAACGAGAAAGCTGTGTTAGTAACGATAAGCTTCAAGAGAAAGAAATTTTCGGTTTTAGAAAAAGTGCTGCCTGAGAGCTACTCAAAAAATTATTTCACTGACGTACGCACGATAAAACAAAAGTTAGCACAAAAGTTTCTTTTTGAATACAAATAATTCTAAAACAAATATTAATGAACATTTAAAAAAAAAAAAAGTTCTTCGCAACTCGCAGAGAAATTCGCAATCATGCAGACAATCTCGATAAAAAATTTTCGAAATCTCAAAATGGGGAGACAAAAAGAGTGTTTCTCTACCGATCTATACATATAAATATATATTTTTTGGTATCATTTTGTTTTTTTTTTTCCTACCTCGTGTTCGTTTATAAACTGCCGCAGCTTTAAAGAATTAAAAGAATGGGAGAGCGCTTCATATTAAAACGAAAAAAGTTTTTGGGCGAAAAGATTCTCCTCGAAAAGTGAAGCCTTCAAGATCTTAGAAAAGAATGATCATCCAATCTTTATCCCAGGAGGGGACAAGTCTAAATTCTTCATCTTCCCCAAAAATTTCTTTATATATTTTCTTCTCTTTTTTTTTTTTTTTTTTACTTTTACTGCTACCCGGTTTCTGAGTTTCTGCTCATTTTTTTTTTCCCCGAAAAAAAAAAAAGAGGGGGGGGGGAAGAAGGGGAGAAAAAGGAAGCACAGGAACTGTTTTTATAAATATCCTTCTGCGTTTATGTAGCTCTTTTAAAAGAGGAAAATAATAACAACAAATAGTAGCAGAGAAAGAGAGAACCCCCTAAGTTAAAAAAAAAAAAAAATGACGAAAGCTCTTTGATTGATATGCAAATGAGGTGGGTTCACTTGCTCCCCGATGCATAACTCAAGAAACTGATGCATTTTCTCTCTGATTTTTTATTCTTATCAGAAGGGAAAAGAATGAAGAGAGACGGAGAGAAAGAAAGGGGGGTGGGTGTTCTCGGAAAGTTGAAATTTCATTCTTTTTATATACATATCCTTTCGTTTTTAAAAGTCTAAAGACAAGTAAGCAAAGAAATGAATGTTTTTCGAGATACCATCGAACGTGGTCAAAGGCGCAATGCGGAATGGTCCGCAGAGAGACTTTTTTTTCGCAGCGAAAAGCAAAATTCGAAGAGTGATATTTTTTACTCTTTTTACTTCTTTTCTAATCTATATTTAATATGTCAACTTAGAGAGACAGGGTAAAAAAAAAAAAAGGAAATGTGGAAATTAATGAACTTCCACAATTTATGATGAAAACAAAATTCGACACGGCAAGATAAATTAGTGCGTAACCTCAACTTAACGAATAAAAATCTGGAGTGACTCCACTCGACTTTCCGAACACTTACGATTAAGATCATTACCAAGCACTTAAATAAATTTTAATCGATGAATAATTCAAACATATATACCAAATTGAAACTCAATCGAATGCACCGTTTAAACGATTGCGCACTTTCAAGAATTTCTCCCCATATGCCATTATGCCATAACATAAAAGAAAGTTTTGTCGTAGCCCTTTAGGAGAACTATAAGTCCTATACACACCAAAATCAATACCGGTCTTGCAACGGTGGTTTATAACATGTATACCCAATTTGAGCTCAATCGAATCTACCGTTTAAACGCTAGCGCACTTTCAAGAAATTCCCCCATAGGCCATAATGTAAAAGAAATCTTTGTCGTAGCCCTGTAGAAAACACTATAAGTCCTATACACACCCAAATCAATACCGGTCTTGCAACGGTGGTTTATGACATATATATCCAATTTGAGCTCAATCGAATGCTCCGTTCAGGAGCTATCGTGTTCGCTCACATACACACAAACACACACACACACACACACACACACACACACACACATACATACATACATCTCGTAAAAATAGCATAAATGGATTCAGAAGCCCTCAAAACGTGTAAAAACACCAAAATCTCGAATTCGAATTTTTTCATGATTACAATACTTTCCTTACATGGTACATGTTCGGAAAGTAAAAAAAGATTTGTGTGGAAATCCTGATTAATATGAAGATTCTCCGCTTAAGAAAAAATAAATAAACGCATAAATTCAGGCCAAATTAAATACAAGAAGTACACCGATGTCCAAAATTAAGGCTGCAAACAGAAAATTCTGTAATAATCGAAGAAATACTCGGTAAATTGTACCAAATTTGACACAATAACACGTATTTATATTATACAATAGCTGCCAAGGCGAAAAGCTTTGCCGTCCCATACCTCACAGTTCTTCATACTTAGTACAGTGTTGGCCGAATTTGGAGTAATTTCAAAACCATGTTTCTTTGTTTTAAGAGTATTTGTCATTAAATATATTCAATTTGGATTGCTACAAATTTTAGATGTCATAACAGCTGATGGTGGCCATGTGAAGAACTGACATTGCAAAATCTCTGAAAAGACATAAGGTGTCATTTTTATCCATGAAAGGGATTTTTAAAATAATTTTATAGCTTGATAACGTGTTGTACAAATTCCTGCGCAAATATTTCTTAATTACCAGCAACTGGCTTCCTCAAATTAGTGATCAGTGCTCTACCATTCCGTTCGTGAACTCCATGGTTCCGCTAATGGGGACTTTTCCGTTTTCATAACACCACTTCAATGTAGTTTTCCGCGGAAAATACAATAGGATGCTTTCTCCACCTTTTCCTCCCCTAAGATTAACCGTCTTGTCACCAAATTGTGAAAAAAATAGAGCAAAAAAAATCTATCTAGGATTTAATGCACCTAAAACACACTCATGAATCTAGTGCAAAACCAGTTTGTTTTCTAATGTCACTTAAAAAACATTTTTTTTTTAAACTGGAAGACACATATATTTTTATATTCTTAAAGCATTCTGTTATGTTTATGTTTAAGCACGCACACATTAAGTGAAGGTAAAGAGTAAGAAAAAAAAATTACTTACCTATGTAAAAAGGTAATAAAGCAGGATAAATATTTTTTTTTGCTTTTTTCTGAAGCAATGAAGCAATAATAGTAAATGATGACCTTAATTGACTGATACTGTAATCTAGGCGTGATTTACAGATTCATTTAAAAGCCTAATGTCCCTTCTAAATAAAGGAACGGCATCACTGAAAGAAAAACTATTAAATCTAGTTATTTTCGCCCTAAGTACTACTGTTTGAACGAGGCGTCTCATACGAGGCTCAGGGTGACAAGAGGGTTAAAACAAATTTTATGTGACTTATGTTTTTCATTTATATTCATCCCCCCCCCTTCCGAAAACGGTATATTCAATGGTTTGCTCTGAGAATTGGGTAGGAGCAGAAATTTTTCACTCACTAAAACAAAATAATGCTCATTAATGTCTCGTTAAAACATACGTCGGTTAACTTTTTAAAAGTCGGTGGTTACTTCAAAAAACGCTTATTTAACATTTAAAAAAATTAAAACACGCAATAACTTTCAGTTTTTACGGGTTTTTTTTTTTGACATTTTAATACAGTGATGTACCGTTTATACGTTTTTCAAGGGACTAGAGGAAAAAACGCATAACTGAAAAAAACGTATAAGTGGAATTTTTAAAAGTACATTTTCGTAATAACCAACAGTAAAAATCAGATTTAAATTAAAATACTATATTTTATATTATTACATGAAAACAAAATGCACCAATAGGTATGCATTGCTAACAGCTTTATTCTGAATTTAATGTACAGCTAGTACTTGTATTCTTATTCATTCCGCATGTAAAAATATTTGGCGATTGACGGCTGCATGGCTGTTTGGGAATGCACAGAATTTTACAAAGTGCCTGTTAAACATTGTCATTTAAATCGCCAGAAATTAGGTATTCTTTCACAAAATTAGAACCTGTCAAAGCTTGTTGAAAACTTGCATCACACATTTTCTCTCCTCTTCAATTCTAAAAAAAAACGTATAAATGAAGTTTTCGATTTCAGTAAAGCGTATAAATGAAATTATTTAACGTGAAAATCATAATGGATTTCTCCGGACCATTCAGAAAAACGTATAAATGATAAAAACGTATAAACGAGAAACGTATAAACGTGATTCACTGTATATACTTATGACGACAGCATCACACTTATTTTCCTTTTTTTGTGTTACAGATTACGTATTGAAATTAGCTACATTAGAAATTTCAGAATTTCCTTACTAGCCCGTCAATGCTAGTTCGGTTATTCAAAACTTTGTATCAGAAATGTAAAGGGTGACAGAGTAGGCTAAGACGATTCAAAATCACATAGCAATGTGGGGTCGGAAACGTCATCTTCATTTACTTGTTAATAATCACTTTATAAGAAGTGTTGAAGTAACAGTGAACCTTCTGACCATCGTATGTCAAGTACTAATGAATCTTTCACAGAAAACATTTAACCAAAATTGGTAGTTTACAAATTCTATTACATTTCGTTGTTGAAAGCTGTATTGAGAAAAGCTCATTGTCTATGAAACTAGACTGAGAATTTAAACAAGTACTTCAAGAGTTCTTCCAAAGTGGATTATTAACAGGTACACGAAAGCGACGTTTCCGGTCTCACATTGCTGTGTGATTCTGAATCGTGTTGGTATCCTCTATCACCCTTTACATTTCTGACAAAGTTTTGAATCACTCTGTATAATCTGAACATACAGGGTGTTTCAGTACAGCGTTTAAAAATTTCCAGAAGTGATAGAGTCCACCAAGACGGTGCAGAATCACACAGCAATGCGGGGTCGGAAACGTCGTCTTCGTGTATACCTGCTAATAATCACTTTGGAAGAAGTGTTCAAGTAATAGTTAACTTTCCGATCATGGTTTTTCAAAAATTAATCCATCTTTCCCCGATTGCACTTGATAAAAAATGGTTAATTCAGAATTTTTTCTTTCATTACATTCATGAAATTGTCAGAGAAAAGTAAATTGTTTATGAAACTTACTTAAGAAATTAGAAGCACACTTCAACACTTCTTTCAAAGTGGAGTGTTCTATCTCTCCTGAAAGTAGGTAAACCCTGTACTGAAACATCCTGTGTAAGTTTTTCCATATTGTTATTAGACTCATAAAAAAATATGTTGCATTATATACATATTTCCTATAATATATTATGAAAAATCTATTTTTTTTTGTAGCTATTCTTTCTAGCAGAAGGGCTTTGGTCTTTCCATTAAAGTATGTATTTTAAACTATAAGCACAGTAAATATTCGTCAATAGAATTCTCAGCACGAAATTTCTTTCGTCTTATTGCTTTAACCCATTTATGCCTAGTGTCCCTTTTTTGGGACGGCATTTTCGCTATCAGTCGAAAACGTTATTTATTTTTCCTATCCTTTATTCACGAGTATTGAACCTCAATTCCACAAAATATTTTAACATGACCCAGTAGGATGTTGCCATTCTAATTTTTATACATAAAGATTTTAAAAGAAATCATCCCTTGTTCAAGAAGTTGACATCAGAAATTTATCTATTATTGCTGATACTAGCGAAAATCGAAGAAAGTCGCAAAAATATCTAGGCACAAATGGGTTAAAGTTATTTTCTCTTGTGTGATTTTTTGCGATTTCGCTTGTGTATATTTCGGTTAAACTTATAAATTAAATATTCTAGTCACGTGCACGATGCTGCGAGATGTAAGAAGAATTAACAAGGTTTTGCAATTTACGTTTTAATAAAGCTGACATTATATAAACGAAGCCAGACGTTTAGTTTGTTCTATCGGACATGTTTTCGTCATTTTTTTTTTTTTCTTACATAATGCTGTACCAACTTTTTTTCACAATAATTCAATATTTATGTGCACATAAAGTTTCATTATTCAAATTTTTATGATGATTTAGTAAATACAGCAACACAAAAAATAAAAAATATTTCCATTCTACAAGAAAGAAAAAAAAAATGAGTGCTCTCTTCCATATCTTCGATGCAAATTAAATTTAAAAAAAGAGAAAAATTCCAGAATCTGAGTACATAAGAAACATCTAAGATTTGCTTACCCTCCCGCTCCCCCTCATATTTTTACGTCCCCCTTCTTCTGTTGAATTATTTGGGAAAAATTTCCCTCTGTCTTGACTTATAGCATGGTGAAAGCGATTTCAAAGAAATATTTAAATCCGGAGCGGCATGATTTGCGTAAATTTGCATGAAGGACCCCCTGAACTTCCTCTTTTTGATATCTCTTCCTTTTGACCCTCCCCTGTCACATCTTCTCCGGATATTTTTTTTTTTTTTTCGACTCTCCGACCCTTTTTTCTCTTTCATCGTAATCGAATGTTTTCGAAAAGACATGTCAAATGGAGCAAACGAGGGGGGGAAGACCTTGGTGAATAACCTAGTCATGTGGAAACGTCATCAACGACAATTTGAATTTTAGTTCATTAGAGAACTTTTAAAAGCGCGCTAGAGCGATCGCTTTGAGTTAAGACGTATATAAGAGTGCACTTAAATAATATATGCATGCATATATATATATATATATATATATATATATATAAACTCCTGTTTTCAAATCACTACTTTAGGAAAGGAACAAAGAAATGAAAAACAGCGACAACGTATCGGCTGTTTATCAGAACACGGTTTCGGCTTAAGTTTCCACAACGCTGTGACACGGATTATTGGATATTAGACCCCATACATTTGGACCCTTCTAAATAATTTTTTATTCTAAGGTTCCTTTTTGTCCACACGCAAGTAAAGGTTGGTATTAAAACTGGAAGAATTATTCGACTAATGACTCAGTGGTGTAGCGTCCATGCTTATTACACGATATTTTCACGTTTGATACCTATTGTGTGCATGCTACGAAGTGACTATCAAGGCGGCCCCACCATGGTCGAGTGCATAAGGCACTGAACAGAACATGGTAGACGTCTGAAGTGTGAAAATCCCGAGTTCTGGCCTATCGTGCGGCTGTCGATCTAACGGTCTGGAGTTTTGGTCGTTTTTCTCCAGATGCAGCGTGAATACGCGTTAGAACCCCTTAAAAAGTCCTCTGACCAAGGCACCTCACCCTTAGGCAGATGCCCCTCGTATAGCTGTACGCTTGCCGTAACACAAAACAAACTGTAGGAAATTCAGAGACTAGTGAGACAAGTCGACTTGTGTCGACAGTCATGGTCTCTCACATACCGTTTGAAGCTAATGAAGCTGTTCTTAAGATTCCAACAGATGGTACTGTCAGTTGGATTTTGACAAAATTTGAACTTGGTCGCGGAAAGCCAGTGGTGTCAGACTTGTACTGTAGATTTGGAGGGTTGTAAATTCTATAACCAGCTTATCAATTCAGTCCAACCTGTATATGTCATGTGTAAGTGTTGCAAATCTGTGGTTCCAAGATTCCTCTCAACATTTGATGGTAATAGCTAAGAAATTGCAATGCTAGAAATACTATACCTTCTGATGTTGTTAACCGTGGTCGGAAATTCGAAAAAAGCGCAGGTAGCTAACCGCTCAATCAGTCAAGTGAAATTTCTCCTCTGGTGAACAGACAAACAAAATGTGGACTTTGTGTGAGCTGATGGTATTTCCCTTCGATATTTCATTTGTAAAAATAACTCAGAAAAAACTTATTTAAATTTTACATTAATCTCTAAGGATAAATTTGCCTTGATATACGAGTGCATAAGGTACAAGAAAGTTTCAGCAACAAAATGTGCTCGCGAAGTTCCATATCAACATTTAGTTGTAATAAAGACTGATTAAACTTGAGTAACTAAAATAATTTAGGCTTAAATAAGTATGTGTGCTTTACTAAAAGTACTTTTTTAGTTATACGTAAAAGTTTTCTCCGTTTAGTTTCTTTCTAATGCATTTCTACAGATATCAGTTTTATTTATATTGAAAGATAAATATCGCACTTTGTATTAGTCAGGAAGCAAAACAAAGTATTTTTCCACGTTAACAGCGAACTGCGGTGCAATTGGGCTTTGGATCTCCGAAATGGGACAGTGAGAGATTAGTTTTCCTTTATCAATCCGTACACTGACAAATTCCTTTTCTGACCAAAATCCTGGCAACGTAACTAAAAATCAAAACAATGGACATTCGAGTTTGTATCGCTTTTTCCTTACTTGTATCTGTTACTTTGGCTGTGACATTGCTCGTTGGAATTT
Organism: Cheiracanthium punctorium; assembly: GCA_038373885.1. Lineage (NCBI taxonomy): Eukaryota > Metazoa > Arthropoda > Arachnida > Araneae > Cheiracanthiidae > Cheiracanthium > Cheiracanthium punctorium. The sequence goes on from JAWZYV010011853.1 coordinate 2,123,471, forward strand.
TCCCGAAAGTTTACAAAGTATACCAAGAGCGCAAGTTATTCATAGAGGAACAGTTTGAACTGTTCGATTCGTGGAACAGAATTCCACTCAGCCAACAACAACGGTTCTATTTCTACAACGTTACCGATGACCTCGAACGGTTTACGCCAAATGCTTCGATTCGAATGGAAGAAGTAGGACCTTTCGTTTACTATGCTGTAGAGCATGATGGGTTAAGATGGAACTTGACGGATTCGTTAAACTATGTAAATTTTAGTGACATGAAGTTTCTTCTCAATTACTCAGTTGCCAGTGAGTCTTCTGCTTTGTATACTGTGAACGTACCGTTGATGAGAGACTTGCGTGCAAATCGGGAAGGAGTCCAGTTCAATAAGTCTTCCAGATATGACTTTAGAAGAGATATCATTCACAAGACAACAGTCAGAGAGCTGTTGCGGGAAGTTATGGATGGCTTCAGTTTTACGAATTCACCAGTATTACGTAGAAGCAAAATGAGTGCTAAAGGAGAAGAGGGGGTATCTGGTGATGAGTTCGATTACGATGATTTTCCAAAATATTTGTCCAGTAATAGAAAGGGTTATTTTCAAAATAAACTTTGTGTGGATCTTTTCGGTATCTTCCGCGTCGTGAACGCTCCGGTATATACAGGTGGATCAGTTGCTTCCATTTTTGAAGGGATACCATGCAAATGTTTAAAATTCCTTTCCAATGGAACTGAAATCATCCAAAAAACATTTCCAAAATGGTTTAGTCTAAATACTAAGCTATATTATCTTCAGTGGGATGCGAAAGCTTGTTCAGAAATAGTTAGTAGAGAAACTTCTTTCGAACTCAAACCAAAGTCTTTTGATAGAAGATTATTCGTGGTATCTTCACATACATATTTTGGCGAAGAAGACTATATTCAGTACAACAGGAAATCAAAGGTTAAAGCTTTTTCAGAACGATCTCACATAAATGTAGAACCTTTGTCTGAGGTGATAACTGACTTGACTCTTAGATATCAGTTCAACATCCCCATCAAATATATAGATGATACTGTTCAACACAATAACGTTCACCAAGAAGTTTACCCCGTGCTTTTGACCGAAATTGTTGGTACATCCAAGCAACAGATTGACTATTCAATTTTCCACTATATTGTATTTCCTAAACTGTTCATGAAAGGATTTTTACCTCAAGTACTTGTGTTCACATTGTGCGTATTAGGTATAGTGGGCATTTTAACATTTTCGTTGGTTTGGTTTTCATGCAGAAGAGGGAATGCTATAGAAAGAATCCCTCTGTTGGATCGAAACTTGCATAGTGATGTATAAAGTATTAAAAAAAAACATTTGGTTTTAAATTATTATCAAAAAATAAATGATGGTACATCATGAGCTTATTTAGACTAAATCGCAATTAAGAACCATGTTATTTTATATAGGACATTGTGAAGAGGAATGGGTGAGTTTTTAGTTTAGTATTTTTTTTTAAAAGAAGAATCCTTAAGTCAAAACATAGTTGCACCCACTTAGCTTGCGTAAATATACCTCAACATCTCTAAAAGTTTCTTCTTAAAATTGTGTTACTTTTAAAATTAGTATGCCATTATGCTTTATACTTTGCTGTTAGTTTATTTTGTGCACATAGCCTTTTAAAAAATTCTTTTTTGAATGAGGTATCTCTGAGATTACTTTGAAAGATTATACGTAGATTTACATACGGATATTTGTAAAAAAATTCGGTTGATTTCAAACCGACAACACTTTAAGAAAGTATTAGCTTTCTTACTCGCTTTGTTAAGTACACCTGTATCACTGAAACTTTGATGATTTCTAAATTTTGTATCCTTACGTTTTTCAAACTGGTTTTGAAGTTTAATGATGATGTCTGCGAAAACTTATATTTTTCCTCTATTTAATATGTTTATTTTCGTTCAGACTTTGTGTGTTAGTATGACAGTAACTTTTGTATTTTATGCCATTTTTCAAAGGCAGTGAAAAGTGTAAAAGAATAAATAGATTTTGTGGGATTATTAACTGATAGAAGGGTCGTTATTAAATAACCACCAAACTCTCAACAACAAAATATAAATTCGAATGATGATAAAACTAATCGCAAACAGTAATATCTTCACTGAGTTGCGAAATGGTAATCATTTTTTATAATAATGATTTTGTCAAATTTGGGAAATGATAATCATTTTTTGATGGCATAATTTCCAGTGGGTCACATCTTTTAGAGCCATCACTGTTTGCGTTATGCCTTTACAGCAATGCTAATAAATAAACGACGAATTCTAATGAGTTCATTATCTTTAACTTTATTTTTGTTAATTACTAACTGATAAGACTGTAAAATCTGGTATTGTAACCGGAAATTTCCGTCTGTGAAAGAGAAAAACATATTTTAGTGCGAAATATGCATAGTTAAGTACAGATCTCAATAAAATCTAAATGAATTACAGATTTTTCTTTCATTTTTACTGTATCTTTGCATATTTTTTCAGCACTTTTTTTTTTCCAATGGGCGGCCACTAGCGGATCAAGTCTTTTGTCACTACAAAGGCCCGAACTACCGGCCATTTCATTATGGGGGCACCCAATTGGCGACCAGCGTTACCCTCTATGAAGGGACGGTCAATTTAACACCCAAACCCAAGTCAAGCATCGAACCCGGACCCAAGATGTGATAGAATGGTTCTTTAGCATTGGGTACTACCTGGGCGGCTTTTTAATACTTGTACAATGCAACTTAATCAATAAAAAGTAAATCATAATATAAATATAGGTAAGAAGCAGTTTTTTTAGTAATTTTTTTTATATTTCTCTTTTCATGTATCTTTTACGTACCATGTGATACAATAAATAATTAATATTATTTATTAAAGAGTATAAAAATTTAGAATATTCTGCTCCAAGTAGTGCACAAACAATACAGAAAAGGATCGTTTCATATTAGTAATGTTCGCTATTATTCTGTTTATTACATTTTGTTTCGAAGGATCATCTACACTGAAAAAAATATTTTCCTAGATTACAGCACAACGTGTGAGTAAAACTAATACCAACATTCTGTGATGTAAAGACTGCGCCAATATTGTTACAAAGTTCTTCGCGATTGGCTTATCAACGTCATTACGCCATTTTGTGAGTGGATTTACAATACTCAGTTCTGCACTCGAAAGCTGCATCACTTGTGCTTTATTAAATTTTGTTGAAATTAAATTTTGTTTCGAAGGATCATCTACATTGAAAAAAATATTTTCCTAGATTACAGCACAACGTGTGAGTAAACCTAACACCAATACTCTGTGATGTAAAGACTGTGCCAATTTTTTTACAAGATTCTTCGTGATTGGCTTATCAACGTCATTATACCATTTCGTGAGTGGAATTACAATACTCAGTTCTGCACTCGAAAGCTGCATCACTTGTGCTTTATTAAATTTTGTTGAAATTAAATTTTGTTTCGAAGGATCATCTACACTGAAAAAAATATTTTCCTAGATTACAGCACAACGTGTGAGTAAACCTAACACCAACACTCTGTGATGTAAAGACTGTGCCAATTTTTTTACAAGGTTCTTCGTGATTGGCTTATCAACGTCATTACGCCATTTCGTGAGTGGTTTTACAATACTCAGTTCTGCACTCGAAAGCTGCATCACTTGTGCTTTATTAAATTTTGTTGAAATTAAATTTTGTTTCGAAGGATCATCTACACTGAAAAAAATATTTTCCTAGATTACAGCACAACGTGTGAGTAAACCTAACACCAACACTCTGTGATGTAAAGACTGTGCCAATTTTTTTACAAGGTTCTTCGTGATTGGCTTATCAACGTCATTACGTCATTTCGGGAGTGAATTTACAACACTCAGTGCTGCACTCCTAAGCTGCATCACTTGTGCTTTATTATTTTACAGTAATTCGTGTGGTAAAGCTACAGGTATTCCTTAATGTACATGTTTAAAACATAACATGAATTTATAAAGTTCAGTATTTCACGCAAACACCAATGAGATTATGTACGAAAATACAGCCTTTCATAGTGAAACGTCGGAGAGATATCTTTAAAAAAAGATGATCAGGAGCTATACATGAATTTTTCAATGTAATGTAAACGTTTACTATGGAGTGGAATTTTTTTTTCTTCTGTAATTTCTGCACGACGCCTGAAACACTATCGTTCGATGTGATTTTTTCCCCTTTGAGAGCCATTGGAAAATAGTTTAAGTCAGCCTATATTTATTTCCATATCTCCGATACTTTTTAGGATATAATTCTCAAATTTTCCACATCACCTCAACAGTGTACGGGGCACATTTTAATAGCGTAGTCTTTTTTTCTGCCTTATTTCGAACATTTCTTCAATTTACATTGCTCACTTATTTCTAATAGTTAAAGAATTGAACGTGTGATGAATTTTTGTCCTACTTGACGAAACCATCACTAAAAAGAATTTGATTTCACAAATTAGTAAGTCTTTTTTTTAATTATTGCAAAAGTACATGCAAGCATACAGGGAAGGATGCGAGACGAAACGAGACAGAGATTTACAGCTTGTATGCGAGAGGAGACAGAGGTTATCATTAACGTGTAGGAATTTTGCGAGATGAGACAAACTTGTAAAACCTGTTATCTAAAAAAAAAAAAAAAAAAGAAATTAATCAATTTTTGATTTGCATAATTAAAGAAAATTGATATGTATAGATATTTATAAAAACTCAAAGCAAAAATTTTCTATTGAATATTTTACTACAAGGATTTAAAAACAAAACTAGAAGGTAAATAAGCGACAGAAATCCAGTTTTTTGTGAAAGAATATTAAACAAAAACTTATATCATTCTTTATAATTAAGTCCATGTAGTTAAATTTAATTTCTAATACGATCATGATAATTTATTTCTTATAGAAAATCAGGCATAGAGATGGCTGCAAGACGAGACGAAGCGAGAGAAAGCTTGCAGCTTCTGTGCGAGGCAAGACATTACTATTTCTCGTCTCGCAGATATTCATCTGTAGTCAGAAAATGTCTAATGTACCATGCATAAAATTTTTCTTTCTTTAAAAAAAATGATAATGATTTTCTTTTTTTTTCCAGGTAATTTTAGGCAATTTTCAGGTTTTTTTTTTTTCTGGTTTCAGGAATGCTTGCGCTTCAAGTTTAACCCTTTGAAGCGCAAGCATTTTCAAATCGATATAGTATACCAACTGGATAGACTGCCCAACGCTGAAAAACTGCAGACGTTACTATCCGTCCATATTTTTAACCCTTTAAGGCGCAGTGATCCCGCTCTGGGAACACCACATTCTGACGATTTGACTGTTGCCGGTCACGAAGAATAGATTTGATTTCTATAAAAATAGTTGCGGGTGACATAGCTCCACGAGAATTCTTTACTTTTTAGCACGTCATTTCCCGTAAAAGAATGGTCACGATTATTTTTAACAGCACTGACATCTGCTGAAAAATGGAAGAACGCGAGAACAGCTGGATCGATTGCCCAATGCTGGAAAAAGGGTAGACGTTGCCATCGCTCGACTTAACTACCAGCAATATGGCGGACGATCGAAACGTTCATCGCGTGCCACAGATCTAGAGACCCTTTTTTGACGCAGCTGGCTGTGCGCGAGCCAGCTGTCGTCAAAAAAGGGTCTCTAGATCTGTGGCACGCGATGAACGTTTCGATCGTCCGCCATCTTGCTGGTAGTTAAGTCGAGCGATGGCAACGGCTGCCCTTTTTCCAGCATTGGGAAAGGGTTGCGACTCAAAGGGTTAATACTGCTCACACACTTTCACTTTTGCGTACGGCTAATTCACCCGTGTTCGTACTGATATATACTTGTGATCAGTACGAGGTGTTTCCTCAGCAGCATTTTCCAGACTGATAAGCTGATAAAAGCAGTCCGATAATCAGCCAGTGCGGCAACCGTGTTAAAGTGCAGTTTCAAAGTCTGAGAATCGCGTCGGGATGCCGTCACAAATTTCCATAGAAGTAGCAGCACATGACTGCGAATTGTGATACGCTAAGTTGAGATAAGCCGGATTCAAAAAATGGAAGTAGCGTCGGTAAGTTATGGCAACTTCCCGATAAACGATATTCTCTGAAATGGATCCATTGCATACTGATCGTGTGATTGCAGGTCTGATATAGCTTGAGAATCTGGATTAATGCCGCCCTTTTCTAAAATAGGATGCAATTTTCGAGCAGGTTTTGAACGAATTCAGAACAGAATAGTCGGACACTTGAAAAATTGAACAATTTATCTTTACAGGCTGCAGAGTGCACTGTAAACATTAAAAGAAAGTTTAAAAAATATATTATTTACAATTTTTTTTTGAAAGGGATGTAATAAACAATTTTGCAGTGCAATTTTTGTGTTGGATTCTGTGTCTGTATTTTTTTTTTGGAGGGGAGGGGTGGAATACCTGCATAAGCTGTAGTATATACCCAGCAAACACATAAAGGTTCTCTGAACGTCTATTAACGTTCAGAAGACGTTTTTTGAACGTTAATAGACGTTCAGAGAACCTGTGTGTGTTTGCTGGGTATTATTTAAACGAGAAATAGTACACGCTGTGAAAGAAAAGTTGAACTTTTTTTTAGTATCGTACATTGTTTAGTTGTTTAGGCTGCTTAAAATTTTGGTGCAGTTGTAAACAAACTAGTCTCCCTAATTTTATTTGTTTGTATGATTATGGCAACGCTGTGTTAGGGCGATCTGCCAAGGATGGGAGGTGCCTTGATAGAAGGACTTTATAAGGGGTTCTAACGCGTATTCACGTTACATCTGGAGAAAACCTATTAAAACTCCAGACGGTTAGATCGACAGCAGCACGATGGGACCCGAACCCGGGACCTTCACACTCTCGCTAATTTTAAGGTGTATGCCTGAGTTTCGTCAACCCTTTGCATATCATGAGCCAGTTTATTTTTTTCATCAAGAATTTCAGAGTTTTACTTTCTTACTTTCACGGTAAGCTTTAGTATAGGGGAGGAAAACTAATAATTCTTGACCACGAGATTGAAATTGTTGTTCAGAGGAAAAGGATTCTAGAATTACTTTTTCGTATATTTAGTCATACATTGTTCTATTGAATCAGACATTGTTCTATTTTTTGGTGACAGTGAGTTTTGGAATATGCAAATGCTTACTTTTGACGTGGCATCATAAATTAAAAAGAAAATATTTCCAGGCACAAAATTATTTCAAAAGTCTTTAGTCTGTCTCAAAACCATAAGTATGCAAGAGCATTTAATGAGCCACTTAAAATCGTCCAATGCCTCACGATTCGACCACTCCTAGACGCAAAAGTTACGATATCACTACTGTCGCAAAGATTTTCAAAAGACAAAAATCTTTTAGTCATTGACTAACATTTAAATATTTTCAAGCATTAAATGATAAATTTGTTTAAAACATACTTTTCTATTTTATTACCGTACATAATCATAAGAGATTTTCTAAAAGAGTTCATGAGTTTTAATTTGTAATACATGTTAAAAAAATGTAGAGTGGAAGTTAATTTTTGAACCAGTTTAGTGCATGAGACTTTTAAACAAACTAAAATAAAATATAGTATTATTTTTCTTGCAAATAATTTAAGTCGGTTTTTAAAAATTATCTTTTCAGCTGCATGAGTACCGTAAAGAGCCAGGAAAGTAAGTTTATGCCTATGTGGAAGTAGGAACTTTTTGAAGCTGAGGAAGATTGGCCCCGTTTACCACTCGAAACGTTCATAATGCACAAATTATTTTTTTATATGTGTTCTATTCATACAGTTCTTTATTAATTTTAATCTTATTTGAACTCCGATTTCCAAGTTTTTATACGCCAGAGTTATTGTTGAAAAGATTACATTTTGGCCTTTTTATGAATGTAAGATTTAGTATTTGTGCGTAAACCTATAAAAATAATCATATCTTAAAGAAATGAAGGCTAATGTCAACATCATAAGGGGGGGGAGGTTGGCGTGATAATAAGAATTTTCCCAAAATTTGCTTCGGGAATATTTAAAGGTAGAATTCTGTGGGAAAAATTGTTTTTTCCTGAAGCAAATATTATATTTCTATGAACCTCAGTGTTTTTAGAATTAAAATTATTAACCTTTGAACTAATTAAAAAAATCCGATTATGTCAGAAACAAAATACTAGAAAAAATTGTTCCTTTTTGCAAACGGTAAACTTACATAAATAATTATTCGATATTCAATAAGAAAAGAAAAATCTTGAAACCGTGCACTGTTTTGAAATATATTTCTAAATGAGTGGCGCATTTCTTAGACAATTTTGTATTACGATTTTTGTCAAGAAATTTTTCTGGAATGTGCATGAGACATACAGAATACATATCACAAATCACCGGGATTTTGAATTTTTACACTCTGACATAATCTGTTTGGTTTAAAAAATTATTTAAGATTTACTTAACAAATGCAGTCTCCACGCTTTCCGTAGAATACTCTTAAAAAATCTTAAAATAATGTACTTCTGCACGTATGAATAAAATTTTAATTTAAATGAAATTATAACTGCCTAAGTTTTATTCGAATTCCATTTTTACTCATATTTCATTGCAGTTACAATGTAAAATAAATTTTAAAATATCCTAAAACATTCAACTTTAAAAGAAAACTAAAAATTATATTTTTTTACAAGCTATTTCATTTCCAACATTTATTTTCTAAAGTCTGGTTGTCCAATTTTTGGAGCATGTTAAGTCTCTTCGTGGCTCCTATGTCCCCAATGTCCAAACGATATACTTTAGGGATGGACGCGAGACCATGCGAGACGAGAAATGGCTCAAGTCTCGTCTCGTCTCGTCCTTTCATATCGAAGTATCGTCTCGTGGTCTCGTCTCGCGGTTTCGTCTCGTCAAAGTGCGAGACCGCGAGAAGTCTCGTCTCGTCTCGTGGTCTCGCGTCGATCCCTAATATACTTCTTGGTGTGCCGATTTTAAGTGATAGGTCTCTCACTGCAATTGGTTCAAAATTAGGACATCCCGAGCAAAGTTCAACTTCCACCTTACTGGAAGCTCATTAAAAGGGAAGCCGGCCCCTTTCTCCTATTTAAGGCCGCTGCAGATACCCAGAGACCGTCGCTGGCCGCTTGGCCAATTATCACTTGTAAGCAATAAATTTTTCGCACGAGAAGAAAGCAGGAGATACTCCGGACAATAGGTAATTGGGGACCGTGGATAATATTGCGGTTTTCACACTTGTGGTTTTCACCCCATCTATTGTTCGGTAGAGGGTCGCAGCGTCCAAACCCGGTCAAATTTCCCCGTTCAAATACATTGTAGCCGCGACAGTCTCTGGGTATCTGCAAAGGCCTTTAGGCCCGGACTGGGCAGGGTGTCTGACTGTCTGCAGACGGGTGGACCCGCACCCTCGGCGGGCCCCCAAAAGGAAAAAAAGAACGAAAATAAAAAAAAGTGCTATACTGATAGCACTTAAATGAAGTTCGACACTTGCAAAATTTTTTGCAGTTGCAATTGCACCCCAGAAGGCTTCAAAACACTTCATTTTAAATGTAGTTCTCAAAATGTTTTGAGAGAGGGTTCCCGAATGAACAAGGGATTAATTAATATCAATGAGGCATAGTAATTAATGGATCAATATTTTATGAATGCATTAATTATCAATCATAATTAATTAATAATAACACCATTCCTCCCCCCATACCCCGAAAGTTAACACATCCTAATATTTGTCGGTTACACAATAACCCGGCCCCCCCCTTCTCTTGAGACGGGCGGGCCCCTACCCTCCCAGTCCGGACCTGCGCCTATTGCCGTCCTTTATGGTGGGTCTGCGATCGCTTTCCCGTTGCCAGAAGGCATAAGAAACAACAACTGCAAAACAACAAAGTTATGACTTGTGAGTTTTGAAACGTTCATTTCACGACTTATTATCACTCTGAATAAAGGGAAAAAAAATATTATTGATAGCTTATTATAGCGCAGTTCAAATAAAAAAGTTTTTAAAATACCGTTTTAATACGCAATTGCCCATTTGAAAGTAGTAAGGTGATCTTAGGTTGACTACTTAAATTTAAAATAATCGATTTCCGATGGCTTGAGTTTAATAAAAAAAAAAAAAAGGAATCTAAATTTTGCAGATTAGACGTTTTTATTCTCAGGTTGTTTACCTGTCACGTTTCCTCTACGTGAGTTGGGAAAAGTTATAGCTATCATAAACATAATGCTTTTTGCAAAATCAAATTGGAATACGTGATGTGTGAAAAAGAGACAAAGTAAATAAAATAAAAATGAAAGTAATGACATGAAAATTTCAATTTATGTTTCAAGGATTATTGACAATGTTCTGAGCTCCACGATTTATTGTTGAGGAAATACCTCTTTATACTTACGGATTCTTTTAAATAAAGCGATCATATATTTTTAAAAAAACACTTATTTCATTAATTAGATTTTGTCAGTTTTTTAAAGATTATTATCATTTTACGATTTAGTTGAAAAATGTCCTTTTTGCTATTTTCACTTTGTGTAGAGTGTTAAGTTTTGATCTAACCTCACACCTTAGGACTAACAAGGAAACCTCCCCGAAGCTCACTCACCAAATGAAACGAATTTAACACAATCACATGTGCATACTAAAAGGAACATACTGTGTGAAAATTAGCTATCTCCTTATAGAATTTGAGAAATTAAAGGTTAAAAATTAGTGAAAATAGCGCCAATGGTAACCCTTTGGATAGTATTTGGCGACAGAGCTAATGGGTCGAAAAGTTAAAACGCTCACGGGAGTACCTACTCGAAGTATTTATAAACAAGTGTTTGCTATACCGTGTTATATTTCAACATACTGGTTTTTTAAGTAGCTTAATGTTGTTTTCTATTAGTTAAACTGAAGTTCTCTAACCTTTTTATTTTAATTCTGAAAGTCACAGCAAAATGTAATTTCCTTTTATTTGTGTTAACACACTGCAAGCTGCAAATTCAGTTTACGAATAAGAGAGGGATTTATTTTAATTCTAAAAATTCTATTCTTTTTTATCCACGTGATGATAGTATCGAGCAAACAATAAATTTATTTAATGTTCTTTTTATGCTTTACGAGGAATTTTCTTCGAAAAATATGACATTGTCTAAATACACAGATAAAGAAATAAGTCTGAAAAATCAAATTGTTGAAAGTTTGCAAAATTATCAGAAAGTAAATGCAACAGATTTAGTAGCAATTGAGCAATGCTTATTACTCGAAACCCCTGAAGGTCCTATATTTTCTAGTTTAGAGGACGGAATCAGCGATTTTACGCCCGCGGAGGATATCATGCAAAATAAACAATTGATTTCTTGGAAACATAAGTAGGCTGCAGTAAAATACTGCCGGAATACAAAAGTGGAAAAATCCCACAGTTTGCAGAGTGTTCAAAATTATTTTAAATTTGTTACAAATAAAAGACAATTATATCTCTGGGAAAAGCAAGTTCAGAAGAATGGCGATAAAAATTTTAAACTAAATCAAATTAAAAAATATACGTTCAAGAGTTCCAAAACGCAAGAAAATTACAGAAAAATGTACATGATTGTGATTTACGAACTTGGGCTTCAGAAAAGGCATTGGAATTAGGACTGAAATTCCGCGAATCTAAAAGGTGGTTATACAGATTTTTAAAAAAGTATCAGCTTGTGAGCAGAAAAGTTACAAAATTTGTTTTGCAGAAAAACTCTCGGCCAAAGGAAATCATTGAAAAATCAACGCAGGCGTTCGTAAATGATGTAAATGTTTTTATAAAAGATTCGTTGTTAAAAGACTATAAAATTTTTAATGCTGATCAGTCGGGTTTTAATTTAGAAATTCATTCCAGACGAACCCTGGAACATAGAGGATCTAAGCAAGTTGAAAGTGAGATTCAATCAAAATGCAATGGCATATTCCTACACAATAATGCCGATTATAAGTAGTAAAAGCGGTAGATTGTTAACGACATTACTTATAGTATATCCCGAACAAACTTGGAAATTCGGTATATATGTCATGAATAAAATGTGTCAATCAAGTAACATTTATACCATATCTTCTAAATCTGGAAAGATGGGTAAAAAAGAATTCGCTGAATGGTTTTCTGAAGTATATTTAAAAGAAACACCTGACGAAACACTTCCTTCTTCTCGACTCATGGGGAACGCATAAGAATTCAGAATTAATAGAAGCAATTACTCCTCCAGATAAAAACGTGCGTATACTTTAGGGAACGTACACATACTACGTGACCCGTTTAGGGGGCGGGGGTGGCTTAGATTTTTGTTACGTAGTCGATTTCGCCGAGAGAAATGTCTCGCTTTTTCTACCTATATTCGAAAATGGCGCGTAACAAAAATCTAAGCCGCCTCCCCCCCCCCCCGCTCCTGTGACTGAGCGTAGTATTTTGAAGACCTCCCTCCCCCCCTCTAAACGGTCACGTAGTATGGGTACGCTCCCTTATATGCTACCAAATACTATCCCTTTTACCCAACCTTTAGATAGATACGGTTTCCGCGTATGGTAAAATTACGTGCGACAGTTTTCTGACATTGTGTTAATGAAACAATTTCAAATAAGTTTATTTAAGCGTGATAACATTTTTAAATTGCAAGCTATAAAACATAACCAATTAAGTTCACCCCGCTATAGAAATATGTGGAAATTATTCATGGTATGCTTGTTCCTACACTCACTTGCATCCAGAACATTTTGACAATCCAGTACAGTTTGCTTTTCGTACAAAAGGGCCAGCAACTTGCGCGTCACCTTATTGCAGTTCTACTGATCCATTTGCTGTTTGTAGTTGGTGCAAAGCACATATTTATTTTGCATATTTTTTCTTCATCCCTCATTTATGTTATGCATATATACCTTAGAAAACAACAATTCATATGAAAATTTTTGTAAAACGTCACAATTCTACTTGCTTAAAAAAATAATTTATGTCACATTTTATTCTTGCGAATTTTAGTTTTTCTAATCATGCATTTAATAATATATTTCTTTCAGGCCGAATCAACCGGGGAAGGGGGGGGGATTATAGGGCGAACGCCCCCCCCCCGACAAAAAAAAATTATCGTACAATTTTTTAAAATTATTTTTTTAATACCATTGTTTATCGCAACTCTTACTTTGCTAAAAAGCTAAGTTTCTTCTAAACAGCTACGTTTAACCTCTTATCCATGCATAGAATTTATGTTTAAAAAATATTTTTATACAACTCCCTCCCCCCCCCCATCCTAAAATGGAACTAGTTACGAGCTTGATTTTTTTTCCACCATATGTTCTGCGAGATATCCGTTGAATGATTGTTGTAAATGAATCCTGACAGTGCTTATTTAAAATGCTTGTTAAATAACCATATTTTTGTAAAAATATTTATAAAAGAAAATAGAAAGCGCCAAGTGGCGATAAAGGCTGTATTCTGTCAGCTCATTTTTTATTAATTAATTTTAGCTTTAATTTGAGGAGATAGCGGCTAATTTTTACACGTTAGGTTTCTTTTAGTGTGTACTTATGACTGCACTAAATTCGTTACATTTGGTGAGTGAGCTTCGGGGAGGTTTCCTTGTAAGATCCGAACTTGGCCAAACTTAAATTATTGATAAAAAATATGCCATATATAAAAAAATTCCGAGAATAAAACAGAATCACTCGTAATAATGTATTCGTTAAAGATGAGTCAACGAGGTTGGGGTTTCAGAGTGGGAGAAAAATATCTGAGATAAAGAAGTTTAATTTTTTATCACCAGTACAACTTCTTATCGCCCATTAGTACGGTACGTACCGGACAAAATTCCTTTCTATAGATATAATACAGTATATCTCTCAATTATACTAGATTATCTCGAGGCTGATATCGTACGTCACTTATATTCGAATAGTTGTACATTTAGAATCGGCCCCTCGCCGGAGTCATTAATGTCTTTACTGGTTCCCAGCTCAGCATGGCTTCGAAGACATGGAATATTTGGGCCTTAGTATGCGGCATTGCAGGAGTAAGTCTGATTTTCTCGGGGATATTCTTCGCTGTTTTCCCATGCATTTACAGAAGAGAGGTCGATGCTAGGACGAACATAGTCGAGCAGTCGTTCCTGTTCCCTTTGTGGAGAGATCTGCCGCTGCCTATTTACAAGAAGTTGTATTTCTTCAACATAACGAATTCCGAAGAATTTGTAAATAACGGCACTGCCCTGCAAGTGGAAGAAGTTGGACCCTACGTTTACGTCGGTAACTGGACCAAGGAAGGTATGAAGTGGTCAGAGGACGGGACGGTTTCGTACAGGGAGGTGAAGACGTTCTATTTTTCGCCCGAGGAATCTGTGGGAAGCGAAGACGATCGAATTTATACGTTGAACGCACCTTTCTTGGTAGCTTCGAGGGAGTTGAACATGTTCCCTTCTTTCGTAAGAAGTGCTGTCAACGCTTTATTAGGCTCTGAAAAGCTTATAATTCACAAATCGATTAAAGAACTGGCGTTTGGTGGATACGATGATCCGATAATAAAGTACGGCAAGTACTATAAGCTGGATTCCCCTTACACGGACGGCAAATTTGCTTGGTTTTACGTAAACAACGGTACAGACGAAGGCGATTTCGATGTTTTCACGGGTGAGACAGACCACAAACTGATGAACACGATCCACAAGTTTAACGGCTATGAATACCTGAACTTTTGGAGGGATAGCTACTGCAACATGATAAACGGGACGAATGCAGAGTTCCATCCCCCTTTTGAAGATGAGGAAACTGAATATACATTTTTCCAGCCTCTCGTGTGCCGGTCAATGACATTCAAATACAGCGGAAATCAGGATCACGAAGGGATTTTCACCAAAAGGTTCGAAAACGAGGCTGACATTTTCTCAAGGTACAATCCAGATAATTATTGCTTCAAAACTGAAACCGAGTTGAAATCTGGGGCTTTAGATGTCAGCAGCTGCTGGTTCGACGCGCCCGTAGTGCTGTCGTTCCCGCATTTTTACTTGGCGGATCCTTCTTACCTGGAGAACATTGAAGGTCTGAGTCCCAACAGACTTATCCACGGTTCCCACATAGACGCGGAGCCAGTGAGCGGAGTAACCGTGGACTTGTCCATTAAATTCCAGATGAATCTGAACGTCAAGACCGTCCCGCAGCTAAAAGCGTTCAAGAACGTTTCTGAGGGAGTGTACCCGGTGTTCTGGCTCGAACTGTTGGTCCAGCTGCCGGACGAACTAATCGACACCATAAACTATCAGCTCTTCCGACCCAGAACGATAGTGTACACGACTTTGTCGGTGGTGGTGATGGTTTCTATCGTGTGCATCATGGTCGCTTCTTATAAAATGAAAGCCAAATACTCCGAGGAGAGGGAGCCCTTGATAAAAAGTGGTTCATCTTCTTCGGACTATCTGTTCAACGGCTCTTCCATGAGGTATCCGTTGCTCGAGTCTCATACTGGTCATGAAAGTGCAGCGGGACTGGCCTCTTATACGTCCGCGTTGAGTGGTGGTACACAGTACCAGTCTATTAGTGATGAAGAATCAGATGAAGAGGAGGTGAGCACTGTCGTGGAAACAGAACATTATCAGAGGAAAGTACGTAGATTAAAAACTTCTTTCAAGGATGGACTGGTGTTAACTGTAATATAAGAGCCATTTGGTAGTTCTGCACGATGTACGCGTAAGTTAATATCTTTATTAATTGCTTAATTTATGTTCGTTTCAATCGGAATCATTTAATAAAACCTTCCTCTTAATGTGGCCTAAACCTCATTTTAATATTTAAGCTATTGATTTCTTACGTGCATTGTATTAGAGAATGTTCGGAAAGTCGAGTGGAGTCACTCCAGATTTTTATTATTGTTAAGGAACAACTATAAGATATTCGAATAATTCTCGTACGACGAGTGAAGGAAAGTTATAAGTTTTAATAAGTTCTAAGCGTAATATAGGAGTATGGTATAATAAAAGGAAGGAAGTAGCGTAACTTTGATAAACTTATAGTTTACTAATTCCAATATTTAAACCCATAATACATTTTAGTCTTTTAAAAATGTTAATGTAAAGCTGTTATTAAAATTTTAGTTTTAAGAATTTTAACTATGCAAGGGGAGCTTCTTTGCTGAAACAACTTTTATTGCAATATTCAAAAATGAAGTCAGATCTTCAAGTAGCAGTTATCTTCTCAAACTGCTGACTACTTTGAACATTCTTCTAAACATTAAAGTTTGTTTGTGTGATAATTAATGCATATAATAAGTGTTGGCAAAATATTTTATTTGGTTTATGATTCTCCAGAACATAGAAGTAAATAGTTAAGCTCCTCAAGATTTTATAAATTACTTATTTTATATTTAAAAGAAAGTAATATTTCACAAATTTTCTAGGCACCTTCACCTTTGACCTGTGAGCTAGGATTGATTTTTTTCTTATAGTACAGCGGCTCTCAACCTTTTAACGCGCCTCCCCCAACAAAGGCTAACTTACGGTGGCGCCCCCCCCGCCTCCTCACATTTTTCAGCATACATTCAGTTTTTAATCTTTAATAAAGAACATTTAGTCGAATTTTCTACAAAATAATGTTATCAGTAAAGTTTGGATGAACATTTTAAGCGAAAATGGATATATTTTTGAGTAAAAATGAGAATGAATAAGATGATTTTTCAAAAACATACATCACTACCTGCTGTTAGGTTTTTCTCGCCCCCCTCCCTGCAAACGTTCTACGCCCCCCTTGAGGGGCGCGCCCCACAGGTTGAGAAACGCTGTTATAGTAAGTATTTGAGCTTGGAAGTTCTTTGAAAAATTATTTCACATCTTTTAGTCGTTTTTGAATAAAAAGTTTGATGTTAAAAAACGCTTATTTATTTAGTGATGATAAATATAGTATGCTGAAACTTTATTTTATCACTAAAGTATTTTACAACATGAGAAGAGCCCATGTTCCCTAATATAAGTACCCTTGTGAGTACCTTTGTCAATCTCCCCTTTTCATTTTTAATCCCAGAGGAAGGGCAGTTCTCAAATCTAAGCTGGTTTGGAAGCTTTATCTTTTTCTAAGTCAGTGTGGGAAAAATCTTTTAATAGGTCTTTCGCTAAAGAGCTGGCGTTTCGAAATACAAATTAGTATTTTTTTTTTTAAATCGCCTCCAATGTCTACTCACTTTTCAAAGATAGTGAAGAATCTTTTTAGATTTTTCCGTGATTTAATGACCCACCCCCTCTTTCCTCCTTTCCAAAAATGAATAAATAAATAGACAAATAAAAAATCATATACCACTTCAAAATAAAATTAAAAATATTTAATTGGAATTACAAAAACTCCAGCTGTTTAAAACTTTTTTCTGGCTGCAAAAGCTATGTTAAATTTTTTTCTAAATCGTTAATTTTTTTTCTAAATCGTTAAGCAGATTTTGCCTTAAGTAAAAATAAAGTAAATATTCCTACTTTTTACACAGATATTAGTATAAATTTCACGTGAAAAATTGTAAAAGTTAGTGACTTGTTTCGTGTAACATTTTATAATTAATGTGTGATTTGAAATTTTTGTCAATAAGTTAAACAACTATTTTTGAACATATGGAATTATTTCAATGTATCGGGGGGGGGGGGGGGGATGATAGAGTGAAGAGTCCTCTAAACAAGCAATACGAAAAATTTTTGCTAGTGATTTTTGCCTTCTGTAAAATTTACTCTACCAGTTGTTGAAATTAGATTTTGAATCAGAAATTTCGTTCATTTAAAAATCAATCAATAAATAAATAATAAAAAAAATCGATGTAGGTGTATTGTCCAGCACTATATTCTGAAGTTCGGTCACGGGGGGAAAAATACGTGATATAGGGTGATTCCGGGAGACTCGCCGCATCCGGGACATATGCCGCACCCCTTGTATTTCTTGTAATTCTGGATAGATAACAGTCACACTCGCAGTATAGGTGAGCAGTGAGATTTTCTTAGCTAGTGTATATCAGGAATCCCTTTCAGTGCTTTATCTGTAACTATACAATCCTTATTTTGAGATAAGTGCATGATTTCACTATCCAAACTTTTAAACACGTAACGCTTAAACGATTTCTTTATACTACTAATTACTGAACCCATGTATGATTTCGAAGTCAAAATTAAGTGCGGCACCTGTATAGAGTACTGTGTACATGGTTACGCCAATTTCCGTTGCGAAGGCGAGCAACTGTGATGTGTTACGTCTGTATCGTACGAAATGTGATACATGCCGCACTGCCATTCCAGTATGCATGCCGCAGTTTCTTTTGTGCAGGGTGCAGCTTTTAGTAAAATTTTAATTTATTTCTCGGTGTCTTATTTTTTTATATTACTGAATTTACGTTACGTTGAGCAAATTTTCTGGATCTAAGTCTTTTTCTAAGAGTTATGGACTTTTTGTTTCACCTTGCACAGACTCACAAAGTGGGGCATGTGATTAGTAAGTGTAAACGTAATAATTTTATATTTTAACATTCTGGCTTAAATAAAATATGGTTTCTGATAAGCAGATAAATTTTATTACGAATGTCCACATTTTATAAAAGAATAAAACAACGATAAAACAAATAAAACAAAATATACACTAATTCACTTTTCCCCTCTCTCAAATACACTGGTTTTACGTTTTGGATGAAATAACAATTAGATTCAATTAAGTACTTAACTTCAGTAGTGAACTAAGTCGGCAAACTCATATTGATTTAAACCTACTAATATGTATATTTGTACTCATTTAGTTTCTTTTTGTTATTACATAGGTAATTATAATCCAGATATGAATATTTATTTTAATAATATTTATTATTTCATTCTGTTCTCATGACAGGCGCGGTATAACTCCCGCATAAGAGTGGCGTCTCACCCGCAATGCAATGTTTCAGAATTAAAAAACATTAATTTTTTAAATATTTTTTGTCGAAGTAAGCATGTTTCTTATTCTACCTAGCATGATTTATTTTATTGTATGTGCATTCTGGAAATTTTCACGCAAATTCAAAAAAATATACGGCATAGGTCTCGGAATTACCCTATATTTCAAATATTAATAACTCCTAAAAAATGTACTTAAAAGTACAAGTACCTTTCTCAATACACTTAAAACTGGGTTCGAAAGGGGGATGGGGTATGGACAACCTCTGGCAAAGCGGGCCAGAAGTGGCCCGCCCCGGCTTTTGATCCGGCCCGCTGAGCTTATCAGAACCTCATATAAAATCCATGTAAACCTTACAGAATCCCATATTATAGACCACAATTAAGGTCAACGCTCATATGAGTTCGTCCTCATATGCTAGAACGGCAATTCAATGTATTATTCAGTATCTTCTTACCGGATTGCGGAGAAAGTCTCCCCATTGTGTTTGGAGCGTGGTTTTGTGGTTTCGCAGGTTAGCTTTTGTCGTCGATCCCGACTGGTCATTAAACCCTCCTATATATCTCCCCCTTTTTTACAATAGCCTTAACTTGAAAATTGTCCATTTAAAATCTCCCCTCACTGCCTGGAGCGTATGACAACAGACTCATATGAGCGTTGGCCTTTATACGGCCCGTGACTTCGCTAATATCCTAAATTTTGTCCCGCATCTTTCCAAAAAATTGCCCATACCTGCACTATACTAAACACGTCCTAATGCTTATATTGAAATTGATGGCAATATCTTCTGAAAAAAGTCGTATTCCTGTATTTCAATAATATCGTTTAACCCTTTAAAGCGCAGTGTTCCCGCTCTAGGAACACCAAACAATGACGTTTTGACTGTTTCCAGTCACGAAGAATAGATTTGATTTCTATGAAAATAGTTGCGGGTGACACAGCTCCACGAGAATCCTTTACTTTTTAGTACTCCATTTTCTGTAAAAAATGGTCACGATTATTTTTAACAGCACTGACATCTGCTGAAAAAATGGAAGAACATGAGAACAGCTGGATAGATTGCCCAATGCTGAAAAAAGGGCAGCCGTTGCCATCGTACGACTTAACTACCAGCAAGATGGCGGACGATTGGAACGTTCATCACGCAGCTGGCTGTGCGGCACAGCCAGCTGCGTCAAAAAAGGGTCTCTAGATCTGTGGCACGCGATGAACGTTTCGATCGTCCTCCATCTTGCTGGTAGTAAAGTCGAGCGATGGCAACGGCTGCCCTTTCTTCAGCATTGGGAAAGGGTTGCACACGAAAGGGTTATCTCCTGTACAATACGTGTTTCGTTATTCATAATGGCGCAATGCTTTAATTTTTTCATGGATTCAAAGAGCAATCCCGGTGATTCAATATTTAGAAGCGGATTACTTTTTTCTCGTGATGTTCTGTTATCAGCTTCAATTTTGATATTTCTTTCTTTATCTGATAGCGTAGGAGAATAATGGGTCGGTGAAAAGAGTCTCACTTTAGAAGAGGTAAAAAAAAAGTACACTCAACATGGCTTGCAGCTGCATACCAAAGAAATTAATAACTGTAACACTATGGATTACCATCCCAATCTTGGCTCTCTCGATTGTGATAATTGCCCTGTTTCCGACGCTTTATGTGGACATTCTGAACAAAGAGTTGACTCTCCAAAAAGGAACAATTGCGACTGAAATATGGCAGGATATACCCATACCTATTTATGAAAGGCTTTACTTTTTCAACATAACCAACAAGGAAGAATTTCTGAGTGGCAGAGAGCCACTTAATGTTTCGCAGGTTGGTCCTTACGCCTATAAATCTAAATGGATCAAGCCCAATCCAGAATGGAATTCGAACAACACTGTTTCATACAGAGAATCAAGGATATATCAGTTCATGCCACATTTATCCAACGGAAGTGAAGATGATGTGATATACTCTCTTAACGGTCCAATGATCATAGCTGCTAGTATAGTGAAAGACTATAATATTTACGCAAAATTTGCTCTCTCAGCTTTACTAGGCATTTTGGGAGAAGACATTGTTATCGAGAGAAGCGTCAAAACCCTGGCTTATGGTGGATACGAGGACATGATCATTAAAGTAGCTCCGATTTTGGTGCCAGACATACCATACAAGGACGGTATATTTTCTTGGCTGTACGGCAAAAACGTCACCGACGATGGACTGTACACAGTGTTCACCGGAGCAGACGACTCGTCCAAAACAGACTTAATGAGCAGATGGAATGGTGAGTCGAATCTGAAATTCTGGAAGGGTGACACTTGCAACATGCTCAACGGCACGAATATTGAAGTTGGTCCTGCAGTCAAATACTACGGAAACAGCTACGTTTTTTTCCAAAGTATATTTTGCCGTTCTCTTGCTTACAACTACAGTGGAGATGTGACCCATCTCGGCATTAGGACTAAGCGTTTCGTGTCTACTTACGACTTGTTTGCCAACAGCTCGGAAAATCCCGACAACTACTGCTTCGAGGTGGGTAAGGAGCGCCCCTCCGGTGTACTGGACGTGAGTGCTTGTCAATTCGGCGCCCCGGTATTTATATCGAATCCCCACTTCTACATGGCGGATCCATATTACTTGAGTAACATCACCGGACTGAGTCCAAACCAGGAAGATCACGGTTCTCTCATCGATATTGAAATCCTTTCCGGATTTACCGTGTACGCTAAAGTGCGGATGCAGTTCAACGTAGAAATCCAGAAAGTCGACGGAATCTTACAGACGTATAATGTCACCAAGGGCATATTCCCTGTGCTTTGGGCCGAGGTGAGCGTTGAGATCGACCAGCATTTCGCAGACTATTTCAGGCAAAAAACGGAAAATCCGAAAACAATCGCATATTCGGTACTTGGAGCGTTGATAGGTGTTTGCTTCACACTGATGATTGCCTGTTTCGCCATTTTGTGCATCGGAAAATTCGAAAATGATGACGACGAACCTCTGTTACAAGCTATTGATGAGGAATACGATAGAGTGCACAACTCAGAAAATAGTTCTCAGAAGAGATCAACGGAAAATCATGTAAATAGCTAGAATCGTCTATCGGATATCTAACGTTGTGCGGTATGTATACTTTTCTGACTTCATTGGTAATTGTATGTTTGCAATTTATAAATTACTTGGGAAGTTCTTTGAAAAAATTTTTAATCACAAAAATACTTTATATTTTCAAAATTATATTATTCGCCAAAAATTTTAAAAGGGAACTTGTAATTATATTAAAATAAGTTGATATTTTTCGAGGAAGTAAAGTTGATTATTAGCAAATTCTGGTTAGAAACCTAACTAATGTTTTAATAATTTTAGAAATTATTGATTCTTAATTAGCGTACGAAGACAAAATTCTTGAAGGAATTTTTGCATTGCTGCATGATTTCAAAGGAATTGCTTTGAATCCATCCATCACCCCCTTGCAATTTTAAAAGGTACTTTTAAAAGTCTGTTATAGAAATTCTCTCTTTACGCTTTAATCGAATTATGCAAAAATATACAAAAAATACTACTTTTAACGTAGGAATAAGAGTGATTAAATTTCGACAAGGTGTTGCAGTGGCGTTAACAGGAATAAAGGGTTCTCCCTCTCTTTTCACATGGAGTATATTTTGATATAATGAAATGAAAACATTCCATGATTATTTTTTTTTCCCGAAGGACATTTTATTCATGGCTTATATCGGATAACCTAAAACACTGTACTCTCTGTCGAAAATCGCCAGCATGGTAACAATGCTTAGTTTTTACTTGTCAGTATCTCCAAAACTAATTCAAATTTCGTAATTTACGTTTGCGGTAAGAATGGCTAATGATATTTAAGAATATATTCTGTATAATTAAAAAAAACCTTGGCTAACATTGATAACGCCAATTACAGAGCAACCATAAAATTTAATCCAATAAAATTAAAGTAATGAAACCGAGAACAAATAATTTTAAAGAAGAGGCAGGCCAACAAAAAAATAACAAACACCAACACTACGCCAAAGAGGGGGGTAAGCAATAATCCGTTGCTACTGCAAACGGACTTAATGTAATCTATTTTTAGCCCAGAAGGGGCGCAAAGGTCTGATGAAAAAACTAAACAATTAAGGATAATGCATACGGGGTATCAGTACGGGGCAAATATACAGATTTAAAAGCCGAAATGAAAGAAAAATGAGAACAGAAATAATTTAGAATACATGATTTTGGATATATTACATTAAAGAAACACAAATTAAGTGATTATTGAAATTAGATATGTGATCTTCATCACACATGGCTTATATCGGATAACCTAAATCACTGTACTCTGTCGAAAATCGCCACACATGGTAACAATGCTTATTTTTTTCTTATCAATATCTTCAAAACTAATTCAAATTTCGCAATTTACGTTTGCGGGAAGAATGGCTAATGATATTTAAGAATATATTCTGTATAGTTAAAAAAAATCAGGATTCAAAACACAATAAAATAATTTTCTAAATACATCGTGAAAATTGAAAACAATATCTTACCACGTCGCAAGTATTTACCATATCACCTCTTTTTTTACACTGTTTCAGAAGTGACACAATACAGTTAAATATCTACAATTCATGTCCACCAAAAACCGTCACTGATTTTAATAGAATCCTCTTGCGAATAAATAAATAAATAAATAAATAATAAAAGGATCTAGTTCCGTCGCTTTGATTAAAAGCGATTATGAGGTAGGAAGAGTATAAGATATCGTCTACACTTATTCTATCTTCACTAAGAGTTAGGATAAACTTAAAAGTGAAGCAAGGACATCACTAGAAGGTTTATGCAGCCCCATTTTACTGTGTTTGTATAGTTTATAATATTTAGATGAGGCAGAGAGGTTTGCACGGGTATTACATTTTGTTCGTGCTTAGGAAGGATAAAAAAACAAGGTGATTAAACATAAAGGAAGAGATAAGTTTGCGCGCTTTCCGATTCTCTTCCTTATTCATTCGTTCATCCCAGTCAGTAAAGGGGAAAAATATATTCTGAAGCAGGCTTATACCTCATAAAAGTTGCGCCAAAATGTCACGCTGTTCCATATCAAAGAAGAAGCTGAGGGTCACGCTGTGGACTGTTCTTCCAATTTTGATTTTCTCAATAACTATGCTGCTTGCGTTCCCTGTGATTTTTGAGAGCATTTTAAAAAGGAACTTAACTCTTCAAAACGGGACGTTAGCGTTTCAGTTCTGGAATGATATTCCTATGCCTATTTATGAAAGGCTTTACTTTTTCAATATCACCAATAAGCACGAATTCTTGAGCGGCAGAGAACCACTCAATCTTTCGGAGATTGGCCCTTACACATATAAACTTAATTTTGTCAAAACCAACTTTACATGGAATTCGAATAACACACTGTCATATAGAGAAAGAAAGATGATCCATTTCCTCCCACATTTATCCAACGGAAACGAGGATGACGTGATATACACCCTAAATGGACCATTGCTTATATCTAGCAGATTAGCTAAAGGCTTTGCCATGAAAGCCTTATTATCTACATTGGTATCCGCAGCGGGAGAAGATATTGTTATAGAGAGAAGCATCAAGCAACTGGCTTATGGTGGATATAAGGACAGTATCATTAAAGTAGCTCCGATTTTGATACCAGACATACCATACAAGGATGGAATATTTTGTTGGTTGTACGGCTTAAACGCAACCGATGAGGAAGCGTTCACAGTTTTCACTGGAGCTGACGACCCAGCTAAAACAGATTTAATAAACCTGTGGAATGGTCACCCGAAACTGACCTTTTGGAAGGGCGACACCTGCAACATGGTCAATGGTACCAATATCGTTCACGGTCCTCCCGTGAGATATTACGGAAATAGCTACACTTTTTACCAGAGTATATTTTGCCGATCTCTCACATATAGTTATGCCGAAGACAAAGAACATTTTGGGATCCAAGTGAAACGTTTCGTACTCACTTATGATTTATTTGCCAATAGTACAGAAAATCCTGACAACTACTGCTTTGAAGTAAATGGAGAACGGCCTTCTGGGATCGTAGATATAAGCTCATGCAAGTTCGGAGCTCCTGTATTTATTTCAAGTCCCCATTTCTACATGGCTGATCCTAACTATTTAATTAATATCAATGGATTGCGCCCTAACCAGGCAGAACACGGCTCCCACATTGACATTGAAATTGAAACTGGATTTTCGGTATACGTTAAAAGTTCGATTTCAGTTTAACGTCGAAATAAGTAAAGCTGGAGGAATCTTAGAAGCGTATGGCGTGGCTGATGGCCTTTACCCGTTATTTTGGGCTGAGATAAGCTTGGAAATCGACAAGACTTTCGCAAACTATATCCATCGAAAAATAAAAAATCCAAAAAACATCACATACTTGGTTTTGGTGATACTAACAAGTATAAGCTCAATATTAGTAATCTTTTGTTGCGTTATTTTATGCATGAAAAGGTTTGAGGATAGCTCTCAAAAGCATCTGTTAGGCATTGCTGACAAATGACGTCTCAGCATTGCCTAAAAAGAATCATTTGCATCTAAACCAAATAAATCCTGATTAAAAAAAAAAAATCTGAAATTCTTGGCTTTATAATTTTGCAACAGACTGTCCTCTATATATATCCATTTCTAGCAAACGGTGTCTGCCGTTTATCTGCAAACTACCGTCTGTATGCAATCGATGTGAGTATTACTAATCTTGTTTTGTACCCTAGTAGATTTAGCTGTTTTTTTTTGGGGGGGGGGGATTTTCCTTCTTTTCTTTCCTAGTCTGTAATTTACGAAAAGGGCTGATCAAGAGACTGAATGTTGCTTTACCTTCATTTTCAACAATTCACAAAAAAAGAAAAGTACTTATTATTTTAGTTTGTATGTCTATTCGTGTGATAATTACCATAACCATATTTAAATATCCAAGAAATGTATAGATCTTTTACTGTTACATGTTCCATATTGAACGCGATATGTATGGCTTTTTCTATGGTGACGAACACATTAATTTCATTGCATTATGATCAAAGTGATTGAAGGGTTTTTCAGTGACATTGTTCTCTTAATAGTAAATAAATTAAAGTATAAAACGTAAATAAGATTTTGCTTCTTCTTCATTTTTCCAACTGGATATATATGTACAATACAGTCTCTTACAAAATCATAAAGCCAGCCATTTCTTTAAAAAAAATCACTGATGATTTATTTTAGAAAATAAAAACGAAAGATGAAATAACTTTTTTATACACTGAAAAAAAAAAATGTTTTGTTGAATAAACAAAAATATCCAGTTGAAATAGCGCCGACAAAATTTTTGTTGAATTTACAAAATAAGTTTGTTAAAATTAGTTATTTCAACAAAACATTTTGTCAATTTAACCAAGCAATTTCGTTGAAACAAAAAAAATGCTTTTTAACCAAACTATTTGTTTAAATGGTTTATTCGGTTGAAGTCTACCAAATTATTTGTTTGCATTAACAAAGTTTCTTTCTTAACTGGTGTTGTGCTGGCTCATTTAACAAAATTGTTTTTGTTGATTTTACTTGTTATATTTTTTAACTCACAAACAGTTGGTTGAAAGTTCCAGAGATAGGACTGAATAATTTATCTATTCATCAAAATTCACATTTTTGGGGTTTTTACATATTTATAGATTTAAATAAAAGAAATTCAATGCGAGTTTTTTTTTTCTTCATGCGAAATCTTAGTAAGATGATTAATTTGCGTTCGAGATAAATAAAATAAGTTTGTATATTTTCTCAAATTTTCCATCATAGCTAGAAGTCTAGTTTATTTGATGAAGATTACAGTGAAAAACGAGAAGTGGAGTATTCGCGTCAGCTATTTTGAAGCCGTGTTTTGAAGTGCCAAACGATCCAACACAAAATAAATTGTCTGATTTATTTCCTACACAATCACTTATCTAGCAGAACTTAACCGCTTTTATGAACGTAATACAAAGCTAATAAATAATAAACGTAATACAAACATTTTGGATCGTCATTTGGAAAAAGAATGTATTTTCTCTTCGAAAGAATACAATAAAAGATAACTATATGGTTTTACCATGGTATGCTAAAACCCTAAGTGATTTTCTTTCCGGCATGGTATGCGAATTAAACTGTTTGTG
The DNA here is from genome assembly GCA_038373885.1 of Cheiracanthium punctorium. Classification (NCBI taxonomy): domain Eukaryota; kingdom Metazoa; phylum Arthropoda; class Arachnida; order Araneae; family Cheiracanthiidae; genus Cheiracanthium; species Cheiracanthium punctorium. The sequence goes on from JAWZYV010011853.1 coordinate 2,150,452, forward strand.
GCATAAAAAGATATGCATTTAAAAAATATGTGTACCGCTTTAATATTTAAGCTACAAAAGTATTTTCGAAATACATACAAAAAATTTATGATTCGGTATTGTACAGCTTAGCCGATAGTCATCGACATATTATACATAATACATAAATAACATTTTTACGGACCAAGATTTTTTATCCTTCGAGATTTTGCGGCTCGTTACATATAGTCGAAAAGTGATTCTGATTGTTTTAACTAAGTTAGTCTAACGGACACTGAGTGGCTTTATGCTAAATCTGTAGAAACCTGCAAAAACACTAAAATAAAATCTAAATTTTTATAAATAGATAAACTAATTAGGCTTACCTCTGAAATTTTTAACAAACTGAGAAAAATCTAATTTATTTTTGTGTTTGATGTTATCCATTTTTGAATGTATTGGCAGACTGCAGGTCCTTCCTTAGATCTTCCGTAAATACGAACTTCACCTGTGATAGAGTCTGGCGGACAGGCTCGGTCTTTCAGAGTCCATCGCACGTTCATGATTCATGAGTAAATTGACGGTCGAGCGATTTCAAATTTCATTCGTTCTGAGTTTTTAACAAAAACGTTTTGTCAAAATTCAAAGAGTTTTGTTAAATCAATTCGGCTGAATCAAATAAACTTTTGTTAAATCAACAAAATAAAGCTACCAAACTACTTAACTAGACACATTTTGTTAAATCAACAAAATTTAGCTGTCAAACTACTTAAACAAGTTTTGTTAATTTCATCAAAACGCTTTTTAGAGTGTAATTATTTGCCTGCAAAATTAGGTGTCGCAAATGATAATGACGTCATACACGGTTATCAGGATTTTAAGGGAAAATTGCGACTCCCATTTGTTTAAAAATATTTTTCTTGATTACCCAGTTTAACTTTTTTTTTTTTCACAAATAAAATGATTTCCTCTGCATGAAACCCTGATATAAGAGGGAATGCTCCCAGTGAAACGAAATCTTTCGAATGCGAAACATTTTCGTTCGTTTTTAGAAGAAAATACAATTCCGATTTTGGTATACAATAAAAATTGAATATGAAGTTATTTCTTTTAAGTGGATCAAGATTAAATATATTGAGTGTAGTGTTTTTGCTGAATGGTTTTTCTAGCGTCCGTTGTGATTCCCTCCACAACAAGCGTTATCTTCTAGTACTTTTATATGTATCTACATGGTTTATAGCAACTCAACGTCAAATTCGTTAGACAAAGCAAAACAGTCAAAATCACATTCGTCCTGATAAAATAAAATAAATATGTATTTAAACCTGATAGTTCGTATAACGGTTTATGTTTCTTTAATGATGAATGTTTATTTAACTTAATAACAGCCGAGGTTGCAATGTTTACACAAATGCTACTATATTTTTCATTCGTCTTTCTCTTATCTTGTGATTTTAAATCAAAGTTATTTGCACGCTTCTCCCAAAAATTCACCCTTGTTTCTTAATCAGCGTTTGAAAATTATTCACTGTTTTCTCATGATTCAAATATTTTTCACGATTTGTTCTTATTGTAATTTCTATTAAATTTCGAATTATCCACTGAAAAAGTTATAAATACCAAGTATGTCCGAACATGCAATATAAACGAAGAAAAAAAAAACATTAAAAAATAACATTACGATAAAAGTTCACTTGACATTTAAAAAAAAAAATCTGGAGTGACTCCACTCGACTTTCCGAACACTTACAATTAAGATCATTACCAAGCATTTAAATAAATTTTAATCGATGAATAATTCAAACATATATACCAAACTGAAGCTCAATCGAATGCGCCGTTTAAACGCTAGCGCACTTTCAATAATCCCCCCCCCCCATAGGCCATAATGTAAAAGAAATTGTTGTCGTAGCCCTATAGATAAAACTATAAGTCCTGTACGCATCAAAATCAACACCGGTCTTGCGATGGTGGTCTATAACTTGTATACCCAATTTGAGCTCAATCGGATATACCGTTTAAACGGTAGCGCACTTTCAAGAATTTCCTCTCATAGGCCATAATGTAAAAGAAATCTTTGTCGTAGCCCTGTAGAAAAACTATAAGTCCTATACACATCAAGATAAATACCGGTCTTATGATGGTGATTTATAACATATATACCCAATTTGAGCTCCATCGAATGTACCGTTTAAACGCTAGCGCACCTTTAAGGATTTCCCCCCATAGGCCATAATGTAAAAAAAATCTTTATCGTAGCCCTGCAGAAAAACTATACGTCCTATACACACCAAAATCAATACCGGTCTTGCGATGGTGGTTTATAATATATACACCCAATTTGAGCTCAATCGAATGCCCCGATTAGGAAATATCGTGTTCACTTACACACACACACACACATCTCGTAAAAATAGCATAAATAAATTCAGAAGACCGCAAAACGTGTCAATACACCAAAATCTCGAAGACGAATTTTTCCATGATTACAATTACTTTCCTTACATGGTACATGTTCGGAAAGTAAAAATTATCATTAACACAATTAGGGAAGCAGTCATGTTGACATTAACGTTACTTAAATACATAATTTTTTTTTTCATATTCTTACAAAGCATTTTTATTTTGCTTAACTTATCTAATTATGCATTCAGTATGCATAAACAATGATTCGCGCATTTAAAATAATTAATTTATTGGTTATTATTGTGCAAACCTGAGTATAGTTACGGCTAACGGTTATTTTGATTTCTCACAAAAAACACTACTTTTGACACTGTAAATTGGCTGTTTTCCTGTGTAAGTGGTAAATGAATGGAGTTATTAGTTAAATTAGTTAGTCTTACCTCTGAAACTCTCAAACTTTCATTAATACTTTTTGACGTTAAAAGGAAATAACATAGTAAAATAAGCGAATTGCAAAATAATTTCGTTAAATGAGGTATGAACATAGGAGTTAAACAAGGAAGTTTTATAAATTAAACAAGTAATTTGGTTGATTTTAACAAAATAAGCTATTCAAATAAATAGTTTCGTTAAAATAACTAAAATTTGTGTATTTTAGCCGGAATTGTTTGGTTAAATTGACAAAATAGTTTTGCTAAAAACGGAACCCATCGATACAGAGGGATTTTTTTTTTTTTTTTTTTAAGCATAGGGTGCTAGTTCGTTTAGTCCCAGATTTTTGTCACTCGACTTTGTAGACATGATTTGTAGACAGGTCTTGTAGACATGATTTATAGACAGGTTTTGTAGATATGAACTGTTACAGGGAAGATCGTTTGAAATAAGTTTGCCAGATAACGCAGAGGTGGGGAGATTAAAATCTTAAAAGTCGCAAAAGGTTTGCAATTTTTGATAATTGATCGTTAAGTTTGCTGACAAAAAATAACTTCAAAGCCGAACCAAGCTTGAAAAGTATGCTTAGAGTATGCCTGGCGAAGATTTTAAGATAGCTTAAGTAGGCGATTTTAATATAGTTTTCAATTCCATATACGTGTTTTACGGAACAAGAAAGAGTGGATTCCTATTTTAACGCTCCCACTGTCGCCAACCTAAAAATTCGCTGCACTTTGGCGAGCTTTGCAGTTATGGGTCTCTAGGAGCTATGTACAAGTTTCAACGCTTCCAAAAGAACTAGATGAAAACTAAAGTGAACAAATTAGCAATAAACGCACCAGTTAAAGAATTTGAAGACACTTAATTATCGAAACTACTTAATCGGTAACCCAAAATTAATAAATAAGTAATGGAATGCTGTACTTCATGTTGTTCAAATTGCCGTTTTAATTCTAAATTGTGGTGTTGCAACATAAATATAAAAAATCGTCGTGGTAACTGCATATGTTTAATTATCGCCACCTTGGCGGCTGTCAGGGCGCTCAAGTAGAAATCAACCCGAGAAAGACAAACACGCCACACTCATGAATTATGATCCAGATTCCAAATAGTATTTAAAACGGTAAAGTACAGTTGGAATATGCTTGACGAAGAATGTAAAATAGTTTTAGTAGGCCATTTTAAGATAGATTTGTCCCGCAGTGCTCTGGGCGCTAAACTCCGTTCCCATTCGAACACGGCAAGTGAAGCAGCATCCGGCTTGGCCAGTGCTTGGGAGGGTCAACTTCCTCTCGGCTCGACTACTGTGGAACCGTCTAAGATAATGGGAGCTGTTGCACATAAAATCTGGGCTCCAATGTCCTCCAAGTTGTTAAACGATACCTCTAGGGGTGCCGATTTCAGGGGGTTGGTCCCTCCTCTGGAATCGGGTAAAAATGAGGGGACCCCGGGCTAAATCGTACTTCCTCCCACTGTGCCCCTAAAAATCCCTCTGCCCATCACCTCCCTACTTGGGGGGGGGATCTGGCACCGCCATTTGCTGTTGTCAGGGTGCATCAGAAACAAAAACAACTAGATAGATTTCGACTGCAAAGATGTGTTTTATAGAACAAGGGTAAAAAATACTGAACACTCAAGAATATTGATACACTTTCCAACTTAATGGAATAAGGAAAGAAAATAGGGAAGACGCATGGATTATGATACGCTTTTAATACACAGCACTTTAATGCGTATTTAAAATCTGAAAGTGTTTCAGATTTTCTTACTTTTTTTTTCGATTTCCCTTGAGAAATATTGTTTTCGCTTATTGGGATGATTGAAATGTGTCAATTTCAGAATGCTAGGCTAATACTTTTATGGAAATTAATGTTTGTTTTGGCTGCCATCTTATGTAGCCCACAGAGGATACGCCATTGCTTGTGATAAAATTAAAAAAAAATATGTGCGTATACTACAAAAAAAAAAAAAAAAAAAAAAAAAAAAATCTAACAAACTTTGGTGGAAATCAATAATGCACTTTTGAATAAGGAAGTTTGGTTAAAGGAAATATTTTCAATTCCCCCAACCCATGGCACACTGTTTTATTTCTTAATAAATATCTTTTTTTCTTTGTTTTTATTTCTTTTTAAATATGCTCATAAACAAAATGATTAATGAGCTTCACGTAAGTGAACTTGAAAGGTATATGCATTTGGGTGGTGCGAAAAACAATTTTTTTTTTTTTTTTTTGAAATTCGAAACGTCACCCTGTGCAATAGTTGCGATTTTGATAGTAAAATTAAACCCTGAAATTTGGATGAAATTGTTTAACATCTTAGGCCTCCTCAAGATCCACGAATTTTGGAAATTATAGGGGAAAATGCTTTAAAATCAACTGCTCTTTTCATTTAAGAAAAAAAAAATGAAATGTCACCAGGTTATTTATTTGCACTTTTGAGTATATAAACACTTGTAGAAAGCTAGCAGATGTAAAACTAATTCTTAGGCCACCCCAAATCCTTTAAAGTTTGCCATTTTTACTCAAAAATTGCCCGATAAATTGGATAAACAAACTCGTCTACATCCATTTCATTACCAACATGAGCTTGATATTAACAAATCTCACCTTCTCACATACTTTTTGTAAATGTCCTGATTTTCAGCTTGCATTCTTCTTTAAATTATTACTCCTTCTCCCCCCCCCCTCCACCGTAGAGAAAAGTATGTTACTACACTAGTTGAAGAACCCGGTTCTGTCTATTTGGGACAATTTGCACCGAAGAGCAAGAGTTCAAAGGACATTTTCAATGGTATCTTCAGCTTGTTAAATGAGAAAGCTTTTTGATTTATCAGAATTAGCCTTTATTGGAAGTGAGTGACATCGGTGTAAATGCAGGCGTAATTAGACGCCTTGAAGAAAAGCTCAATTCACCAGTGCATTGGACAAATTTGTCAATTTCATTTTAACCCTTTAAGGCGCAGTGATCCCGCTCTGGGAACACCCAACTCTGACGTTTTGACTGCTGCCAGTCACGAAGTAAAGATTGGATTTCTATAAAAATAGTGGCGGGTGACAGAGCTCCACGAGAATCCTTTACTTTTCAGCATGTCATTTACCGTAAAAAAATGGTCACGATTCTTCTGAACAGCACTGACATCTGCTGAAAAACGGAAGCAAGCGAGAACATCTGCAGAGATTGCCCAATGCTGAAAAAAGGGCAGCCGTTGCCATCGCTCGACTTAACTACCAGCAAGATGGCGGACGATCGAAACGTTCATCGCGTGCCACAGATCTAGAGACCCTTTTTTGGCGACAGCTGGCTCTGCCGGCACAGCCAGCTGCGTCAAAAAAAGGGTCTTTAGATCTGTGGCACGCAATGAACGTTTCGATCGTCCGCCATCTTGCTGGTAGTTAAGTCGAGCGATGGCAACGGCTGCCCATTTTTCAGCATTGGGAAAGGGTTGCACCTCAAAGGGTTAACAAACTGCTTTTATGCCACCTCACAGAAGCAGTCGACGGGAAAACATCAAGACCAGCCGCATGCAGTGGATTGATTGGCAAGTCCCTGAAGACGTGCACTAACCTTCCTATCATTAAGTTCCAGGAAATTGAAATTTCGTTTGAGTCCGATATTGACTTTGAAGATCTTAGCTCTGTCCAACGTTATTTGTGGGAAATTTTTAAGGCTGTTTCCTCTGATTATTGCTCACAAGATCTAGCAAATGGAGACCCTGGAAAACTTTCACATTCTCGCTTTCTATCGTTCGCAAATCGCATTTTGTGTTAGTATTGTGGAACATCTTATCCAACACTACAAAATATTGTATTAGCCACATTCGTAATGAAAGTATACGTGCCAACATGGTTCAGAATCAAGTGTAACAGTGCCTTTCAGGATGGCCCAAAGAATTTGCAATATTTTATAACTCAATTTCAGTATCTTCCAGATAATTTAAAGGGTATAATAAAAAACGTTGTTCAAAACAACGCGTATTTTGCTCATGAAGAAAATGTACTCGCTGCATTGCTATTCGATGACAGAATATCTGTCCATCAGCTTGCCATTCAGCGTATCATAAAGGCCAGAAAATCTCCGGAGCAAACAACGAGCATTAGAAGGTTTCACATTCCAAAGGTGAATTTCGAAAGCAATGACTACATTGACCTTATCTATTGGCAAGAATGTGTTGTGACTGAGCCTCCCATCACAAAGAAATAGACAAATAGTGTGTTACAGGAATTACTGAAGTCGGATAAACATCCAAGTTCTTGCGATAAATTTCTAAAAATACCCTGCCATTCCCAAGCAGTTGAGAGGATGATTAGAATTGTGACAGAATCTGCTCTTCATGTGTGTGGCCTCCGTGCAAGAGGTGGATTCATCCGAGCAAAAAACATTCGATGGGAAGCTAATGCCATGTTTTGAAAAAAGTCTGATTTCCGAGTGAAATAACCTACTAATTACATGAGAAGGTAAGACTAGTATCCTCTCTGTTGACATATCTTTGAGCGTTTTTCACCGAAAATCGTACACAACTTATGGAACTTGGGAGGCCTGAGAATTAATTTTACATCGGCTAGCTTATTACAAATGTTTATATACTCAAAAGTGCAAATAAATAACCTGGTGACATTTCGTATTTTTATTTTTTTTTATGAGACGGAGCAGTTGATTTTAAAGCATTTTTTCCTGTAACTTCCAAAATTCGTGGATCTTGGGGAGGCCCAAGATATTAAACAATTTCATCCAAATTTCAGGGTTTAGTTTTACCATCAAAATCGTAACTTTGCACATGGTGACGTTTCAAATTAAAAAAAAAAATTGTTTTTCGCACCACCCTAATATGCATACGGGAGTCCCAAAAATACCGACTTAGACTTTTATTATTTTTTTTACTATGAATTTTAGACATATGCAATAAATTAAAAACTTCCGTAAAAAAAGTACAGAATTTCATGGTATTGTTGAAACTTTCAGGACTTTAAATCTAAATCAATGTTAAATTTAAGTTTTTATACATTCCCTTACAAACAATCCGCAATTAGTAAAATATGCTCCACACATTTCAAGGGTTTACGCAAATCACGAAAGAAAAAAAATGATTGTATAAATACATAACAATTTTGCTATTAAAGGTACTGTATGGCTCCTCACCAACTTTCCTTTAGCATATCTCTGAGTCTTTCTATGATGAAAAGTTGAAAGTTTGTACAAAACCTAATTAACCCGTGGGGGCACATTTTACTGAATGGGAATTCTTTTATACGGGGCCGTATAAAAATTGAAGCTTTGTACATTTTTAGATTTAATAGTCTGAAAAATTTAATCGATAGCATAAAATTCTGTAACTTTTTTACTTAATTTTGAAACTTATTGTACATGTCTGCGGTTAGTTTAAGTAGTAAAAGCCTAGATGTGTTTTTTTGACAGCTTGTATACAGTATATACATATACGAACAGATTTTCTGCTTTACACAAACATTGAAAAGCATTAGAGTATCACATAAAATGAATGTACTTCAGACCTAGTCAGGTGACGTTATCTAATTATCAACAATCATATTTGATAAGAGAGAGTCACATCAATTGTATAAAACAAAAGGTTTTTTTCCATAGCTACCTTTTTATCGTGAGTGTTTACAATGGCTACTACCTGCCTTTCAAAAAAAGCTGCTAAAATAATATTTGGTATTTCGGTTTTTACACTGATTCTGTCAATTGGACTATTATTTGTATTCCAAAAGATTTACGATGTGAAGCTGAAAGAGGATATTACATTAGAGAATGGTACTCTTGTTACTAAAATATGGCAAGATATACCTTTGCCTATTTACGAGAAGTTATACTTTTTCAACATATCGAATGCTGATTCTTTCCTTGGAGGGGAGCCACTTAACATCACTGAGGTAGGACCTTACACTTATAAATCTAAATGGGTTAAGCCCAATCCAGAATGGCACTCTAATCATACTGTGTCCTACCGAGAAATAAGGACTTACGAATTCGTACCTGAAATGTCGGTCGGTACTGAAGATGACGTAGTGTACACTTTTAATGCACCGATGATAATCGGTGCTAATATCCTCAAAAGTTCCGCTATACGAGAACTTTTCAGCGCGTTTTGTTGGGGTGTCGGAGAAAAGGTTGTTATGCTCAGAAGTATTCGACAGCTTGCATATGAGGGTTACAAGGATATTATTATAGGAAGCGCTTGGATTGTGAAATCAGATTTACCTTACAAAGACGGCAGATTTTCATGGCTTTATGGTAAAAATGCTACTAATGACGGACTTTTCACAGTTTTCACAGGTACTGACGATGAAAAGAAAACGGGTTTGATTAATAAGTGGAATGGATATGAAAAACTCAGTTTCTGGAAGGATGACAGCTGTAACATGCTTAATGGAACTAGCATCGAACATGGACCTCCCATCAAAGGTTTCCAAGAGAACTACGCCTTTTTTCAGACATTCTTTTGCCGTTCGCTCGCTTTTAACTATACGGAAGATATCACACATTACGATATTCCGTCTAAACGCTTTAAGCCGACTTACAACCTGTTCGCCAACAGTACGGAAAATCCAGATAATCACTGCTTCGAAGTGAACAAAGAACGTCCCTCCGGGGTCCTGGACATTAGCCCCTGCGAATTCGGGGCCCCAGTGCTGGTGTCCTTCCCTCATTTCCACCTCGCTGATCCGTCGTACCGGAGTTCCATCATCGGACTGGACCCCGTCGAGGAGAAACATGGCTCCCACATCGACGTAGAGCCGATCACTGGCATGTCCATCGACCTGCTGGTGAGGTTTCAGATCAACTTGGACATACAGAGACTCGGCGGTTTCACCGCAGTCAGCGACATTAAGGAAGGGGTGTACCCGGTGTTCTGGGCGGAACTCAGCTTGGAAATGGACGAAGACCTGGCCAACTTCATGAAACGCAACGTCAGGCTGCCGAAGACCATCGCGTATGCAGTGATGGGCACTCTGTTCTTGCTCGGAGCGGTGGGGACTGTCCTTTCGGCCGCTCTCCTGTGTACATTCGAGCGAGGAGAGGACCTTGATCCGTTGATTACCGAAAAGAAATCTTCAGCCCAGAAGAAGCAATCAAGTATGCACAGTGAAACTGATTATGCTGAGAAAGTAAGATGCGTTAACAGTAACGAACCAAATTTCGTAGCTTCCTTAGGAAAGAATTCCGAAACTTTTCAAACAAAATTGCCTGAATCTTCTGTTGTGAACGTCGAATCTTCAGTAGAGAACTGATGGCAATGCCTGAGTATGTATCGATCACTTTTTCCCCCTTGAAATTTAGCCTTTTAGGCAGCATATAGTTTTTCTTTTAAATTTTCTGTTTAAATTAATTTCAGCCATATTTAGATAAAATTCCCTAAAAGTCATTTTTAAAGGCATATTTCCACCAGAATTATGTCAAATTACATCATTTCAATCCTAGAATCAGCAATTTTTTAATAAAGTAGTTCGAATAAACAAAATTCGATTTACCTTTTTTTTTTGAGCAAGAATTAAAAGAAGATACAATCAACTTCCTCTAATCCGCAAAAGTTTTGCCCATAGGTTGTGCGGATTGTCTTCGTTTACATGTTTCTTTTGCAGATTCAGAGTGAGTTGATTATTAATTTAATCATGCATAAATAGACATTAAAATGAAATGATGGTATCTAATAAAGATTAAGGATTTTTTCAATAGTAACTCAACTTATGAATTATTGAAGCATACTCAAATAACACATATACGTATAACAGTAAAATATACCTATTTATTTAAAAATATAAAATACCATATTTCAAGTGCAGAAATGAAAATTTATAATGCTTATTCATTAAAATTTTTAAACATTGATGTAATAGTGGTTTTGTTATAAATTTTTACATTTGTTCTCAAAAACTTTAGCTTGAAAATTGTGTAAAAATGTAATTTCTTGTTCAGAAATAAAAGATTGTTTTGAAAGAAAACTAATATAATTCACTTCAATTTTAATTTCGTCAGATAATACTTTTTCTTTGATTGATTTTGTATCAGACTTTTTATCAGAATCGCTTTAGGATGGGTTGTATCAATATTGTACAATACTGAATTTTCAACAAATAGTTATTTAATTATGATAATAAATTAGCTGATAGTATTACAGAGAACTTCTTATTCTAGTCATTTCGCTTTCAACTAACCAAACTTTCAGCAGTGTTGAACTCTGTGAAGAAAAATTGCAATGTAAAGTTTTTTGTTTATATCTAAAATGTATGGTGGATTACCAGCAATTTGCAGATTAGAGGAAGTGCACTGTAATTGCTTTAGATAAAAATAAACTAATCGTCATTACCAAAGGAAATATAACGGAGTTCAACTATCGAAATACCACATTTTATTTCTGTTAGCAAATTTCAAGCTTCATTATAATTTTTAGTAGTTATTAAAGCTTTACCGATTAATAAACTTAGGCTCGATCAATCGATTAAATTTTATTCCCGGTTGATATTTTAAACCGAATTAAAATATATTAAAACTATTTCACAGCTTAAATTAGAATTAAAATATATCCCACCGTACCCCACTAAAGCAGAAAGAACAGAGTTATGCAAATTAGCTGCTATCTACTGGTTCTTTCTAGTAAGGTGGGAATAGAGACTGCTAATGAAGACTCCTTAGTTCAGCTTCCCTTCCTGCCTTCCTTCCTTATTGAAAGACAGCTAACTGCTTTCGATTCACGTAAAATAGCATATTATGTAACGGAACAGCACAGCTAATTTTTATTAGATGTCGTTTCAATCGTCTCGAGGACATTGTAGACAATGAACGAAAAAAACACTCAAAATACTGGTGTTAAATGATAAAATAAATTAAAAATAAAAAAAAACGCACATTAAATGTTATTTATAAGATGTTACGAACGTTTCGATCAAAACATTCTTTCGGTCTTCATCAGACAAGCCCTTCGACTCAGGAGTCGAAAGGTTTGTCTGATGTAAACAATATTCATTCGAAGGGATAACACGCGTTGCCCTTTCATGTAACTTTCTTGGTAAATCCGAAGAATGTTAAAAAACACTGCCATGCTTTCAGATATTTCATTTATTTAACCTTGATGTCGTTGTTTCAGCTGTACCTTGATGATAGGAATTTCTTGAAAACTCACTACAAAGACTTCTCTAATGCTTTTTCATTATGTAACGTTAATAAAAAAAATCTGGAGTGACTCCACTCGATTTTTCGAAAACTTGAGATTTACTAAATGTTTAAATAAATTTGATTCAACTCAATCGGATGTAGTGTTCAGACACTTGTGCCCTTCAAATAACTTCCGTGTATAGACCTTAATGTTTAAGAATACTTTTATGTAGCCCGTAAAAAAACTGTAAAAGTATTACAATCAACAAATTCGATACAGTATGTAGGACAGCGGCCTAATTTGAGCTCAGTGAGTACCTAATTTGAGCTCAATCGAATTCTCCAGACAGACGATAGCACACTTTCAAGAATTAACGTTTATAGGCAGTTTTCTTTTTATATCCCTGTACAAGAACCACAAGCCCTACAAGCACCAAAATTCATACAGTTAGTGTGAAGGTGACCTATAATATACATACGCAGTTTCAACTTGCGTATGCTTTCGCATGGTTTAGACACTAGCACACTTTAAATGATTTGCGTACATCGGTTGTATTGTGAAAAAATTATTTCTTGTAACCCTGTGAACAAATGAGCTCTACACAATCAAAAATCCACGCAAATCATGTGACTGTGACTTATAATATGTATATTCAATTTGCTCTCAATCGAATGCACCGTTTCGACGCTAATGCACTTATAAGAATTTTCGTCCATAGACCATAATGCAAAAGAATTTTTTTTTTTTTTTTTTTTTTTTAGCCCTGTAAAATAACTGTTAAGTCCTATACTCACCAAAATCCATACCCGTCGTGCGCGGATGATCTGTAATATATATACCGAATTTGATTTTAATCTGATGCACCGTTTAGGAGATATCATGTTCATTCACACACACACACACACACACATTCATAAATCACCGTAAAAATAGCATAAATAAATTCAGAAGACTTTATTAAACGATTTTGATAAAACGTTTAAATTTATCAAAATCTCAAAGTCCAATTTTTTCATGATTAAATATTTTCCATCCATGGTGCATATTCTGAAAGTAAAAATAATACATACGTTTATTAATGAAATCGATTTATTTAAAAGCTCGCAACTTTACAATTACTTTTATAACTTGTTTGTTTTAATTAAAACTGTATGAATGTATAAACTTCAAGTTTTTATGAATCATAGCTATTTATTGTCGACTTTTTTTTTTTTTTTTTTTAAAGATAATGAAGTCTCTTTAAGTTAATTTTTTAAAAACCTTTCGTTTATAGATTTTTTTAAAAATATCTTATATATGAAAGAATTTTTACAACTTACTGATTGAAAATTTACCTTTATGTCAAGATTAAAATTTCGTATTTTTTTTTTTTTTTTTTTTTTGTGTGACCTCTTTAAAGGCGAGTTATTAATTAAAACTTGCTGGTTCCCAATCCTAGTAATAATTGCATAATTTATTTATAATTTTGATACTTTTCAAGGTGATTGAAGTAATAAGCGCAAAACATTATTATTTGTCCTATAAATATACATTACAACTCTAAACAACAAATGCAAATTTGAAAACGCAATGAGTATTTATAAGTAATAAATATCTATAATTGCGTATCTATGAATACTCATACACGATCAAGTCAACTGATTTTTTTCCCTATCAAATATTAAAAATTTTTATAAATAAAATTGGCTGTGTAGTTTGTTGTAGAAGTATTTTTTATAAATAAAACTAGTTGCGTGTTTACTATTTTCCTCCCTTTAAAACAGTTTTTAAAAGGTCCATCTCATTGAAAAAATAAGGTGTAATATGGGTGCAAATATAATTTTTTATTTCTTTATGGAGATCCACAATTACGGATATCTAACATTTCTTCTTTGCAAGTGAAGTTTAGGTTCATGGAGGATCGACAGTCGATCAATAACAAGGTTTATAACTGTTAATGTCATTCTCCAATATTTGTTAAGTAATCTAGATACTTTACAGACTCCGGCCGAGCCCATCGACTCTGCCAAGATATATAAGGTATGAGTATAGATCAGAGGTTCCCAAACTGTGTGCTGCGGCACCCTGGGGTGCCGCGAGCGTTTACCAGGGGTGCCGTGAAGATAATCAAGAAAAGTCTAAGTTTTGGGGGAGCATAATCCAAAAAATTCCTCTGAACCGATATTTCACAAAAAAGTTTGCCAATCCGATGATCAAATAGGCGAAACAAAAATATTTTAGTCAAGTTCGAAAGAGTTCGGTGTCTATTTTACAGGAACTCCCTGAAATATGGGGAGGGGGGAGCAAAATTCTATATCCCTTTTCCAAGATAGTGTAATAGCAATCTCAATAAACATAAAAGAAACAATGAAAAATGTATCCAAACTGCTTCATTCTAACCTTCATATTTATATTGCTTTAAAGGTAACCTGCCCCGAAACGTTTTCAGCCTGAGAAGGGAGCCCCGAAATGTTTTTAGCCTGAGAAGGGTGCCGCGAAGTGTTTTTAGCCTGACAAGGGTGCCACGGGGGAAAAAAGTTTGGGAACCCCTGGTATAGATTGTTAATGCTCGAGCCCATCGAGTCTGCCAAGATATATAAGGTATGAGTATAGATTATTAATGCTCTGAGCTAATTAACATAAGTTTTCGAACTATTTACATGTTTATATGTCTGTCTTGTTTTCATGGATCACGGGGGCTTAGGCACATCTGCTTTTAAACCATTTTGTACTAAACCCCAAATCCAAATTAGTTCGATAGCGGCAGTATCTGCCCAGGGTGTTAATTTCTACCAGAAACTCCCGAAGATTTCATTTAGACCTATACAGCCATTGTATGAAAGTAAAATAGGATCTTTCACATTAATTTCTTTTTCCTCAATTGATGCGGTAGCTCCTAAGCACCCCCCCCCCTCTCCATAATTCGTCCTTGTTTCGTGATGCGGTAGATATCAAGTCTAAAGTCAAATTCTCCCCACACTATGCACTCTTTTTTGCATGGTAACAAAAGCATTTGTGATCCTTTGGCGTAAGTTTCGCCTTTGGCACGAACACACGATCGTTTATGTAACCCAGTTTTTAAAAAATTGTCTGGAATAAGCGAGGGGGCCACAGAAGATGGCAATTGTCGTCGGCAGAACCTCGGCCAAACCAACGACGAGGAAGCCTGTTATTTGTGAAACAAACTAGAAACATTGCACAAACATTGCACAAACATTCTAGAAACATTGCAACTAATTGCATTCTAGAAACATTGTCACTAAAGGTTCACATATTGGACTTTTGTGAAATAGAACTTTTCTTTCTCCAATAAAGTCAACCTTGTTACTGTATTGGTAATATACCGGGTGATTCAAAATAGATGTTAAGGCGATTATTTTTTATATCGTAAGTGATCGAAACATGCTTCCAATTAGAAAAGTTCGTCAAATTAAGAGTAGCTTTCACATGTGGCATTTTTTTTACTGGGGATCGTATACATATTAAAATACGAAATTTAATTTTTATACGGTCCCTCCTTTCTTACATTTTAGAAGAATGCTGCTCTTTGCCTAAGAAAATTAATAAAGCAAATCCCGTGTCTCTAAGTGAAATAGTTAGCGAGATATTGCAATTTGAAAATTTTGGCATTAGTCTCCAAGCATTAAGGGCATGTCTCAATAGTCAGAAAAATGCAATTACTTTTCAACTGACGTTAATGCATATTAATAGTCACTCGATAGACACAATTGACCCCTCAAATCCTAATTTAGCTAGAATTTTCCTGTAAAGCATGTTTGGCAGATTCTAGTGAAAGTTACCACACCATAGTAACCTACACCATTATTTTGTCATTCTCTTTTACACTTTAAAATTCCTTTTCTAGAAGCGTCATGTAATTAGTGAATGACCCCATTATAAATACTATTTCATCAAGTAGTACCGATCATTTTACGTAAAACTGTACTTGTTAATTTCATACATTTGAACGCCTTTAATTGCTTTTTCCAATAATGGGATCTTTATTTATATTTTATCAACTGAAAGTTGGTCCCCTAAAGTAAAGATTTTTTTTCACCTGAAAACCGTCGCCATCACAGTAGGCAAAGTGGTGTGAGTCATCAGTTTCAAAATTAATTTTCTCGCTAACTATTTCACTTAGAGACACGGGATTTGTTTTATTCATTTTCTTAAGCAAAGAGCAATTTTCTTCTAAATACGAATAAAGGGTAGGAAAGGAGGGACCGTATAAAAATTAAATTTCGTATTTTAATAAGTATACAACCCCCAGTAAAAAAATGCCCTATCTGAAAGCTACTTTTAATTTGACGAACTTTCCTAATTGGAAGTATGTCTCGATCACTTACGGTTTAAAAAATAACCGCCTTAACACCAATTATGAATCATCCGGAATATACTATGTTTTATAAGATTTCCAAAGCCTGGAGAGAATTGCCACAAACCCTGAATATTTTTTATGTAAATTCTTTTTTGAAGGTTAACTGTTTAACTTTTATTGTTTCACTTGAAGTTTATCAACTGATAGGAGATAGTAAAAAGGACAAAGAAATCGAAATTGAAAATACTTTGGATCATCGCATTTTATCTATTTACTATCTGTAGCCAATTGTTGGAGAACTATATTTAAAAGTATTCATGCTAGTTAAGCGTTTCCTATCCAGCTCTTTATTCTCTTTTATTGCCGTTCAACATGGATTTCAAATGCATTTCAAAAAGAGTTGCGAAGGGGATACTTGGAATTTCGGTTTTTATCATAATCGCGTCCGTTGTATTTTTGTCTTCTTTTGAAAAGATTTATGAAGGCACCCAAAGGAAAGGCATTGTTTTAAAAGAGGGGAGCCCCCTCACTAAAGTATGGCAAGACTTACCTTTACCCATTTATCAGAAGATATATTTTTTCAACGTTATGAATTCTGAAAGTTTCTTAAACGGAAGCGAGCCTCTCAGAGTTGTAGAAGCAGGACCTTACACTTATGAATCCAGATGGACGAAATATGATCTACAGTGGAACTCCAACGAGACTGTTTCTTACCGAGAAAAGAAAACGTATCAGTTCGTGCCGGAAATGTCAAATGGAACAGAGAACGATACGATATATACTTTAAACGGACCAATGCTTATGGTTGCTAAGGTTGTTGGAGGCGATCACAAATCAGATTTTTCAGTTTTCTGTGTGCTTCGTAATGAAACAGTAATTGTAGATAAAAGTGTACGTAATCTTACGTTCGAAGGATATGATGACATCATTATAAAACATGCTCAAGATTTCATGGTAGACCTACCTTACAAGGATGGAAGATTTGCTTGGTTGTACGGTAAGAATGACTCGAACGATGGACAGTTCACAGTTTTCACGGGCGCTGATAATGTCAGAAAAACAGACTTGATCAGTAATTGGAACGGAATAGATAGATTGGACTTTTGGAATGATGACAGTTGTAACATGCTTAATGGAACTAACATAGAACTCGGTCCTCCAATAGAAAGTCATAGCGATAGCTACATTTTTTTTCAGCCTTTGTTCTGCAGATCAATAGCATTCAACTACACGGAAGATACCCAGTACTACAAGATTTCTTCCAAGCGTTTCCGGCCAACTTTCAACGTATTTGCTAACAGTTCATTAAACCCAAGTAATCAGTGCTTTGAAGTTGCGAAAGAGCGTCCATCGGGGGTTTTAGACATCAGTCCCTGCCAGTTCGGGGCTCCTCTGCTGGTGTCTTTTCCCCACTTCCACCTTGCCGACCCATCGTACTTCGATTCCGTAAGAGGGTTGAACCCCAGTGAAGAGAGGCACGGCTCCTACATTGATGTGGATCCGACCACTGGCCTGTCGACCAAGTTGGTCCTAAGATTTCAGATAAATGCAGAAATAGAGAAGGGCGATCAGTTCCCACTTCTTTACAGTGTCACCAAAGGCGTGTTTCCAATATACTGGGCGGAATACAGTTTCGAAATCAACGAGGACGTTGCTAAAATCATGAAAAGCGAAGGAAAAAGTGTGAAGATAACAGCCTATTCAGTTCTCAGTGCTTTGTTGGTTGCTGGGTGTTTAGGAGCGATCTTTTCGCTCATCATTTTACGCAGGTCCGAAGATGCTGCCTTTATCCGACTTAGAGGAGAATCATCATGATTCTATATGATTCTAGGTACGTACGATTCTTTTTGTATGGTATATATTTTCATCCACTCGGGTGAACTCGTTTTTACTGTCACCTATTTGGTTTGAATACTTTTGACACTGTAATCTGCAACTTAAAAATGCTTCTAAAAAAACCAATGCAAAGTGATTAGTTATTTATAGAGAAAAATGATAATTGGATGTTAAGGAACCTTACTAAACATGTAAGGTTTGTTTATAAAAAGCTGACATATGTAATGTATTTATGAGAGTCCTGGGAAACTTATAATCGTCATGTCAACTCTAAGCTGAGCCATTTATTGAGGGCGTACACGAACCTCTTAACCTTTAACGTGCAGTGTTCCTGCTCTGGGAACACCAAACTCTGACATTTTGGCTGTTGCCAGTCACGAAGAATGGACTTGATTTCTGTAAAAATAGTTGCGGGACCTCTCGTGACCTAGCTTCACGAGAATCCTTTACTTCTTAGCACGTCATTTCCCGTAAAAAAATGGTCACGATTATTTTTAACAGCACTGACATCTTCTGAAAAATGGAAGGATGCGAGAACAGCTGGATAGATTGCCCAATGCTGAAAAAAGGGCAGCCGTTGCCATCGCTCGACTTAACTACCAGCAAAATGGCGGACGATCGAAACGTTCATCGCGTGCCACAGATCTAGAGACCCTTTTTTTGACGACAGCTGGCTGTGCGCCGCACAAGGGTCTCTAGATCTGTGGCACGCGATGAACGTTTCGATCGTCCGCCATCTTGCTGGTAGTTTAGTCGAGCGATGGCAACGGCTGCCCTTTTTTCAGCATTGGGAAAGGGTTGCGCCTCAAAGGGTTAACGCATAATTTCATTTCTTTTTATTTTCTGATTTGTAAAGACGTTTATTATGTTGCCCTTGTCTTCCGAGGAGAAATTAAAAGCTGGTAATATGAAGCACAGAAGACAATAATAGGTGTTTTACTAATAAAATCAATTACTTTTGTGTACGTGAATATAGCTAATAAGTTTGAGAAATGCGGTCATCATATTCCAAAATGAGCAGTGATTTTTGAGCGGATAATGCCACAGACATGGAATAAAAAACAAAATACTATGAAAAAAAAATTACTTAGTTTCACTGTTTCTTTTTTTAATGAAAATTACTAAAAGAAAATTTTCTTGAAGCGAAGGTTACATTTACATTGTGCGCTATTATTTAAGCGTAAGCATCATAGACTACTTTGACGTCATAATAGAATTGTCAATACAAAGGAAGTAATTATAACAATAGTTTTTAAGTGTACTTATACTAATATTCAATTTTTTTCTTACCCCACTGAAAGTCTGAAAAAAAAAAGTGGGGAAAAAATATATGCTATATTTGTACTATTTCCATAATATTATATTCATGCAAAATAAGTAATAATATTAGTAAATGTTAAAAAATTGTTTCAATAAAATAACAATTTGCTTAGTTGTTAAAAAAAAAAAGGTCTCGAGAAAAGCAGGAGAATCCAATCGAAGTACTAGTTGGCTGTAAGATTTTTTTTTAAATTATGAAATATTACACATAAAATAATATTTCGTGCTAGCTGAACTACTCGTTCTTCATACGGAAATGATGATTGTTCTAATAAATATTAAATTAAATTAAATACTTTTAACGATATTTGTTGCAGAGAAAAATCTCAAACTGATGTATGTAATGTGCTATCGATTGATTTTTCGGACGGGTATTTTCGATTTTTTAAAAGTAGCTGATATTTTTTTTTCTACATTTTTATGCATGCATGAGAAATAATTCAAACTAATTCGCATAAATGTGTCAAGCAAGCTTTGAAAGTTGAAGATTCTTAACCATCTTTAAAAAATAGGCAGATAAATGTGAAATGTAATAGTCACCATATTAAGCAATTTAATAAAAAATATTTTTAGAATTTACAACTAATCTGTACAGGTTTACAAAGTATTTAACTGTCTATCATGATGTAATTTTTTTTCGTAGCTTATTAATGCTCAATTAGGATAATTTTAAGTGTTAGACGTAAAATATCGCCATTCATGCTTGTGATTTAAAAACATTCTCCGAAAAAAATCATGATGTTAACTTTTTTACTCTTAAAATTTTATAAATACTTTCTATATCTTAAAAAAAATATCGCTAAAAATCAGAAATCAGAAAACGAGTTTAATCTCTGATTTAGAAATATTTAAGTACGAGAAGAAGTAACTCATATTTCTTTTTTTCTTCATATACATAATATAGTACCTATATACACACCCACTCATAAACGTATACAGGGTGATTCCAAATTAGATTGACAAATTTCTAGGAGGGGTAGGTTACAACAAGACGGTTCGGAATCACGTAACAATCTGGGGTCGGAAACGTAGTCTTCATGTACCTGCTAATAATCACTTTGGAAGAAGTCTTGAAGTCTTCGTCTAATTTCTTAACCAAGTTTCGTAAACGGTGTGCTCTTCTCCAAGAATTTCATCAATGCGATGAAAAAAATATCTGAATTAACAGTTTTTATCGAGTGCAATCTGTGAAAGCTGCATTGGTTTATGAAAAACTGTGGTCGGTAAATTCACTATGGCTTGAACACTTCTTCTACAGTGATTATTAACAGGTACGCAAAGACGACGTTTCCGACCTCACATTGCTATGTGATTCTGAACCGCCTTGTTGTAACTTACGTCTCCTAGAAATTTATCAATCTAATTTGGAATCGCCCTGTATATTCTGGTTTTATAAAACAGCATTCGCAGAATTACGTAAGTTCTAATGATTTTCACTTTAAATACTAAGATATGAGTTCAGATTGTTAATTTATCAATGCATTTTTTAAAAATGTGTTACACGCATAAAACATTATATATATATATATATATATATATATATGTTTTTTGCGTGTACTTATTAGTTTTATATATATATATATATATATATTATATTATATAACTAATAAGTAAAACACAGAACATAAAGCTAAGCCAAATAAAGTGCAATAATTAATGTGAAAATAGAATGGAACGGAAATTATAACCATTGTCACCATCTTCAGGGACCACGAACAGTGGATTATAATTAAAAGCACACAAAATAGTAGGGTTTCGGTTGTGTGGCATATCAAAAGAGATATTATCTCCACACGTTCTGGGCCCTACCCTACTATATATTGGAAAAAAAGGAAGAAATCAAAAAGATAACAAAAAAATAGAAATAGCAATTATAATTCTACATACCAGACTGAGCACATGGAAAACTCATTTAAACAAAGTAATATGTGTTGCCAATGTTAAGAATTGTAAAATGTGAAAAATGGTGTTGCCACAAAATAAAGGGGTAAAAGTGTAAAGAAGAAAGTATAGGTGTTGCCAAATACTAAAAGGTAATATTATTATACTTTAAGAGTATCTAGGTATATTAATATAGTTAAATATATGTAGAATAATAATAAATTAAAATTATTGAATGAAATAGATAGTATAGCCAATTAAATATAACATATTGTTTTAAAAAATATAATGATTATTATTAGTGACAAAGTATGAATAATAAGTTATTGTATGACAGAAGATTAATCTAATAAATAAAAAAATGTTTAGGACAGAATAATCACAATATAGGAACCCCCGTTTCTTTTTTAACCCTTCTAGATATATATATGCATGCATATACACATCCAAATTGTTTTTTATACATATTACTTTATATATATATATATTTATTTATTTAAAATATCCGAAAATAATTTGATGATTCCATAAAGCATCAGACGTGGACGTTGTTTACATTTCACTTTCTTTGGAAGTTTGGTCTTGAAATTTTGTACTTTTTTTGAATAGTTTTGTTTATAAATAAATATAAATTCAATACGAATTCACTGTCTAAATCAAAACAACCGATAAAAAAAATGAAGTCATCGACTGAGACAAATGTTATCTATACATTCGAATGACTCAACATAAGACTGAAAACATATCAGATCCTTAAGTCCACATACCGGATTGCCTCACATTGTATTTATTGTTGTTCAGCCGTGATAGGAAACGGTAAATGATACCATGTAAAACAAACTACTTTTCCGAGTGCTTCTCGTTCGACTAGGACTCTAGAATGGCTAGTCGGAAGTTGTCTAAGAAAGCTGTGAGAGTGATACTAGTTGCATCTGTTTCGGTTTTAGTAGTTTCGATTGGATTGACGTTTTCTTTTGAAAGTATTTACGATGCTTTACTAAAGAAATACATCTCCCTTGAAAAAGGTGGCCTTGTTACAAAAATATGGGTAGATATTCCTATACCCATTTATGAGAAGTTATATTTTTTCAACATTACAAATGCGGAGTTTTTCTTAAATGGTTCCGAGCCACTGAATGTTACGGAGGTAGGACCTTATACTTACAAATCAAGATGGGTTAAGCCTAATCCGCAATGGAACTCGAATCGTACGGTATCTTATAGAGAAACGAGGACGTACCACTTCGTTCCAGAAATGTCCGATGGGACTGAGGATGACATGATATTCACCCTAAATGGACCAATGATCATCGGCGCTAGTGTCGTTCCGGAGTCCATGCGATTACTTTTCGACTATTATTGTGTAGTATCGAGGCAGAAAGTAGTCATTCACAAAAGCATAAGGGATCTTGTATACGAAGGCTATCAAGATTCCATCATAGAGAAGGCTTGGATATTGAATCCGAATTTACCTTACAAAGAAGGCAAATTCTCTTGGTTATACGGAAAGAATGCGACAGATGATGGCCTTTTTACAGTTTTTACCGGTATCGATGACGAAAAAAAGACTGATTTCATCAACAACTGGAACGGAAATGAAAAACTAAATTTTTGGAGTGGCGACACCTGTAATATGCTCAATGGAACCAGCATCGAAACTGGTCCACCAATAAAGGACCATCAGGATAGTTACACTTTCTTCCAGTCCTTCTTCTGCAGATCGGTTACGTTCAACTACACGCAGGATATTTCGCACCATGACATCGTGTCCAAACGATTCAAGCCAACTTACCGTCTCTTTGCCAACAGCACGGAAAATCCAGATAACTATTGCTATGAAGTGAGGAGAGAACGCCCTTCGGGAGTTTTAGACCTCAGCCCTTGTCAGTTCGGGGCGCCGGTGTTGATATCCTTTCCGCATTTTCATCTGGCGGATCCGTCGTACTTGAACTCTGTCAACGGGCTCGATCCGAGCGAGGAGAAACACGGTTCTCATATTGACGTCGAACCCGTCACGGGAGTATCGATCGATTTGACGGTGAGGTTTCAGATCAACGTAGAAATACAGAAATTGCGCGACTTTTACTTTTTCGATGACGTGACCAAGGGCGTCTTCCCAGTATTCTGGGCCGAGCTTAGCCTGAAAATTGACGAGAATCTCTCGAGCTACCTGAAACGGTCGGTCAGGGATCCGAAGTACATCGCATACTCGGTTCTGGGTGTGCTGCTGTTCGCCGGCTGGACTGGCGTTGTAGTGGCAGTGATTCTCCTGTTTTCGACCGAAAGAAAAGATAAAGACGATCCCTTGATAAATGCGAGTGACGGGAATGTTCCGCCCAAGCCCAAGTCGTGTGATTGCAAAAAGAACTGTGCAGCATGTCCAGAAGATGACGATAAACTTTTGAATCTTGATGAATCTCCGAGCACTGGTTTTACGAACGAGGCGTCTGCAGTCAATGAACTGGATTAAGTGAGCAGAAACATCCAAATCAATTTATTCAGTAGGTACAGGTTAAATAGTATTACTTTCCTTTACACGTTTACACATTGTTTTTTTTTAAATCTATTTTAATGAAATACATTCGAACCTCGATTTAAAGAATTGATTGGGACCCACAAATCCGCTCGTTAAATCGAAGCCATTCCTTAAATCGAATATCAATTTTTGTGAAGAGTATGGCATAAAAATATCAATGCAAAATACCTTTAGATATAGATGTGTAAAAAAGAATGATTATTGTTTACTACGAGCTTAAAAATTATAACTTATACGTTAGGCGATCAACTTTAAACTATCTAAATACTTTAATGTTACTTGCTCTTAAAACTTAATACATACATAATTATTGGCACTTTGGAAAGAAATCTTTGATAGTGCTTTGTTTTGACTTTCCAAAGTTCTTTGTCTATATTTTCTAACTTCATGGGAAAAACATCATCAACCTCGTGAAACAAAAAAAAAAAAAATTTTTTTTAAGCGTTCACGCTGCAAACTGCTTCTTGGAATGACACTTTTTTAAATTCATTTACGTTTCTTCGTCATCTTCGCTGCTTTCAGAATCTTCATTCTCTTTCTGTTCTCTATCGCAGGTACTTAGCTGTACATCGCAAGATACATATTCTGTAAAATTTCCATTACTAGGAGCATCTTCACATCCATCCGTTTGATCATGGTTATCTACGGCGTAATTGTAAATGACTGTTTCTGTATCGCTGTCTTCGTAGGCACTTACTTCGTTTGGAGAAATGAGAAAAAAAATTATTGTATTACAGAAGTGCGTAAATTATTACACACTTGGATTAGGGTGTGAAAGATTTAAAATTTTGTGTACAAAAAAATTCAAGGTTTTAGTTTTATGTGCGAATTTTATTTCAGCGATTGTTGTTCATTAAATCAAAGCTAAAAATTCGTTACATCAGAGCATTTTAGCATCCTTTTTATCGGGACAAAAAAATATTCGTTAAATCGGAGAATTCGTTAAATCAAAGTACGTTAAATCAAAGTTCGACTGTAATTAGAAATTCTGCTTCACTTACTCTTGTAAGTTTCCTTTATTTAATGACATAGTAAAAGAAAATCATTATCTATTTTTGATACAGATTTCCACTATAGTAGAAAGAAAGTTAAGACGGTTGAGATAAAGTGCTTTATGACTTATGCTATACACATTTTCCAATAGGGAATATTAATAGTATATTAAGTTTCATATAAGTTTCATATCTTTTGAAGCCTATTAACCCTAGTTGGAGTATTTATAGCACACATGATAGACATACCAGAAACCAAAGATTGTAGCACTTTTCAATTTTTTTCTAAAATATTAATAGGAAACAATAGCTAGAATTATTGCCTACATTACGAATTTTCTTCTACTATGTAGAAAACACAAAACTTAAGAGCACGTGTTTTTCAACGCATCTTTTTTGTATATTTATGTATTTCATCATTCATTCAATCAGATCGCTTACGCACTTTATTTACTGAGTGCGAAAAGGTTTGCATTTCATTTTGAGAAATTTTTTATCCTAAAGTGATGCACTCAAACATGTAAGATATGTATCGTAATAATGCGTGTTAAACATTCTAATCATTAAAGAAAAAGTTGGGAATTTAATTCAATGAAGATATCAGAAATGGGCCGTTTCCTTTTTTTTTTTTTAAAGTGTTGTTCCATTTTTTAGATTTTATGTGAAATCTGAATGAAACTTTTCTTAAGCATCATGGTACACCTATGATAGGTGATCAAAAACTGTGTATGTTACCGTGAAAGTCCGAAATCCGGTGAATGTTGACTTTCACCGGTGAATGTCAACATTCACATAGTCGCTTGGTGTATGACCGAAATACTTGCTGAATATTCTTATTTCTCACTTTCACCGGCAAATGTCGACATTCAACATGCACTAATTATGAATGTTGAATATGTCGAAGATTTGCATTTTCTTCGTATTTCAGGTGCGATAAAACGTTCCAAGGGTTACTAACGTTTTCTGCTCTTTCGCGGAGAGGTGTCACCAATTACGATAAGGACAAGGAATGCCACTCTTTAGAGGAGTATTCACTCAAAGAGGATTTATTTATAAGAGTTTCTTCTTGGGGATTTAAAGGGCGCCCCCTATGCCGGTGCATGAACTAATAGTCAGGTCCTGAAGCGAGCTTGGCGCTGCTTGGCGCTTGGCGGTTCCATGCTCTCTGCTTTGGCGGCCGAGAAATCGGCGTCCTTCCTGACTTTCTGTGCTGTGCTGATGAAATCGGATTTGCAAGCGTAATCAATGATCAATCTTCGCACAAAGGTAAGTATCACTTAGGTATTATCGATTTCTTGATTTTGATTTTTGTTTGTAAATTGTTTGTAATTCTAATAAAAATTACTTTTCAGATATTTTGTTACTATATGGAGCTTTGAAGTTGATCACGTTGTACCTGTTATCGTAGAAGCCTGTATTTGTTTACTACAAGGAGTTAGATAGGTAAGTACTGCATAATATATACATAAACATATTATAATTATTTTGAGATGCATATTGACTTTTCAACTCAACTAAGCATATAACTGTGGCATTCCGATCAAAATTGAAATTGAATTTATTCTAATGCAATCGACTGTGTGAATGAAATCGGAATCAATTTTACTTCGTTTTGCATAACTCTAGTTTAACTTTCTGTGGAAATATTGCTACTATTGACAGATACAGTAAACATGTGTTACAATATTACTAGTATTAACTTGTTTTAATGTATTCTTGAGCAGTCTCTTGTATTATGATTTTTTGAAAATTTTTATGATATCATCTACGTATTGAACTCATTTAAAGTCATTTTTAAGTTGTGTGTCATCTTTTATTTATAAAATTTCTAGTACTATTTTTAATACCCCTTTTCTCTTTGTTTATACTAACTTATTTATGGATTGGAAATAAAATTCCAACTCAGCCCAGTTTACTTTTATAACAAACATGTATTTCGAATTTAAGAATATACATCATAAACTAGTTTTTAACAATAGAGAGTGCTATTTTCAGAAACCAATGTTCACACACGCAAGTAGTGAAATAGCTTGGGGCCCCCCAAAATTTACCGGCTTTAGGTATTAAAAAATTATATTTACTGCAATAATAACTCTTAAAAAAAAGTTTCTTTGTAATATCTGTAACATAATTGTCCAACCCTAGACTGAGTTGGAGACTTATTTTCTTACTTTGATCTCTGTGGTAATGGTCTGTAAGACTTGTGGGTCAATAAACAGGGGTTGATTGAAGAATTTTTTTTCAAGGTCCCATTTTTGGAAAACTGTTTATTTTAGCGAAATTTATTATCTGTTTTTGTGAATATCAATGTCCATTTTTTGAATTTTTAAAAATCATTTTTTTCTTAAAATAATATATAAAACAAAAACCAAATTAAAATGTAGTGTGAAATAGCAAAGAAAGGTTGTTTTGATCGGGTGTATTTTTGAGAAAGGGTCAATTAGTGTGAAAATACTGCTATTCTACGCAAATAATGAAAAGGTAGCCGTATGGTTAATTTTGTCTTCAACCTTAAATTTCCATGGGGGGGGGGGTGCACGAGAAAAACCAAAGAGCAAGTAGTGATGCATGTTTTTAAAAAATCATCTTATTTATTCTCATTTTTACTCAAAAATATATCCACTTTTGCTTAAAATGTTCATTCAAACTTTACTGATAACATTATTTTGTATAAAATTCGACTAAATGTTCATTCTTAAGGATTAAAAAACAATGTATGCTGAAAAATGTGAGGAGGGGGGGGGCATGCCACCCTAAGTTAGCCTTTGTTGGGGGGCACTACGTTAAAAGGTTGAGAACCGCTGACTTACGTATTATCCTGCCAAACTATTTTTTCAACAAAACTGTTGTCAATCGTATTCAAAACCATTAATAATTTCATGTGCCCAGCATTTATCTTGGCAAAAAATTGCTCATCTTGGCAGACCGTCAGGATAATACGTAGTACCATAAATAATATAGTGTAGAAATGAATGATTTTTAACAATCATTAAATTTTACATCATTAAAAATAACCATCGTTTAGTGGGAATTTCTTATCACAATTGCTAGATTTCAACATATACAGTTAATTATTTTATTGCTCTTGTTTGCGTGTAGCACCAGGTCTTGAATTTTTTTGAGAACACAAAACTGCCGCGCAATGATTTCGAAGGAAAGTAAAAACTTAAAACTTTCAACGTGTTCATGTTTGAATTAAAAATGTCGGCAAACATGTTCAACATATGCCGTGAGGACTGATAATATAAAAAAAACTGGAATTAAATTACGTTTTTCAAAAAGAAAATGTTCACAGGATTAAGTAACATGTGTCTTCGTTTCTGTTTTACCTCACACATAAAGTTGTAACAGTCCAACAGTGCTTTAAATCGTCTTTCACATGTAAGCAAGGTTAACAAAATTATATTTTAATGTTTGAATAGTTGCCACATTCGTCAGATTTAAGGGCAATAAGAAAAACCAACGTATACTCTTTTTAATTGATCACTCTGAACAATATTTATATTTTGCTTTATCGTACATATTTAAAATGAAACAAATGCATTTTTTCATTTCAAAATTTGACTGTTATAATTTTTTATTTTAATGTTTTTTTTAATTGGGTACCATTTAATAGATTGCAAATGGTACAATTAACTATTAACTATATTTTATAAATTATTGTTGCAGAAAAATTGCTCTAATTGATATCCAGTACTGCATTCTCTCAACGTATCATTTGAATATTTTTCATGGAATCACAATGAAAGATTATTAACATAATGAATGTTAAATATTTTTAAAATGCGGCATTTTGTGAAATAAATAACCTAGAAAAAAATATACAAATTGAAAAACAGTCTCTTTTCCTGTTCCCTCGGCTACCAAGATTTATATTCGACATCCCCCCAAACTAGATTCAAAGCTCTATCTAACATTTCATCCTGGTTATATCCCTCGCATAAGTTGGTTTTCATCAACAAGATAATCATTTCGATTTTGAGTAGTGCAAAAGATCCACTCTTCATCAGCTGTGAAAAGTGCAGCCACCCACATAAGTTCGTTAAATAGCTTTTCTCTTCAAGCGGATGGCTGAGCATTTTACAAAGGGCTGCCTTTCGTACAACATAAATAAATAATCTTGCTCATATGTTGTATTTCAGTAATTCAGTGAAATCTTAATGTGTTTGAGTTTTTGCATCTTAATTTTATCTAACCACTGGCATTTTCTGCTCACTTTATATCAAATCATCTAAATTTGTTTTCAAAAGAAATGGTACATTACATAAAAATCAGAAACTTAAGACTGGAAAATAACCCAGTCAGTTGATATTTCTGACAGCTGAAAAAGGGTTAACTAAGTTCCTCAAGAAATGTATGTACTGACATGCCAAGTCTCAGGATTTTTGATTCTGTTTTGGGCGTTGGGTTTTTCTTCAATTTCTCGGGCTTTTATAAGAGTATTAAAAAATAGAAACTTCTTTCAATTTTCTTTATCAGGTTCACAAAATCAATTATATAAAATTAGATATTGCTTCTGATTTTATTGCTATAAGTTATCTTTATATAATTTTTAGGTTTGAGTAGTTCACCCACTATGCATTTTGATGGATGTTTCGCATTTTCCGATATTTCTTTGGCAAATAATTAAAATTGAATTTATTTAGATTGTACAATGTAGCACTATGCCATTACTTAAGTTTATATGAACTCACATCTCTCAAAAAATTCTTCATTTGAACCTTACCTCCATTTTCTTTTTCTGTATTACATTATATACTGCATATCAGAAAAAATTATGTGCTTTAACCTCAGTTGTTTGCAAAGTATTTAAGTGACAGATTTAGTGGCGTAGATCCAACAATTATATTAACTTGTCAAGATGCATATTCAGGGGTCGATCCAAAAAAAATTTCCAGGGTCCCATTTTTGCAAAAATCACTTATTCTTGTGAATTTCAACACTTATTTTTCTGAATTTTCCTCAATTTTAAAACAATTCACTTTCTTCTTAAAATTATTGATAACAGCAATTTGAAATGTAGGGTAAAATGCCAGTGAATGTTTGTTTTTAATGGTGGTGGTTAGATTGTATTTTTCTGAAGGGCCGTTTTAGTCAATTGCAATTTTGTGAAGGGACCCACATTTTAATCATTTGCATTTTTGTGTGGAGGGGCTGTTTTAGTCTATTGTGATTTGTGAAGAGACTGCAAAACGAACACAATTTTCATCTGCACAGACCCTTATATTTTACCCTTAAAAAAAAAAAAAAAAAAAAAAAAAAAAAAACAGTTTTCTCTTAAAACACCAGGTTTCTCAACAGGACCCTTGTTAAAGGGGGGAAGAGTGGAGCCTTCCCCCCAATGTTTTTGTTTTTAGGTTATTCTAGCCTTTATTGAGATGTTATCAATGAATAAGTTGCTTTAGTTATTATTATTATATTATTATTATTATTATTTTTTTTTTAGGTTTCTTGCTGTTGAAGATGTCATACCAGATGTTGAAATGTTATAATAAATGGATGAAAGATTATGTGTATTAGCACAAATGCGGGCTACAATTCTTTTTCCACAAAACTACTTTAAAATATTTAGTATATTTTAATCATGTATTTATTTTATTTTTAATTTAAAAAATAAAAGATTTGCATGTATGCTTTTTGTTGTTTTGTATTACGTTTAGCTGACTTTATTCAATACAGTTTAGTATTTTATTAAAGCTTTTAGCTTAAAAAAATATTTTTTAAGAAAAACCTGCATGACAACATTAATTGATGTGCATCTATCGTTTTTAAGTTCACTCAGTCTAAAGGTAGGTACTTAAGTAAATGAGGTGGTAAGTAACATTTTGAAATGTAAATATTCATTTATTTAAGTAACACTTTTGCAGCTAAAATCAGAAAAAAAAAAAAAAATCTGATTGGTGTTGACATATAATATTATATTATGTCAATTTAAAAAAAATACTTGGATAATTGAATATAATAACATGCTATCCCTGATATCAACAAGATAAAAAAGTTGTATACTTTTAAAAATTATCTTACATTTTAAGCTTTTTTTTTTTTTTTTTTTCGGTGGGAGAGGGGTATGTATACGGTTATTAAATAATTCCCTTTTTTATAGTCATTCAATGAATTCTTGCAGATTGTAATTTTTTGTGAAGTTCAACAATTTACAGAAATTGTGAGAAATGATTTGCTACTACAATATTTTTCGATTATTTAATGCTTTTTCTTGGGGGGTTCTTAAGTTCTGTACTCAGAAATACAGAGAAAACATTAGTTCTATTAATTTGTTCAATGGTCGCATTGTTAAATACTTCCATAATTGTTGTCTAAAATTAGGAAACTAAACAGTCTGAAGTTGTATTTATCCATTGCATTATTTCCATTAAGAGAAGATATTTAACAATTTTTATTATTTCTACATAAAGCATGAGTGTTGATAGAAATTCTATCAAACGAAGCATTTAATGCAGAAATAGCCAATTTAAATACAGTAAAAAAATAATAAAGGTTGCAATACATATGGATTATTTTCTTGGGAAAGTGGTGACACTCCATTTTATATTATATGGAGATATTTAAGGTTTTGTGAACTTCTAATTTCATTAACTGTGTAAGTGTATATTGGAAAAATAATGCATATTTTGAAGTCTCTCCCCCCCCCCTTTCTTCCTTTTTTTTTTTTTTTTTTCTCCCTTAGGTGAAAAGAGGATTGTGTACAGGTAAAAAGCTGATAAAAAAAATTGCATTCATTGTTATTTTCTGTCAAAAATTGACTTGCACTACTAAAAAAAAAAAAAAAAAAAAAAACCTGGTTCATTTTATATAAATAGGAAGCTTCTAATTTCATTAACTGTGTAAATGTATATTCAAAAAAATTATAAGAATTTCGAAGTTTACTTTCCTTTTAAAAAAGTGAAAAGAGATTTCTTACAGGTAAAAATCTAGTAACAAATTGCATTCATTGTTATCATTATTATATATATTAGGGGGGGGGGGTCAAAAATAGACTTGCACTACTTAAAAAAAAAAAAAAAAAAAAAAAAAAACTAGTTCAAGATATTGAACTAAAAATATCTTAACATGATTTCATAAAAATAGTTGGTAGTACATTATCTCACTTTTTACAGGAGAAAATAGAAGTACAAGAGTTTAGAATAATTAATATTAAGGAGAAATATATGTTATGTGTAGAAACTATTTTTTTTCAAAAGAGTAGAATTTTGGGAAAAAAAAAGGGGGGGGGAGTACTCTGTAATTGGATTACATACCAAATTATATATAAGTAGTATTTTTAGTTTGATGCAAATAACTGCTAGTAAGCATTCTGATGCTTTTATTAATACTTACAGTGATTAAATACCCTGTGTAATTTGAAAAATTAACATATTTATTCTAAACATGATTTATCTTCTCAAAAAGAACTAGTTTTTCCAAGACACATTTAAAGGGGGGGAAACTACACTGTCTGGATATAAAAGATAAGTATCTGATTTTAAAATAACTGCAAGTAAACCATCTAAGATTATGTATTTGCCTTAAAAATACCAATTTTTATAAGTCAGAGCATCAGTCATGGAAAATTTTTATAAATATTTTAATAATAAATCAATGTATTAATGATATTAAATATTTAAAGAACATGAATTAAAAATAAGAAAATAAAGGAGAATATCTAAAAATTATGATTTTACGATCATTTTTAACTTTTTATTTCTCTTTTTTTTTTTTTTTTTTTTTTTTGCTAAAAAAATAAAAAATAATAATTCAGATATTTTTACATAAAAATTTAAGATCTTAAATTTTTAAATATACAATTTGTGAGCCCATGTTTGCTTATATGAAGTAATTCTGCAGTCTTAGCTTTCTCAGGACTGCAATCCTCGGCTACAATAAGATTAAAAATAAACTAAGTACGGGGAATAATTTTTTATTTTTTCCTTTGAAAAATCTCGCCAAAAGAGCGATAAGCCTTAAGCTCCTTGGTACCTCTCCCGGGTTGCCATATATTCCATGTCCTCGACTTCGCGCGCTACTGTCTATGCGTTTCCCCATTGTAAAAAAATTTCCATTAGCGGTATAGGAAGTCCACAGTCTGTAGCATCGTATTGTCTGTGTATTCACTGAGGGACTAACGGCAGAGAATTTAAATGACGTGGTAGATTTGAAGGGGAGTCAGATATTGGTTTTTTTTGGGACATGCAGCTTTAGATTCTAGCGTGAGAAGAAGAAAGGATGCTCGATTATTACTTGCCTTCTTAATAATGATAAAAGATGTACTTAGATAAATGTGAAGCAATAAGATTTTAGTTTTATGTTTAGCTAATAAAGAACGTGACATTTTTATACCATAGTGGACTTGTCTCAGGGCCTGATTATGACCAATAGAGGCCCCGGGCATTGATGAGTTTGGGGGGCCCCCATCTGTGATTTTTGTCTTATTTTTCATAAAATTTTGATATAAAAAAGAATATTTCGGAACAACATTTTAAAGCGGGGGCCCTTTCTAATCGGGGGCCCTGGGCAAAGTCCCGATTTGCCCATGCGATAATAAGGCTCTGACTTGTCTTCTATAACTACGCTATTAGGATTCACGGGGAAAGAATATCCTCAATAAAGTAAAAATATTTTTGCTATGTTTTTGCTTTTCTGTTTGACCTCGGCTTCTCTTTTCGACCTCCACCACAATATATCTGTGATTGTCGACATACATCGGTGGTAGTCCGAATGTATAAGAGTATAATGAAATATTCGGTCTTTCACCAACGTATTTGGTATGTGCAGACATTCACCAGTGTATGTCGACATTCACTAGTTTCGGTCTTCATAGTTACAAGTATACATTTGAAAAATTAATATTTCACGGAATAATGTAGGTAGAGAGGTAAAAATGGACACATGCTTGGATTGACATGGTGTTTTATTGTAACCTAAAAAAAAGTTTAAAAAATGGCCGAAAGATGGCGCTTCATGTGATAAGAAAAGTAATAATTAGCATAACAAATTATGACAAAGCAAAGACGATGTTCTTGCTTTGACACAAAGCTTGCTTGCTTGAGAACAACTGCTCAACATGTAGACCGTCATTCCTCAACAATAGTTTTAGTCGAGGGACAATGTTGTGAACAGGACTGTACAGTAGTCTCCATTTATTCTTGAACTGTCTGACCAGCACTAGCTCTTCTGCTCGATCGGTCGCTACCGGGTCCGTCATCTAAACAATCCGTGGTTTCGAACTTCGCAATCATCTTCACTGCTGAATCTGTCATGAGACCTTTACCCGTTCGAATAACCTTGCTACGGCAATAGGATCGTAAAGCTGCAGTAGCAGATTCTCCATTCTGATAGTACAGCTTCAATAACAGTGCCTTTTCTGGTAACGTCAAAATGCAGCGATTGCTAATGCATCTGCTTCCCTCTCTCATTACAGCTCTTTTTATACACGATTGTCATGTAGTCGTCACTGGCATTTTGCTGTCCAGTGTCATCTGTTGGGTATTTTCGGGACTTTTTTTTTTTGAGGCTGTAATGAAGCCCCATGTCATTCTAAGTATGTGTGCCAATTTTTACCTCTCTATGTTAATATTAATTTTTCAAATGCATTCTGATTTTCTGATCACTCTGTATATCCTGTTAACCAATTAAAATATAATTACGGGCGAGGAAATTGCAGAAATTGAATAATACTATTTGGTTTTTTTCCGAAAAAAAAAAGAAGAAAAAAAGATGATTTTGAAAAAAAAAAAAGTCTGCATATTACTTGAAACCTGCAAAAGCTAACAGAAATTTGGCTGTATAGCAAATGGTTACTCAATTTAAAACATAAACTGCTTGCTAGATATTCTCTTTTAAATTTAATCATCATTACTAACATTTTACAAGTAACTTTAAATGACCAATTGATCATATCCACTATGAGAAAAGCTAATTTTAAAAATGAAATGCTTTCTCTAATTACATTTCAACTCAGCAAATTGGATTCTATTGCATTGATCAAATATGAAATTTTCATCTTTCCAGTTTTTAGCACTTACTGTCATATCTCTCTTTTTGCATATCTGTCCTTTCTTTCATGCCTTAAAAACAAAACAATATGTTAAACACTTGAAACTTCTGAACAAAATTTGTGATTTGTAATGAAACTTCTTCACCTAATGCACAATGCGTTAATGCTAACAGTAGAGCTTTATGTCACACGCAACTTCCAGAAAAAATTCTTAAGCACAAAAAATTGCCTTTAAAAATGGGCCGAATTTTTAGGGAAATATTGCAAAATTCCATAGGCTTTGAGTCTGTACTATATTCTTTAAAAAGCTGTTTAAAATGTTGCATGTCTAAAAGAACCGTCTTAACCCATTAAGCGCCAAAGCTCCCGTTACGGGAACATCTATTACATATTTTTTATAAACCTTCCTTCGGGCCCAGTTTCGGGCCTCGATTTGATTTACAGATCTGGGGGAATTTTTCGGCATCGGTACTTTTGGGCGTTTTTTTTAGGGAGGAATATTTTTTTATTCACTTTTTTTCATGCATCAGAATTTTTTGTTTGTTTCTTTGATTTACGAAAAGCGATGTACAAATGTCTTTTTATGTATGTTGATATTGATTTTAAAATAAATAAGTCATCTAAAAATTATGAACAAGCAGCTATAAAGAACATAAATATTAAATAATTAAATGTGGCTTTTTGTTTAGTAATAAAGTAAACTTTTCAGTAGCAAAAGTTGTATAGTAATTTTGATAATCATTTGTCATTTGAGAAATTTTAAATACTTACGCTGTGTGCACGTGGGGATAGGCTGTTCTATATGTATATATATTTTCGCGATTTTAATTAGCACTATTCTTCGTGACTGGCAACAGTCAAAACGTCAGAGTTTGGTGTTCCCAGAGCGGGAACACTGCGTTAAACGGTTAAAAAACAAATGAAATTTTAAGAATTAAAAAAAAAGTTTATTTTTAAATTCTAGCGAAGATATGAATCAAGTTTGAAGGGGAGGTGGGTGTATAAAGGCAGCTCTTTAAAAATGTATCAAAATGGCTATTTTGATGATTTTTTTGTCCAGTTTCCCACTAATGATAGAAATGCAACTTCTATTTCAAAAAATTAAACCATCTTCTAACTTTATTTGCTAATTTTTTCAAGTCAATATTGTTAAATTTTTAATTTTTGAATAAATTTTTAATTTGATGTTACCAATTGGGAACCTGTACCTTTGGGTTGACAGCTTTAAAAAGTACTTATACACGTACACGTGAAAAGTACCTACGTGTGAAAGGTACTCGTGTTTCGATGAAAAAATTTCGGTCTTCACCAGCAAAGAAAAAGAACTGAAAAAGAGTTTTTTCAGCCCCCAGTCTGTGTATGGACTTCTGCTGCTGCTGACGAAGATCGAAATTTTTTCGATCGAAACACGTGTACAGATTGTAAAATAACACACATAAAAGGTACTTATCAAAGTTTTAATTATTTTAAATGTTAATAGCATTATCTTTAATATTCTCACTGAATAAGAAAAGCGTTTTGGCAATTTCTATGCAATTATAGAATATATTGACAACTTGAGTTCAATTTTGGGGTTCTTATTCGGGGAACAAACATAGCGTTAAATCTCCAAAAGTGGCCAACTTTGGCCACTCTTAGCAGGTTATAACCAAAGCCGTTACCAGCAACCCTTTAGGTTATGGGT
The DNA here is from genome assembly GCA_038373885.1 of Cheiracanthium punctorium. Lineage (NCBI taxonomy): Eukaryota > Metazoa > Arthropoda > Arachnida > Araneae > Cheiracanthiidae > Cheiracanthium > Cheiracanthium punctorium. The sequence goes on from JAWZYV010011853.1 coordinate 2,186,896, forward strand.
GCTTTTTTTTCGATTTTCTGAATGATAACGTGGTTAGAATGTGACCAAATTAATATGGGAATTTTCCTAAGTTAATACCTTTCTAATAAAAAATAATTCATGGAAATCGGTCTTCATGGTAAAATGTTATGGCTGTATATATGTAAATATATACGTGTTGAATAGTACTTCAATACTAAAGGTGATAAAAAAATAATTTATCTACATCGATTCTGTAAATCATCTTTTTTATACAGAATAATTACCAAGGTTTCATAGCAGCGCAAAGTATAGATTTTTGAGTTAAGGATGTTTTGCAATAAAGTAAATTTTTAAAAGTCTAATTTTGAGTAGGAGAATCTATACTTAAATACTAGGCACTACCATTATTTAGCTCGCTTTTGGAAATTCATTTTTCGATGGTAATCTTGGCGATAAATCTGCAAAAGGGCCAACTTTTGCGATTTTTTTTATACGCCGCAACTGCAAAAATTTTGGAAATGGCACTTAAAAACTTTTTTTTTCTTTTAATTTTTTAGAAAGATAATGTCATCAGAACATGTGACCAAATTAATACGGGACGAACCCTAAGCTATTACCTAAAGCTAAAACATCGAAATTTAACAGTTTTAAGTTAAACATAAAAAATTGGATTTATCACCGAAAATTACATTCTGAAGGTAAGCACAAGCATATTGAAGGGCATTTAGATAAAATGTATTTAAAACGAAGCAAAATAATTACAAAGATTTTCAAAAAGTATGTTCTCTATCAAAAAATGTGGATATAGCGTCGATAGTTTTTTTTTTAACGTGAGCGCACAAAATAACCCTTGTACATTAGACTAAAAGAGCTTTGCTAAGAAATTGCTATAGCATCTATTGCTTTAAAGTGTAGAACATTCTGTTCTGCACCTTTCCACAAGAACAACACCGGGTGCAAAGGTTAATCTCTGCTTTCTTTGCAACGAATGATATGGATCAGGTTAACTATTCTTGAGCAAATTAAATTTCTGTTGGAAATTTTTTGTTATGCACAAATCTGTACCCCAGAACAGCGATAATGTCAATAATATTTTGCTGACTGATTCAATTATTAGCTCTGCAACCAGACCTAGAGTTCATTTCTAACAGTTTTGGTGCACTCCTGAAAAGTTAGTCTATCACGTTAGTCTGGTCCTGAGGTACAGAAACAATGCTTTTCATATGATTTATCTTTATTTTTTAATTTCATCTTTAATTTATGTGTGTCTTTTCTCAAATTCATCTAATTATTTGTAGGTAGATACGTGAAACATATGAAGAAGTGTTCCTACATCAACAACAATCGTCACCGACTCTTCAATTACTTCAAAGGGCCCTTCAAGCTACAGTCAACTTAATATGGACAGAATCTCCGTTGATGGAAGGATAATTTTACTTTTTAAATAACGACCATGAAATTCTTTAACCGATATTTTTTTTCGCACTTATTAATTAGAAATTAAAGTTTTCCTGTTTAGTATAGAGTCAACTGTTTTTATATAATGGCGCAATGTGTAATCTGAGCTATTCTGTGATATATTGCTATAGTAATAAAGCTGAAGCATAAAATGGATAAATTGTTTTGCTATCGCAGTTCATCTACAATTAATCTACAACTAGCTACGTAGCCCCGGTTTCATTAGGCGTTAGGACATAATTTGCCGGAAAAAAGGTTGTCAACTGATGTCAATTACTGGGGCACTAATTTGTTTTGTTTTTCATATAGTGTTACAATCTTAATAATTCAGGCAGCCCACTGGGTAAGGCCTTGGACTCGTAACCGGACGGTTGCGGGTTCGATACCGACGCACCTCTAAAGACCATCGTGTACATGTGGTGTACGTGCATGTTAAATCTGTGGTTTCGAAAGTCCTCTCGGCTGTCGCTAGCAGTTTCCGGAAAGTGCCAATACTCAGAAATACCTCGCCCCCTTCTGATGAGGATCAAAATTGTGGCAGGAAACTCCGGGAAGGACGTACGTAGCTCTAGAGGACACGTTCAGTGACGCGAGCTGTCCTCTCCTGGAAAATAAATAAATCTTGATAATCCGTCATATATGGGACCGGACAGCCGCCGGATTATCGAGATCGCTTGTTTTTGACACATACTTAATCCTTTGAGGCGCATCCCTTTCCGAATGTTGAAAAAAGGGCACCCGTTGCCATCGCTCGACTTAACTACCAGCAAGATGGCGGACGATCGAAACGTTCATCGCGTGCCACAGATCTAGAGACCTCTTTTTGGCGACAGCTGGCTGTGCCACACAGCCAGTAACTGAGGTAGCCTATGCTTTAATTCGGGGTATGATCTATCTGTATTCCAAATTTCATCTAATTCCATCCGGCCATTTTCACGTGAAAGAGGGACAAACATACAAACTTTCGTATTTTTAATAGTAGGATTACAATTTAATTGTTCATGTGTTAACACTTCATAAATTTACCAATCATGACTAACTATGATTATTTACATTCACTAAAATATATAAAAAAAAATTGCTAAATCAATAATATATAATATCTGATACAGATCAGAATGCTGTGCATTTCAAAGGAGAAACAAAAACGTCGACGAGTGTTTAAAATTCAAAGAATGGTGAAAATTAATCAAATAATATATATATATATATATATATATATATATATATATATATATATATATATATATTAATATAATATAAAATAGCTAAACTTACGTATGATGGAATCCCTAGTAAAACATTTAGTAGTAGCACATGATGACAAAAGGTACTGAAAAACTGAAAACATGAAGTAAAAAATTGACAATCCAGAGGCAAGAAATTGTGTAAAACAGAGCTGTTAAAGCCACAGAGAAGTAGGAGGACAAGCCAAGCAAGATCACATGGGCATAAGCCTAATTGTTCGATCCCATGCAATGAAGTGGAGATGGATAGTAAAATTGAAATGGAGTACTCCATTATCAAGTACCACCGTACTCACATTTCAATTTAAAGAAAAACAAAAATAGCTAGGTTTCTGCAGGTCACCTGACAAAAGAAGTCGCTTTACGTGACCTGGGGGTACGACCATAGCTATAAGAAAAAAACAGCATGAATGCCAACCAAACATGGAGGAGGAAGAACTGACAAGACTAGAAATCGTTGCCAACCGAGAAAATTAACCGACAAAAATAAAAATAGAAACAGCTAGAGCCAAGGAGAAAAAGTATGAGAAATAAAAACAGACAAAATTCTTCCAAAACTATGTAAATTTATTAAGAAATTCAGTAAATGGAGGGGGACGGGGAAATAAGAATAATATTAAAGAATAATAATTATAGTAATAGTAAATATATATAAAAAAAAATTGATTATAGCTAACCTATGAACAACTCAGTACGAGCATTAATAGCTAGGAAGTACTAAGGAAAGAGTGTAAAAAAGAGTTGGGGGAAAAATATTGTAATTAACATTAATTATCATAATGATTATAATAAAAATAATTTACTCAAGTATTAATTGTTATTAGTTCTGATAGTGTTGTATGCAGTATAAGTAACATTGCACTTAATAAGGCTTATATATGGTACAGTAGAGAAAAAATATATAAATATATCTCTCTCAAAAAGAAAATGTATCAGTGATCAACAATTCTACATTTTTAAAAAAAATCAAATATACAAATATATACATATATATATATGTGTGTGTGTGTGTGTGCGTGTATCAAAAAGATAATTGGGACGTAAACAAAATATTAGACAACGTTTTCTTCAGCTATGTTGTTCTTTCTAATGCCCTCTGGCTAACTGCCAGATACGACGGTGATGGGCTAAATTGAGCGACTTCCATTCAACTGAGCCTCCAGGAGGAAGACTGATTTGGGGTTTCATAATTTTGAACCATTTCTAGATGAGAGACCAGCACCTGGAGTAGCACCCCAAGAGGTATCATTTGAATATGGAGGACGTTGGTGCCACGACGGACATTACGCACACCAGCTACCTTTAGCGTATACGGTCCCACATCTTTCCAGGTGAGAGGGGTTGTCACCCTCCCTAGCGACGACCAAGATCGGCGGACACTTTAGGGGTTCGGGTGGGAACCAAGCTTAAACCAACTGGACCACTGCTGGTCTTTCTTCAGCTCTACAGAGAAGAGTTCTAACAAAGAAATCGGCGCGTCTGATCAGATTAATAAAGTCATTAGAATTATACTGCAGAATTTTTTTTAGAAAAATTAAATCTTTTAACAAAGTTCGCCTGAATTTAAGATGTAAATACAGTGAAATTCCGACTTAACTTCTTTCAAATGACCAAGAAAACATAATGCTATATGCGGGAAAATGCTGGTTCGGGGTTGGAGAAAAACGAAGTGCTGACACTGAATTAAAGTGTAATTTAGGTTGCACACCATGGTGTGCAACCTAAATTAAACCACATTTTTCAAATTATCGGTTGCATCTAAATTTGCACCGGAATTTCGGTGAAACGTTGAACTATTTTTACAACAGTGCATTATTCATTCCTCTACAATAATGTAGACGCATTAGTTCTCAAAATTATTTTTCAAAAGAATCAGTTATTGACTTTGTGTTTTGTTTTGCTTTTATTATCTGCATTACAAATTTCATTTTCAATACATATAAGTTTTTTGAATTTTTTTTTTTCCTGATTTTCAAAGTTTGAAAGGAACGCTTTCATCACTTTCACAGATAAAAACGCTTCAAGTGATGATATGTCGTTCCTTGTTGCCGTTTTGATCATCATACGAGCTATCCGATTCTGAAAAAATGTTAAATGCGGGAAATGTAGCGTTTTTACCGGGAATTTTTTAACATATAAGAACAGGAAATATTTGGGACCTATGGAGAATAACGTTAAATGCGGGTAACGTTTTAAATCGGGGATTCACTGTATAAATTTTAATTTCTTCTTCCTCTTTATTTTTTATTTATTTTTATTTTTATTTTTTTTTTACACGTGTGTTTGTCTCAATTTACTGAAAGACGGAATATAATCGATCTATTACACTAGGAAGAGATTTTGTTATTAAATTTATCGTGAAATTGTGAACTTGTGTGCATAAAAAAAAAAACGGTACTCATAAAAGCTTGCGATAGTTTTTATCGCTATCATTTCAAAAGCAAGTCATAAATAAGTTTCACTCATTCTTGATTTTAATGATTCTTTTCGCTTAAACGTCCACATTCCATGAACATCTCCCTTAAAAATCTTTTTGCACACTTGAAATAACAAAGCCGTTTGGTTTTAAATTACTTTCTTCTCACACACTCTTTATCATTGTAAATCTTCCGTGGTGAAATTCTAGATAAATGATAACGCGTTGGGAAACGTGAAATTGCACTTACATGCTTTACTTTTTAAACGGGTGTAAAATGTCGCGTACTTTACTTGAAGAAAATTAATGAGCTATTTTATAGCATTTCACTTTCAACCCCTAATAACTTACTCGGCAATTATTAAACTTCTCGAATATTAATCTGTGGAAAACTTCTTTCCAAAACGATGTGCTTAAAATGCATTATTATATTGCGCATATCGGAGACTAAATTTAGATGGAAATGCCACCTATTTCCAATAACGTTTTGGTGGAGATTTTGAGCTATTTTACGGCTAAATGAATCATATATTTTCAAAGCTATATAGAAGACACGATAAAAATGCAAATCACAAAATAATTTACTTTTTTGATTAGATTTAAAAAAAAAGAGAAGTTACTTATAAAATTTATATACTGAAACTTTTGCTAAAAATTTGATCATTTGTAGATTATGTAAGCGAGGAATAAGAAAATATAGGTGCTTTCAATTCGTTTAAAAAGAAAATTTTCTTTTAAACATGCCAACTGGTGCGGGATAAAAATCACAAAGTTCTTACATTTTGCAAAGGGATGAAAGTGTATTTCCTCAATGCATAACTCACTAAGAAAGTTTAACAGTAAAGGAGAATAATTTTCCTAAAGCATCGTTTAATTTATTCTTCACGGAAAAAATGTGTCGCTGGAATTCAATAGAATTTTGTTCATTCAACAAAATGTGCTATTCCAACCAAATAATTTTGTTAGATTTTAACAAACTCTTTTTAAATTAACAAAGTGTTTCGTTAAATTAACAAAAAATTTGTTGATTCAACAAAATGCGCTATTCTAATCGAATAATTTTATTAATTTTTAACAAACATTTTAAAAATTAACAGAGTGTTTTGTTGAATTCAACAAAATGCGTTATTCCAACCGAATAATTTTCTTATTTTTTAACAAACTCTCTTTAAATTAACAAAGTATTTCGTTAAATTAACACGAATTTTGCTAATTCATCAAAAATATTTTTTTGAAATAGAGATAACCAAAATTTTCTTGAATCAACAAAACTTTTTTTTCAGTATGTGATGATTTTTGTAATAAAAAAAATATTTTTTTTTCTGTTTTTGTGGATTTAAACAAAAACAGACTTATAAATTGCACATGCATAAAAATTAAACATTTAAAATAATTATTTTTGTATTCGAGGGGAGAATGGCGAAAAAGCAAAATTTTCAAGAATGTGTCACTGTGAAAAAAAAATTTCTGTTCAATTCAATGTTTAGAAATTCTTTCTAAAAATTTCGTAAAAAGCATAGTTTTTTCATCTATTTCAGTGTGCATTGCAGTTAAAGAATCAGCCTGAATTCTTTTTGGGTTCCCTGTGCACTCCCCCTAAGGGATCCCCTCCCCCCCCCCTCGTTGCAGGTAGCCCTTGCTTAGCTAGGCCTCAACACAACACAACAAGCTAACCGATTTAAATGGCATGACAACGACTATAGAAACAAGTTTAACGCCTTATTTTCGATATTTGACATCAACGTGTGTTTGAAATACTAAGCTCTTTGTCTTCTTTGAGTCTGTCATGCTCGACCAAGATATTTTTATTTGGGCTTTTTCGGACTTGGATGAATTACAATAAATTAAAAAAAGGAATCTGAGACACTTTCATATTTTAAATACGTACTAAAGTGCTATATATTAAAAACGTATCATAAGTATTTTACTGATTTTTTTTTGTACCGATGTCGTACATAAATTCAAAAAGTGTAACTTTTTGAAGCAAATCACGCGTGAGGCCTCAACAATGTGAAACAATAAGATAGTATTAAGTCTGCGATAAAAACCTTTTCTTTGATTATTCACCAACGACATAACCAATTACTGCCTTCTCCCTTTAGTACCATCTATATCATGGCCACTATCACTGTGACAAATTTGGCCAAGCTCGCATAAGCGGTTCGGAAGATAAAATAGACAAAATTTGTAAGATTCAACCACGAAAATTCACTTCTCTGGGCAACGTTCATCAATAAGAGCCAAAAATTGAAAAGCTTTCCAAACTACCCCATTTGCATCATTAAAAACACTAAAGAAGCTGGTCTTTAAAAGTCAAAAATAATGAGTAACATTTCAATCAGCCTAATTATTTAAAAAGTAATACAGGAAGTATTTTTCTGGTAGCAAGCAAAAGGTTCACCCGTCTTCAACTGTAAAAGAAATTAGCTTCGAAAGGGGCAGGGAAGTGAGAGAACATAAATCTATAATATTTTTTTTTTATGCATGTGTGTTTATTGAAAGTTATTTGCTATTTTTTCCTGGTTAAATTTTGAGTTCCATTTTTTTCTCCCTTGAAATTTTCGTTCTAAAACTTTTCTGAACTTTCTAAAGTTCTGAATGAGCAAAATTATTTTACTCGAAAATTTATCCACGATACACAGCATCAGTCTGATTGAAAACAGCAGCACAGCAGCAATAAATAGAAAAGCAAAAAAAGGTTTAACTTTGAAATACCTTTCGAATAATAACATCAAAATTCTTATACGCATTGCTCTGGGACTATTTAATTCACCTCCCAATGCCGTTTTCGGATATCTTCACGGGCAATTACTCAATAACTAGGATTGCTGAAAACACCACTTGCCTCAGAATTCCATCGCCGTATCTTCTTCTTCTCTGATATAAAGCGATCAAAAAACGTTTTAGTGGGTTCTCGTTCAATCCATCCACCGAAAATTTATATGAAAGCATTTATTGCTCTGGGAACAAATTGCATTTTTCAAGAATCACCTTTTTTTTTTTTTTAAATATTAAAAGTAACCTTTAAAAAGGGGAAGCTGTTTCAAAAGAGGCGTAATGATTATTTCCAGGAAGTGATATTGATATCTTCAGAAATTAAAAGACCTGAAAACACTTCATTCGTCTTAGAAAATTAATGAGCTATCACACTTGCTGGGAAAAGATATAAAACTAAAGTTTATACATTCAAAATAGCTTTTTTTTTTGTCTTTCTTCTTCCTCTAAAAGTTAGAACAGATTGCTGCATAATGATTTTTCGAAAAGAAGTATACGAGAACGACATATTTAAGTGGAATACTCCATAATTAAAAAAAAAGTATTTAAAATGAGTTTTTTAACTATAGCTAACAACCACCTTTTAATACAGAAATACAAGAAAAACAGATTATTTTGCAATACGTCCCTTGTCTAAAGACAGGTTTTTAAAATTCTCAAAAAAAAAGTAGTCAAACATTAACTATAGTTACATCAAATAATAACTAAACAGGACTGAAGGAAAAAATATCGATTCTAAAAAAACTATTCTAACAGATTTACTTTTACACAAATTTTTTGTCATTATTTCCGTTCATCTTTACTAAGAAGTTTAAAATATACTTTCCACTTCACCGTTAGCACTTTTATTGAAAATAAATTTGTTATGTGAATATTTGGCATTTGATAATGGCTATAAATATATTTTTTACGTAACTGCATCATAGATAATGAAACATAAAACTCAAGTTTTGTCTACTACTCTGTGTTAGTTTTGTTTACAGAAAAGCAAAAAATAAGGAAGAAGAAAAGAAATAGAGAAAATTACATATTTTCTCTCTTTCTTAAAGATTAGTATCATTGATCAAGGATCGGAAATATTCGAATTTCGAGCGTTTAAAAATCTGTTTTTTTTTTTTTAAATAGTCGAAGGGAATACTAAACTTTTGAGATCTAAGACGCCTCTCTGGAATGGAATTTCTTCTGGAATTTACATGATACCGTAAATATCACTCAAGATATTTGATGGACAATTAGTAAATTTTAGGGAAAAGATTTTAAATATTCGGAATTTCAACTAGTCCAGCATCAGCACTTACACTAAAATATGCCTGCATATCCAGAATATTTAAATATGTTACTGACGTTTGTTACCCAATTCTCTATTGAGCGTGTAACTTATGTAATATAGATTTTTCACAGGGACTCACAAAAGAGTTCCTTATGATTAACGTTGTAGAAGTTGCTTTTAAATGAAATGTTGTTTAGATTAGCGACGTTTTATTCGTTTTCATTCTTCCGATGGCATGATGTTGTATGGTCGATGATTTATCTTTCTTTTTTGTACTTTCATACTTAATTTTTCAGCATGGATTATGCGTATAACTATCGTAACATAAATCTTTGTAGGGAGTGCATTTAAAAAACATAAGGCATTTAATCACAGACATTTAAAACATGTTGAGGGGACTAATAATGTAAATATCTGGATCTCTTGTAAATCTTTCTGCATCTAAAGAAATTTCTGCATCTGAAACTTACGTTCATTTTTTATCATTCTTGTACGTGTTCTACACAAAGCTATTTATTTTATTTGCATAAGACACAAAGAGTTCTAAGTATTTATGTATATGCACGCATGCATTGTAAAAAAGCGTAATAATTGTCGAAAAAGCGTGATCCAATACAACACCTAAATGCCCATTATTTCTTTAATGAAGCCGTTATTCTTATTTCTGGAAAGACACAAACATATTTATAAAAATTAATTATTTAAATTATTCTGTTAGTAATTAATTGTTAGTATTCTGACTCTTAAATGGAATTGTATGGAAGTATTTTCATGCAGAAATAACAAGACATGCTTCCAAAAAAAAAAAAAAAAAGAGTTGCTAGTTAGTTTTATTTTTCTTTTCCTCCCCTCACCCCCCCCCTCTCACCCTTCCCTCTTTTTTATTAATATTGCTTCTTAAAATTTATGTAATGATTTATATGCGCAAGCAAGGCTTGGGCGTTAACTAATCAAATTTATCTTGCATTTTAACAAAATCTTTTTAAAATCTTAGGAGCGATATCTCTTCATTATCTTTTAAGTGAGTAAAAATATTCAGCAGTTAAACAGAAAAGGCGAGATAAGTAGTATCGGAAAGATTGGACGGTGACTAAATTTATAAATAGAACATTGCAACGTACGCGAAGGGTATTAAACTATAGTCGTGAGGGGAAAATATAAATTCGCAAAACTTTAATGCAACATTTACTAGAAACTTTCTGTAAAACTTTACAATTTCCGTATATCAAGGGTCAGCGCTTTTGTGAAGCGGAATTTCTTCAATAATTTATGGTCGAGACTAATAATAAGTCGAGACTAACTACCTTTAGTAGATGGTAGTTAGTCTCGACTTAACTACCATCTTGCTGGTAGTTAAGTCGAGCGATGGCAACGGCTGCCCTTTTTCCAGCATTGTGAAAGGGTTGCGCCTTAAAGGGTTAAGAAGAGCATAAATAAAAAGCTTAAATGAATAATGTTACACGCAGAATAACACATTTCACAGCAAATGCATAACGTACAATATAAAAATACTTGCTCTTTAATACCGTGTTAACTCGCGTAATAATCGCACTTTTTTTGCCCAATTTTTCATTTTGCTGTGCGGCACAGCCAGCTGCGTCAAAAAAGGGTCTCCAGATCTGTGGCACGCGATGAACGTTTCGATCGTCCGCCATTTTGCTGGCAGTTAAGCCGAACGATGGCAACGGTTGCCCTTTTTTCAGCATTAGGAAAGGGTTGCGCCTCAAAGGCTTAAAAGGAACTGTTTAGACTGTTAGACTGAAATGTTTGATAAATATAAGAAGGGTGTTGGTGAATTCAAGTGTACTTTTAATCAGCTAATAGGAAATCAGTAACTAGAAAATATTTCTGTTAGACAGGTTTCCGCTTTGTAAAGAGTTGCAAGAGAGGCTGAACTTACTGCTATATTGTAACTACACGTTTCTCAGTCTCACGCTCAGAGTCCATTTTCTGAGTTTAAATTTTGCAAACGTTACTATTATTATTTTTTTTTCTAGTTTTTTGCCCTTCAGTTCAGCTGTAAACTGTCTTCACCAAACTCAGACAATTTGTATAGTTTAGAAGTTGGAAATATATTGGTCCAGAAGTTGAAAGTATATTGGCTTATCATACGGTGTGACTTTGGTTGAACTAAAATTGCTCCACGGGAGTTGTGATCGTGATTTCTTAGCGAATTCCTGACCCAGCCATCATGAGTGGTAAATGATGTATCGAATGTCTGTCAATAAATAAAATGTATGCACAGATTTCATCTCATCCTTAAAATCGAATAAATGCGTAACCTTTATAACTTTTTTTCTAGTTGTTTTTTGTTTTTTCTAGTTGTTTGTCCTTCAGTTCAACTGTAATCTGTCTTCACCAAACTCAGACAATTTGTATTGTTTAGAAGTTGGAAATATATTGGTCCAGAAGTTGAAAATATATTGGCTTATCATATGGTGTGACTTTGGTTGAACTAAAATTGCTCCACGGGAGTTGTGCTCGTGATTTCTTAGCGAATTCCTGACCCAGCCATCATGAGTGGTAAATGATGTATCGAATGTCTGTCAAGAAATATAAAATGTATGCACAAATTTCACCTCATCCTTAAAAATCGAATAAATGCGAAACCTTTATAACTTTTAAAGTGTGTGCGATTTATTAACAGTGAAACTCAAAAAAGGAATTTTAAGACTGTAGAAAAGAAAAAAAAAAATCTGGAGTGACTCCACTCGACTTTCCGAACACTTACGATTAAGATCATTACCAAGCATTTAAATAGATTTTAATCGATGAACAATTCAGCAAAAATTCTTAGTTTTTTTTTTCAATTTGAGCTCAATCGATTGTACCGTTTAAACGCTAGCGAACTTTCAAAAATTTCCCCCCATAGGCCATAATGTAAAAGAAAGCTTTGTCGTAGCCCTGTAGAAAAACTATAAGTGCTATACACACCAAAATCAATACCGGTCTTACGATGGTGGTTTAAAACATATATACCCAATTTGAGCTTTATCGAATGTACCGTTTAAACGCTAGCGCACTTTTAAGAATTTTCCCCCCACAGGTCATAATGTAAAAGAAATCTTTGTCGTAGCCCTGTCTTAACCAAAATTGATAAAAGTTGAGGAAACTACAACCATTTGATTTCTTTTGATACTTAAGCTTACGACTTTTATTGGAGCAACTGCATTAATAATTAATAAAATTTAAATTTTTAATTAAATCTATATCATTAAGCATTTTATACGCAACCCCCCCCTCTTTTTTCGGTTTTAAAACTACTGCATTCGGCACGTTAGCAACCTTTCTTCTACTTCACCAGTAGGAAGAACGTATTCAAGGGTGGGGGTGGGGGGTCCAGATCCTCCCCCCCCCTCCCCTGCGAAATTTTGATTTTTGTTACTAAAATGACTGTTGATGTTTTTAGCCGTGTCAATAATATAGTCTTTTTGTAAAAAATTCTGCCATTTTTACCGTTTGGACCCCGTTCGAAATTTTTAACCCCTTCCAAAATGTTTTTCTGGATACATGCCTGACCAGTAAGCCTATAATACAATGAGATTACTATATCGTCGAATGTGACATCTCATCGAATAATTAAAAGTAGTACAAGCAATCAAAAGGCTCCTTCATATGGTAGGGTACCTGGTATTTCCCCCTTCTTCCTGTTCCCTTTTAATGCCCTTGCTAGATTTTTTTTTTTTTTTTTTTTTTTTTTACCTTTGAAATATTATTTAAATAAGAATTAAAATCAATGAATAATTATTTTTGAATGAAGTTACTAACATTATTCCATTAAAAATATCCACAGTGTAATAAATAAGCATTGCTTTTAATTTAGAAACCTATATAAAGCGAAAATAAAGTTGCACAAATTTTATGAAATACATCTTACACAGTATTAGTGTTGCTAGTTGCTGTTCGTATATTTACTATTTAGGATTCGCAATAAAATTGTTGATACTGGTTCGTAGTTTCATTTATATATAAAAGATGGCGCCACACTAGAGGGCACTGAAGCTGAACACAATTTTTACCTGGTTTGATTGTCTGCTTCATGAAGCTGATTTTCTCCGTGTTTTTAGCATGCAAATATATTAGCAATTACACATAAACTATAGAAATATAATAAGGATTTTTTTTAGATATATTTTTAAAAAAATAATTAATAAATTTTCAAAAATAAAGTGTAATGAGCTATAAATTGTATGCAAAATTGAAACATATTTATATTACATATTATTGATTAATTCTACGGAAGACTAAATTCAGGTTGCATATGTTATTTAATACGTGTTGTAATTTTGTACAATAATTTGCAAATAATGTATTTCCCACATTATCTTACTTGAAGTGCTAAATAAAAAAAAGTTTTCTGTATTTAAGAGCGGATGGATGATGGTTGCAGAAAATTATTGGTAGTGGAGGTTGGAGAGAGAGAGGGTGAGTGGGGGGCGTAATATTCTAAATACGCGCTTGTCTATATTATATCTTTATATGACGCTTTTAGAGCAGAAAAACATAACCTTTTTAAGCCTGCTGCCCGGTATTGTCAATCTCTTTTTCTGTTTTCTTTTTGCTCCCATTTCACTCTTTTTAAATAAATTGGTGACCCGATTAAACAGCATAAAAAATAACTACCTTTAAGAAGAAAAAAAAATAAAATTATGTCATATAAGACGAAACAAAACGAGAAAGAAATTTTGATACCATTTATTTTCAGTCACTAAATATTATTGACAAGACTATCTTGTATCAAAATGCCATTACATAAATGTGAGATATTTTTTTCAATTGTAAATTTAAGTCTAATACATCCGTGCCTGAACAGATTATTACTAGTTAAATTAATAATAAGCTATAACATTTTATAGACTATTTGACTTTTTGTACTATTTCCCTATAAAATTTAATGTTGGAATTACTTTTGCTTCTTTCGATAGGCCACCGGTTCATTATCAAAACTTTTTTATCATTAATTCAGTAAAAAATTCATTTTGAAAATAATAGTAGTAATAATTACAATTATTATCACAAAGATATTGATTATTTTTAAAGAACAGACGAAAAAGATTTAGTACTGAAAAACTTAGGAAAAACAAGAAAAACTGCGGCGTTAATTAGGTTTAAAAATCTTCAGATCATTCGTTAATATTACCCCCTGCCCTGCCCCCATCAATTTTTTATGGAGGGGGGGGGGAGAGAAAAAATAGACTTGAATATTTAATATATAATATATAATAATATATTATATATTATAATATATTATTATATATTATATATTAAATATTCTTGAATATATAATAAATTAAAATGTAGGTTATAAGTCCAAACATCATGTCATTATAAATAATTTGCTTTATAATTGTAGGTGAATTGAGTAAATAACGGGACAGATTATTATAAACGTGCCTTATGGTGATAGCTGCCTGTCGAAATGAAATAGCGAATCCCCATGTTATCCTATATTAGAATCTTTTTAAATAATAGCAATCATATTTTGCCTCTATTTTTCTTCACCATCTACCTACTGACACGATGCATACTTTGTCTTCTCTGAAACTTTGATACATTTTTCTGCAATATTTAAACTATTCAACTACCGTAAACTTCAACTGAATCTAAATTTCAGAAAAAACAAAGCATGCATCATGTCAGTTGCTAGATTTCGTTGAAAAATCAGACACAAAATATTAATAGTTATGGTTGCTATGAATGTAATAGTTTTTCCCATTGGATAACATGGAGAATCTCTTGCAGCTTGTATTTTATGGGCTTTTACAGTCGTCACGCACCTTGAAAACGATAAGAGAAGGAGCTTGCTGAGGCGTTTCTCGAATTTGCGAATATCGAATTTATCGAATATCGAATCGAATGGATAATTTTTAACATTACAAGTGACATTAAATTAAAAATTTTGAATATTTGTGATGAAATGAAATAAGTAATCATAAATTTTAGAGATAATTTTAGTAGTTATTAGGATTATATAAAAGAAAATTTTGGGGGCCCCTGAAAATCGGGCGCCCAGGGCAAGTGCCCCGAATGCCCCGCCATAAATCAGTCCCTGCACCAAACAAAAGTAATCCTCTCTTAAATGCATGTAAATATTTCAATAACTTAAATGCATGAATACCATATATGATTTTTGTTAGAGATTCGAATAAGTATTCACAAATGATTTTCCCTTAATTGAATTTAATAATATAAATAAATAAATAAATCTATTAGGGTAGGTGCACCTGTAATTAACAATTTGTCAGATAATTTATTATAGTAAGCTTTTATTTCAACGCTGTTATCAAATGGTGCTATAGTATCAATTTAGACATTGGTTTTCAACTTTATGCTATATATATATATATTTTACCTTCAGAGGGCTTAGTTATCAGAAACTGAGATTTTAAATTCAGTGCTAAAAAATGTCTGATTCTCAGTAGCTGGCTTAATCTTGAAATTAAGATTAGTTTATTATCAGCCTGTTTCTATTTGAAGAATATTTCTTTTTAGAAATACATATAAACTGAATTGTATCGGATAATAGTACATAAACTACGTACAGTTCTTTTCACAATAAATTTATTTATTTATTTATTTATTTAAGATGGGGTGTCAATTACTGGGCCAAAAGAAAATCAGTTTCACCAGTAGTTGACATGTTAGTTACAGGTGTTCCAGTAACTAACTAAAATTTCCAGGAAATGCAGTAGGAAAGGTAAATTTCCTTCTGCAGGTAACTTAAGGTAAATTTCTAGGAAATGCAGTTAATGGGTATTCAGAAGGTTATTTTTAGATATCTTTTTAACGTACAGGGTGTCCCAAAATGTGGCAACACGCTTCAATTCTTAAATGTTCTAAATTTTGTTTGAATCACTACAGATATTTTAATATTATGCCTCCAGAAAACTTACGCAAATTTAAAAATATGTAAAAAGGCAAATAAGCATTAAAAAAACAAACGAAATTTTAAAAAATCAAATGGCTAACAAATATATTTATTTCAGACGTCTACATTTTATTAAAATTAAAATTTAAAAAGTGGAATTTATTTTTTGTATTCGTTATTGATCATCATGTTATTAAATTTCATTCTATTCTCTAAAGCCGTTTTTGCGGAACATTTATATGGTTCTCCCCAAATCTTGAAATCTATGAAATATTTAAAACAATTTTGGCATCTGTAGCTTGCAGTAACTTGCCAGATAACATAATTTCAAATTTTATTCTATTACATTATTATTTTTTTATGAATGAACAAACACTTTCTCAATTTTCACAAAATCTCAAAATTTACAAAATCATTTTGAAGTAATTTGACATCTAGTTCAAGTTTTATTTCATTCCCTTCAGTGGTTAATAAGTGATAGACAAACAAATATGTACATGTACATATTTTGAATACATTTTCGCAAAATCTCAAAATCTAATATAAATTTTCAAAAAAATTCAACGGCTATAGTTAGAGTTGCATGATCACCTATTGTTTCACGAAATTTCATTTCATTCGCTTTTGCCGTTCTTACGTGATGCGTGAGCAAAAATTTCCGCATTTTAAAAAAAATTTAGGAAAATCTTAAAATCTGATAAAACTTTCTGAAACATTCGCTACATATAGTTTGAGTGATCACCTATCGTGCCTCCATTATTTCTTTTCATTCATTCCAATTATTATTAGGTGATGCGCGAACAAATATTTACACAGTTTAAAACAATTTTCTGAAAATCTCAAAATCAGATCAAAATTATAAAAATATTCGACACCTTAAGTTTAGATTAAGTGACTGCCTATCATATCACCAAATTTCATTTCATTCGCTTTAGTCATTATTAGGTGATGCATGAATAAATGTTTATGCAGTTTGAAACAATTTTCCAAAAATCTCAAAATCTGATCAAAATTTAAAAAAAAATCGACGCCTATAGGTCAAGTTGAGCGACCACCTTATCATGTCATCAAACAAAATTTCACTTGCTTCAGCCATTTTTACGTCATTACATTAAAAAATAAATGAGCGCGTTTTCTACTCATTTTATAGATGTCAATTACTGGAGCATGAAGTGTCAATGCGACTGGAGCCAAAATTTTTTCCTTGGTGTCAATTACTGATGTCGCCACCATAAAAATTAATAAAATATAGAAAAAAAATAGAAAATTTCAATATTCTATAATAATTATATACCCTGCATGAATTTTGAAAGCTCATTTAAGTTTTGAAAACAAAAATTTTGTTTGTTATTGTTCTTTAAGTGTCCATTACTGGTGCACCTACCCCATATGTGTATTTATAAATATGTTACAAGGCAAAATGACATCCACTTGACTGGCCCACTGGCACTTGACTGGCACCACTGGCACTTGACTGGCCCACTATTTTGGTGCTTTATGGTGTATGATGGAATACTTTGGTCATCAGCCTACAGGGTGTCCCAAAAAAGATGGTCAACGGGCTTTAATTTTTTACATATTAGAGATAGGTGGGCATTGTAAACTAAAAAAAATGTTCAAAATAAGGTCGGATATCACACTCCGTTAAAGAAAAATCCTCTCATTAATTTTCAAAAAGTTACATATTTTAAATTTGTATACGACCCCCGTACGAAATAATTCTCAGTAAGTAAAATATGCCCCATTAGGGTGGTCACAAGAAATCAACTTTCGAATTTTTTGGGGGGCACCCCCCGAAAAGTTGCCAATAGGCTCAAAAATGAGATTAGTAAAGTTTCAGCTCATTTGCATAATATTAACCCGTGCCGCATTGAGGTTAAACTTTAGAAAGACCGCGGTTTTTCGCATAAAAAAAGCAGTTTTTCCATCATAAAATGGACAAAATTGAGTCTATAAACATAATGTTGGTCTCATTTCATAAGAAAACTTCCTGTCTTTATGAGTCACACGTCACTTTTACGTAAAAACTTACAGATTTAACCCTCCAAGCGGTTGTGATGTCAAATCACGTCCACTTTATTCCAGTTTTCACTGCTATCCATCTATAATATTAATCATTTATAACACTGTGATATCATAAAATATGTTTGATATTAAAGCTTGTATGTAGTTTAGGAGCCTTTTTTTAATAATTGCAAATCTTACTATAATTTTTTTTTTTTTTTATAATAATTTAAAAATTGCTTGAACATTTTACCGTGAAAACAACTTTAGATTATTTGCCCATTTCGAAAACGATCATACGGTAACATTCGGATCATATCTAGTACTGAAAAAATCATATATCTATGCTTTTTTCAGGACTAGATATGATCCGAATCCTAAAAGTTGGCTTTTTTTTATGAAAATTAAAAAAAAAAATCTATTTCGTCTTTCCTTCTTTTGTTTTCCTTTCTTTTTGTGTACTAAATAAAGGTTTTACTTTTAAAAAATTGAAATTAAAAAAAAAAGAAATGTAAGTAAAAAAATTAACAGAAAATAAGGTCAAAGATGGCGTGAAATTGAGAACGACTAACGTTCAGATATATTTGATTATTAAAGTTATGCATCTAAAAGGAAGCGCATTATAAAAAAAAAAAAATATTATTGCTTACAATTATTTGTTAATGTGGCAAGGCTTAGATAATGTGGCTTTCGAAGAGTCTTTAAAAGTTTTTCTATATTCGGATACTACTTATAGTAAAAACTGCTTTTGTTCTTCACCCTCAGTTAAACAGAAATTGAATCCTTGGATTAATTTTACTCCCCTTTCAGCTGAGTCATTAAAAACCTTAAGAGCTTTCAAATTTTTTTCTTTCAAATAATACTGATTTTCACACCATACATCGGGATCAGTATTCAAAAATTACATATTAAATCTCTTTAAAAAATACTGTTCGTGATGATATAAAAAAATCAACTTCTTTGTCCAATAAGTTATCCACTTCATTGAAACATGGTTGCTCTTATATCTTTACCATCATCATCATCAGTTTCTTTTTCAAATGCAATTAATTTTACAGCCATGCTTATTTTGACTTCTTTCGCCAAATTGTCTTCAAAAAATGAAAATGTAACTTGCTCGTTAAAAGTTAAGATGCGTTATGCAATGCAAAGTTAAGATACAAAAGATGGCTTATCATTTTAAAGATCTTTGTTTGCAGCCTCTTTATCAAATTTTCAGTATTGAACAAGTGATTCTAATAGTTTTAAGTCTTGATTGGGGCTAAAGTCTCAGTGGTGTGCTCTATGTTACATGAGTGTTGAACCATGCCTTTACATAAATATTTATTATAAATAAACAAATGTATGTAATAGCTCCTTTTTCTAATTTGTTAATGAGACCTGATGTCTGAAAAGAAGTATTTTGAGACAATAAATTGTCTTGGACATCCACCTGGCATAATGAACAGCACCAGGTACTCTGAAAGAAATGGCAATTTGGGGACACTCCTATAAAAATTAAACAATGTTGGATTAATTCTTTATAGCTATCCCTGAGGTGTTGATTTCTTAAATGTTCTGCAAGAAAATTTGAAATTACTTCCAAATTCTGTATTCTTTATGTAATAGTTTCATCCTCAATAGCAGTTTTGTACTTTGCCTTTTCCAACTTAGACCATGCAATCTGAAATTTTTAAAAAATATCTGGATGAAGAGAGCAGTAGATTTGCCCACTTTGCAATCAAAACAGATTTTAGGATTATTTCTAAAATATGGTGGCGACAACGTAAATATAGCATATTTCGATCCTGTAATTGCTGCAGCAAAAAAATACACGTTCCCCTAAGGCAACCAGTGGTATCAAAACACATTGACTGAATTTTACCAACTGCCTCCCATTCTTCAACTGCTGTATACAGCTTTTTCCTGAGAGTTATTTTCATATTATTTTCAAGCTGAGGAACTCCTATTAACTGCTCTTCATCGCCACAGCTAATTAAAATCGTTTTTCTCTCCACATTTTCTTTATTCAAAATATGAGGAAGTATTTTTTCATACCGGAGAATAACAGCACCCTCTAAATCAGAATTTTAAAATCTGCTTTTGAAGAGATTAATTCTTGGTTTTCGAAATTCTTGTCTTCGGAGTCTTATTGCATGTCAAGGGTCCTGAACCGGAAAGATACTATGTATTAGTGTTATGTTGAACCCCTTGAAATGAAAATCATAACGATAATATGGGAGCTAGGGGAGGCATAGCCCCTCCTTGCCCATACGTATGGGCACCCATGTCCATTCTAAAAGTATATAATAACACATAACAAAAATAGCATTGTAATAAAGAGAATTTCAGAGGTTTGTCATAGATGTGCTTAAACTGAAATGCTAATCAAGATCTTTCTTCTGAAGCACAGAAATGCATACCAAATAAATAAAAATACTTCACGAATCGTAGTTTAAGTTATGAAAAGTCTTTATTTATTTTTTGTTTTTTTTTATGCAAATAATACAAGAAACGGTAAAAATTATTTTAAATTCTTAATTTGTGTTTTTTTCCCTAAATTAACAAAAATGCAGATTTTGGTGGTACGATTCACAAACTGACCTTAAAAACACTGAATGTCATTAAATATTGGTTTTGTTGAGAGTAAAAGTTCAAAACAACAACATTTCTTATGAAATAAAACAAGAACCAGGTTTGTAGAGCAAATAGTTTTATACTAAATGAAGGAAAATCTAGATATTTGTGGCAAAAATCGTTATTTTTCAAGAATTCAACCTCGATGCGGCACGGGTTAATATTATGCAATTGAGTTAAAACTTTACCGATCTCATTTTCTAGTCAATTGGCAACTTTTAGGGCGGTGCCCCAAAAAATAACATTAAAAAATTTTTTCCCCATATAACTTGCGACCACCCTAATGCCCCATGCACTAAAGAGGTTATGTACTAAATTTGAGTCTTATCATATGAAATCGCAGAGATATCTTAGATAGATGATCAGGGACTAAGCACGATTTTGTATGTTACATGATTTTGTTTCTATTTTTGCACAGCCTTTTTTGCACAGCCAGCTGTCGTCAAAAAAGGGTCTCTAGATCTGTGGCACGCGATGAACGTTTCGATAGTCCGCCATCTTGCTGGTAGTTAAGTCGAGCTATGGAAACGACTGCCCTTTTTTCAGCATTGGGAAAGGGTTGCGCCTCAAAGGGTTAACAAATTCAATTCATTACAATCATCCTACAACTTTAGTTTAATACCTGTTTTTTTTTTAAATCTAAAAATTCGGGTTTCTTCCATTGAAATACATTACAAAAGGTGTTGTCAGTAGCGGTGGCTTCACCACTTGCTACGTTCTTCGAAATGCTCAACAGCCCAAAATTTTAAACCGGTGATAAACGGCCTCAATGAGAGGTGGTCTTTCAGAGAAGCTTTTGGTTTCTGTGCAAATCTTGGGATATTGATAGTGCAACAGAAAAACATTCAGCTAGTCCTCAAAATAAATCACGCAAGGCAAGGCAAGGCAAGATTTCTCTCTCTCTTTTTTGCCCTTTTTTGTTGTATGAAAGGGCGCTTTGTGGATCTTTTCCTCCCGCGTTTCCCTCCAGCAGCATCCCAAATCCCCGACCCCTCCGGAATCTTCCCCGGTCGACCCCCAGTATGTGCGGCGTCTCCATTTCCTGTCCGGGATACAGGGAGATTCTCTCTCCCTTTTCTGTACTGGGGGGGGACTGGTTTACTTAGAGGAAGCCTCCTTGTTTTTTCCGGACCATGTATATCTCGTTTGGGTCATTGTACCGACATTAAATATATAAAGATAGCAGAGCTCGAAACAAATTATCTGTTTTCGATTAATATTTTGCACTCTGCCGGCAATTTGGAGGAATAAATGGAAAGGAAGAGAAAGATAAAAGCAAAATCGCGCTTAATGTATGATTTATAAGACATTTTTCAATAGTATTTTAACCCTTTAACGCGCAGTGTTCCCGCTGTGGGAACACCAAAATCTGACGAAGAATACATCTGATTTCTATAAAAATAGTTGCGGGTGACATAGCTCCACGAGAATCCTTTATTTTTTAGCACGTCATTTCCCGTAAAAAAATGGTCACGATTATTTTTAACAGCAACTGGCACCTGCTGAAAAATGGAAGAATGCGAGAACAGCTGGATAGATTGCCCAATGCTGAAAAAAGGGCAGCCGTTGCCACCGCTCGACTTAACTACCAGCAAGATGGCGGACGATCGAAACGTTCCTCTCGTGCCACAGATCAAGAGACCCTTGGCACAGCCAGCTGCGTCAAAAAAGGGTCTCTTGATCTGTAGCACACGATGAACGTTTCGATCGTCCGCCATCTTGCTGGTAGTTAAGTCGAGCGATTGCAACGACTGCCCTTTTTTTAGCATTGGGAAAGGGTTGCGCCTCAAAGGGTTAAGAGTGTATGTCGAAAAAAAAGAACTCTGTTTTTAGTCTTGGTACACAGATTGAAATAAATTAATAGCAATATGGTCTCCGAAAAATTCCAGATGGTTCTTCATAAGCTGCTTTACACACTGCAATAAGAGAAAAAGCTGTGGCTTTTGTAAAATTTTCAGAAAAAATTCTTAAACATGGATCTGAGCTGCAAGATTTTTCGAAGAGTGACACGCTTTGCGAAAATTTCCGATTTTTAAGAATTGTCTTAACATTAGATGTTATGTAGTAGTTTTTCCCGAATAATAGTCGCGCTTAGACTTTCACCATGAAAAATTGTCAAAAAAGTGAGATTATTACGCGAGTTAACACGATATTAAAGAACAAGTACTTTTATATCGTACGTTATGCATTCGCTGTCAAATGTGCTATTCCGTGTCTAACATTATGCATTTAAACTTTTTATATACGCTCTTCGTAAAGGATTTTGTAAAGGAGTTGAAAATAAAAAAAAAATTCTAAGTTTAAAAAGTTCACTCAAGAAATATTTTTTTTTTTTCCTTCTGTCTTTTCTTTTATTTTAGTCCGTGATCTTTCACATAAAACGAAACATTTAGAGGAGACTATCTGACCCATGGGTGGCAACTGGAGTCTTTTGATATCGCCCAGGGGGGCTTTTGGAGACGAGTCCAGTTGCAGAGATTGAATCTTTTATGATGCCATTGTCCGTGGACGAAATCTCCAAACATGCCTGAGGAGTATGATTTCGACTGTTTATCTGGACTTCTATTTGCGTTCCGTAGGTGCTTTGTTTGGACTGATTCACTGATTCCTTGAAAAAAAAAATCGTTTAATAGTTATTTTCAGAAGAAATGCTTTCCGCAAAATGTGGTTTTCGGTAGCTTCCCACTGAAATCAGTAGAGTTATGGCTTTCATTTCCGAAAATTGAAAAAACAAATATTATGAAGAAATGTGCATGGATTTAAGTGACATCAATATAAAAATTAATGTTAGGTGCATAGGCGCACACACGGAGGGGGACTTGGGGGCTAAAGCCCCCCCCGCCCCCTGAAGCTGGAGAGTTAAATTTGAAAAGCTTCAAAAATTGAAAATTGTCATTAATAAATTAAAATAGTTTTATGATTGTTTTCAAATTATTTCTAAAATATTTAAAAAAATCTGATGTGGACAACACATGACTTCCTTGCACGTCTATTAAATCAAAAATATTTTCTGTGCACTTCATCTGAACTTATTTTGTTTGAAAGAGATAAAATATCAGTAAGTAAGATTTAGCGGTTTCTAGCCAAATATTTTGATATTGCCAAGCTGATTTAAATTTGAAAAATTTCCTTCTGACACTTGGTTTGGCAATATTTCACCAAAAGAAGACAATCTTCTGTAAATAAATTACCCAGTCGATTGCAGTCAAAAAAGATATTGAAAAGAGTTAGGTATTACAATAGTTCTTAATACAAAAGTTCAAAATTCTATGGATTAAAGTTTTAGAGTCATACAAAATACGAAATAATTTTTGGCGCCAAATTTGGCAATATTTCTCGCGAAGGTCGAAGACAAATGGTGAGATTTTGGGCATGGACCAAACAATGAGTGTCTACAGTTGTATTACATTGAAGATGTCCATAGACATTAAATTAGTGAAATTCTTTTCGGTGGTCCTGTAAATAAACTCTCCAGTAGATTGCAACCAAAAATCGAGATGCACACTTACACCAAAAGTCGCCAAGCTTGGCGAGCTTTTAAGTACAGTTAAACCCTATTACAACGTCATTGAAAAAATCAGTATTTATGACTCTATAATGAGTAACGTTGATTGTGGGCTTGTTAGTTATTACTATAGTCGAGGTCACTATAACCGAGTTCATCAGTACATGTTGCCCAAGCGCTCCCCCCCCCTCCTAAACTAAAATCCTAGGTGCCTCCCTGTC
Source organism: Cheiracanthium punctorium (assembly GCA_038373885.1). Classification (NCBI taxonomy): domain Eukaryota; kingdom Metazoa; phylum Arthropoda; class Arachnida; order Araneae; family Cheiracanthiidae; genus Cheiracanthium; species Cheiracanthium punctorium. The sequence continues at coordinate 2,211,237 of JAWZYV010011853.1, forward strand.
GGAAAGAAATGACCCTTTTTTTACATAAAATTAAAACAAATAATTTTTCAACAAGATTTGAATTACAAATACGCTGTGCCTAAGCCTACTCATATTTTTTTTTTTACATTTTAAACGAGAATTCTACAGATAATATATATATTCAAGAAAAAATGACCACCCTCCTTCTTTTTCATACGCTTAAAAAAAGGAGCTGAAATTCACTCCTGAGGAGCGAGGATTACTCCTCAGGAGTGAAAACCGGGAGAAGTTTGTCTCGATTTTAACTCCTTAGGAGTGAATTTTTGTTCGGCTTTTTTAAGCGTACACGTCTACGCTCTTTCCAGGATTCCATTCTAAATGTTCTGAAATCTATATTTTTAGGTATTCGTGAGTGTTCCAATTTTACAGCAAGAATTTTATGAATGCCTCTTTCTTTCTTTGAGATCACGCAGGACATGTGAAAAGAAGGTTTTGACCGCCTATCTCCCTATAAGTTTCGAATTTTGGGAAAATGCTCTCCCATAAAGCACCTATGTGAGAAAAACACATCTACGAGCCAGATTTCGCATTATTAGCTTCAGTAATTTTGGTTAGGCAAACTATAGACATACGAAAAAAAGTTATTACTTTTTGGCACACTTAATAATAACCAATCTGGTAATATAGTATTTACTACTTAACGTTTGGAAAAAAAAAATTCATGACCTAAAACGGAATTCTTTATTTCAGATGTATTTCCTGTGTTTGATGATACTTTACACCAAGGATAAGACATCCGCTGCCTGCTGGCCGCATGTGGCCCCAAGCAGGTATCGATGCAACCTTCAGAAATCTGACATTCAACATTCATGAAAGTTTTATATTCTATCCTCATTCCCTGCCTTTCATGAATCATACACTGTGGTTACAGTTAAACTTTTCCTAGAAATAGCATTCTGCACCCGAAACGGGTCTGGAGATTGCAACCTACTTTCAAATAAATACATGGACTGCATACGAGATGGGCTTAAGGCAGTTTTTTTAGTTCATAAAATGTCCAATAGGTGGCGTTTTGCATAGAATTTAGTAATGGAAAAGACCAAGTCGAAATGTGCAAATAATTTCAGCATTTATTCAATAGTTTTTGAACATTTATTAATTAATCTGGGTCATTTCTTGAGTCGAGTTCATTGCAAAGCGTCACCTAGTGGACCTTTTTTGAACAACAATTAAAGAAAAAAATTTCCTTGGGGGGCATCTGGTGCACAGCCCATGTATTTCAAGGTTTGTAGCTGCAGAATGCTGTTTATAGAAGAAGTTTAGTTACAGCCACTTTGTGTCGACTCGCATCTCTGTGTAATAGTCATGCCATTATTCATGTCATCATTGTTTTGCAGCACGTACATTTGTGAGTGACTATTTTCAAGAAGGAAGCATATAAAGAACAGAATTAGAGAATCATAATATCAAGTGAACCTCTTGAGAACTCCTGGAGAGCCATAACCACTTCAATCAAACCAGACATTGGATTCATTAGTTTCTCATATTCAAGACCGAACATCACATTATTATTATTTTATTGTTTTTAATTTTTTGTAATCTTAAAATTGTAATCTTAATAATAAAATTATTAATAATTTTAATTAGATAATAATTTTAATTATTAATAATTTTTAAGATTAATAATAAAATTATTAATAATAAAAATTATTATCAACATAAAGCTGTTGATGTTTTTATATTTTAAATTAAATTTTAAATTAATTGAATTTGTTTAGTTATAAATTAAAAATACTTAAAACACCGTAATAAAAGGAATTTGAGCCGTCATTCGCGGCCAATCAACTTAAGTTTCAATATTGTATTACGGAATTTAAGGTACTTTTAATTTATAACTGTGGATATTAATCCCTAAATTTTTAATGGTATTTTTATACTTGTACCTGTTTTTTTTTTTTTTTTTTTTTTTTTTTTTTTACCGTCATCAGCCATCATATATGTCAGGGTGTAGCAATTTGCAAGATAAGTCAAGTGATTCATTAAATTGCTTAATATATTTTTTTAAAATATTTGCACATTTTTTATGCACACTGAGTAAATTTGAACTAACCCGGTCAGATTCGCATATTTCTCGCCTATAGATGGAATTCAAAAATATTTTTAAATGCCCGTATCTATAAGCGAACCTGAAAATTTCTATAAAATATACGTAATTGTGTGGTTCACCTATTTTAAAGGTCACGGGCTGTCACATTATTGTTAGAAAACTAAACATAGTCTTTTATCCGAGCTTGTTTTCAAACAAAATAACAGTGACACTGTCGTAAAAATCAAGGTTTGAACACCTTTTTGTGTGTAAACCTTTATTTTGGACAATTATTCGTTATGATCTATTACATACGCCTGGTTTAATTAATGTATTCGATTTCTGTTGATCATGTCCACGAAGCTTCTCTAAAAACATCAACAAAACGTACTGGCGACACAGCGAAATCTCCAGAATTTTTTCATTATAACAAGGAATTGGAGGGCTGCACCTTACGCCCCTTAAATTTTAAATTTTGTCAATCTATATAAATAAAATTAGACTTTTGTCTGTACATTTCTTGGAATTCAAAAATGTTGCGATTTCTATCCGTTTCAAGCACCCGGGAATCCGATGCGACCCTCAAAAAAAAGTTTGTCATTCTGTCGTTCTGTCATTCTGTCATTCTGTCCGTGACGCTTTTTTTGTTTAAGCATCACGTAAAAACGACTGAAGCGAATGATATAAAATTGAGTGTCATGATAGGTGGTCACTCAACTTAAAACATAGGCGTCGAATTTTTAAAAAAATCTTGATTAGATTTTCAGATTTTGCGAAAATCGTTTCAAACTGCGTAAATTTGTGTTCAAGCATCACGTAAAAACGACTCAAGCGAATGATATGAAATTGAGTGTCATGATAGGTGGTCACTCAACTTAAAACATAGGTGTCAAATTAAAAAAAAATCTTGATTGCATTTTGAGATTTTGTGAAAATCAATTCAAACTGCGTAAATTTGTGTTCGCACATCACGTAATAACTGCAAAGGTAAAAAAATGATATTTGGTGAAATGATAGGTGGTCATTCACCTTAAACTATAAGCGTCTAATTAAAAAAAATTGATCAGATTTCGAGATTTTGCGAAAATCGTTTAAAGTGAATCTTTGTTCCCGCTGAGTGAATCTTTGTTCCCGCATTACGTAATAACGACTAAAGAGAACGATATGAAATTTGGTCACATGATAGATGGTTACTCAACATAAACTATAGGTGTCCAATTTTTTAAACATTTTTATTAGATTTTGAGATTTTTGAAAATTCTCTCAAAATACGTTTATATTTCTTCAAACATCACGTAATAACGACTAATACGAATGATACGAAATTTAGTCTGGTAGTTGCTAATCTTAATTTATAGGCGTTGAATTTTTAAAATATTTTGATTACATTTTGAGATTTTGCGAAAATCGTTTTAAAATGCTGAAATTTTGTTTCAGCATCACGAAATAAAGACTGCAGGGAATGAAACGAAATTGGGTGACAGGATAGGTTGTTACTCAACTTGAATTCTAGGCTTCAAATTTTTCAAAAATGTTGATTAGATTTGAGATTTTGCGAAAATTATTTCAATATGCGTAAATATTCGTTCGCGCATCAAATAATTACGATTAAAGCGAATGAAATGATATTAATTAGTTACTCTCTAACCTGTAACATTTTAACAACACATAAAAATTATAACTACGTTTTCTTCATACTACATCTATTCTGTGTACTCCTACAATGCTGACGAAAGTTCTTGCTTTTTAGAAATTTGCATTCACTAACTCGTTAAGGACGGGTACTTCAGCTGGTAAGTTTATAAAAAGCAAACTTGCTTTATTTGTTTTTTGGCAAATCATGTCAAGCACCTTTCTCATCCTCGATATGTTTTGCTGTTTACGTATTTCTCTTTAAAGAAGTTTTGTTTTTTTCGTTTGGAAACTCCACTGGTGTTGATAGACTACTAAAATTTTGTTTAAAATATTCTTCTTTTGCACAGTCGTAAGATCAAGACCAAGATGTTTAGCTCTTTGACTGAAGTATTTTTGGCTGAATTAGAAACACGTAGTTTCGAAATTATTCCTGCATAAAAATTCCAAAATTTTAAAACCCCAAGAAGAAAAAAAACAAAAAACTCTCAGATAGTCTCTTCTGTTGAAACTTCTTAATCTGAGATATCTTAACGTAGGATTACTTATCGTTTAGTCATTCATAAGACGCCCGTTGAAAACTGACTATAACAAACACTTTTAATTTTAATATTTACATTCACGAAATATTTGTTCTGCTTCAATCTATATTATCGTATCACAGCTTCTGATACCCAGTTTCTTGTATGAATCCTAAATGGTATAGGGGGTTCATGGGGGACTTATATAGTCCTCCATGGAGGGCTTCTCTCTATAGGCCTATCACCATTGTGCAGTCAATCGGCCTTAATCCTGAAACCAAACCAAACCTCCATGGTTTAGTAAAAGAAAATAGTTTATTTTATGAAATAGTTTAAAATAGTTTATTTTATGATATACTAAAATAGTTTATTTTATGAAATTCGTGAAAAATGTCAAACTGTGTAATCTTAGAGAGCTATTTAGAATCGCATAAATTGATGATTCATTTATCATGTAAATTTCGTGTCACAGTTTATGAATTTCACGCTTTTTTTAATTCATGACGTCGCATTTTTGACTGACCTAAAAGAAATCCTGGCTAGTTCAAATAGTTCATGCTGTTTAGTTCATCTTAGTCACTTCCATTTATCATGTTGGACAGTTAGCTTTCTAACCTAGTAATATTATAACTTACAACGACGTTAAAAAAAAATTACATAGGACTATTGGAGGAACATAATACCACGTCAAAGTACGAAAATCACCGCACCGAAAGAATAGCATATAACATATGTGAAATGTTTAGGCCACTTTCTTGTTGCCTCATTTTTCTTCAAGCTATCTTTTATTTAAGCAAATATCGCATTTCATATTGATTTAAAAATTTAAGTCTCATAATTATACGGCAGCAGCAATCTATAGGCCAATCTATCATTGTCATATCATTAAGTTCCTTGATACTTCTCACCCTCAAATTCTCAAAATGAAATAAAAAGCAAATCCTAATTCAACGTTTATTTACAAGCTTATACCCCCCCCCCCTCCCATCTTTCAATAAGATGTCATGTGTTCCTTAAATACTTTTGTTCTATTTCATACACATTCGACAGCATAACGACATACTTCACAACTGTAGCCAGAATGCTGTAAAAATTCGAAAAATCCACGATTTTGGGTTCAATATCCAACCATTTGGGTTCATCACTTGCCAACTTTCGTGAATCATTGATGGCGCTGGTTAACTCTGTGGGATATACACGCACGTGACTGACACGGCAATGATGGGGGAGGCTGGAAATCTATAGGGTGCCAATTGAAAGGGATTTCGTGAGGCACGTGCCCGTTCTTCAAAAATTTAAGTAGGATAGGGAAGGCCCTTTCGTAACAAATTAGATTAAGAATCCTGTTATGGAAGCATTAATTTTATATTTACATGTAAATGCAGCTTTTTTTGCATAGGGCAATATTGATTCACGCTGTTAGAAACTCATCTCATCTGCACGAAAGTTAAAGACCTATCGTAAAATGAATAATATCAACATTTAGTTGCTGTGTAACGGGGTTATGGTGCTGTCATTACTTGCTTTAGGACAATTTTGTTAACAATCCATCGGTAATCCATCGTCTTACCAACTAACTACGATCTTTAAAATGCTTTGGTGTTTAACATGATGTACAGCTGCGGAAAAAAAAAGGGCCCACTTGCTCTTTATTTCGCCGTCATTCGCCATACAGCAAAGTTATATATACCATTCGTTTTCGAATAGCGCATACTTTAATTTACTATTAATTTAATTTGCATAAGGAGCCGTCTTCATATTTAATTCTGCATCCACTTCGTTTTTCTCAATGGCAACACTGTATTTTGACTTTATTAAACGAAAGAAAACCTTCAAATTACCCTAAATATAAATTTTCACTAATTTTTTACGATAATTTCCGGAGACTCTGCGAATTACTTTTTGCGCATTTTTAAGGGACTTTCTACAAATTGAAAAGCGCTTTTTGTAGGTTCCAAACTTTTCGTCTTTCATTCATTCCGCTCGCGAGAGTTAAAAGAAATAAATATTATTTTCAAGGAAAATATTGTTGCCATCTCTCTTAAAGTTTTTTGTACTGAGAATATCAAAGGTAGGAAGTAGAATGTTTAGTCAGAGGTCCAAATGACAGATGAGTTCATAACTTCCTTGTCTCGTACACATGACTTAAAGGAAAAATGCAAAACGACTGCTCACGATTTTGAAAATCTTTCAATTTTGAAATTGTTATTGAGTATTTACCTTGATGATTGTCTTAGACAGGTGAAATGTTGGCAGGAGTGAGAGGCTGTTCTCTGCTCTTCTGACTGAAAGCATGAATGTTACCCAGCTACGGTCGAAGTAGAAGAATGATTTCACGATTGAAAATTTGTTTGAATTGCATTTTAAAAATGCAATTACTTTTTTACTGAGCCAATATTATCACTGCGTTTGTTATTTCACTTTCTTCATTTAATATTATCGTATGCAATGTGCAATATTCTTAAGACTTTTGGTGGTATTTTAATTTATTGTTAGATGAAAATTTAGACAGAAAAACGTGATTTTGACTGTTTGATAAAATATGGGAAAGTCCAAAGACCTAATGTTTCCAATATTAAAAAAGGTCACATTCATGCCTGGAATGTTGAGGATGTTAGTTTTTCAGAAATAGGATGTTGTATTAGAAGACATATACATCCACTGCATAATTCTATATTCCTGGAAAATATTTTATTTGGGGGTATATGATAGCGGATGCAGCAGTAGAAGCTTTATAGAATCACCATCAAACTGTAAAAACCTCTTATTTATTTGCCTCAAAATTTGATTTTTTTTTTAATACCGCTAACTTTTACTGTGCTTTTGCGCAAAAAAATCTAATTTACGCTTATTTTAAGCAATTTTTAAAAAATTGTCACTTAATAAATTTATATATGATCCCTTAACTCATGAAAATAACACATTTTCATTAATATAAATTAAACTACTGAACGCAAAAATTTGAAATTTTGCACAGCCATGTAATATTACTTTTTGCATCTATTTCCATCGAAATTTGGCTAGGTCGCTATTCATAATTTTTTTTGAATATTAATTTAATAATTCATAATTCATATTAATATTTTATTTAAAAAAACGTAATAATAGTGAATTATGTTTGGGTCGTTTAGTTCTAATAGTACGAATAAAAATGAACTTCTTATTACCAATATTATATGAGATATGAATTAAAGTATGAAAAAGTATTTTAACATATGGAAAGGGGGATTTTGGAAGCTCATAACTCACCCATTTTCAGTTCAAATTTATTGAAAATGGGTATCCGGGGTTAAAATGAGCTAAATTTGATATATGAAGTGAAATCTAGTGGTTGCTATTGAGGAAAAAAGTTGGTGCGAATTTTAATATGTATATGGCCCCTTATGCAATTTTTATGAATATCCAATTATGTGTACTTCAATCGTAAATGATTGGTATCTGTCACTTGGCTGTACGACGAACGACGGCCGAAAAAAGTACAAGCGGGCCTTTTTTTTTCCCGCAGCTGTACAACACTGCAATAATTTATGGTACGTTTATGGATGTTGCGTAGCGTAAATACGGGTTAGGACCCCTTAGAAAGTCCTTCACGGAGGGCACCCCACCCATCGGCCTAGAGCCCACGCGTAGCTAATCGGCCGTAATCCCACAAACAAACAAACATTTGTTTTCGATCTCCAAAAATAAGTCAATTTTTTTCATATCTCTCTGTTTCGTTGGCCTAGTTAGTGGATAGGCATAGTCCAATTATTCCAATTATTATATTATTATTACTATGAACAAAAAATTAAAATTCTTTAACTTTTTTCCCTACTATTGTACCTATAAAACTATTGATTTTAAATGTATAACTTAATTTTTAGTTGAACTCACACAGAATGTTTGAATAGAATTTTATTCAGCTAATTCGAAGAATTTTAGAGCAGTTAAATCTATTATGAACAAAAAAAAAGTTTTAAGAAAAAGGCCACCTGAAAATGCATTTAAATATTTCGTTTTAATAATAACTAATTTGATCATTTTTTACACCTAAATTTCCTTACATTCATACTCAAATCCTCTTTTTAATAAAATAATAATCGGTTTTGATTTTTTAACTAATCTCTCTCTCTCTTTTTTCCTTCTTGCCAATATTGCTTTGGTAGTAATTATTGTATCGATTTGTCAATTCTCGTTTTATTCATACACAAGTAAATATACAGGGTGGTATACCCAAAAAAGTGGTAACGGGCTTTGATTCTTTATCTATTAAAGATAAGTGGGCAGTGTAAATTTTTAAAAAAATGGTCAAAATAAAGTAGGAAATAAGACTCCGTTACGAAAAAATTCCTCGCGTTCATTTTCAAAAAGTTACACTTTTTAAATTTATATACGATCCCCGTACAAAACAATTCCCAATTGGTAAAATGTTGCCCCATACAATCATGAGGTGACATGCAAAATTCGAGAATTATACCTTAGAAAGTGTCAGAGATATGGAGATAAATATAACGCTGACTTGGACCACTTTTCCATGGCTCTCGAAGGGAAAATACCACGTCGAATGATCTCATTTCAGGGGTCGTACAGAAATTACCAAATAAAATCTTTTTTCTACTCTAGCAATAAACGTTTACATTCAAAATCCTGTATAGTCCCGGATCATCTTTCTTTAAAAATACTTCTGCGGCGTCGTATGAGGAAAGGGTCAAATTTGGTACATCACCACATTAGTGTATGAGGCGCATTTTACTAATGGGGAATGTTTTCGTACGGGGGTCGTATACAAATTTTAAAAAATGTAATATTTTGTAAATGAACGAGAGGATTTTTTTTTTAACGGAGTCTTATTTGCGACCTTATTTTGAACATTTTTTTTTTCAATTTACACTGCTCACTTATCTCTAATAAAGAATTAAAGCCCGTTACCACCTTTCTGGGACATCCTGTATATATATTTACATATATTGTACAGTGTTCAAACGCAAGTAATAATCTATTATAACCTTAATTAAAGGAGTATTTTACCAAAGTATGGGTACCAGATAACAAAATCTGCAGGCCAACAAAAATTTCTTTTGGAATTGCTGTGCTGTGTTATGTCAAAGCTACATTAAGGCTATCTGCCAAAGATGAGGGATGCCTTGGTCGGAGGACTATTTAAGGGGCCGAAACCAATCAAAACTCCAGGCCGTTAGATCAACAGCAGCGCAATATAGGCCAGAATCCTGGAATTCAGCAGTCCACCATTTTCAGTGTGTTGTACAGTCGGCCATGGGGGGGGTTCTTTTGGAATAACAGTCTATTAAAGGTTTTTGAAACTTTCATGACAATTTTAGGTCATACTGTGTAACTTTTTTTTAAAGTAATGTTTGGTCACATATATACATACACGCAGGCTTTATAATTTGTATTATAGATTCGGATAATCCAGAGCTTTTCTCCGTCAAAAAATCATCTCGATCTCATCACAAAATGAGTTTTAGTGCTTACGCCAACTAAGATGTCCTACTGCGCATTGATCATGCGTTTCCTTTTTACGACAGTGAAAAATGGCTACTATAGCTGCAGTTCGCAAAGTAGTCAAATTGCTGGCATGCCTTCGTATAGTTATTGAATAACAGTTTTAAAATTTTTTCTATGAATTTGTCAATTAATTTACCTTTACTTCTGAATCCTTTTAGACTTTTCTTTTCCTCAACAGTGGCTGAGCACATAGCCCTCTGAACTGGAAGACGGAAGATGCCTGGTTCAAAACCAGGTCGCGTCCTCCGACCTAGCCGTTTGGATTTTTCCGTGGTTTCCACCGAAACTTAGCGTAAATACAGATTAGGGCCCCTTAGAAAGACCCCCACGGAGGGCAGTCCACCCCTCGTCTTAGAGCCCATATGTAGCTCATTGGCCGTAATCCCACAACAACAACTTTTCTTTAATTTCCGCAAATGGCTTTCAATTATCTTATTTGCACATGACCTATGTATTCTGACTGCGTTACTGCACTATTTCTGTAAATGTCTTTGACAGCTGTACGCTCGTCTCCATACGAGATGTACCATACGAGAATTACAGCATATATTTGAGTTTTGGATTATTCAGGGATCTATCAAATAGTCGACATGCTCCAATTAGGTTCAATACTCTCTTGAGATTCCTTGCGATGGGAAATGTGGTCATTCGGTGTTTTACTGGAACATCCCTCCTTCGTTTGGCATTTTGTTATTGTCAATAGAAATTGCTGATACGCAACCATTTAGGGAAGTGTATCCACGAATTTGTCAAGTACCATCAAGTGATACACCGCATGAATAAGTACTGTTCTTTTCTGATACATACTTTACAGAATCAAGCAATTTGCACTCATGCTGCTTTACTGCTAGTTTTGGTAAAACTGGCAAGTTCAGTGTGAACAGCAGTTTTTTTTTTTTTGGTCATGTATCGTGTGTCCCTTTCCTATCAGTCCTTGTAAAAGCACACACACACACACAAAATTCTTACAGTTATTTTTGGGGATTGAAGTAAATACTTCCTTTTGTGATTGGATATTCCATCTTTGCCACCTCCCCCCCCCCCCCACACACACACACTTGCTCCAGGAAAAGATTTCTGGACACCCACCACGACCAAATTTCTGAAGCCACTGGTTTTTCCCTTCTATTTATCAAGAAACTAAAGCTAAACAGTTTTGAAATCTTTAAAAAAAAAATGTTCTTTCAAATGAAATAGTGCTAAATTGATTGATTGTTTTCTCCAAAATGGCTTTTTACGCGTAGATTTATGCTACAAGCGCTCTCTTTTAAAACATGGAAGATCCTGTAGTAAGAATGATGGATATGGTCAAATATTATATGTAGGTCCATATTATTAGGTGTGAATTTTCTCTGACTAGTCTTCCCGTGAAGGCAGATGGGAGTCAATCCCAACCCCTCGCACTTTCAGGGGCAGGGCTTGTGATGTATGAAGCGCAACGGATTGATGAACATGGTCGATGGGACTCAGGTGATAGCGCCTGACCCTCCATAAGATGGATCGTTAGAAGCGTCATGATATTGGGGTAAGGGGATCAACTGATCTTCGCACATGCTTTGCCGTCACTTCATTTTTAATAAGTTTTTTTCTTTCTGTGATGCGTAATAAGTGGAAAAGAATGGTTGTAACAAGAGAAAAAGAAACTGAAAATGGAGTGAGAAAAAAATGGACTTACCATGTGTCTACCCGAACAGTTTAGAAAGGTTTGCATAAAGGCCGCTGCAGATACCCAGAGACCGTCGCTGGCCGCTTGGCCAATTATCACTTGTAAGCAATAAATTTTTCGCACGAGAAGAAAGCAGGAGATACTCCGGACAATAGGTAATTGGGGACCGTGGATAATATTGCGGTTTTCACACTTGTGGTTTTCACCCCATCTATTGTTCGGTAGAGGGTCGCAGCGTCCAAACCCGGTCAAATTTCCCCGTTCAAATACATTGTAGCCGCGACAGTCTCTGGGTATCTGCAAAGGCCTTAAGCATTGGAATATTTGGCATAGAAAAAGTCAATATTATGTCTTCCTCTTAAATAACAGAATATGAAAGACTTGACTTCGCGAAGAAATATATTTCTCTTGCTCCAAGAAAGAATAATGTAATTTTTTCAGAAGAAAAAAGTTCAATCTTCATGGGCAGGAGAATTTTCTCTACATTTAATGTAATATGCTTTAAGACAAATTATTTTTTCTAATCTTAAATACTGTGAGGACACAACACTGATTTGGGGCACTTTTTCAGGAAAAAAACCATACCCATTGTCGTTATGGACTACAAAATGAACTTTGATAAATATGTTGATATGGTAGGCGAAGATTTGTTACCTGAGGCCACTCTAATTAATTCGAGAGACTAATTTTGACTGGAGAATAACGCTTAAATGCACATTTCTAAGTGTGCGAAATTCTGTTTTGAAGTCAGTTCAATAAATTTACTTGATTGGCCGAGGAGAAATCTCAATAAGATTCCACTGAAATTTATGGAGAACATTTTATTCTTTGATGTCCGTTTTAACTCATTTTCTTCATCCTGTAGATTTTAAAACTGAAATTACTCTTATTGGTTTTAATCTTTTAAGCTTTAACAAGGCCAGAAATCTGAATGGTGTATATGGTTTGACTACAACGAATGCATATGGACCATGCTACCGAAAATTAATTTCGGTAGCATTCTGCTTTCATTGCAAATCACGCGCACGCAATAACATCTCTAATATAGCAAAATTACACAACAGGATTTTAAAAAAAATGTAAATTGTCACTTTACAGTATACATATATTATTATTCTCACTGCTCTTTTTATTTTCTAATCAAAAAAAATTATTTCTTTGTTCTACACCACGCTTATCACCTAATCTAAGTATCACCTAAGTGCACGGTTGTCGGTTCGATTCCCACTCACGCTGAGGTTGTTTAAAATCTCCTTTCACTGTCCTGTGAAAACTTTCATTGTGTTGTTCACTTTACTCGACGAGGATTCATAAGCAAATTCTTGAAACAAGCACACATGTCTAAAAATAAATTTTCCAAGTACGACAACAATTTCTTTGCTTGGTTTTACCAACCCGCTTTAAAAAAAAATACTGCAAAGGTACATTCGTTAGCGGCAAACTCGTTGCACGAATTTTTATAGGAAAACTGGAATGCGTTTGTACAGTGCTATCAGTTTCTTTTGCCGTTAAGAAAAACTTCAGTTTATTCAGTTTCGTACCATAGGAGATGTGTTTGTTTACAATTCGCGTATGTTGTTATTTTTCTCGAGGAGTTTTTTGTACATACTCAATATAAAATCAACTGGATTTTAAAAGAAAGAATGCCCATCATTGAAGGGCAGTGATCAAAATTTAGAAATTTCAACTTACATTTTTTTCAAAAGTATTTAGCTAGAGAAGCTCAAATTTCGCCATAATACCGTTATAAACTTCAATCTCAACACTAAAAATATGCATTTTTGAATTTACTAAAATGAGAAATACAAGAAAATAATTATCTTTGAAAAATTCTGTAACTCCGTTGCAATTTCTAGAGTGTGGATGAATTTCCTCCTAGAAAAAATAACATTTTTAACTTCAGGAAACGTAAAATACTTTTCATAACAACGGACGCCATTTCATAACAACAACAACATGCAGCAAGTGTGCCCTCTCAACAACTGGATGAACCTGCTCCGTGCTCAATTTACTTAGTTTGAAACTAACCGTGATCAGTTTTGTATACGAACACTCTAGTCTAGTTTATAAACTATATGCACTCAGTTTCGTTTGAGAAAACAACTTAGATGGGAGCTCGTTGCACGAGTGTAACTGGTTTGTCGATTACGAATGCGGCCTAAGATACAGCAAAAGCGCCCCCCCCCCGCGCTTTTCTCGCAAAATATCGTATGTAAAATTCTCGTATCGTTTGCTCTTAAAATATCGAATAAACGCCCCCTTAAGGTGGATTTATTCTGAAAACTTTTCTTCGCCGTTTTGTGTTGCTCAGACTCCGCTCTGGCCCACCGTTCTTTTCCGTTTCGGAACTTTGGCTTCCCGCCCGAGCTTGCCGAGCCGCAGTAAATGCACCAATAAAATCACGCCATATGCCAGTGAAGTGTGACGTCAGAACGGTGCTTTCCGCTTTGCTTCACTGAGTGATGTCATCGCGGTGTCATAGCGGTACAAAACGCATAGTATGAATCCAGCTTCACTTGAAGATAAAGGGGGCGTTTAAATGGTATATTTTCCCGATTTTTACCGTTTATCGGCCCCCATAGATCAAGATTGTCCTAGAAGATTGGGAGGGGCACTTTTTTGATATTTTACGGTATTAGTTACGAAAAACTGTAGGAAATTTAGCTTGCACTCGTGACTATCACGCACTGACGCGTAATGTGCTGTCGCTTTAAGACCTGGACTATTTCTGCGACAAAAAATTATTTGAGTGTAAGGTAAATTTCTTATTTTAGCTTTATGAATGACTCATTAAGTTTACCAACTAACACACAACTCAAAAGAAATATGAGAAATTATTTTATACCTGATTCATTTCTAAGGAAGAATAAAGTTTCATGTATGAAATCGACTTAGAAAATATGACTTACACCTTTTGAGAGGATGTAGATCACTCGCACAATTATCCCATTTATGCCTAGCGTCCCTTTTTTGGGACGGCATTTTCGCTATTAGTCGAAAACGTTATTTATTTTTCCTAGCCTTTATTCATGAGTATTGAGCCTCAACTCCGCACAATATTTTAACATGACCAAGTAAGATATTGATATTTCGATTTTTATGCAAAATGATTTTAAAATACATCATTCCTTGTTCAAGAAGTTGACATCAGAAATTTATCTATTATTTCTGTTATCAGTAAAAATCGAAGAAAGTCGCAAAAATATCCAGGCACAAATGGGTTAAGTAGGTCAGAGCTTAAAGTGTTCAAAAAAATTCACATGTCTATGCAGAAGAGGTCAGAAATTTATCTATTATTAATGACATTAGTCAAGATTGGAGAAAGTCATGCTAACAGCCTGAACACAAATAGGTTAATTTCCGACTAGTACGACCGCAGCGTCTAAACCTATACGACACTCTGACGAATTTTTCGTAAGCCATCAATGATACGCAACCTATAGAATGGAACTCGAGACAGGTAAACATCTCTCAACTCCTATGCCTGTGAGTATATAATGCAACGAAAGAAATGTTGTCCTTATTTGCTTTTTGAAATGCGCTTATCTTGGTTGTTTCGTATGAAAATAAAATTCTTGCGAGAGGAAAACGTTAATATATTTCGGACGATAAACCGGAGTGTGTTAGGTCTCTGGTACTTTAGAAGCATTGGGGATTATTTGAAATGTAAGTTTTGCCCCTCCTTTTAAATGCTTTCGTATTATCTAATATTGCTGTAAACGGTCTATGCGTATTTTTTGCTGTATCCCCTTGCTTTCAAGAAGTGACGCCCCTTAGCGAGTTGTGCCACGACGACGTGGGTTACTCTTTGCGAAGGGGGGAGGGGTCTAGGGGAGCCAAACAGAAACGCAATGGCGTGCAGTTTTATATAAAACTGAAAATTAAATTTCTCTAGAAAAATAAATTGCTTTTGCACTTAATCTCTATATCTTATCATTCACGTTACCTGGCACGTAGCACTTGTTCCGTTGATGTCATACACGTAGCACACATGCCAACACAGCTTGGATTTCAGGCACTTCATAAAATTGGACCGATACGCTAAAAAAACTGAGATAATGGTAAAAGTAACAAAAAGTGTACCCTGGGGGGGGGGAATACTTGGTAAAATAATTGCATTACAGTACGCTATAGTTCAGGCACTGATAAAATTTTACATACCATCGTAACCTAGTCAATGGATGGTCTCAATGTGACTGTCGATATCTTTATTAATCTGTTAAATAGAAGCGAGGTGTTGCTACCTCACTTGCTAATCAATTTATGAACGTCTTGGGGCAATTCTTTGTGTGACAGAAACATTTTCAGTTGTAGAATTAATGTTAAAGCTATTGCCTTGAAACTATTTTCAAATAAATATTTGTTTTCAGTTTGCACCTTATTGGGGAAATAGAAGGGCATATAATCTTTCCTTTGTTGGCTATAGAATAAGAGGACCTTTATAGGTAAAATAACAATTTTAAACTATGAAAATTACAGATTTGTCTTTAAATCATTACCATGTGCTACCTCTTATTCTGCGAAATAATTCGCTTACCTACCGTTCTCATCACGAATTACAGAACAAAATAGGCTCAAAATAGTTAATCATTACGCCCGAATTCTTAAAATCCTTGACGTTGTTATTTAAAACTGTTTAGACAAGTTGATTTAAGTTGTAAGGAATATCGATGCTATAATAGGAAATTTTCTTGTCTGAATGTGGCAGCCCGGTTACAAGAATTACGTCCCTCAAAGAATGAATATTAAAAAAATTGGATATTTTCAATTATCACGGAACTTACATTGTGCATATTCCTTTGTTTATCCTCGCAATTAAAGAAGTTAAAGCAACTTGTACTTCAGTGTTAGGATAATTGCCACTTCCTCCAGAATTACATATGATTTTAGGGGGAGGAGGGATTGTAGAAAGTACTTAAACATATAAATGCTTAACTATATGACGTTTTCTCTTACATTTTAGGCAATGCTGAACTTCTGTAGCTTTCTTCGAACTGATGAAAGATGATATTGGCCATGGGAAAAGACTAAGCCGGTCAGAATCTCCAAGCAAGGTCAGAATCTCCAAGGAAGGATTGGAAGGTCTGAATGTATTCTCCTAGAATTATCGCATTTTGGACTAGACGAAGGAGGACTTTTTCTCTCATGATGCAAAGTCTCTTGACAGCCGTTTGAAAACGCTAGTGAATTTGACTACGTTATTATTATTTGTATTAAAGCATTATGCTATTCATTATTACCGTGGTCAGTATCAAAATTTCGTAATGCTCGCTGTAGATAACCCTTTATCCATTCAGGAAAAAATGGAAATGTTGTACAATTTTTTAATTTTAACCCTTTCAGACCTGATTAAACAATTTTGTTGCATTTTTCTTTTGATCGATTAAATTTGTCTACATAAAAGAAAAAGCTAATTTTCGATGTAATTCTTTTTAGCTGCACGAATCAAGACATCCATCCTGTTCGATAGTATGGGTGATTTGTGTCCTCATTATTGTACATAAGGTCTGAGAGGGTTAACGTAACAGTAGTGCTAAACGATTCTAGCACCTAAATAAATATGCAGTGCTTTTCCCTTGGATTTCTAAAACACTGGTTATTTAACTTATAATAATTCTTTATTACATATGTGATTATTTACTATGCAGTTACTTTAGTTCTAATATTGGCCTCTTATAAGATGAGGATTCCTTGTATAATGTCGTTAATTTAATATGGTTTAATTCAATATGAATACGGCATATTCATTTTTTTCTTTCTTTCATTTAAATATTTAGTTTCCTTAATTGCTTTTCAATAAAGTAAATTCAGTTCATCAAGGAAAATAAAACTGAAACCTCAATATATGTAGATAAATCGGTATCCGCGCCGCTGAAATATGCAAAAGTTGTTGGCTGTACTGCTCTGCCTTGATTTTGAAACAGAAAAAATATTGGAGACTGTTATTAACAGTTGCATGTGCCCTCTTATAGGGTCGACTGCCAGTCCTCCATGACCTCAGAACCTTGATTAGACCAGTTTTACTGCAGTTACATACGTGGCAAACAGTTTCCTCCTTTTTCGATGGGAAGAATACAATGTAAAATTTCAACTGGCTTTTTTCAATGGACGAACGTTTAAAATAAATCTTAACCGACTGCCCGCAAAACATAACGTATTGTAAACTTTCGCAGAATTTGGCATTCTCCCTCAAGGGTCCTCTTAATATAGATAAATCTAATAAACTGTTCTTGGCGTCACGTGTCGCCTTCCGACGAATCTACATTAAGCGACTCCACTTTTCCTGTCCAAGACCTATACGTCCTGCAGATCTCTCGCGTTGCTTTTTCGATGTCATCTGTTAATTTCTTGGTCTTCCTATTTAGTTAGTGTTAGATCTATAATCAAACGCTACTTAAGTCTCTCTTCACCCATTATTTTAATGTAGCCATAACAAATCGATTGCTTTTCTTGCAGATCATCTTAATATTCTTTATTTTCCATCATTCGAGTCTTTCATTTCTTATTTTCTCTAATCTTGATATTCTGCATATTTTTGGATAATCCATTTCCACTGTCGTTTCTTTCTCGCGAACACGGATTTAAAGTGAAAAAAAACAAATGGGTAATCGCTTTAGTGAATCACTTTCTCGAGGTAACTGGGTGTCTGGTGAAGGATATCAGGATCCTACCCTTCTGCCATTCGAAATCGTCGATCTGATCTCCGGTACTTTTTCGGTCTGAAGTATAAGAATGGGTTGCGTAATAGGAGGGTTTAATAGCAAATAGTAATGTCCACTGCCAAGAGCCCAGTTCCTCACGAACAGAGTTCACATATCCATTTCCTGATTAGTTTGTATTATGAGTGTGGGTGCGAGAGCGCAATGTCGAGACAGCGGCGGTCTTTGTTGTAAATTCTAGAATGAACCTGCGCTTGAGGAGTTCTAAAGGCCGAGTTATATTTTGTTCTCTTGAGGCTTCAAATAGTCTGGTTTGGTCTTCTTAGTAGTGCTTTTGCCGAAATGTTAGTTTTAAGGGCTTTGGCAGGATTAATGTGACAGTATTAACTGAATAAGACAACCATTTGCTGAGGCATGAGTTGAGTACACAGCACAAAATCAACAGAATGGTGCTTGAAAGGGTATGCAGCCATATTTGTCGCAGATGGATTTCTGATGCCTTTTCACATACTTATACTGCCAAAATCTGAATCTTTTTATGTATTTAGGTTTGCAGTTTTGAGCTCATGGTGAAATTCGCGGCTGCTGTTATTCTTTTTGAAGGTCATAACTTTGTCCGATCCTCTCCCTGATACGGAAATTACTAAAGTCGTTGATTGAGAAGTCTTGAAACGATATCCATGTCTCCAGATGAAGACTAATTTTAAAGTTAATTTTTTTTTAAATATAGGTCTTATAAGATATCTTGATCGAAGCCAGTATTTGCTTTGAAAAAATAGCTTCAAATTGGTAAAAAATGGGATGTCCTCGTGTTCAGTTTAAGTGAATTTTCTTAGGGCAAGTATTGCTAGTTCGATAGGAATCGTGAATTAGTATTAAGTTTGAACAAAGTCGGCGAGTGTCTATAGACTGATTGTTAATGAAGGCTCCCTGCCGGGAGGTGGTTACTCAGCGTTCAAATGGAAAAGTTGGCAAGAAAACTCTGGAGACGTTCAGTGAAGTTCTTAGATTGAACGTTTCAATAGCCCTAGGCCCAAGATAATCGTAGATTTTTTTAATGTATTGCACAAATTTTGATGGATATATATGAATAAAATTGCGTTGCGATCGACGATTATTAGCAGTAAAGCTAATCGTCCCTTAAAAGTTAATATTGCGTAGTAATCTGCAAGTTGAATATAAAAATACGGATAAAGTACTTAAGGTTATATTTAATCTGCCCTTAATTTAAAAGCAAAACTAGTTTAAAATTAGATTGTCTTTGCTTATTAAAAGGCACAAGGATATCGGGCAGGAATGTATTTAAAGGGCTAAAAGCTGCGTAATGTTTGACGCTAGATCAAAAAACTTTTCTCCTATTTATTTTAATGCAGGTTGAAATAGTCTGTGGAAGTTTGTGGAAGTAATGCATTAAGAAATAGTGTGTAGTTTCCCCTTGTTTGGTGGGAAATCAATAACATTTAGATACGTCTTGATCACAAGGCATAAAATCAAAAAGTTGTTAAGCCTATAAAGTACTGTATCTGGGAAATTCTGGCTTCAATTTACACGCTTGTAGTAGTCTCATTAGACTGTAAAGTATAGCCTTTTGTGTACTAAAAGGCTTCCTTAAACCAACGAAAGCTCAAAAATCAGTTTAGTAATGAAAAATAAAGTTCATTTGCGGCCTTATAGAAATGCACGATTTTATTGCCATGAGACAATTTAATGGCAGAAAGCAAACTAGGGAAATTTGCGTGGGGAGAGATAAATCCACTTGAAGTTGGCTATTTTGAGTATGTTAGATGACGCATTGTATTGTTTCGGGTATCTCGCGCTGGATCTTGGGTGACGACTCAAGTTCCGTGCTGTAATATCCAAGTGACGACTTGGACGTTGCAACACCCCTAAAAAAACCATCAATCTAGAATTTTCCAAATCGCGGACATTCGTTTTTTAAGGGTGGCTTTACTTCTTCCCCCGAGGCATTGAATTGGGCTGGTATTGTATTCTGAAAACTTAAGCTTGAACTTCTTCAAAATTTAATCGCTTTCAGAGTTAAATTTCGTTCAGAAATATTGGCATTTTGAATCTATATATAAGATAACGAGCAGTTTTCTTGAAGTGCTTTAACATTTTGGATGGTCCATAATTTAAGTCTAGGATAGTTTTTCACTAATAATTCTGCTTTGCTATCTTCGATGTTAAAGCAGAAGGTTGGCGGGTCTCTATCATTAATTTTATACCCGGGATTCGCTAAATCAGAATATTGAAATGTTAATAAAACGTTTACGAAACTGGAAGCATTCAAATGACTATATTGATAAAGATTGTTGAAATTTACAAATTGCTAAAGCAGTCTTGTCTCTTAGCATGTTTTAAAATTTTCTTTTTCTATAGTGGCGCTCCGACTGAAAGTTGCTGAGAAATGTTTTTAGTTGTGAGATGTTTCTGGCGGATTATTTACTTATCACACTGAATGTTAGACTTGAAGGAATTGCGTAAGTGTATATTGAGCTTTGTAAATGGGGGAGGGCTGTTTGTGCTCCCAAGAATATATAATAACCAAGCATAAACTTAAAATTAATGTTTCAAATGTTTGGCCAAAAGATATAACTACCTCTCTTGAGATGAAAGCTTTTAAATTTATCTTAAAGTTGACTAAACATTTTTTTGGAAAACACTCATGGAAACGCTGAATTTGAGAACTTTCTATAACGGGGACGATGGATGAATATATCAATATAGCAAAAAACTACGGTAAAATGATCCATACCTTGGGTGCTGTTTTGTTGGTTTCAGAACTGTCGAAGTGGGCAGCTGGGGCTCGTCTTTGAGAGTTTTTCATTTGTCCCACGCTGAAACGACTTTACGCTGTGTTGCACCTCATCTTTTACGTCATCGTTTTGTCAAAGAATTATTCTCCTGGTCTCGTTTGTCATTATTTTGAAATCTGTGATGGTTTACTAATTTTCGCAATCTTATTTTTGAGGATAGCTCTTTTCTTCTCATTCAACTTTATTCCCGTGTCCCCGCTTTAGCCACTCATCTTTTTGGTCAACCTCGCCGCTTTTTGGGTGCTGGCTCGACTCTATGTTCGGGCCGAGTGGCCAACGTGGCAGAGTGGATAAGACACTGAGAATGGTAGATGGCTGAAATGCGAAGGTCTAGGATTTTGGCCTATCCGATCGACTGTAGATCTAACGATGCGGAGTTTCTGGATTTCTAGAGATGTAACGCGTATGGGCTGGAGCGTGTTGGGCCCTCAATCTATGGTGAAGCTTCACTTTGGCGTATATTTAAGTAAAACACCTAGTGTGGTTTTGCCATAAATAACATAAGCACAATAGATAATCCGTTCCCTTCTTTCACTTTTCCTATCCAGGCTGTAAATTAAATTTTTACCATTCTCGTCACTATATTTAGTACTGTTTCAGACATGGCGTCGCCTCATATTTTTCAACTGGGTAGGACTTATTTCTAAGGCAGTCAATTTTGGTTTTATACAACGTGTACACAAAAATTGAAAGACGAAACAATTTGATTATACTACCTTTTGATAACGTTCCCAGAAATTTTTTCAAAGTGACGGCTTGGTGAAAAACGTAAACAGATAGTAAGGGTTCTCGCTCTGAAGTGTACTGGATATTAGATTGACGGTAGGATTAGTATTCTTTCTTAAATTGAAAGCGACAGGCGGAGTATTTTTAGCTATGTTACAGAAATTGTGTAGAGCTCCTGGTAAAGTAGCGATTGCTAAGCCTCAAACTCGCGAGAACCCTGCGTGTTTGATGTCCAGCTGTCAGCATTACGAAAACGTTTCCCCGATTGCATACTAAAACGGTGAAATTGATTACTTTTATACTGCAGAACACTGCTGCAAAATTTGAATATCATCCAGTAAATTGGAATTTTATTACGATATGAAAGCTTACATTCTCACTGAAGAGTTCGACATCTAGTTCCCTTTTTCAATTTATTGAGGATAATTGCTGTACTGTTATCACAGTAAATATCAGCCCGGTAAACAACTCATTGAGAACTTCCTAGAAAATTGACTAAAGATTAGTTTCTAGATTTTGTAGACATGTTACAATATTCGCCAGATTCAAAAGCTTATAAACTCACTATGGAATTTTAACGAAAGTTTACCACACAATTAACATGCTATTGAAATCGCGGGCTTTTGTTTGTCTTGATCGTATAACTGCAGCTTTTAAGAACATGCCTGGTTAATGCTATCTTGAAAATGGAATTTGCCATATTTTTGATTTTGATACCAACCTGGTTTAGTGTTGAGGAAGGTGGGGAGGGATTGCTTAACAAATGAAAATACTCTTGTTAATTTTAAGCATATTGAAATTGTCTTTCGTATAACCATCTATTGAGTTTTTTCGCACTGTAATTTTGCGGATACTACTCGAAGTGCGAATTGCCCTTGTTTTTAAAAACTTGCATAGATGACTGCAAAATTGGAAATGCACGCGTGCGTTAAAGATTCAAGCCACCCAGCAAAAAGCTTGGCAGGTCTTAATCATAAATAGCTATTCATACAGACGCCAAACTATCAAAGCAACGTTTGGTGCCGCAAAAGTGCAGGATGGACTTGAGTTCAGTGCAGTAATTTTAGGATAAACGAATTTAAAATTCTGACTAAAGGTTAACGCATTTTGTACATGTATTAAATTGTACTCGTATTTGTGCTTCACAAACCGTTAATTTCATCTTGCCTCGTAACCCTGCCGCCATTTTTAACAAAACGGAAACAACTAATTAAACAATTAGTCAACGCTTTTAACTCCAACACGAAATTTTTAGAGAACATGCAATCATTCAGGTGTCCAATTTTAGAAAAACCTGTGTTATATTGGATGGAAAATTTACTTTATAACTTTCCACAAATTTCAATATGAATTTATAGAGGAACCCATAAGCACTCGGTGTACACCGCTGTTTTAAAGTGCATAAGTTACAAGGAGCCTTCATTTGAAAAACAAGTTTTTCAGAACTCATTTAGTCTTACATTTTCTAATTTAAGAACTAATATAACAGAACTGAGAAAGTTACAATCTCCTCGCAAATAAAATTAATCTATTCCGAGCAATATCGTAGAATTTCCGTTCAACGGTTTTTGGACGGTAGGAAGATGGAGCGGCGCTTGCGAAAGGGTTGATCTGTGACGGATAGTTTTCTGTCCTATCATTAAGTTTGTTTCCCCATCTTGTTTTTGTTTCGTTTCTTGTTCTCCACTAACAACTTTTTAATCTGAATCAGATTCTCATTCGCAGGCGATTTATATTTGGCCTTATTTTTGGAGTGTTCAAAGTAACAAATTTAAAGAACTGGGCCCACTCAAAATAGTCCTACTCGCAGGCTTAGATTTAGGATTTGTGCAGAATTACTCGGAGTAAATTCTTAAAGAGAGGAGATTGCAACTTTCTCTTTTCTGTTGTATTAGTTTTTAGATATAAAATTATCGAAGGCTACGAGTTCTGTAAAACTAAATTTTTAAATGAAGGATATTTATAACTTATGCATTTTTTTTTAAAGACAGCTGTGTACACAGAGTGCTTGCATGTTCCTCCTATACATTTATATTGAGGTGTGGAAAGTTATGAGGCGACTTTGTCGTCAATTGAAACGCCGATTTTTCCTAAGTTGTACGCAAGAATGAAATTGCTTGTTACCGCTAAAAATTTCTTGTTGAAATTGTGTAGAAATAATTGGTTTGCTTACATTCTGTTAATGACTGCATAGTTCAGTGGCAAGATGAAAAGATTTCAAACAGTGAAGTTCAAGGTTTTGAAAATAGTATGTGCGAAATGAAAAACAAGGAATAAAAGAACAGAGTAGAAAACCAGGAATAAGAGTTTAATAAAAATTTATAAAATAATTTAATGTCTAACTTTAGGACAAATCTCTTGTAAAAAGTCGAGGCGTAAATATTATGCACCGAAAATATGAGTACGTGGTTAATCTTCATTAAAAGGAAATAAATTAACTGCTGCTCCATTCCGTTAGCTCAAAGCTTTTAAAATTCCAGAGAATCGCTGAATTTTGAAATCTTTAATTTGTTGGACGAGCTTTTCTAAGAATAGCCCTTTAAGAGTGCGATGCCAAAAAAAACTCATTATGCTGCAAGTATTTTGGTGATAAAATGTAAAACTGCAAAGGTCTAAAATTAGAGTATATTCGCTCCTCAATCCTCCTAAAACCCATTAACCCTTTCTAAGGCAGTTGTAAAAACTTACCACCTAGGGTCTGACTACTGAAATAGGTTATCATTTGTAAGTGTTAGATGCCAATTATATTTGGCATATAAATGTTTATATTTTTGGAGAAAGCTATAACTATTTGAAAGCGAGTACCGAAATCATCGCTTTTAATTATCTACTTTTGCGTTTAATTGCATGTGCAAATAGCAGTTACTTTTCTGACATTGATTTTGTAAATGATTTATTCTCTGGCAATATGCGTGTTCAATCTTTGTATCTTTAATTTTCACGTCGGATAGTGAAGTAGAAGGAAAATGTATGAATTAATCCTACAAAATGAGCCAGAAAATTGCAAAATTCAATGTACTTGGACTGTCTGACCATAAACTCTCCTTGGAAGAGGTTGAAACTTTTTATATAAAAAGTATGTTTGTTATAAGTTACGTATAAACAGTACATCGGAAGAGTATGCCGATTGTTCTCCTTAATCTGTCGTGGAACTAAATTAAATTTCTTGTGAAAATGCATGTTTTAGATTTAACCCATCTGTGCCCAGATATTTTTGGACTTAGACTTTTGCCCAATACCACCAATAACTGATAAATTTCAGATATCAATTTCTTGAACAAAGGCTGATTTCTTTTTAAAAATCATTATGCATAAAAATTGAAATTTCAACATCCTACTCGGGCATGTTAAAATATTTGGAGTTTAGACTCAATACTAGTGAATAAAGCCTAGGAAAAATAACGTTTTCGACTGCTAGCGAAAATGCCGCCCCAAAAAAGGGACGCTAGGCGTAAATGCGTTAAATCAAGGATGTTCTTGAAATTATTTTGCTTTTGTTAAGCTGTCTAATTTAATGAGCATTGTTACTATAACAGGCAATGGTTGGAAAGTTTTAATTATTTTCGTCAAATGCAAGCAACCACTCTCTTCACATCGCCTCAACGCATCTGAATAGGGGTAAATTCTTATGGGTGTCTATCCGATTGAATAAAGTCTAAAATGGATGTACTTGAGGCTTATTACATGTTACAAAATGATCGTTCGATTAGTTTCATTTTTATTCTTTTCGATAAACTGGGAAAGTTTAACCCCTTGCCGGTTCAATTTTTTTAGAGTTGGGAGGTCAAATGAGTGTTTGAAAAGTAAATAAGTGTTTGAAAGCAAAACGAATTAATTCGGTAAAGATTATATGAAAAATAAATTTCCTAATGCCTGAGCTACACTCGGGATAATACAGAATGGAACATTTTACCTGCCCGCACTCAGTTCGGTAAAATCCGGTAAGGAGTTAAAAAAAAAATGAACGTTCCTAGAAAGTAACACTGAAACTGAAACTCTAAGCGCAATTGAAATTTGTTTTTAATGAATTTGCTTTCTTTAAGAGGAATTTGTTTTTTTAATTCTTGTAAAATCTAAATTTAAAAATGCCTGCCATCAAGAAGCCTTCAGTCTTTAAAAAACTTGTTAAAAAAATGGACGACGGTTTCGACTCGCATGAATTATTTCCAATGAAATAAGTTCTACCTATACTTGCTGCATGAAACTTTGTACTATCGAATCAGTTTTTTGTCAGTCTAAATTGGAGGGAATGGAAGGGAAAGATGACGACGTTACAAGCTAAAAGTAAATTAATATACAGACGAACTTCTTCAGATCTTGTGGCTTCACTGTAACGGGGAAAACAAGTTATCACTAAATGCCTTCACTGTAAAAAATAAATTTACGAGAATTTACAGCTCATTTTTACGAGATAATCTCGTCGTACAACCTATGTCGTTATTCATAGTCAAATTTCGGTCAAATCTCGACAAACTATAGTGTGAGACATTCATAAAATTACGGTCAATACTCGAGAACCTATGTTGTAATGCATTGTCAAATTACGGTCGAATCTCTATAACCTATGAATGCCTGGCACAATCAAATTACGGTCAACCCTCGACAACTTATGGGTACTGTGATTTTACAGGCGCACGTAGTTTGACGAGATTCTCTTGGAATTTTTTGCTGTCGAGAATTGCCCGTAATTTAACAGCCTTTTTTTTTTTTTTTCTTTTCAGTGTGTGCTACAACTGAATAGGTTCATTTGGATTGCCATAAAGTTTAAATGCGAAATTCAGTGAGGAGTTGAATCAAAATTTGTAAGTGTACGCAAGTAATTTCAATACATCACTATCTACTAGCGGTAAATGTTTAAGTTTTGACATTTCTAAATTTGGTTTGTTTTGCAGCAGATAATGTCCACATGAAATAGGCTTTATAAGAGTTTAGAGATTTAACGTAAAATCTTCGGTACCTTAAACATGTAACAACTGTTAAAATTTGGCTAAAATGTAACTTGACTTTATATTAGAAAACCGTGTAGACTGCTAATTTTACTAACATTTTAGACTACCATTGCAGAGCGAGTCAAAATTGAGATGAAACGTTATTCTATTTTTATGTGCCTATTGTTTTAACTTTCAAGTGGATATCTAAATTAAAAAGCAAAATGGAATTTGATATACAAAAATAAATGAAATATTTACAAAGCATGGGTCCTGTATTGGGCCCTATAAAAATATATTTGTGCAGGGTCCATACTTTGATATTTATTTCATTATAATAAATTCTGGTGATAATTTTAGACTTCTTCAAAATTTATTTAGGAAATTTATTTAGGAATACCAGCAACTTTATTTTTAAAGTTAAACTTATTGCCCCTGGTTTCAGTTTTCTAGTTAATAACGTACAACTTAATTTTTAAATTAAAAATTTTTTTTTTCAAAAATTTAAGTGACAGCTTAAGTTCTGGTAATGTTCTATTGTTGCCGCAACAATAGTGAACTCAAAGAAACTAATGGGAATAATGGGCAGTACTATTTTTATAGCTAATTTAGAACTTTGGTGATAAGCTATGCGTGCAAAGAAAATTCTCTTCAGCTATATCTAGGCGAGTTTCTTGCATGAATGAAAATTTTATTTTTAAAAACGCTTCAAATAGTCATAACTCGTAGATTGTGATGTACTGGAATTAAGTATGCTACAAGTGTTAATTCTTGAATTAAAGGCTGAATAAATGTTAATATAGATCAGCGTCTCTCAACCTGTGGCGCCCCCCCCGAAGGGGTGCGCAGAGTGTTTGCAGGAGGGGGGGGGCGAGAAAAACCAAAGAGCAAGTAATGATTTACGCTTTTAAAATATCGCCTTATTCTCGTTTTTACACGAAAATATATCCATTTTCGCTTAAAATGTTCAAACTTTACCGATAACATTATTTTGTAGAAAATTAGACTTCATGTTCATTGTTAAAAATTAAACAATTTATGCCTGAAAAATGTGAGAGGGGGGGGCGACGTTAAAGACTGAGAATCGCCGATAAGGATATAATCTTCATGGTAATTGAAGTCCAGTCACAGATTAATGAATACACTTGTTTAGAAATACATATTAGGGGGAAAAGTGATAGCTGAAAGCAAGTAGTTTGTTTGGGAATTTTAATCTTGCGGCTTGCCAATTAATGTATAATTAAATGAAATTTCTTAAGTTTTCCAGATTTCTCGTCCTCTTCACTAAATTGGTCTACAGAGCAGCATTTGATTCTTGTAAACTCACCTTGGTGTATTCTTCTATAGTACTGAAAGTATTCAACAGAAAAGTATTGACTTGTTTCTTAATTAGTGTTGATTTAGTACAGCACTGTTAAAAAAAGCTCCCTCATTATCTTAAAAACGTTATTGACAATGGACTTTAACCTATGTTATGAATCCGGTCCCAAAATTTACAATAACTTGTCTGTCTTAACGAGTGCAGTTATCCTGTTAGGAAGGTGCCTTAACCTTTCGTAGACTCTGTCTATAGTTCGACATAAGAAAAGCCTATAAGTCGTACGAGACATCCCAATTCGTGATTTTATAAAATTCCTGGAAAATTTAATCTAAATTCATTTTATCACAATCCTGATCTTTT
The DNA here is from genome assembly GCA_038373885.1 of Cheiracanthium punctorium. Taxonomy (NCBI): domain Eukaryota; kingdom Metazoa; phylum Arthropoda; class Arachnida; order Araneae; family Cheiracanthiidae; genus Cheiracanthium; species Cheiracanthium punctorium. The sequence goes on from JAWZYV010011853.1 coordinate 2,239,418, forward strand.
TATAAAATGCAATTAATTGGGTCAGTGTTAAACAAACTGATCAGATAACAAAGCGGGCTTGGCATTAATTTAAAAATGCTATCCGATAATGCAAACCGTACTGCTTTTCAATGCCTGCAGCATGCATGGATTTAAATGATAAATTTTACAGCATTATTCAAATACTTGGTAAATAGTTTATTTCAAAAGCCTAAATGTATAGGGCAGGTTGTAATATAGTTGTCTCTTTTTCAGTTTAGCGAGAGAGTGGTTGCTTAACTATTTGAAATATGATTTAAATGTAATAGAACTATTTCCTTGTATTGTTTTTTCCTTTTTTGTAATTAAATGGTTTCTGGTTACTACCATAAATGTCAATCATGCTATTTATGAAATCTTTATATTGCACTAAAAATTATTTTGAAACTAAACTTAGTAACATTTTTAAAGTTAATTTTATTGCATTCAGTTTCTAAAATTTAGAAGTCATGGCGTTCTAAACGTCGCTCCTTCTTAGCATTACTTGTACGTGTGTTAAGAGAATAAAAATGTATTGGTCAAATGACTGAGTTATTTCTAATATTGTAATACGTAAATAATACATATTGAAAATTTAGAAATAAAAGAATTGTCTTCAAATAGCCCTAGTTTCTATGCACCATACAAATATTTTTAGAAAAATGTTTAGAACCAGAAAAAGCATGTGGTATGGCTAGTATTGTAAGATTTATTTTTGTAACTTCAGATTTCATCATCGGATTTTGTATCATCAGAAGGTCTTAATGTTTCGCATGTTCGAGAACTTGTATTGTTATAGTTTTGCTGTAATAAAGTTTATTAGAATTAAATTTGTGTTTATTCTTTGTTTTAGTGTGGAAAGTTATTTGTACCCTTTCTTCCTAAACAATGTTTCTGATGAAAGTATTTGCTGCATGTAGTACCACTAGGAATTTAAAAAGTCTAATCAGGAAAGACAAATTAACTTTTACAGAGTTTTTGATAATCTTGTACACAATGATAAAGATCTAATCCATTTCACAGAACTAGCAGTATAATCTCTTTCCGCATGATTTTTTGCTTTTATTTTTTGGTGTCGCAAACGGTCAACCCCAGTTTTATCTCTTTCCTCTAGGTAGATTTTGTATGGAACGTCCGTATATTTATTATGAAAATGCAATTGAAGAATCTTACCAGAATGCTTTGAAATTTTTTCGAAAACTTGCAATTTTGGTGGGAAGCGACTTCCCTGGCCTAATAGAATTCAGTTGCAGCCAGGTCCGTTGGCAAGCCATCCACGTATTAAAATCCATGCCTCAAGGTACAGGATCATTTGATGAAAATTTTAGTTCAGCTTCGCTTCTACAGTGGCAACTCTTTTCAGAGATCAGTCCGCACGTTACAGATAAACGGTTAGTTGGTATTGTCTGGGGCCTGAAAGCCATTTCTATTGGTATTTTGCAACTGGCTCATATTTCTGACGTCTTTCAAACTACACTGCTTCTCAGTTAGCCAACTGGGCATAAAATTAATAAAAATCCAAACAATATAGATGCTTTGCCCGTTCCCATCATAGTCGTAGATATAGTCAGTCAACCTTGACAAGTTTTGAATTTTGCACCAATGAGATCTTAGTAATTTATAGGAAGTCTGCAAACTGTGTTCAACCAAGGCTGGCGCCCCTGGAAACTGCCAGCTCCTAGCTACGGCACTGGTACTCGGACAGTACCGCAACAATGTACACGGACTTAAAGATCACATCTAGCTGTTTCTTAAGGGATTATAAACATGACATTATATATACAGGGTTACCACCGGCCAAGGAAAACCTGAAAAACAGTATAGTTAACTTTTATTTTGGCCAGAATATGCGATTTGTTATTCGGTTAAAGTAAGAAAATTTTTGATTTGATCTGGAAAATTGTCTAGTGTGCATTTGTAAGTTTTTTTCAATTTGTTGTATATCTGGAATTCTAAAACGACTTTATATAAATTAGTTGCGAATGCAGGTTTAATTTTTTTTTTGGGGGGAGGAGAAAAGAGCCTAGTAAAAAATTAATATTGTTCGAGTAATTTTGTTTTGTTGGATAGCTTGTTTTAGGTTAAAATTCCAGCGTCCGCAGCTGTTGCGCACCTGTGTAAAGTATTATTTGGAGCATACTAGAGATACGGCATTTGTAATAATCTAATGGGACACTACATGAATTCCCTGTACGTCTATTTACTACCCTGCCAGCTCTCTGTCGTAAAACGGGAGTTAAGAGAATCCTATCGGCCGGATATAGCTCCCACAGAACGTTGTGGTTAACTCCAAAAAGAATGTTCAGTCTGTCGTATGAAAACGCGCTTATTCAAATGAAACATTGTGCGAAACTTTTAAAGCAGTTTGATGTAGAACTTTGATATTGAGCTTTTGAACAAAAAATGAACACCCAAAATTTTATTTACATGGATTACAAGCCGAATTACCCGTTGTTGAAGGGTTACTATGTAATGAAAGTTTCCTAAAAGCCCAAATTTTGGTCAGCATCGTGGGAATATAAAGAATGGAACTAGCATAATCTCAAAAGTACAGAAAGCAAAGTTATAACTTCTTTAACTCTTTAAAGAATTTGCAGTTCAAAGAGTAAGAAAGTGCCGAGTGAAATTGTCGACAGAAAATATTTTTCAAAGTTAAGCACTCATAAAAAAAATCAACTTTAATTCAATTTTGTTCAATTCACTGCAAATATTCTAATATGCCTCAAAGCCCCTTCAAAGAACGTCATTTTTTTTATGCTTAAAATTTATCCCGATGTTTTAAAAAGGATAAATGTATTATTCTTAAAGCTATTTTTTCTCAAATTTTCAGATAAGAAAGATTAAGGAAAAAATACATCTAATAAATAAACAGTTCGTTAATTTATTACATCTTTATTAGTCTGCGATTTGCTGTCATACATTAGTTTGATTGGTATATGTACATTAATTTAAAAAAGCATGGGTGTGGACGAATTATGTAAAATTCAATGTAGTGCAAATTATTAATTATGGTTTTTGATACAAAAATTAAATTCAGCTCTGCATTTATTTGGTATCGTTGAACAATTTTAAGAAGAATAGTTACTTTATTATTCAGAGAATGATTTTTGCAAGCATACATCTCTGGAAGCTTAAAATTTATAGCATTTAAGTTTTGTCTAATTCCTTAGAACAACTTTTTGCTTAGTTCATCAAAATTTCGGCCTTATGTTTGCTTCCTATACAAAATTTATTGTTATGTTTTGTCTTTTAAATAACTGTATACTAACTTGCAGAAATTTGGTGCTATATTGCTGTGAATGGATCCCAAGTCCTCCTGAGAACAACGGTAGCTCCAAGCCAAGTAGGCGAGCTGCTCTCAAGAGGTTGTAACTTGTTATTTCAAACTGCAAAATATCGACTCGTTTTGATTAAATGATTCTGATTACGTGCACGTATCCATTTTAGTAACCTTTAATATATTAAAATAAAATGTAGCGTAAGCAAAGATTCGGACCTCCTTCCCCCTAAATTGAAGAAACTAAGCTAATTAAAAGAATTTGGCTCCTTTGTACGAAACGTTTGGTAATGATCTAAATATCAACTGGAGCTACCTCTTTATCAAAATGTAACACATAAAGCTGAGCTAGAAATTCAGGTGTATACATGTACATTCCAGTTCAATTTAGTATGCTTAAAATTTACTTTTCCATACAAAATACGCTGTCGTGTTTATTGATCCATATCACGCCTGGAATTCGTGCGCGTGTTCTCTCCAATTTCCTTTCTTGTTTCATTATTGAAAATGTATCGATGTCTTGTTGCATCCCAACAACTGGACATTTTGAATTTCTAAAGGAACAGCAATTGGCGGGGGGGGGGGTTAAAGTTGGTTTTACTGCATATTGCATTAAATCTTTCCCACGAAATATAGTTACACGCTCAATCTTGACCATCTAACTTGGTAGATGGTAGGGGAACAAAAATCAAAATCTGTTTGCCAAGTCAGTACAAAGGATAAAATTACGGGCATTTTTGAAAAAGCCTCTGATCAGTTGATTTTTGTTTTCACTTCCTTAAAAAAAAATTAAGTGCTTCTTTGGGTTTGGAAATGCTTTAAGAAATTTCCGTAATGCACTTTGCTGTAAAAATTATATAAGAAAAGTTAGGAATTCATACGCCTGCCTCCTCTCAATGATACTACTGGCTATACAATGCAAGTGCAGGGGAGGGGGGGGAAGGAAATCTCCAAAACTTTAAAATAAAACCAGGAGATGCATGGCTTTAGGAAATTTTTATGGTACAATTTGGAATGAATCTGATGAAGTTTAGAAGAAAATCAATTTTTCGACAACCACTTCTAAAACAAGGTGAAGTTTTATGTTCTTGGCTGTTGCCCTGAAAGAACGGAGCACTTACAGCTTGATTACTTTGGTAAACAGGTGTGGAAAGTATTGTTGCCATACAGTCTGTCATTGCATATGCTATCATAGCAAAACTTCATAAACACCCAATGTAGGAGGAATAATCGCTGGCTCATTCATATCTATTTATTTTTTATTCAAGGTATCTGCAGTATCGTGCAAGGTTTCTCAAAATGCCAACCATAAGGTGACATAAATTAAACAAATAGTGTTTCCGTAAAGATATAATTTTTTATCTTAAGATATTTTTAAACAGTTTATAGTTTACAGTTAGGGATCGATGAGGGACAGTATGAGACTGGGTTGTTTTCCATTACTGCATATTAATTGGGATAGGGATATGTTACTACAATGGCAAACAAAACTAGAAATTGCTGAATGAGACGAGCTAGCCCTTCTCTCCATCCCTATTTATGGTTTACATGAAAATCGCATACTTTTTTAGAAAAACCTAATTTTAAGTAAGGCTTTACTGGATGGATGGATGGATTGATTGGATAACTTATGTTTGTTTAGCTATAATCACTTTGAAACGATCAAAAGTATCTGAATAAGGATTCTGGCAGCAAGGCACCAAAAAATCTGTGAAACAGAAACACGGTAAGTTGGATTTAATGCACCTGATAGTAGTAGCGGAATCGGAGCTGGGGATTGGGTGCTTTAGTCCCCCCCCCACCCTTAATAGATAGCTAAAGGGTAACATTCTGCTTTATTATACACTTTGAATAGATAAAAGGATCTTTTCTTATAACTTAGCCCCTCCCAAAAACTTTACATTGGTATAGACCAGGAGCGCACACAGGATTTTCTCTTAGAGGGGGTCAAGCCCACACAACTTGTAACATCAGCTACCTGGAAACTGCCCCCAAAAATCTTTCAATGAACACCTGCCATAAAAAATTTTAAATACCCATGAATGGTTGTACTCACATATTAAAATACCAGTTCAATGAAAAATCACTGGATGTTTATTTTGTCACAGTTCAATCTATTTGCATGGTTTTGAAGTATGCAGCTATTTGCCTTTACTGTTAAAACTTCGATTACCGTTTAAATTAAACTGAAATAGAATTTTAAAGACCATAGAATTTGGCTTAAGATTTCTTTTGGAAGGGGCCCAGCTCCCCCCCCCTGGACCCCTGCTTTGTGCACATCACTGTGACACCTACCACCTAAAAAAGTGCGGGAAAAAAAATCATTCCACGCAACCTTTTATTAACCTTTAAGTTTTTCAAGATACTTATAAGAATTTGAATTATGTATTTATATATTCATCTTCGCTGCTAAATATAAGAATTTCATTAAGTCTTATAATGTATTGAAATGTAAAAAATTACATAATTTAACGAAGCACAGTTAATAACTCTTCTGGGAGCGGTCCAGACCCCCTGGACCCTTGTGTGCGCCACTGGTTCAGACTTAACTTTTGCTTTTTTGTCCATTTTGTTTGGGTGAAATAAACTTTTATTCAAATTTTAACCCCTCCCTTCAAAAGTTCCTGGATCCACCATTACCTGATACAGAGAAGCGTTAAATTATTATTCATTAGTTACACAGGAACATCACTAAATTGAAGTTCTCCGTATGGAAACTCTCCATTGATCTAGCAAAAGCACCTCGTTTCTATTTTTACTACGGAATAAAAGACGGAAGGCCAGCATAAGAGAAGACAACTTCATCTAGGAGGGAGAAAAAAAGAATGTAAGGGAGTGAGTTCTGGATGTGATGTGTGTTTTTTCCTGTGACTAGACATTACTTATTTGTTTCTATTTCCCCAGTGAGCAGAACTTGATAAATGAGTGCGTTTGACGCTACGTTTTTCTCTTTGTTGTTGCGTTTGAACACACTGTTGTCTTTATTCTAAAGGATGATCTGTTTTGAGGAGCTCTTATTTCATATTTTTACCTTTCTGAATTTTATTTCGCTAACAGTTACAAGAAAGGGAAATATAAACGAGCCCCGAGATATATAGGAAGCATGGATTTCCAAACAAGAAGACTTGCGATTCAGTCTATTGAAAATGTTTTCGATATAAATATGCTTTTTCAGAACATTGGTGAATTTTTTCTAAAGAGTTACTAATATTAATTATTAAATTAAATGTTACCTCTATTTGAGTTACTTTTCATTTTTTTCATTGTTTGTTATTGTGTAATCAAGTTTTTTCATTGTCTTAGTATAAGATCATATTTTGATTGATACGAATAAGTAAAGCAGTTCTTTCTGATTGAGCATCCTAAAAATTGTTTCTTTAAAATAACTTTTTACAGCTTTGTTTTAGTTTTAGTAAAGAAAATGTGAAATATTAAAACTTAAAATGCTTTTATACCGAATTGCATTTTACTTATTTCTCATTTTAAAGTTTTGCTGAATAGTTTTCTTCTAGTTTTACATTCATGTACTTTCTCTCAAAAATGTAATATTTAGTCTTGACACAATATTATGCAAGAAAATATTTTAAAAATCGCTGAAATAAAATTTTTAAAAATTTGAAGCACATTCAAAAAAGTCAACTTTAAGTTTCATTTCTAAAATTTTATTCGTCATTTTTTTCCAGTTTACTATTAAACAATTTTATATTAAGTATTAATCTATTTAAACTATTGACTTCAGCAGTATACTTCCAGTAAGAAAAAGGTTTCATGAAGCATGCAGTTATTTTTTAATGCTATGAATTTTAGAGTCGTGTAATAAAAAAATAGCAAGCAAATAAATTTTTATGGTAAAGTTGTGTGCAAAACTGTCCAGTGAGAAAATAGAAGACCCCCATAACCTTAGTCTACGTAGAAATGATGATTTTGGCCGAATATCCACCTGTACACTCTTTTTTAAAGTGTAAAATTTACTATAAAGATTAAAAATTTGTAATGCAACTGAAATTTTTTACAAATTATTTATTTTACAATTTACAGTCAATCAAATTTTACAGTAAGAAGGGACTCCCCATAGCTGAATCCCTCCCTTGTGAAATCTGTAGCTAAGTCCGTGGGTATATCGGTATATATTTAGTATAAAATAGCTTTGACGTCACAACTACAGCTATTTCTTTAAAAAAATTAACTATTATTATTACTTTCAGTTATTTTATGTTTTGTCAGTTTTTCGAACATTTTTCAGGTATTTTATGCTCTGTTACTTAAATTTTTATCCAAACACTGAATTCTTTTACAAGAAAAAAAAAAACTTTAGGAAGTGCAAAGACTACATTTTAAAATGAGCTCTATTGCAGCATAACACTAGGTGTTTTTTATTTAAAAAAATCAAGAATCTTTTTAATGTTTCCATAAAAGTCAGTTTTAAAGAAATTCCATGTGTAATCACGATTTTAACTCATTTCTCAGTATATTGTTTAAAAATTGCAAGGGCCATGGGGGTGGGGGTGGGGTGAGGAGGTCATAACCCCCCCCCCCCCCAATGAGGAATTTTCAGCTTTCCAGCATCACCAGCTCACCACCAGCTTTTTGAGCAAAATTTCCGCCGGTGTTTAAAAAAATGAAAATTAATGATATTTAAAATTTTGTATTTCAATATAGATTTTATTTTTAATGGTTTTTATAAAACATTGCTAAAAATCTCTGCCAATATTTACAATTACAGCATATGGCATTAATTTAGAAGCAAACCACTTTTAAATATGTCTCATTCATACTACTTCTGACAGACTATACGACTCACAAAGTGATGTGAGTACACCAAAGTCTCAAAAAGGCTAAAAACGACCTTTACAAGTTCTAGAGCATCAAAATTAACAGTTAACTAGACGTACATAGACAAGTAATGAAAAATTATTATTTTTTCGAGAAGTGTACAGCTTTTAAACTAAAAAGAAAAACAATAAAGCTACTACTAGGAGGCAGTGACGGATACAAATTTTTTTGGAGGAGGGGCTAATTTTTTTATTTGACTCCCAAAAAATGCAGAATAGAGCAAAATGTTATGTTAAAACAATGTAAAAGATTTGGAAGGGGTTAATTTACATAAAAAAAATCATATGACTTACACTGTTAATAAAAGTAGTTAACATTTCACCCTAAAATGTTGCTGAATTAACTGCAACCTTTCTATTGAGAATCGCTGAAGTATGATTTGATGCTAAAACTGATAAATGAAATCAAATCATGGCGCGATGGGGCGTATTTAGCTCCATTGTATGGCAAAACGTTGAACTTCTATTAACATTGTACACAAAGTGCACAATAAAGCAAAATGTTACCCGTAAGCAATGTCTTTTGGAGGGGTCTGAAGTCCTTTAGCCCCTCCCTAGTATCCGACACTACTAGGAAATAAGGGACCCAAAATGGCTATTAGGCTGTCATTAAAGATTTATTTAACCATCCAACAATACCGTTATTAAAGATCCGTCTTTGTCTCTCTAGTGCTTCTCGAAGCGAAAGATAATTGCCAAGAGAAGCAAGAAAATTTACTACTGCGTCGGCTGTCAATTGAATTGATGCAAATAAACTGCTTCACTGCTCAAAAAAAACCTCACAACTGAGTAAATGTATCGTGAAATAAAAGAAAAACCCACACTCGATTTCTTTATTTGACAAGAAAAAAAGAAAGGCTCTAGCATCCATCTCTCCCTTTTACACAAGAAGCCACGCATATACAAAACTTCAAACGATGGCACTGTTCCAGTTTGTGTCGGCAATATTGCTATTATTTTGATTCAGGCAGACAGCTCTCTGAATCATAGAACTTAACACACAGTAGTCCCAAAGTTCAACAACGCATATGATGGAGTAGAGGAGAGTGTACCGTGAAGGCAAGTCCTTGGAAGGTTACAAAGTAATTAACCACAGGTAGCGAGACTTGAAAGAGATGCTTTGTGAATTCACGCTCAACGCATCCTGCCAAAGAATTTCGGAATCTTTGCTCCTGGCGTGCTTCTCTGATAGGTGAAGACAGGTGATGAAGTTATAGCTCTTTTGGACTTTTATTATTCTCTTCTAAACAGGTGGGAAAAGATGATATAATATTCAGCAACATACTTTCATTAGAAAAAAAAAATCATTTCACAATACACGAACAAGACTTGGCGAAAAAGAAATAATTTTTTATCTTGTTATATAATTTAAAGAAAAAAATCATTTTTTTTTTTTTTTTTTTTTTTTTTACAAGACGTTACAAGAAAGATCACACCTTGAGATGTTCGAACGCTGGGTACTTTAACAAGCATATTGTTTTTCTTTTGGGACACAGATTTTATAACATTGTAGTAATTTTATTTGGGTGAGAGATGTAACTTTCTTTGAAAGAACAGTATAAAATATACATTTTGTTAACTTCCTTTCAAAAATATGTGGAGCAATTTTTGTTTAGCTTGAACATTCATAAAAATTACATTCAACTCTACTGAAGAAATAAGAAAAAAAAGAGAATGAAATTTATTAGGTGATATTTGCATTTTATCTCTATCTAGTATGCTTAAATTATTGCTAGGAAAAAAAGAAAAATGGTTATAAGTCTTCAGGGGCATAAAAATGGGGGGTGGGGGTGGGGTTAGGAGGTCATACCCCCCCCCCGCCGCCATGAGGAATTTTTTACCATACAAAATGTATATTCTTCACTACATTATCACACACACGTATACATATATATGAGTTGTAGTAGTCGTAACCCCCCACCCCATGAAAAATTTCTGGCTACGACCCTGTAAGTCTTTATTAAGTCACAATGGTACAGCTGGTTTTCGCAACCCTAAAATGATATTACTGTGGTCCCTTTCGAGACACTTAAATCTAATAATTTTCAAACACATTTTAAAGTGCAATTTTGATGACAATAATGAAAAAATATGAAGGAATATTGCTGTAGTAAGTTTTAAAAAAAAAAAACTTTCTGTGAATGACTGTCTCATTAATCCAGCATCGACTTGAGAATACAACTAGATCTCGCAAAGTGAGGTGATCAAGCTAATATAGATTCAGTCTGTATACCATCTATGTTGAGTTACAATAAAATAGTGAGGACCTGCTGCTAGGAAGATATACACACAAACAAGAAATAAATAAGTACAATTTCGAAAATAAAATAAAAAGTACGAATTAGAGCTAAAACGATATAAAAGGACTAACATTAAATTAAATTTAACTGCCCTAATAGCACAGATGACATAAGAGTCACTGCGACGTCACAGAAGGTTACAGTGGTCACAGGAGTATCATAAACTGGTCACTTCATTGTGACGCTTTATTTGTGACCAGCCACGAAATGACGTCATTATCAAGTCATTAAGTGACTGTTGATTCTTGCGGCCCTAAAGAAATATCATAATGACCTTTTATATGAATTGAAATCTGTCAATTTTCTTACGCATTTTGACGTGTGATTTCGATGGCAATAACGAGAACATTTTTAGAAATCTTGCTGCAGAAAGTTTTTGGAGAGTTTTTTAATTAAATTGAAAGAAAACAATTTATTGAAATTTATGAATTCGAAAAATATATCTGTTCGTAATGTATCGAACCTGGTAAAAATATCACGTTTCATAACAGCATTGTATTTCAGAAAATGATAAAGAAATTATTAGTTTTTTCAGCATAAATAAATAAATAAATAAATAAAAGAGCTCTAGAAAATAGATTTTGAAAAGAAAACAAAATTCCGTAAATTCAATTTATGTTATAATTTATTAAATATTTTATTTTCCCTTTATTTATAAAGTATACCACTAAAATTTCAACTTTAAAAAAGTATTTTAGAATTCACTTCTCTCTTTAAGCTGTTTGTAGTAAGTACAGTAGTGCATGGTTTGCTAGATGCTCTTCTTCTTACCCATAGTTCCGTAATAAGGCTTCAAGGTCGGGAAAGTTAACCCATTTATGCCTGGCGTCCCTTTTTTGGGACGGCATTTTCGCTATTAGTCGAAAACGTTATTTATTTTTCCTAGCCTTTATTCATGAGTATTGAGCCTCAACTCTACAAAATATTTTAACATGACCAAGTAGGATGTTGATATTTCGATTTTTATGCATAATGATTTTAAAAGAAATCATCCCTTGTTCAAGAAGTTGACATCAGAAATTTTTCTATTATTTCTGATATCAGTAAAAATCGAAGAAAGTTGCAAAAATATCCAGGCACAAATGGGTTAAGTTGCTAATGTTCAGAAGTAGTTTTGGACATCAGCGACCTATTTTTCGCTGATGAAGCCGTTGTGACTACACCGCATGGCCACATTGTAACGCAACCGCAGGTGGACATAGCGATCGTCAAATGGCCATTTCGTGACGTCACAACAATTATGCGGGAATGGAAGAAGAGTCACAACAGCAAATTTTTCTCATTTTCAAAATTCAGAGAATGCGCATTGTAAGTTTGCGTAAAAAATGACGCTTTGGCGGCAGCGAATGAAATATGGCTTTCAACTTGATGAAATACAGTGCGGAAGAGAATGAACGGCATTCAGTATGTGCAATGGAGTGTTGATGTGTGCGATGTCTCAACAAATACATTTAACGGATTCAGAAGTTTGGAAACTTGTTGGTCGGTTAGAGGACGGTCGAATGCAAGCCGAAGTAACAGAATCCGCTGAAGTTACGCAAAGTGTTATTTCCAGGACTTGGAACCGCGTTTTGGAGACTTAAAATGAAAGCTGAAGACCAGGGCAAGGTCGTAGACATACAAAAATACCGAATGAAGATCAATATTTAACGCTGACAGCTCAGATGCACTGAAATATGGCTGCCACTCTTCTTCAACACTTTCGCTCGGCTACTTGCACCACAGTTTCGACTCAAACTGTACGAAACCGGCTCCCCGCACGCCTGTATGTTCGCCGACCACTGGTATGTTTTACCTTAACAGCAAGGCATCGTTGCGTCTCCAGGGAGTGGGCAACAGCACATGTGCACTGGGGGACAAATGAATGGTGTAATATTCTTTTCTCTGATGAGCCCCATTTTTCTGTTCATCCTGATAACAGGCGCATTTTCATCTGGAGGGAACATAGCACTAGAAACAATCCTTCGCTTATGCAAGGAAGTGTCAGATTTGAGATCGAAGAGTGATGGTCTATACTGGCATCTCCATGGATGGACGTACCGATCTGTACATCATTCGAAATGCAACTCTGATCGGTCACCGATACAAGGATGAGATCCTCAAACCTATTGTGGTCCCTTAGACTGCAACAGTTGGAGTTGACTTCATATTAGGACGGCAATTGCAGGTCAGGTTGCAGGCCACAGCATGATAACTTGGTGGGTGATTTTCTTTTCGAGGAAGAAATCTTAACGAATGAAATGGCCAGCGTGTTCTCTCGATTTGAACGCGACAGAACATGTTTGGGACAATCTAAGTTGATGGCTGCCTACCCCCCCCCCACCCAAACCAATTCTTCAACAACTGAAACGAGCTCTTCTGTGGGAGTGGTACAGAATACCCCCACCTCCTCAATTATAGCCTCATTGACTTAATGCTTCAAAGGGATTCAACGCTACTGTCCGTTTGCGAAAATCATACACCATATGCTAAGGCGGTTTTATTTCAAAGAAAAGCCTCCTTTATGCGTTTTTTTCTCATACGTACAAATTGGGTTCTCCCCCCCCATTTTGTACCTAAATGCTCAATGAAATGCAATTCTTTTTCCTACCACACATGTATATTTTTTTTTCCTCATATGGCCTACCACGTCGGTCAGTCATCCATGAATCATCTAAACAATTCTTCAGCGCCAATATCCACTCACAACTTCAATATCCTTTAATTGTTTTGAGCAGTGTTGTTAAGAAGAGGCAAAGCATACGTTCCTGTGAAACCTTGGAAAATTTCAACGGAAAAATTCATCTGAACAACAAGCCGAACTTTTTTCTTCCAGCCCCCCCCCCCTTCTCTTCCAAGTACACTGAGCGCTATACTCCTTCTCTGTGTTTCAATCTCGGTCAGTCCTTTAGAGCGATTAGCCCAGAACTTCTCGATTTCCGACCAAAAACAGAGACGCAGATGTCGCGAAGTCGGCTGGAAAGCTCCCGGAGGAACTGGGGCGGGGCGGAGAGGGGGCACGCGATTAATGCGCCCCTTTCCCCCCTTTCGTTACGCCAGGGACCACATTTGATCGCAGAAGCAAGAATCCCCATTACCGGAGACCCGAGGATTGTCGGAGAAACAATCAGTTGCGAGTGGGCCCCTGGGGCTGGTGCCCCGATACTCGATGGGGTGGATTATAGATGGTGTGAGAGAGGGGTATCGCAACAACCCTCCCACCCTTTTTAGGTCATCTAGATGATTGTGACCTTTCACCTTATGAAGGCGACGAATTAATTCAGTAAATGGGATTCTTCCATGGCGCTGACTTTTTTTGTTTTTTCCCTCCCCCTCTTCTCCTGCTTGTTTGTTGTTGTCGTGTATTTTCTAGTGTTTTCTTATTTAGAAATTTTTTTTTTTTTGCTATAGTTTATTCTTTTTTGTTAGAAAAAAAGAGATGACTTTTGTAAAGTCCTCTTAGGAATTTAGATGGAGTCCCATTAAATTTAAAGACGGATCTATAGAAAATGGAACGTACTTCTTTAATACAGTAGAAATTCTACAAAGTGACTTTTTTCCCTTTAAATGTGTGCATTAAAAAAAATGATATTAAAAATTAGAAGTGTTTGCTCCCTTTATCTTTTTTTTCTCGAGACTCTAGAAGCTATGTTTCTTTTATGTAAAGAGAAACATCTATGCCGATGGTGTTTCGAAGAATCAAATAAATAAATAAATAAAAATAGTTACAAATGGAAGTCAATATGGAGTAGTCTGGTAATATGGCATAGGTTAGTTAAGTTGAAAAACTAATTAGACTTCATAAAACATAACTATTTTTAACTGTATTTTTAAGATTATGCACAAGTGATTTCATCTTCAAGTCCATTTACAAAAGTCACAGATATAATCAAGAAGATACATTCAAGGTGAGCCCGCACAGAACAGCTGAAGCATTGAATCTAATTTTCTCCTCGTTGATTTTAGGACAATTTTCCTACAGAAAATGCATTCAGCGTCTTTGTTCTCTGGTTCTTTAAGAGATGGCATGAAATACATTACAGTATTAATTAATATTCCTTAATAATCCAATTAATTAACCTTTAAACTAATGGACAAAGCACTGATTGCTAAAGATAACGACCACAGTGTAACAAACTACAATATTTTTTAGTGAACATTATGCTTAACACATTCATTGCCAATCCAGTGCCAGCGCATTATAGTCATGAGTGTAGCCCAAATCTCCTATTTCAGTTTTGTGAATAACTAATTGATTTTTTGAAAAAGACGCAGTTTGAAAGAAATATATATCAGGGATTGGAAGAGTCCTGCATTTGTTAAAACTGCGAAAAAATTTAGTCTGCTGAAATGTCCTACGAGATATTTAAGAGAACTTCTTTCCGTATTTTATAAAAGAAACAGGACCATTTTTAAAATATCAGACCATTATAGGTAACGTGACAAAATTCTTCATTTTCAGGCAGCTGGTTAATTTTTAAAAGATAAATAAAGACAGAACCACCGCAATACTATATCCTATTTTAATTTTTTTTTTCTTGAAGGAATAGTTCTTGTTTTCATGGCAGCAACTTTTAACAATCATAATGTGATTTGTTTTCAAAATATTTGCTTTTCAGTATATACAAGACTTCTCCAAAAACTGAGGATATCTGGTCACCATTATTATAGAACAATTTCTCGAAAGTTCGGAATTTTAGTGAATTCAGAGCTGTACAAGTGAAATTTTCATTACTTACGACATGCATCATTTATTAATAATCATGTGATATTGGCATAAAATATATGGCTCGCACTCTGGTACATTTGTGTCCAGCAGTGAACGTGTTAACACCAATATTCAAGTCACATGTGTAGCAGTAAGTTAAAATGATTGAAAACATACCAGAAAAAACTCTTGCAAATCACTAAACCTACTTTGTTCTGTAGCAAGTACACAGACTTGAGATACAGGACGATCATCAACATATTATAAATTAACCAAACGAAATTTGCCTCTAAGATGCCGCTGTGAGTCGTAATACCGTAATTTATGGAAGAAACGCCGCACCCACGAAAATGATACTTAGTTAGCTAGAAAATTATCAGAAACGCCGCAGCCGCGATCGTTGGTGGGGGGGGGGGGGGTGATCGTGGCCAGAAGAAGTCAAAGCCAGATAAAATTCAATGTTTTCTAAAATAATTTCTTAATTAACGAAAAATAAATAAATAAAAAATATGTTGCATTACTCATTAGACCTAATTTATTAGAAAAGCTATTAAGTTGATCGGATATATTTCAAGAGAAATTGGATAAACGGCAAAATAAAATCTCCTTTTTTCTCCCCCTTCCCATAGAATGTTTTAAAGTATTTACCGATATTTTAGGAAGCTTACGATTTCTATTTTCAAGTAATCAGATATCAATGTTTATATTCACAAAGGCGAATTTATAGAAATAAAAAAATAACTTCTAAAAACCTTCTTGCATCTGCACAAAGTTCGGACAGACTACTAGGCGTCATTAAAATGAAAACAGCAATCGATGTGTGAGAAGAGGCTCCAGTTAAAAGTAAACATTTCCCCCCCGCAGATGGCCAGCTGTTGAATTACGTAATGAGCTTAGTTCAGCAAATTGTTGTTTTAAACTGAATGTTGTGTAACAACTCTTGATCATTCTATTTATTTATTATTTTTGATATTTATAACATTGGGATTTATTTTAAAAGCACTCAGCATTTCTTGAGCATACCAATTAGTTGCCAGTGTTTATTCGATAGAGTGCTCTTGCACAGGGCGCAAAGCCGCACGGCGAAAAAAAAAAAAAAAAAAACTTTTAGATTATCTTTATTTTTTTTTTTGGGGGGGGGAAGGGTTAAACTCGCACCGGGCGCAACATAGACTAATTTTGGCTGAAATTCAGTATTTTAAGAACAATAGAGGTTCATGTGAAAAACGGGTGCATTTAATAGAGGGTAGTGCACTTTTGCGGTATTTTACAGAACTTTAACCCTTTAAAATATACATTCAAAACTTTATTAAAATTTAATTATAGTTCTAAAATGTAGATGTAAAAGATTTACTTCTTTTTTTTTTCTTTTTACTTAATTGAGGAGACATCGATTGGATGTATGAAGCCATCCACTTCAGAGCATGGGACATAGACCCATCTCAGGGCGCTCTGACCGATCAAAGATCAAACCTCTTTTCTATGGGGGTAGGATTCTGATTCGCTACACTGTGATCTGTGCACGCTAAAGAGTACGTGTCGGTGGTGGCGCCATCTTTTGAGACAAATATCACTAAATGAATTTTTCGATTTTTCGTTGAAGATCAGCTAAAAAAAATTAAAAATATTGTAAACGCCGCACCCGGTAGAAACGCCGCACTTACTATTTTTTAACTTTTAAACTCGTAAACGCCGCGGCGTTTCTTCCATAAATTACGGTAATTAAGTTTATGTTGTGGGCATGCGTGCATGAGAAGTAGGTCGCTGTACATCGCTAGAGGGCGATGAGTATGCAGTTAATTATTAAAAGGAGGTCGAGTATTTCCCATTGAGAAGCTGGCGCTATTTCGCCCGTCTGCTGCTAGTTGACGATCGTCAGAAATTGGGACGACAAGTACAAGCTGTCAACAGTCGCTGTTTGGTGGCGTGGCTACAGCGGACGTGGTCAGAGCGGACACTCCAAAACTCATTGTGGTTAGAGCGGACACATTTCTCCCCCATCTTAGAACAGATAACGGATGCAAATAAATAAATAAATAAATACCTTTAAAAATCACAAATATAATTTAAAACAGTATTTTAAGTGGCAAATCTCTTTCACGTGGGATAACTGGTTTTTTTTTTTTTTTTTTTTTTTACCGAAGTTTTCTATTTTTCGCACTCGATTATCGAATTACAAGGATAAATATATTTTCCCCAATCAAATTTATTTATATTAAATTGTTAAGATATTGTAGTGCGAATGCATTTTAGACATAGCAAAATGCAATAAAACCGCAGGTGCAAAGCTCGAACGAAACTACACAAAAGATGACATGTGACTGATTAGGGACACAATACAATAGGTGCAAGAATGTCCGCTCTGACCACCCAGCTCTCCTCACGTGTCCACGCTGCATCGTCCGCTGTAACCCCGTCCGCTTGCCAATAAGCCGCTGCTCTGCATCATGAAGGTCTTTCTTGAATAGTTCATGATATTTCTACGTGATAGCAACACGAAACAGAACCGAAACCTTGATACTCCATACTTCCCGACTGTTTCATAATGCCCTTCTCTCCTCTACTAAATAAATGAAAAGCTAAGAACGCTTTAAAAGTCCTCCATTTTTTACAATGAGGCTATCTTATTTCTTTTCTTTCCCTTTCTTGTTTACTTGCACAACGAAACAAAACAGCAAATAGTCGAGGAAGTCTTCCAAAAAGCAAAGCCCATCACTCACACTTAATATGCTCATTTTATCACATTCCCGTCTGATACTAGCTGATGATCGTCAGCAACTGATACGATAACAACAAGCGGTCAACTGCCACTGCTCTTCATCATGAAGGTCTTTCTTGAATAGTTCATGGTATATCCACGTGACAGCAACACGAAACAGAACCGAAACCTTGGTACTCCATACTTCCCGACTGTTCCATAATACCATTCTCTCCTCTACTAAATAAATGAAAAGCTAAGAACGCTTTAAAAGTCCTCCATTTCTTTTAAAATGAGGCTATCTTATTTTTTTTCTTTTCCTTTCTTGTTTACTTGCACAACGAAACAAAACAGCGAATAATCGAGGAAGTCTTCCAAAAAGCAAAGCTCATCACTCACACTTGATATGCTCATTTTATCGCATTCTCTTGCATTTTGGACAACTCATCACGGCAAAACACACCACCAGCTCGTCGAAAAGCAGTAGCAGAGTGCCTCCCGATACGCGGTATAAAAAAGTATACCTCAAGCATATAACGAGACATCGGAATGAAATATCTGTCTTGTGCTCATACGCTCTGCCGCCGTTCCGCGCCTCGAGCACAGCCACTCATGCTTCAGTTACCACATTGCACGGTTTCACGTTATCTGGAAAACACAAAGGAACTCTTTGTCTTTACCTGGGAAGGCTTGAATCGCAGATCGGTCGATTCATGAAGATTTCGGCAGCGGATTTCGACAGGGAGAGATCTGCCAATCAAAAGAATCTGGCTTTCCGCTCGATATCAGACAGCGTTGCAGAGTGTGCTGTTTTAAAGACTATGGAGATGTCTCATCGAATTTCAGAATGAAATATCTTTAACACCTCTCCCCCCCCCCCTTTAGAGTGCATTAAACCCAAAGTGATGTTTTCTCTGGCAATGGATCTAAAAAAATTTTATATCGCATTTTCCACCTTATCTTTTTCAGTTGGAACTTCTGTACGGGATTCATTTGGGAGTGAAGAAATTCTGTTAGTGAATTCAAAATGCAACATCAAGGTATGAAGACACTTGCCGAGATACTTTCAAGGAGAAAGTGAATTCAATAAGTATCTGCTAGGTTTAAATCGCGTGTAAAAGTCGCAGGTTTAAATTCATGTAAATTTTCGCAAATGTCTATAGACTGTTATAAATTAGGAACAACATTTCACCAATAGAAAAATTGCCTCCATAAGATGGTAAAACGCCGTTCCAATATTTGGTGCTCAAGTTGCATAAAATTATGTAAAAGTGAAAAAAAAAGTTGATCCATGAAATGAATGTATTGAACAATAATACATAGGTAAAAATCGGACATAATTTTGAATCACAATTAGCATATCGAACCCTTAAATGGCAAACCTGTAAAATTGAAAATGCCGATGGAAGACACTCTCCAATAATAGGAATTCACCTTGGTCGCAATTTTTGCAAGCTACTAAATGTGTATGGGACGACGGTGAAAATATAACCTTGGACTAACTACTGCATGAACACTCCACACGTTAGCCACTAGACTGAAAAGTTCCGACCCAGAAGCTTATGGAAGTATTTTTTACGGAAATACCACAAGTGCTATTGTTCCACTCTTTGTTGTAATTAACTGTAAGATATTGCCATATGATGGTGCAAAATTAAACCATGAAGGAAATTTCACCATTTACAGTAGTTTTGAAAAATCAAATGAACCTATTCTTTGTGAACTTGCTTTTATAGGTCAACTTGCATTTTTTTTAGAGTGCATATAAACAGAAATATCTAGTAAATGTTTGGTTTTGAACAGCACATAAACAAAAGTATGAAACAGAGTTTCTTCCCAAACAAAAAACATATACTGTTTTTCGATAAATGATAATAGCCCCGTCTGAACATTACTTATTTGTTTCCTGTTCTAACAAACTCATCATGGAGAACAAGTATATTCGTCGCTCGAGAATCATTCTTTTACTTCCGAATGCCTTGATATCTCTTCTTATTTGTACTAAAGTAACATTTTATTTCTAGGAGCCATTCGCTATTAAAGTAATTGTTTTTGTTAATGAAATCTTTATAACAGTAAGGGTTGGAAAAGAATACAGATAAATACTGGTCATAATTTACATGACAGTAGTTTACATGAATTATTATTGTTACATTATCTGTTTTGAACACCTCTAAAAATTGGTTGCTGGACACTCCAATTATAAAACATTCAGTGTTGACCATCATAATATTTACAGCTGAAAATAGCAATCTTTTAAATTATTAGTTATTTAACAATGCAATTTAAATAATTATTTCAGCATAAAACAGAATCGTAAATTCAGATTCGCTAGCTGAAGTTTCGAAACTTTATTAAAATGATTTTTAATCTTGTTTTTTTAAGACATGTGAATAAAGAAACTATCCTACTAATATATAAATGTGAATGCTTGTATGTATGTTTGTTACTCTTTCACGCTGAAACGGTTTGACGGATTTGGATGAAATTTAGAATAAAGGCAGTTAAACATCTAGATTAACATATAGGCTACTTTTTATCGCTCGAAAAAAAAAAACCCAAAAAAACAATTGAGTTTATTTTACAGAGCCGTCGACAGATGGCGCGAGCTTATGAAATACGCAGTTTTTAAAAAATAAAACATCCGATTTCCTTTTTTCGCAGGCGAATTTTAAATAATTGTTAGACGGTTTCATTTTATGTTATGAAATCTTAATTAAATGAGTCATGTGACAAACCATCAGCATGCTTTTTTTTCCACGGCGTGCAGAAATACAACCTTTTTTAACAAGTAGATCTGCAGCATTTAAAATATATTTGTAAGAAACCCACTGTATCACGGGACTGATGCTCTATCATCCTTAAATGATGGTAAAATCATGACTAAACGTCATTTCATCGTCTGTTAAACCTGAGTTGGATAAAGAATACACCTGAATAAGTTTCTGAAACTTTCATTCAGTTCGAATTGTGCATTTTTCAGCGCAGCTTTTTCCCATTCTATTTCTATTGTATTAAATCCAAAAAAAGAATGCTAGAAAAATCAATTTTAATTTTGTATAATCACACTCGTGAATAATGATACACGCATGGATTATGATACGCTTTTAATATATAGCACTTTAGTGCGTATTTAAAATCTGAAAATGTTTCAGATTTTCTTACTCTTCTTTTTTCTGTGTTTTGGTAACGGCCAATATATCCAGAAGCTCTTCAGAATTAATATAGGACGAAAATAATTTGTAATTTTTTGTAGGTTTTTATTATTCAACCATATTATTTTGTAAACAGGGGCGGCCCGACACAGTAAGCAAGGTAAGCCTCGCATCGGGGTGCCAGCATCGAAGGGCGTCATTTCGAACTCAAAAACGAAGTAGAGCATAAAAGGGGGTGTCTTTTTACGTTAGCAGAGAGCGCAACTTACCCTAGGGCCGTCCCTATTTGTAACCATCTTAATTTTAAATTCTATGCAGACTCGGAGAGATTTCAGTGCCAAGGAAGCCGGTGAGAAACGGGATTCTCTCCGAACAAGATTTATTAAGATGGCGAACCAACTTCGACGCCGGAAGCTGCTAGTTTTATATAGTGACTCTCCAAATTTAAAATTTTCATAATTAAGAAATCCCTACATGAACTTAAGCTGTAAAACTGCAATTTCTGATTCAGTATTGAAATTGACACTATTTTACATAATAATTTTTTTTTTAATCTAGAGACAGCGTTGCCAAGGAGAAATAGCTAAAATCAAAAGACCGAGCCTTAAAGCACAGCAAACTGGGCAATCAATCACATAGGCATGCTGTGATGGCAATATTTAGAGCATTTTGAAAACTGTTAAATTTATGAGTATCAAATTGTTAATTTTTATTTCTTTTATCCATCCTGCTTTTCCCCCCGCTTTGCGGCTATTTTTGCTTAAATATCCCAGTTTCTCACGAAACCCCAAATATTCCTAGATTTTGCGGTTCAACTTAAAAAAAAAAAATAAATAAATATTCGATTCTCTGAAAAGAATCACAGGAAGAAAACCAAATTACGACTCTTCATTGGTGAACTACCCATCCAGTCCAAAAAGCATTCATTTTTCTGAAGAAAATGCGGATTTGTTAAAATGTTGATTTCACACTTTTTCGATGTCCATTTCCAATCTGACGGTAAATATATGAATGGTTGTATGCACAAAGAGCTATTGCAAATACTTTTTTTTTTTTTTTTTTAATAATCTATCTCACCTGCTTACACCATGTCACTGCACACTGAAAAAAATAGAAGCACACAATTGTGCTTATATTTTTTTGAATACCGTGCCTTTATAGACAAATCAAATAGAATGAATTTCAGCAGGCAGTGGAAAATGGGACGCTAAAAAGGAGCTTTTACGTCATAGAAACGTAATGCATGACAATATTAATTAATAGATTCATTAGTCAAAATAGTACTGGGCGGATATGGGATGAAATCTTTCAAAAGACGTACATAGCGTAAAAACATGCAATTTTAAATGTTATTGCTTCATCTCTTAACAACAACAACAAAAAAAAACTTTCGCTTGAGTTCTGCCATGTGTAGAATGCAGAGCAGCAGAAGTATCTGTTTTTAACGTAATTTCATTGTTGCTTTGTGATTTGTGACAGGTAAGCAAAGTATAAAAAAGACCTATTTATTTCTCTGTGGATAAAATGCATGAGACTTATTTTTTTTTCTAAGTCTGTATATATATAGAAATATAGACTTATGAGGCCAACAACTTACCTCTTAAAAGAATTTTCTTTTTGGTTTTTGCAGTTATTGATATTATAGAGAACTTTCATTTTTAATTTAAGCATTCCTGTACTGTTTTCATAAATTTCCCTCGCCTTCTAATATTGTAAAAAAATTATCGTGTTTTATAAGAAGCAATTTATTCTTGTAAAACACGAAAAAAACTTGTTGAAGATGCAAGTATAATTATATGCATATTTTTTCTCCTTTTTTCAGTGATAAATAAAAGTTTAGTTTCTTATTACATTGCAAAATACAAGGAACTTTAGTATGTGTGCAAAAATTTAATTTTAGTTTTTTGAGATAGTTTTGTATTTTAAGAATTGTGAAAATAAAAATCCACATGTTATTTTGTTTGCCAGCTTGTCACTTTGATCATTTTTTAAGCATTTAGTGTAACATACATGCGAGTTGCTTCCATGATTTAACTTATGAATTATGAGACAACAATAAAGAATGAGCTAAATTTCGCGTTTCTATAAAATCTTTAAAATCTTAGAAATTATACTGTTATATTTTCAGCAGAACATTTTTTTTTTCTTTGATCAACAGAGGGAGGAGAAAATTTACCTTGAATAGTCACTCTTTAAGAGTGAGAGCATTCAAATTTTGCCTCGAGATAAATAGTAAAAAGTTATTCCTTAAAAGTGTATGTCGAAGAAACGAAATCTTCGACAAGGTATTGGTACACAACTTAAGATAAACTGACTACAGTAGGGAGTCGAAAAAATTCAGTATGATTTTTATAAGCTGCTATACACAATGAAATAAATGAAAAAGCGGTGTCGTATAAAACTCTTAAAAAAAAAAAAGAAAAGAAAAGAAAAGAAAACAAGAATAAATAAATAATCGTGCTCTCTAACTAATCGTGCTAAATAAAAAAACCCTGCCGCACAGAAAAATTTTCGGTGACAGTGACACATTCAGCAGAATTTTCGATTTGTAAGAATTTTTTCATAACTTGTGCAAATTTACCGTTCATTTCTGAAGCTTGTAAGGACATTCCAAAAATTTGGAACCACTCGACAATGTTTTTTGGTGCTTATTATGTACCAAAATCACATTTTTCCGTAACACTCAGTTGAGGAACTTCGCCAATATTTACCTGGAAACGATCAGCACAGTCCTTTGCTATGGAGGAAACTGCCTTTAAAAGTTCAAGCTTTTAGAACGAACTTGCGAACATTTTTCAACTATTTCTTTTCTGAAAAAAAGCCACTAATTTTACTGTCTCTAATGCAGTTAAAAGAACACTAATTATTATGGAATTAATATTCTTCTAATTGCATTCGAGAAATTTCGTATCATAGTAACATAAGATGAATGTTTACAGAAAAGGTTAAAAGAAAAGAATGTTCGTAAAACATTCAATATTTTGTTATCAAACTTTGAATTTGTAAAAGTAGTTTTCTCCGTAAAAAAGCATTACAGCGATCGTTTCTTGGGAGAGTGTAGAAGCCTCTTAAAATAAATATTCCATCTTTCTAGATGTGTGTATAAATTCCTAATTTTTACGTTACAGAAGCCTGAAAACTTACCCCTTTAAAGTTTGGATACTTTAGCTCTCATTTCATCCCTTAGAAGTGACTATTCTCTGCTATCGTTTTGAAGTTTTAAATACAAAAGTTTTGTGAACGTTGACATGGGCCCCCTACAGCATCCTACGGGAGTATTTCAAAAGATTTCTACGTACAAAAACAGAATATGAATTATTATCCGAAGATATTTACAACAATTAAGATGCTGTGATCTTTAGTAATACCGTAAGTTAAAATTTTCTGAAAGACAGAGGAAGAGTTAAATGTCCACTTTAAAATTTCCTTCCTTCAAAACAAAAAGAGAGAAGAAATGAAAGAGGCAAAGAAGAAATTCAACATTAATGAATAAGTATCAGTAAGACCCTTTGATTTTTATCTCATTGATTAGAAATGGTTTTAATTTTCCTCTTCTCTCAATAGAAATTCACAGGCTTGCTAAGTGTGTTTTTAATACCCAGTTCTCCTAACCTTTGTATAAAACTATCGATTGATTTTCGAAATAATTAAAAAATGCCGATAGTAATCCTGCTGGTACAAAAAAAGTTGGAAAAAAAAATATATGTCATTGCTTTCATCGGACTTCTTTGAGACATACATACGTAGTGGTCCATCAAAAATAGGGATGAATGCGAGTCGAGACAGAGATTTTTAGATTTTTTGCGAGACGAGACAAACATTTTTACCATTACGATATAGGGATTTTGCGAGACGAGACAAGGCTTTTCGGCTATTTTGCGAGACGCCTATTTTCCGTCTCAGTTCCCTTTTGTTGAAAAATGCATGTTCTCTAAGTAGCACAAAAGCGGGAGAGCGTAGGTTTTTTTTCATAAACATTACGGAATTTTTGTTATAATTCTAATACTTGTTAAATAATGAATAATTCCATGTAAATTGTTCTTTAAAAAAGGTTGAATTACTAGTTGTCATAATGCTTTGTAGATTTATTTGTAACTAAGCGACCCCTTTTCTTACCATTTTTTGAAGAATTAAACTATTTTAAGAAACAATTCAACTGATAAAACTCCAGAAACATGATTCAATAAATAACATAAATATTGACTTAAAAAAGTATTATCTAAAGAAAGTTTTATGCAGACAAATGTTTTATTACTATTGCCTATTATTAAATATTACTATTTTCGCAAACTCTCAATTTAATTTCCTTTTTAACGAAAATACCTTACAGCAGCGGTTCCTAATCTTTTAACATTGTGTATCCCCCCCCCAAAAAAAAAGGATTATATTTGGCGCGTCCGCCCTTACAATCCTGAGCATGCATACAGGCTTTTATTCTACAGCGATGAACATTTAATTGCCTTTTCTACAAAATAATGAAGTTTGAATAAACATTTTAAGTGAAAATAGATACGTTTCGGAGCAAAAATAAGTACAAATATGATGATTTTTTAAATCATGCTTCGTCACTTGCTCCTTGTCTGTTTTTCTCGCGTCCCTCCTGCAAACATCCAGCTTCCTTCAAGGAGTTGGGAACCATTGACTTACAGTTACTGTAAGAAATATTTTATAGTTTTTTTAATGAAAGATTTTGATAAATTTCGTTAAAAGTTCAATATATGTATATGAGAAATTAGAAAAAAAATATAAAAAAGATAGACAACGCAGTAAAAGTAAAAGAGATTGACATAAGTTCGTGGTTCTCTGCTTTTTATTATAACTTATACAGCAAATAGAATACAGACGTTTCGAACAATGACAAAAAAAATCTATGAGTACAGAATGGGTGATATGACATGCAAATATGTAAAGATGTAAGTTCACTAAGTGATTCAAAAGAATAGTTATTAAAATTAATAGATTTATTGCATTGATAACGCCACATGAACTGTTAGTTCCTGTAGAAATTTGCGATCTTCGATTTTTAAAATCTGCATACAAAGAAAATAAATGTACACAACATTAAAAACAGCAGGAACTAAGCATTGGTTTAACACGAGAAAAGTAATGCATGTCATTCCACCTAATACTGAGTTCATCAAAATTACACAGCATTTTAAAATGGAAACTGAAGGAAAAGCTGTCAGGTAATTGAAACTTTACAGTGTTATGACGTTGGAAATGAGAGAGAGATCATTGACTAATGCTTCTGGGAAAACATTTTGAAAAACATGGGAAATAATTGCTTAGTATCCACATTCAACAAAACATAACATTATCCCGATTACCTCAGACATGCTTATACGCAATCGAATACAGCTTTACATATACCAGCAGAAGCTCTCAACAACAAAAAAACAGCTCTTCAAATAACAACAAAAACTAGACGACACATATGGATGAAAAAATAAATAAAGGGCTCTATTTTGCGACGTTCGTTTAAGCCATGTATAGGCAACCTTCGGAAAGTTGTAGGCCAAACTTTAGGATGTTGACGAAGTCGCGGGCCTTATATGGGATTTTGGATGGTTTATATATGGAGTTTTGATATGTTCTGCGGGCCGTATCAAAAGCCGAGGCGGGCCACATCCGACCCCAGAGGTTGCAGATGTGTGGTTTAAGCGAACGTTTGGAATTGTGACGTAATTCGAAACGTATGCTAGAATGCAAACATTCGGTAAGAAGAAACTACACCTAAGCTCTACAATACCCTTGCAGAATATCAATTTATGTTAGCAGGTTGCGAATGACGTCTATTTGACGTCACATATCAGAATGCTCATTTAAACGAACGCGGCAGAACAGAGCCCATGAATGTTCATACAGGAGAGAAGTCTAAATTTTGATGGATGTTTTAGTTAATTAGAATGCGTAGATGTGTAACTTAACATACAATGGAACTATAAATGTGTAACTTAAGAATGTGTAAGCAAAAGTAAATATTCTAAAACTTAAGTATGTGTATACTTAAGCAACATAAGTATGTGTTTAATTTTTATCATCGCTGTAAAATAAAAAATAAAAGCATAATTACAAAAATAAAATGTGAAGGAATGAACAATTTTAAGGATTAATATATATAAAAATTGATGTTAATTTAAATTATAAACAAATTTTATTTGATTAATTATTTATGTTTCAAACTTGATATAATATCTGTGTGCTTTAAAAATCTCATGCGAATCTTGTTATTCTCATAAGGATTGTATTTTCAGTTTTGTTAATTATTGGTGAGTTAGTCCGTAATTTTTACGATAGCCAAAACATAATTTTTATGCATGTAATTAAATTAAGAACTTTTGATTTAGGAATTTTTAAAAAATAATTCCTAAAAATTTCAGTAAAAACCTGTTCATTTTCTGTGGTGATGCTCACGGATTCAAAAGATTTTGTTCGGGCAAAAACAGTTCGCCATGAATAAGAACGGGCAGTGCTACCGTGTTTTCTTTTTTATATGAATGTGGATTCGTTTCCTTGAAAATGTAGGGTAGTAATTTTATCATTATGATTACATTCATTCATAAGTGGACCACGACAGATTTTCAAAAAACAAATCCACTGAAGGTTTTTGGGAAAAACTCATTTTCGACTAGGTTCTTCAATCGCTTTGTTTCCACGGATTTTGTTGTAACTGACCCACGCTTCATAGAATATGTAAGTTAACCCTTTACGGTTGCTTAAATTTGGACATGGGTGCCGTACGGGTTAGAATTAATCCCTTAAAGGTCGAAATATTTTCAAGAAAACGGTCGTAAAAATTCCTATTTTTTTTATTCAAGAAAATTGTATAAAAATAAGAGCATGTACAATATATGTATTCATCTTATGGTTTTGGACATTTTTTAGAGCGAAAGAAAAAAAAAAAGTTAAATTTCGAGGAAAAGCTAACATTTAGGGTTATGTGACTGAATGCGTGTTTTCTAGTATGCAGGGAATTATTAAAAATATATGTTTTAAACACTAAAAGCGAATTTTATTGAATTCAATTCAGAAAATAAATAAATATTTATAAAGTTTTCTTTGAACATGAGAGCCGACATCCGACCGGAATGCTTAAAACAGCTTTGGTGGCCGAGAGTAGACATACAACCACAAAAGGGCCAAAGAATTGATTCACACAGTATTATTCATGTTAAAAGAGTAAATGCTGAAGGCAATATATAGTCAGCTTTATCTAAGAAAAAATAATAAGGTTTCACAGAGAACTTCTTAGCCATGGAAAGTTTTGTGCCGTAAAAAAATTACGTTAGCAATGACTTTTATGAACTATTAATTGCACCTGTTGAATCCATAATATTTTTCAAGACTTCTTTTAGTACTCAAAAATAGGCACTACTACTTAAAACATATAGTTATTTAGATAACTTGGTGAGTAGTGGCTTAAGATCAAAAGTCTTTAACCCATTTGTGCCCAGATATTTTTACGACTTTATTAAATTTTTGATAATGCCAGCAATAATAGATAAATTTCTGATATCAATTTCTTGAGCACGGGATGATTTCTTTTAAAAATCATTATGCATAAAAATTGAAATGTCAACATCCTACTGGGTCATGTTAAAATATTTTGAGGAGTTGAGGTTCAATACTTGTGAATAAAGGCTAGGAAAAATGAATAATGTTTTCGACTGATAGCGAAAATTCCGACCCCCAAAAAAGGACACTAGGCATGAATGGGTTAAATTAATGAGTATAATAACCTACAACCTTAGCCCTGCTGGTACAGTAAAGTGACTTAGAAAGTTTTACGATAGCAACTAAAAGAATGAAGTGCTTCATTTTACAAGCAGACAAAAACAAAGGAACATTTCTTTTAAAAATCAGATGCTAAATACATTTTTTCCATATATATATATATTATATTATTATTTGAACTGTAATATATACATCACGTATGACTCACAAAAGCACCGTTGACTTTTTTCCATGCCAAACAACCAGGACACTGTGGCTTGTACTATTGATTGAACGAAACAAATTCTTAAATAATGTTTGCGAGGTCGATAGTTGCATGCAATGGTGCTACAGGACTAGCAAATCATAACTGTGTAAACATTTTGATTAAGATGGGTCTCCAAGTCTTTTTTAATATACACCATTGCATGTTTCAACGGAAAATACTTTTCTGGTAACGCTAAATACATAACATAAAAACTTTCAATTCCAAAAGAAATTAAGCAAATCACGCAACATTGCTTTAACAGGTACATTTTTTGTTGGTGAATTGCTGAAAAAAAATCTCCGAATTATTTCAAAAGTAAGAAAAAGGAAGTAGATTTGTATTTAAAATAATAATAGTAATAATAATAACGCCATAAGTAAGGTGTAGTTTGCATTAATACTGATAGATGAAATTCAACAGAGCATTTTAATGTAAACAACTCTATCATTAAGTAAAAATTGTGTAAATATTTAAAAATAACCAATGTTGTATCTGGTGTAAGAAACAATATTTTTAACGGACGAAATATTATTAATAAAATTGATTTCAACTGTGATTTTAATATCATTTTTTAAAATGTTCTTGTAATACTTTTCGTATTCCTTGACCGATTCTTAATTACTTCATGCTTATTTCTGTTTTTATAGTCACATTTTATTTATCTTAATACATTACAGTAGTTGTATAGTGTGTTGTTAGAAATTTATTCTTTTGAAGTTTGACACGTTCAAACAAGTCATTATTCAGTTTTGTTAAAATTGATTACAGCAGCTGAGTATGTTAGATGTGTTTAAAATTTACTTTTATTTCATGTATTACTTATCAGCAAACAAATCCGAAAACTTTTAACCCTTTTCTTTATTTGAAAATTAAAACATCCCACAGTACTTCGAAGGCATGTTGAATGTTGATATCACATATATTAGTGGAACAAAAAAGTCGAAGACGTTATTTATGTTTCGTTTAAAATTATATCTTACATATTCACTCGTGTTTATAAAGTGGTCACTTAAAGGTAGTGATTAAGTATGTATTTTATGTTGTTTGGTGTGCATTTTATTATGTATGCATAATTAATTATATTTCAAAAGGGATATACTAAAGCAAGTTACGCATATTAAACATTACGATTTATTTCAAAGTATTTCTATTGATTTAGCAAATAAATAAATAAATAGACTCGCAGAAATCATAAATTAGCCAGTATATACATGAAAGATAAATTTAGAGATGTTCTTTTATTTACTTTGTTGCATGAGTACTTAAAAATAAAGAAATTAAAAATTTTAAAAAAAATGAAATAATTTAATTTTTCTGAGTATTTTTTTGGGGCAATATTCTTTAAGAATTTTTAAAAACGTCAAGTATATCAATTTTGGAGCAACAATGAAGACGAGGAAACATATTCCGAAAAGCAGTACTTTTAAAGTGAAAAAAAAAATTATTTCTTAACATTCACTAAGTCTAAACTTTTAAAATATGCCTTTGTAACTTATAAAGATTTTCTAATCATCTTATGAGAGAATAATTTTCGAAACGCAGAAATATGCAGTTTACATAATAATTATATTTAACAATCTGATTGGATTTAGATTTCAAATAAATTTTTGTTTTTCAGGTGTCAAAAATTTTATTAATGATAACTTGCCAAAATCAGTAATAAGATACAGTCACATTTGTTTTAGTTTTTTTTTGACCGAGAATGACAGTACGTATAAAAATAATTTTGGAAAAAAAATTTTAAACATCCCGCAATAATAAATTTTTTTTAGATGATTAATTAGAAAATTTAAATTTAAGTCACCAGAAATTTGTTGCACCAATATTTCTCGACACATTGCTAAATTCTATTTTTTCTTTTGCAAGATTTCAATATAATAACACTGGAAACTGCGTGTGAAGTTTTCAAATACCAGGACCATTGTACTCTTTCTAAAAATATATTTGATACTAGACGCTGGTTGTTGATAACAAAGTCATTTCAAGACTGTTCCACTTGAGATTCCATTATAAACAAATTTATATTTACATCATTATGTATAAATACATATATCACTATCACTATCCACATATATACAATAAAATCACAAAGAGCAGACTTGTCATACGAGTAATTTTGAAAAACTTTTCAGTTTATAAAATCTATGGGAATTTCATGGATGTTATTTTCTTTTAGTACAGTCGAATTCGTCAATCAGTCTTTTTTACACCTTTTATTTAAGTAAATTCATAAAAAAATAATAGAATGCCCAAAATTTTTAATACCCTATGTTTATAAGTTATTTTAAAACAATTAATTGATATGAAAAGCATTTTACTTTTGCAAGTAAATGTTAGTTTTTGACTATCATAAAGTTCGAGTTTTGGGGAAAACGTGCGAAATTAATAAATGCATTTATGACACTCTTAGTGAAAATTTATTGTTTTTGTTTTCCGACTTAATCAAAGTATATTGCATTAGTTTGCAATTGCTGTTGTCGAATCGAACCGTACAGAATATAAGTTTCTAATCAAACCATTTTTATTTCCTCAAGAAATACTCCTTAAGTTAGTAAATCTTGGATATTCTTTAATATTTCCCATGAATAATAAAAATCTCCTAATACAAGCATATAACCATGCTCAGTTACATGTAATTTATATCACTTTGAGAAGATGAAAGAAACATCAGCTGTACAAAATTTGTGGATAATAAGCAACTACATTAAATAATATTTGTATTTATATATTTATATATATGTATACTGTTCTTACGTATATTACACGTACAAGAGGGGAAAAAATAAACAGATGAAATGAAATAAAATCTTTGGTCTCAAAAAGTTTAAAAATCATACACAAAACATAAATCCATCCTTATATCAGCTACTTTAATCTTACCCTGTGTTTCTTTACACTTATGATAATAATAAAAAAAAATTAATGAATATTTTATTTTCATATTTCAGAGGTGCCCACGTATTATTTTTATCTTCGAAAGTTCATAGAGTTCATATTCTATGCACATTTAAGTAGACGTTTTTTATGGAAATGAAGTCCTTGCTCCATTGAATGAATACTTCCTCTGTTTTCTTTGAAGGTACACGCATGCGTCTTGAAGTTTTCTTAATTTTACCAACATAACAATGCACAGATGCTTCATTTTATTCTTCCTTTAGTTTGAAATAAGAGCATGTTACGAATATATCTAAGATCATGAAAGAGATCACCTGAAAACGTGTATAATAATGAACTGATAGGTGTAAAATATTGGATAGCATATTACATTTACGAAATATGATAACTTAAATATCAAACGCTGTATCTTTGGGATTGATTTTTCAATATGTAATATGTTCTAAAATATATTATAATTTTTTTTTTACACTGGTCAATTCTGCTTTTTTTTTATATGTTCAGTGCGCGGATATTTTATAATGTAAATTTTAGAAAAAAAAGATGCTTGTTGTCAATATTTGATTATTCTTCAAGAAAATGCACCGTCGGAAATCTAATTATCATGAATATTTTCGTCACATACAATTACTGGAACACATCGCTGTAGAAGAGAATTTTTATACTTAGGTTTTTGGATTTCAAATGGCGAAGAAAATATTTTCCTGAATCATTCATCTCTTAAAATTTAAAAACATCAATTTAAATGTACTGACCAGTGCAATTATCATTAGAAATAAAAATTTGAAATTATCATTAAATTATTTTCACATATTATTGCATTAATTTTAAGATCACTGGGAATAGTAATTTAAACTTTGAAGATTTCGCGTTTAGAAGCAATTTTGATTTTAGTTCAGTAAAGTCGCTCCGAAATGTATTCACTATTACATCACAGCATTTTCTTTGAAAAAAAAAAAAAGTCTACAAAAATAGGAACTTTCAGGAATTATCTGTAGAAATCAAACGACACCACCAATATGGCAGCTATTAAAGAGTGTGGAGGAAACTTTTATCGGCATGCGTGTTACTTCAAACAAACAAATCATCACTGGTCATCCACGTAGCATATCCGTAGAAGAAAGGCAGGCAGTGAAACAGACATTTTTGCCTCCGTCTGCATCGAGGTAGAGTTCTCATTGTCAAAAGAACTGTGGCGAGTGTCGCCGAAGAACTGGCGATTCCCATCAACAGCTCATGCAGAGAATGTTGCTGCGGAAAGTGTTTCTAAGATCGGGTTTTCCAGAACCGGACTTCGGTTCACCTTTGGTAAGTAGCCAAGTCACAAATGTCTATTCACTAGCACCTTTCGGCTTTGAAATTATTAGGACTGATAGGAGACGCAGCTGCGAGACTCGGGTTTGCTCCGGTGGTCGTCCTGGCAGCACTTGGTGTGTAGTAATAAGAGGGATCTGCAAGTCAGAAAGGCGCATGCATCAGTAAAAGGCAGTCTGACATGGATTAAATAAACAACAACATCAAATATAAAAAGGAGAGAACAGACTAAATTTGAAACTATCGCGTTTCATCTTGAATCGTCCACTGTTAAAATGACATCTGGCTTAAACGTTCGACAAATTTCACTGGAAAACAAGCAAAATTTGAAGATTAAATTTAATATTTAACATCGTAACACAATCTGAAATTTTTCAAAATCATTTTGCAGACTGTTAGAAAAAGAGTCTTTAGAAATTGCAATGCAACTGTACCATGTTATTGCAGTGTAATAATTATCTTTTAAGGTGCAGTTCCTAGCAAAATGATACAAACTCTTAAGCGAGTGACAAAAGTTTTTCGTGAAAAAAAAAAAAAGAAGCTTCCATGTATAGAAATAAAAAAGAATTACCTAATCATGAAATTGTTAACAATTAATGTTATTCAGCAACTATAAAACAAATCTGAAAGATTCTAGATCGTGTAATCTAGTGTGTAATTTTATTACAGTGAGGCAAATAATTTAGAGGGGCAGTCGTGATTCGAGCCAGCGTGTACTATTTTTGCTTGATCCAATCATCAGTCAGTAACAACATACGATAATTGCCGACAGCCTGCACAATCTTCAATCGGTTGTTCTTCTACTTGAAGCTGTGTTAGCCAGAAGAGAACACAAATACGTTTAGTTCCAGCTTCATTCGTGCACGCTTATATCAACGATTAGAGTTTCCGAAACAAATTTTCTAACGTTGTAGCCAAAAATTATATTAGCTGGTTGCTCATCTTTTAGCATTACGTTTTACTGTTAACTACTACCTGAAGAAGTTTCGTTCCGAAAACTACACGTAGATATAACATTGCTAAGCCTCGTAATAACCGCTATAAGTTCGCATCTTATACAGATTGTTATCGAGATATCAGAATTATACACCTTTACAGAGTGTCCTAGAAGCTCCCGTACTGTGGATATCATCTAGATATTTAATCGGCTAACCATCTTTACATCTTTCATACGATTTACGTTGAAAGTACATCCAGTGGTGTGCGATTCTCTGACTGAATGATGAATTCATCTCCCTGTGAAGAACAAAATGACATCCCGACTACAATTTTGCTCGGGCTATCATCGGCCGGCTACATAGCCGGTGGCAACCCGAACAAAATTGCTAGTAGAAAAAGAGCTCTATTCTTGCACAACTTGGGCGCGGAAAGAACCAGACAATAAAAAACTAAAGAATTATTGCAATGATAAGCAGACAATAAAATTTAATTTTAAAAAATCACGGACAATGAGTTCGTTATGTTGGAGTACGGGAACTGTTAGGACGCACTGTACCTATAAGTGTGATCATTTTACGAAAAGTCATTTTACTTACATACGTGATCATTTTACTTACTTATTATTCCGCCAGATCCGTATCCGTAAGCACTGTATGCCGCGGCAGCAGGTGAGTACTGTGTGTAGGGTGAAGTGTACGCGGCGTACTCTGCCCCCGTCACTCCTCCGACTGTTGGTCCACCACCAACTCCGGCTGCTCCCGTAACTGCAACAAAGAAGAAAACACATGCAGGTAAATAAACATCAGTGGTAACTAAGTGAAGTATGCATACGTACAATGGCGTTGCAAATCATCGTGGATGCTATCTTTTCTGGATTCTGGAAAAACAAAGCATCCAGTCAGCGTTTTCAAACATGAAAATTACTGTGCATTCTTAATTATAGTGAAAAGATGGTTGAAATGCAACTATGTTCTTTAAAGCAAATAGGCTGATTAAGCTCACTGGAAACTTTAAACCTATGAGGCGCAACCCTTTCCCAATGCTGAAAAAGGGCAGTTGTTGCCATCGCTCGACTTAGCTACCAGCAAGATGACAGTCTGGCAGTCCAATATCGCTCTCATAAGGACACAAGAGGTAGAGCAGGACAGGATTCAAGGTGGGAAATCCCAAAATATTCTTCAGAGTTCCACCAGGGACAAGCAGGATCCGGAGTCAAGTTAATTTTGTGTTGGTGTTTTGGGAGACAACCGTGGCCAGAAAATAGCCGTAAGTGTGCCACTGATTTTGCACAAGGCCGCTCAGGAATATCTTGAGTATGATAGTACCAGGGTTTTTGACCACTTCTAGCAGCAATGTCTCGAGAGAAGGGACTCATTAGTGTCCATATAATGAAAATAAGAAATGTGGTTGTGAATTGTATTATTTTCATTTTCAGTTCATGCAAATTACAGAATTCTAAAATTTAATTTAATTCTAAACATTCTACTGAAAAATAATTTTGAAAAAGTGGGATTTGTATTTGTGTATCTACAAATATTTTATGAATTCTGAATGAAAAATTTCGCTAAAATACAAGAGATTTATGTTTTTAAAATGCAAGTAGCATTATTCTTTAATTTAAATTCTTCCAAATAAATTATAAAGTTATTAAAAATTTATAATGTAACATTTTAAATGCAGATTTTATTTTAACTGTGTGAAATAAATAAACTATTTCATGATGACGGTATAAAATCAAAGTGTATCAATCCAGCTGTTTCATGCAAAACCTACAAATATTAATTAAATTAAAAGTATTCAAATGGTCAAGCAAGATAAATGAATAGAAATGTTTCCTATGCATTACTCATGAACACCTTTGCTTACACCGTTTAAGATCTTTACTTTTTGTCGAGATCATTTATTTAATTGAATTTAAAATGAGCTTTTTGAAACTTAAAATCTTTATTATATCTCATTAAAAATGAATTTTAGCTATCAGAAAGAGATATAAATGATTGATAATTTCAATAATTAACTTAATCTTATGTACATACAGTTTATCGAATGAATATTTGGTGCTTTATTAAACTGCATATTTAGATGATTTAATCATTCAACTGAAGTTCTGTTATAGCCAACCTAACAATCTCTGATACTTTTGTTAATTATATTCTATTGCATACTTTCATAAAAAATAGTACTTTATAGTACTGTAGGCTGTATTATCTCGAGTGTCGCAATGTTTACATGATGACAGACAGTGTCACTCTGCGAATTCAAAATTAAAAGAAACGTGACTTAACTCCAGAGATCTAATCGCTTTATGAAAATATCACTTAAACATGGCTGCTCCGAGTGCTATTCAGGACTTAATGCTAAATTTAAGATTCACCGACTCTTTTCATTCTTATGTAACAAGTTTTGACGTTATCTCACTTTGCCCATTCCTCTCCCTCGTGAGTTTTCTATGGCAGCGAAAAGTTTCTTTGCCAAGCACTGTCTAACCTCCCACGAAATAAAAACCCACACAGAAAACCCGCAACGCTCCAGAAGCTGTCCCGGAGAACATCAACTAACCCTAGGAAAGAGAACCGTTGTTCTCGAAGAGGTGAAGAAACCAGAAGCAACAGAACTCATCTTGATCACGTTCCAGGTGTAAGACGAAGATACGAAAGTTGATAATGTCCTCCAGTCGTCAATTCGCAGCATTCAGCAAGATTTGTCGCAGAATTACTTCTTTTTTTTTTGTGTGCGAGTCTACCTAGGTGTAACTTGATGGTTTTGGTGTCACAAGTCCTTGTTGAAATTCTGGTTTATCAGATGAGAGCCAGAAAGAAACATTGAGAGTGGTAAACAAAGCCATCCAAATTGCAAACTCAAAGCTCCTACAAAATAAGTTCAAGAACCGAATCTGTAGTCTCTCTCTTTCTTTAATAAACTTATAATGGAATTGTTGTTTTCTTCTGGGTAATGTTCCAAGTGATGCAAAATAACAAAATTGTAGAATATTATCAGCGGTGTAGTTTTAGAGCAGCGTCTTACTGGTATTAGTTGACATCAAATGGAAATTTCAAATCGGCACTGAAAAATTACGCCAGATTCACTTGTATTTTCAAACGGATGAAATCGGAGTAAGACCTCAGAATTAGTTGAATACATGCTAAGACGAAGTATGCCGAATTGATGACTTATTATGTCGGAGTTGAGACTTTCAATTTAATTGTGCTGAAGAATTGGGAATTTTTTTAGTTTTGTATCCTAAAATCTATTTTAGCAAATTGTAGGCTACACAATATTATCATTATTTTAATTTGAAAAAAGTTTTAAGAACGTACTGTATTCCCGAATGCAATCAGTCAGCAGTCTTTACTGATGTGTACTTGGTCAATAAAAAAAAAAGTTATTGATTAAGTATCTAAGAAATGAGCCAATGAAATTTGAAACGAAAGTATAAAAGTAAAAATGTAAATTATAAAGTTATAAAGCTAAAATTACTCATTGAATTTTGTTGTCTTAAACATGCATTTAATAAATTATTATGTCTACTTTTATCGAAGTGCGTTAACAATGGCATATTTTCCACTCATAAATATATAAGATAACTGTGAATTACTTGAATGATAAATTAGAATCATTCTCTTCTCTGTTCAAACTCTTTCTCTAGCGTTTATGTAGCTTTTTTACCCATGAACCTCATTTATTCAATCTATATTTCTATACCATTATATATATATATATATATATATATATATATATATATATATATATATATATATATATATATATATATATATATATATATTAATTATGAAATTTAACATATCAACCAAAATCTCTCATTGTTTTTTTTTCTTTTTCCTTAGATTGTCAGCCATTTTCAATGCTGCATTTAATACAGTTGGCGAAACACTAAACCTTTTGGTCAAATTAGGTGAAAAACATACACTCGCAACGCTTTCTTTAGACATCCTTCATAAATCTCTTTGTCTACGAAGAAAGAAAGAAAAGAAATAGAAAAAGTATATAAAGAATTAAAAACAAACAAAAAACCTTAAAGGAGAAGGGGGAAAAAAATGTATCTAAAAATTACGCTAGAATTGTGTTTCGGAAACCAAAAGTGCTAACAATGCGCAACTTTTTTTCCCCAGGCTTATTTTTTTCTGACTTGCGGTAGTATGAGCAGGAGGTGGTGTTCTATCAGAAGGTATTTCATCTGTCAACCTGTCCACTGTCGTGTGTCCTTTGGGACAGGCAGGGTGGGACGCCATGGGAAACAAATCGACGTCATCCGTGCCGGGACGTAGAATTTTTATAAGATTTGATTCTATCTTGGCGAGATAATCTTCCACTTTTGGCGGCGGGCAGTTACCATCGAGACTCTAGCTTTTCAAGCGCAACCATTTTCTCATCGATACAGAACAACCAGATATGCTCTCCAATGCTGAGAAAGTACAGCCGTTGCCATCGCTCAATTCAACTACCAGCAAGATGGCGACCGATCGGCGGTGTGCTACAGAGCTAAAGAACTTTTCTTTTTGACACAAACTGGCTGTGCTGTCGCTATTGTCGATTCGTTTGACGGCCATGTTGTTGGGAGTTAAATCGAGCGATGGCAACAGCTACAATTTTCAGTGGGCCATTTCGGTTGTCTATTCAGTTCTTGTATATCGATGCATTTTCATAATATTCTCCAGTTTTCAACAGATGCTAGTACTGATAAAAATAATTCTGATATCAATTTTACAAATCGTTAATCATTTTTACTAGAGGTTATGTACTAAAAAGTAAAGGATTCTCCTCTCGCAGTGAGGACACAACACGTTGAAAGGTTAACAGAAGCTCCAACTGAATTACACAGCTGGTTTTAATGTTATTGAGTGCTCAAATGCCGGATAATTTGGGTTTCTTAAAATTCGATAAATGTCTTCATAATTAATCTTGGTAAAGCATAGCACTTCTGGTACAAATTAATGAGCTGAGAATTATTCACGTGCTATATGTTCATATAAAAAAATACTAAAATTAAAATTTAATATCGTTGAAAGTAAAGTATAAATGTAAAACGTATTTTGACCGTTTTCGAAAGTTTAAAGGTGTTAATCATCATCATCATCTTGAGCATTATGCTAAAATTTTAGTAATTTGATTACCGCGCCATAAAACGTGTTAAAACTAAACTGCTACCGTATATTACCACGTTACATTTTAGAGATTACACGAATTTCATTTATTTGAAAACTAGAATATGTAAACTTTTTTTAAGCCGATGTTCATGCGTTTATGGAAAATTTATAAAATATAGCTAATTCTTCCAGAACAACAATATATACTATATTAAATATATATGTATATAATGGCATATATTAAACTTTTTATTGGTAACTTTTTTTTAAGTACTTGTGAAAATCTACTGACAGAAATTATTAGATGTTTATTAATTTTTACAGATTTTCACGTTTACACGCAGTAGGAATAAAAAGTCACCTTCAAAAACGATGATTTTATAAGTGTCTATTTAATGGCACGATTTGCATTATTAAAAGGGTTAAAGGTAAATATTTCGAAAAAAAACTCATTTTAAACGATTGCTAAAATATGGCCAATATCCGTAACTTTTCTGTCATTGTTTCGTAATTCAAGTGTAAAAAATATAATTTAGTAAATGCATATGATATTTTTGAATTTAAAACATGGAGGCATATATTGTGCATTTAAACTGTAATAAAGTTAGTAAAAATAGTACAAGGTATCTTTAAATAAAAAAAAAAATGAAGGCATACATTGTACATTTAAATTGCTAAATTTTTGGAAGCTAAAAATGAAATTAAGTCAACTACATAGTTATTTAAATTAAAGGAACATAATTTAGAAAGAAGATTGACTCAATTTTTGATGCCTAGAAAGAATAAATATTTTATCTACCACAAGTCACTAATTTCATTTCTGTTCATTTTTTTTAACTTCATTAAAAAGTAAATAAATTAAAAAATTAGTAAAGTATAGAAGATGCAGTTCAAGCTTAAATAGAAAATCAGTTTGACGTCCACAATTTTATAAAGTGATTTTTAACTCCTTCAAAGTGAATCTGCTTTGAAAATGTTACAGTGATTTTGTACAAAATATGAGCTGTGAAATTCTTAAACAGGGATAAGAAATTTTCGTTAAGAAATAAAATTATCCCCTGGCTAAAGGTCTCAATCAACCAACATCACAAAGTCACTTCAAACTCAAATACAATACTAAAATATAGTAAATACATATATTTTCAATTTTTATTTAAAAAAAAATGTTTATTGTGCTTTTCTTTCACACATGTGATAGGTAAATTTGTTTGCACTATAGAATAGACATTTTTTTAAAATGCTACAATTTTCGCTTTTAATATGCTTTAAAAAATCGTTTTTCTAGAACTAACTATTAATTTTTATAGGCTAAAAAACTATTTCATATAGCAAAATTTAATAAAACTCTTGCATTTTGCACATTGTAAATGAAGCAAATTAATATTATTATTTTATCATTATTCTTTTCTTTATTAAATTATGAAAATGTCTAATCATTTACTAGACATTAATATTTAATTTCAAGTTAACAGAAACTTTTCAGCGTACATGCACATCATATGGAAAGTAACAAGTGTTATACGTGCTCTCTACTATTAAATAAGAACAATTTTAAAACTATTAACTAATAAACCCATAGCCACTCTCCTACTTTTGTTTTTTCTATACAGTACTATAGTTTGCTTTCACGGAGGGGGGGGGATGAGAGAATACTACTTTATAACTATTATAGTGATTGTATTTCATCTTTCGAGGTTTTATTTCGAGGTTGTACATCAATGTTTATGTTCATATCAATAACAAAAGGAAAATATCGGAATTTCTATGAATACAAAGGACGTGACGTGTAATATTTTTCGCGAATAACTCAAATTATTCTTTTATATTTTAATAATTTGTTCTGTTACTGTTTCTTTTAGCCCCTAGTGCTTAGATAAGTACGTCCTTTAATGATTATTTTTATATTGAAGGAAATATATATATATATATATATATATATATATATATGTGTGTGTGTGTGTGTGTGTGTGTGTGTGTGTGTGTGTGTGTAGAGAAATTCTGGTTTTAGTTCATAAGAATAAAATTTTTTAGAAATGCTTTCAAAGGCTTGACAAGCAGTTACGGAATAATAACATGGCAATATTTGACCATTCCCTGAATCC
This sequence comes from Cheiracanthium punctorium, assembly GCA_038373885.1. NCBI lineage: Eukaryota > Metazoa > Arthropoda > Arachnida > Araneae > Cheiracanthiidae > Cheiracanthium > Cheiracanthium punctorium. The sequence continues at coordinate 2,280,700 of JAWZYV010011853.1, forward strand.
TTTGATAGTTTATGGGCGAAATTTTATTAACAAGATCAGCAGTTAATAATAGTCTAGCCGGGGCCATCGTGATTCTACCGGGCCTGCTAGTGCACTCCGAAAGAGGCTTACAGACGTTTCCTTATTGGTTAGGTTCTGCCGTTAGATGACGTATCTAAGTGCTGGAACCAATAAGTGAGCATCCGTCGGCCTCTTTGGATGACTCATCGGAGTGCACAAGCAGGCCCGGTAGAATCACGATGGCCCCGGTTTAGCTTACTATTTTTCCCGGTCTAGACGGGCCTTTAAAACATAATTTATCACTTCTGAAAATTTAATATAGTAAAAAAAAACCAATTGACGTTTGAAAAGTGGTTTTACTCACATCAATTGAATTGTTAAAATATTTTCAGATAAAATATTAACAAACAATGCATACTTCGAATAGCTGGACTCTTGATAAAAAAAATTGAGCTGAATTATCAATAATTGTGTGTGCTATGTGTAAAATAATTTACCCCTATAATATTCAGTACATTTCGCTTTCGATTATATAGTTTCGTTATGAACATGTAAGCATTATTGTGTCATTAGTAGTTGTTCTTTTATCATTATTTAAATGAACTTAGAAATGAAGATATTCGGAACAATGTATAGATCTTCGTGTCATTGACTGGGTTTTTAAGAATCATAATGGAATGTGTTTCGCGTGAATATAGATTAAATTGATGTTTGGCGACATAATTGGCGACACAACCACCCCCCCACTGGACCAGACAGCAACCCTAGCCCCCGCCTGCCCCGATGTCACATCGAAAGGAGAGACAATTCCTCTCCGACACTTAAAACCAAAAAGCAACTTTCTTGAGAAATGACTTCTGGAAAAGGATAGAAGGAAAAAAAAAAGGCTATAGCAACTTCAGAAGGAAATGGGAGGGAAAGAAGAAAACGAAAAAGGGGGGAGTCAGAAAAAAAAAGGAAAAAGAAAGGAAAGAAATGAACTTTTCCGCAGTGCATTCCTTTTCTTGATTTCTTTCCGGAAAAAGACGATTAAACAAAAAAAAAAAAAAAAAAAGGAAGAAGCCGAAAACAGTGTACAAGAGCGGAGCAAAAAACGCTCATGCTTTCTTTTTGAAACAATGATTCTTTGTCGGAAGAACTTTCTTAAAAGAGAGAAAGAAAGATTTTTTTTCCTACTGCTTCTCTTCGACTTATCTTATTGTTTGGATGTATGTTTGTTGAAGTTTGAAAACTAATTTCCAAGAATTTTTACTCTCGCTTGATGGACTTCTAAGATTTTTTTTTTTCTGTCTGGGCTTCTCTTATATTTGTCGCGAGTTTGTTTCTTTCAAATTTTTCCCCCCTCAGAATTTCTAATTTGCTTATTGCAAGACAGCTTTTTCTCCACGGTGTGGTAATTTCTGCATTTTTTAGTAGGGAAGGGGGGCAGACATTGGGAGAGTTTGTCCATTGTTGTTTGTCTGGAGGAGACACATGCCGTCACCGACATGAATTATTTGAACATGCAGAAGCATGTAGTATTGCCATTGGTAGACAAAGAAATTAAGGCAACGAATCACGAGTTAAGACAGGAGCATGCGCTCGAGAGATTGACTTTTCTAACGGATAATTATGCAAAATGATTCCTTTTACAACAACAGATGTATTTTTTATGGCAAAAAATAAAACTAAAATAACGTAAAAATGCTAATTTTTTAAAAGTTTACTGAGACTGTTTCAGTTTGCATTATTTCCTGTATCAAAATGGAACATCTGCATCTTTGTTTTTGGATAGCTTCAAATTTCCCTTAGCAAGAGACCATGGTTGTGAATCCATTGAAGAGAAATACATATGTTCGCAATTTTGCAGATGCAGCAATTAGTGCATTGCTGACAAAAAGATTTTTGGAGCATTTCAGTGGATATGAGAATATTCATTGAAGCATAAATTTACAGTTGCAAAAGCTCTTTTTATTACCTTTGACACTATTCCCAGATTTTTTTCATACATACAGAAAACAATGTACAATTCAGATAGAAAAATGGATACTGGCACATTCATTATTCGAGATATTTTTAATTAGCATTGCTCTATTAGTTAAAAATTTTTAATGGAGGATACTTTGTAAACATTTTTTTTTTTATTTCAAGACGCGATTTCTTAATATTTTTAATTTTCGACTGAAAACTAATAAAGGTCTGGCTGCAAATCAGTTCTCTTTCTATCGAAGATATCAAACAAGACCCCCTTTTAAAAGTCCAACTCTTGGGATGTTCCATCAATGATGGACAATCTCATGGCCAAACTTCATGCCGGCCTGGGCACTCAATGACGTCCGTCAGACTACTAGGGTCAAGTGACTTTCCACTCGATGACTGGTTGCTCGTGAATCATTGCACGTCCAATCTGCAATCGAGTTGACAGTCATCTGACTCTAGTAGTCTGAGGGATCTCATTAAGTGCCCAGCCCGGTATGAAGATTGCCCATGGATAGTCTTCATGTGACGCATGTCTTTTAAAACGGAACTCATCACATGGATCCGAAAATCTCACGATTTAAAATTATTCAATTTAGAGAGAATTTTCTAATATTAATTTTGTGAGTAACTCACTAATTTTTCGAAAATATATGCATCTCAAAACAAATATTAGAAGTTGTTATTGCATACAACATAATCTACTTTGCATAAAGAACAACATTTGGCATTGAAACCGATATAGGAAGACTGACTAGAACTCGAATAACTTTTTGAAAGCGTGTAACTTTTATTGTAATTTAAAAATTCTGACGTAATGTCGATCACAAAGCATGACCTGGGTAAGAACATTTAATCATGCAAATAACCTCTATTTATTGAACAATTTTTTTGTTGCTGTTTATTGTTTATTGAACCCTGAGCAAAAACGATTGACCAGAAGATTCGTTTTATTCATAAGGTTACCTTTGAGTTCGTTTGACAGGAGAGGACAGCTCAGGTTACCAAATGTGTAATTTAGCTACACGCGTCCTCCTTGGAGTTTGCAGCCACAATTTGAATCCTATTTAGAAGGGAGGAGGACTTCTGAACATTGGCTGCTGCTACTGACCGCTGAGGTGATTTTCGCAACAACAGATTTAACGTGATCGTACACCGCCATATACAGGGTGGTCTTCAGTAGTACGTAGAAACCAAACCCGCAACCTTCTACTGTTACGAGCCCAACGCCCTAACTACCAGGCCACCAAGGCCCCCCAAGCTTTGGCACTCATAAACTAATTGTCTCGCATTGTTCTAAAAACCAAAGGTCTAGACACCAAGGACCTTTCCCTACTCTAACGCAGAAAACGCGACGCGCCTTCGCGTTTGCGAGCGTTTAATCAACAAAGGGAGTTAAAAATACAGCCGCCCATGAAAGATGGGAGATGGCAAAAAGTGATAGCTCCACCCGATACCAATAAGATGGAGGCGTAAACCCAAATCCACTTTTACATGTAAAAAGAGAAGTCATCTCCCCTCGCGTTTAACTACTGTCTGTTCGGATCTGCGATGGATGGTGAATGATCACCCTGGAAGTCTCGCCAAGATGCGGAAAATTCCAACTCTTGCAAGAGCCAACAAGAAATAAGAGCGCAAGCCGTCTATGATTCATGGCTCATTAAGCGGGCAATTACAGAAGCAAAAGCCGATAAACACTCACGAAATTTTACGTACTCTCTCTCTCTCTCTCTCGTCTCGAAAACTTTTATCAGTGTTAAATTTACGTCAGGCATTTAAAAGTCGGCAATGGGAAGGAGCTGATCGGGATCTTTTAGGTCTGAAAGTGCTTTTCTTAAATGCACCAGACGCTCGTTTTAATTCGTCAGGCTGGGGGGGGGATCAAATGAAGATGCTTGCTCTTTTGGCATGCGTTTTACGAGCCATGAAACGATATACCACTCTGGAATTACGCTGAGTTTTGTCTTGGAGTGAGTGTGCCGAATTTGCATTTTTCCGCCGCGGGGGTAAATAGTAACGGGATTGGGAAAAGGTCTGGTCGGTTTAGTTATAACTCAGGCAATTTAAGAACCGTGCGGTGTGAGCCGAAAAGTGTTTTCTTGGAGCAAATAAAGTGATGAAAAGATATTCAGCTTAAGACCCTCCCCGGCCGTATTTCGGAAAAGTTTCGCGCTTTGCACTTGCTTGAAGAATTTAATGTCTTTTAAGCTAGTATGAAGTTATAGCCTTAGAAGAGGCTTTTGATATTTAAATTTACGCTTTGTTTGGAATGGGAAACTACTCGATACTTAAGGGTGAGCCATCTTTCTTTTTAACTGCGCATTTAGGGGTGATAATAAAAGGCAATCGTGCAGACATTTGTCAAAGAAATTACTCGAGGAAATAGATGGCATTCGTTTAAGGAGGATATTACTTCGATTAATATGACAAAGCGCTTCATTAACTTTAAAAATGTGACGCATTATACTGAAAGCATTTAGGTAACTAACTTTCATAGTAAGAGATATCAAATGAGAATGTTTGCATATTAATTCGAATTGGTCACATATTCTCTTTAGACAGTTCCCATGCGTAACTTACTACTACATTTGATACATTTGCAAATACTGTATACTTATTTTAAAGACTAATCGACGTTAACATATACATATATACAGGGCATAGGTATATATACATGCATCTAATGCAAATATTTTTCCATGAAGGAATTAAAGCACTGAATGACAAATTTAAGCAGTTCAATCATCACTATTATTCGCTGGTAATCTATTAAATTTTATCGCTTTTAAGCTAGAATGAAAAGGAAAAATAAATCACTTGCGGTCTTAGAAAATCTCCGAATTGCAACGTTGAGAGAGGGAAGTTAACACTTAGCTTAATTTATTAACATTTAGCACAAGCTGATCGTCAACTCGCATGATGAATATATCTATCGTTTTTAATCATTTTTCCTTGACTTAATAAATGGAGAGACAATTTTACCATGCATAAAGTTAGTGTTTAGAAATGAACTTAGTGTTTTGCAAAAAGGAAAGAAATAGCCGACGCTACTAGAGCAGTTTATTACGTTCACTGTCCCGAGAAAAAAAATTCATTTGACGCTACAAAATTAATAATTATAATCAAATTTAACATTAATTTTTCTAACCAAACATCCACTTAATATTATGCTGAAAAAGTATTCCGATAAAAAGGGAAGGGAAATTATCAGTGATAATTATGACACTTTTGAAATTTTATATAACAATGATCATGTTCGTACTTGAAAGGACGGTGCAAATGGTGTTGCCCTGAAGCAGGTGATGAAAAGAATATTTCGACAGTGTAAAAATGTGTAAACATCACACACTAAAAACTGAAAGATGATTGGCAATAAATGAACTAACTCAATGAACCACCACCTCCCAATTATGTATATACTTTACCTTGAAACTGTGTCGGAGAAAATGCGGTGGCGTATGGGTCCAAGGAGGCACCCGAAGCATGCAGGGGCTGCAAGAGGGTGAGGCAGGACGAAGCGGAGGTGGCAGGGGCTTCTGAAGTGGTTGTCACATGCTCTTGCCTAGGGCTAGAAGATCGACTGCACACCTCGTTGCCCACGACTGCGTCATGCGATAATGGGAAGAGAAAAGCTATTGTCATGCACACATGCGGGAATCATAAAGGTCGTGGTCAGTGATAAAGGATAGCAAAGGGATATTGCAACAAAAAGGCTGGATTAAGGCCCACATCTTTGAAATCTTTTCAGATGAGACTTAACCCTTTAACGCGCAGTGTTCCCGCTCTGGGAACACCAAACTCTGACGTTTTGACTGTTGCCAGTCACGAAGAATAGATTTGATTTCTATAAAAATAGTTGCGGGTGACATAGCTTCATGAGATTCCTTTACTTTTTAGCACGTCATTTCCCGTAAAAAAATTGTCACGATTATTTTTAACAGCACTGACATCTGCTGAAAAATGGAAGAACAGCTGGATAGATTGCCCAATGCTGAAAAAAGGGCAGCCGTTGACATCGCTCGACTTAACTACCAGCAAGATGTCGCGATCAGAGACTTTGACGCAGCGCACAGCAACTTCGTCAAAAACGATCTCTAGATCTGCGCACTGATGACGTTTCGATCGTCCGCAATCTTGCTGGTAGAGTGGTAGTTAAGTCGAGCGATGGCAACGGCTGCCCTTTTTTCAGCATTGGGAAAGGGTTGCGGCTCAAAGGGTTAATTATCAAGTTGCTATATACTGAACAAAAATGCATACTGGACAATGTACGACGGTGGAGCCTAATAAAGTGGCCACCTGTCTACCTTGGCCACTTCTGAAAACTTTCACTTTACAGCCACCGCACTTCGTCACCCTGGGAAGAAGTCCAACCCTATAATCTGACAAGTTTTGTTTTTCGCGAGGGTAGTCGTGGTTGCATTAGACAGGCTTCACTGTACATGCATCTTTCCTGCTTGAATTGTAACACCAGAATACACAGCAATACGTTTATTATCAACTGTGTTACGTACTAACAGTCATATATAAAAACAGATTTTGTTCCATTTTCAGATAAACTGCAAGCACCTGAATGTTAAAACGATCCATCCGTTAAATTTTAAAAGCTGTTTTGCTTTGCTTTGAAGAGTTTATTCAATACGGTAAAGAGATGCTGTCTCGTAATGTCTTATGTATTCAACGATGTTTTTGAGGTTAGACGATACAATTGGACCGGTATTTCTATCCTATATTTGTGCATGTATATAACAGATCGGATAATGAAATCTCCGATGAGTAATTCACCCTTACCAGATCTTAATATAAGCCGGATATCTTCCATAATACAAATAACAAAAAGGGAAGTTGAAAGCAAAATTCGATGGCTTATTAAAACAGATCAAAAGATCTGATGCTAACTAGAAAACAAAAATAAATAACATTAATGGGGAAAAAACATGTAAGAAAGCTTGTCAGTTGCCCAGAATTACCGCCCGTCTTCAGAATTATTTTTTACGTAATTGTGTTACACACAAAGTTATTTCATTTTAGAATCCTGCGATACCAATTAAACTTGTATGAAAGGTATTCGAGAAGAAATTGTGATTCGATAATTTAGAAAAGCGAAGACATGGTTTGATGTAAATAATGAGAACTATTTGAAAATACTTAAGAATAATTTTAATCCGTAAATGCAAGTTTTTAAATAATATATAATTTAACTTCATTTTGCAAAATATTTATAGTTATCATATTACAATAACTTAAACATTACGGTGGCTTTTATGATACTAAAATGCCATTCTCTTATATCCACAGGAATGGGATTTTTAATAGGATTTCTTTAAATTTAAGAAAAAATTTTAAATTAAGAATTTTAAATCTGTATTTGAAATTGAAATTAAAAAAGTCGTACTTTACCGTCATATTTCTGTTAAAAAGTTCAAAAGTTTTCCTCTCTCACTTTTAATATTAATTCATTCTATAGATACTGATACCAGTTATAACTATGCAAAACTTCGTGAAGATACGAACCATAGAAATTTTGTTATCTTGCGGATAGTTAAAAAAAATTCGTTTTGAGAAAACGCAGTTTAAAGTTACCTGATTGCGTTCAAATATGAAGCTTTCATAAAACGTTTTTATGTGTATCCCCGGTTCTAATTGGAATTTATTGCATGAAATTGGAGTCAAAATGCTCAGAAGTAACTAAGGTTTCAAATGAAATTAAAATTGAAAAATCGATTTTTTAGATTTTTAATCCTCGCAAGTCTTAACATTTTAGGTTTCATTAAAAAAAAAAAAGTAGCTTCAAACTCTTCGATAAAATTCTCTGTCTGTTAAGTTACTTTGAGGGAAACTGTAAACCTTTATCCAGCCTTTCAGAAAACACAATTAAAAATTACGTTAAAAGCATACATACTTTTTGGCTCATCTTAATATTGTAGCAAATTCTTTAGCTTAATCCCATATGAAAGTTACAGACAATTATTTCATAAAAGAATTACTGTCAAAAATAATGGTAATATATAGGAAAGAGATTAAAACAAGCTAAAGAAGGGCTTTAATATATATATTACTAAGATGAACCAATATATTACATCAAAACAAAAATGACATAACAAAACATATAGCAACAAATACAAAAAAGATAATACGTAATAAGCTGTTAGTAATAAAAAAGACAGTTAGATAGCATGCATCATGCAGTTCTCATGCAGTTAAAGGAAATGTATCGCTATGACAACTCAGTATACAGAAAGAATTTTATTATTTATGCATGTGATTTAATTGTATTTTTTTCAATATCTATTTTCATCGTTTGATAAACATTAAATTAAATATGTTCTTTTTATAAAATGTGTAGTAAAGTTACTATAATTTTTACGCAAATATGATTTTATTCACTAAAAGTGGCTGTAACTAATTCACTTTAATTATTGACATAATATATTAGCCCTACCAGAATAAATTGAATAATTTTATTTTACATTTTTTTCTGTCTGTAAAATTTATAACTAGGTACGCATTAAAAAAGTTATTTCGTTTTATTCTGTTTTGGTTTGTGAATGAAATTTAAAATATAAGTGTTGTTCTTTATTCCTTCGTATATAAATATGGAAACAAAGTGCATTTCTCTAAGAAACGGCTTTATGCATTTCATTAGGTAACACAACCAATATTTTAAAGATTAAACTTTTAATATGTTTCTAACCAGAAATAGACTAAAAAGATTTTGTATACTTAAAGCTTGATTCTTTAAAAATATATTTGACGCTAAATACTCAAAATACTTTTCAATTAATGTTGGGTTTCATATTGTCACACTTTTTTTAAATATAATATTTTATAATAACAGGTTGAATTATTGACAGTTAAAAAAACTGTAGAATATTAGATGTTGTTTTATTTTTATAGAAGAAAAGCACAATGTCCTAAACCCAGAGTGAAAAAATGTATACCATCACCAGATTTCTGTACTAGCCTCCACCATCTTTAATTTCATAACACAACCAGCACCACTCAAATTAAAAGTCACATCCTGAAAGTTTCCCAATCTCATAGTGAGAATGAAAAAAAAAATCTATAAATCAAAAATACCTTGCTGATAATGATGAGATAGCGCTGATGGGTCAAGTAAAGACCCAGTTACACCAAGTAGTGATTTGTCTTGTAGACTTAGGGAGCCTAATCCCGTACTTGTAGATGAAGATACGTAATGGCCGACCAAAGATGGCGGCCGATTGCACTGATCTATATAAAACGATGAAACTGATAAGCGGATTTTAAATGAAGGAATAAGCATAACGGATTTTTAAAAATATTGAGGTAAAAAAATAATTCTAAAAATATAATTAAAAAATAAATCATGCAATCTCCACTTACTATGGGAAATAATACCTAAATACATTTAAATTTTACAAGATATTTTTAAAAATACGGTGCGCAAATGACACTTTTAATACTGTATTGAAAAAAAAAAGTAGTACTTAGAAAAATTTATGAACATACTTCGACTGAACTTGCAAAACATGGTTCTTTCACCATTGCAAGCTCACCATGCGTAATGCGTAATGGCTTAAACTGATTCTCTTAAGGAAAAAATCACAAGCTTTTAGACAAAAAAATTTAGTTTGATAATTACCAAACTTATTTTGTATAGTTATTATCTATAATTTTATATTTTTCTATTGTCTAAAATTTTTTTTGTACATCTAATATAAAATATCCTCGTTCGAATCTATGAATTCTGCAACCTCAGATCAAATTCTGAAAAGGCTGGCTCTTCAGAATTTTAATAATATTATCACTTAATCCGAAGTATTTATCGGAAATTAAAACAGAAATCTTTACAAAAAGAAAAAAACAAAACAGAAATATTTGCAAAACGATTCTGAACACAAGATTATATCCCATTAATGACATGAAAGTAAATTTAAAATGTCATGAAAATAAATTTCGGTAATTTACAGCATTTTATAAATTTTATAAACATTTATTTCACAAATAACACCAAACACTAATTTTAAGTAAAAAGTATAAATATTTTCAAACAAATGATAATTACCGTAGTTATATGCCAAATTTTAATAACAAAAAAAAATTAATTAATAAATAAAATAACAATGCCTGAAAAGAACTTAACACCTAATTGTGATACTCTTTAAAAATCAAAGATTAAAGTTTACTGAATTCTTCTTGAATAAGGAAAGAATTAAATTTCTCAAGAGTGAAAGTAAAATTATAAAATTTAAGACAGCAGATATCTCAAACACTTTTATGTTTGAGTAAACACACGCGTACACACGCACTAGCAATAAAAATGTTTCCGTTTATAAATAAATTCCGCAGTTTCTTAATTTACACCCTACAAAAGATTTTTGATCCTGGAAATTAGCAGGTTAAAACCCCTTTTTTCTTTCTGGAGTTTTTACGACAACGGGGGAAACCACTTGATCTCTTCAGGGGCCAGATTTCGATACAAAAGTTTTCGAACTTGTACCCTGGCACGCGAATCTTATATTGCTTCGCTCCTCGGTGACTAACTGAAACCTGTAAACTCTTATATGTTCCCTAACACCGTGGAAAACAGTCGAAAAGTTCTTCTAGACCCAAATACAGCGAAAATGGAGGGAAAATTTTGCTATTCACGCTTCAGAGCTTTTGAGTTATTGTAGTCAATGAAAAAGAAACAATAAATTTCAAGAAAACGAATAAAACTGGGAAGAAAACTTCGTTTGCTGGAGTTTTGTTGTGTTCGCCTCCTCCTGATTTAGGAAAAGTCTCCTTTTTTTCTTATTTTCTTTTTTCCTTTTAATTCCTCTCATCTCTTCAGTTATGTTCGTTAAATCAGCTCGATGACAAATTGTAACTCCAGGTTGGAAAAGTAATTAGATTTTTCGTTTCGATTGTTTTCTTTCGAGCACTATTCTTTTAAATGCTTTATTGATTGCTAATTAAGGGAAGAAAATGGCTGAAGGGGAAAAAATAAACATCACCAGTTTCTACAATAAGCAAAAATGCTGGTAAAGTGGGTTTCGATGAGAGCTTTAATAAAATATTGTATACGAAGAGGGAATTTATTTCCCTACTTAGATAGTTTTGACATCCGTTTGTTATAGATATTAAAAACTTTTTAAAACTCATAATAAAGACGGTTTAGTTTTCTGTTCGAAGTGCATTTTATTTTCAATCTACAAAATTTCTTCTTTTAGTGTAAAGATAATATCATGTGTTGGTAAATTTTCAAATCATTTATTTGGTTCAAAGCTAAAATATTCATGATTAATTCAAATTACAACAAATTAAATGTCCTTTGTTTTTATAAACTGCACATATCACTTTCAAAGTCCAAAATAATGTTAAACAAATCACATGTTACAGTATACTCGAATCATTTATATTTTGGGAAAAAACACAATTGCGCATTTCTTCAGTAATACGTGTAAATGAATGTTCATTTGTGATTTTAGCATGTGATTTAAGGAGTACTGTACAGAGAAATAATGCCATTATAAGATGTGATTTTGTTTATTAGGTGAAAAGAGCATGTAGAGAATGATCTCGAATATTAGTCCACATATTACAGAAATTATGAGATTTAATGTGCCTCTTTAAGAAAACGGTTGGAGTAATAACTGTTACTACATAGTATCAATATCAACAACAAGCAATAATAATAATTACTATTATTATGATGAGAATATCAAATACATAATGTCTCTAAATGAAGCTTTGTTGAGATTTTAAATTCCTCCACATGTAATTTTAAGTAACACAGACATAATAAGTTTCAGTAAGGGATTTTCATGAACATTAATCCCTTGAAATTAAACAGAGAGAGCTATCACTTTGTTCGTCTCCAGGTTTATTGGATATAGACAGTTGGTGTAACAGGCGACAACAGTACTAAGTTTATTCAATAGACAGGAGGACACAGAGATTTTTATTTTTTTTAAAATGTTTCTCTAACGGAACATAAATTTTTTGGGGAAGGGGCTAATTTATATAAAAAAGTTTATTTTATCTAAGAAAAGTGTAAAATGAAACAAAATGTTACCCTTTAGCAATATTTTTTAAGGGGAAGGGGATGAACCCCCTAGAGCCCTCCCCTGGATCCGTCTCTCATTGAGTTATTAATTATTGATTAATCCAGTAACGTCATATTCTTGTCACTTTAAAAATAAAACTTTGCATGAATGACTAGAAACGTTCAACACGGTATCGTGTAAATAAAACCCGTTAAAATCATAATTCAACATTAAAACAAACGCGGTTTTCATTTTTTTTTACTAACTTTTTACAGGGAATAATTTGAATAAATACTTTGATCCAGATATTAAAGAAACACATACTTCACTAAGGACACTTATACTTACATTTCCAATACTTGCATTTTTTTTAACTTATAAACGTTAAAAATCAAAATATAAAATTAGTAAATTTCAAGAAGTAGAAAGACAGTAGAATTAGGACAAATCTGACGTAAAATAATGAGCTCTGATAAACATCGTTTTAAGCTGCAATAAACGTGGTCATCGTTAATCAACGTATTGTTTTCAAATAATATTTTCCATAAACGAGTACAATTTCGAAACCGCAAGAACATTCGTGATTTCAATCATAAGTGCCTTTTTAAAACTCAAACACACATAAATCAATGTGCTGTTTCTTCAAGAGTAACCCGCGTAATAGGGTTAAATAAATGCTGTTTAAGAGACATTTTTCCTAGAATCACATGGATACACAGCTCAATAGGCCTATTTCACAGTCCATGCTCCGCTGAGCAAGTCATCCAGTGTTGATGAAGGCTCTAGACGGAAGGTAATGAAAATCTACAAATTCGATGCTGCTTTTTTTTATTTACTGGGGTTTCTTTTTTTCTTTTCTTTCCATTCATATTTCTAGACTACCTTATTTCGTCGAATATCAGAAAAAAAAGAGAAAGGAAAATGAATAACAGGTACGATCAATCAGGGGAGGTAAAATGGATATTAATAGTCATTGGCTATTATTTGATGAATATAAGATTTCAACAGAATTTTTATTTTGATAAAATATTGCTTCTAGTGAAGCTCAACTCTTCTCATACATTTTATTAATCGATGTTTAATTGAAATATTCGCTAACCATCGTCAATCATAATTTATAATTACCATGGCTTCATTTGGATGGAGCTGCATTAAGGCTGGCGGATGTAAAGCTATTAAAGCTTTACTTTTCATATCTTACAATTATTAGAAAATAATTTCCGTATATCTAACATCGAAACAACAGTACAATTCCATTATTATCATTTCGAACATAAATAAAATTACAAAACCATACTTTTTTCTTTTACAATTTTAGTTACTTTTAAAACAAAAGTTCTGTTAATTTCTATAAATAATGTTAATAATCTGGGAGTATTTTTTTAAAATAATGTTAAAGATTATTGAAGAAATTTGCTTTAAAAGGTGTAATTTAATCAGGGTATTTAAAGACGAAGAAATAATAATTTTCAGTTTCTGCCTACTCTAAAAAATATTTATTAAAAATTCCGTGACTCAGCGTTTAAATTATTTAAATTATTTTGTTCATAGTATACGACTAACAAAAAATTTTTTACGATAAGGGGGTTCGAAGAAATTCTATATTTCTTTCATACACCTATTCCCTTTTTATATCCACCTGGCAGCTAACAGAAGGGCTCATCTAAATGCAAATCAAATAATTCCTACCCAAAGTGTCACACATTCTTCAAATGCATGAAAACAGCGCCGCCAACGCGAAAAGCTGCAGTGAAAAAAGCATTCTGTGTGTTTCCCTCTTTACACAACATGGCACTAATGCTATCACCGGCTCACAAAAGCAACAATGGACTCCGCAAACTGAAAACGTGTGCGTGCAGAAATAGAGATTTCATTTATGTGTCGCTTGTGCCCAACAAGTCAAGTGATCCGAAAGATTCGCTATCTTTTATCTTCCAGAGAGTGGCAACATCTGTCAGCGCCGAGGGCCCCCTGGAGAGGGGTTTTCCGAAGATTCGGGACCCTGATAGAGTCGTTGCAGTCACTGAGCCGTTCACACACTTCTTGTTCGAATTTGATGGTTGGTTACTCCAGATTTTACACTTCCTTTTGGGAGTGTGGGTTTAGAAATAGTAGCAAAACAGTCAGAAACTTTCTATTTTCAAAAAAAGCAAATATGTCTGTGCATGAATTTTATTTAAATATGTATGTAAGAGATTGAGACGCGTTTGAACATTTTCGCCTTTATCATCATTATTTATTATCTTTATTATCTACAAATTCTAAATTGAGGGCATACTTTTTTCCTGCCAAAATAGTAAGAAAATTCTTTACGAAAAATATAACTTAAATTTAAAAGGAAGTTTCGGTAAATGTTCGTGTTATTGATGCGTGGTATACAATTTATAAATTAAGCTCATGTAATCTAAAACACCGCTATTCATGTTGCTGTTTTAAAAATTTCAATTCGAAAAATAATTTAGATTTTTAATATTTTATTTCAGGATAAAGCTCACAAATATGTAATAAATAAACAACAAATTATGTTCACAGTCTAAAACATTTTTAAAGTGTTCCAGAGAAAAAAAATGATTTTCTTGAAACTTAATGAAAAAGGAAAATTATCTGCGTTTGTTAAAATCTACTTATGTCTGACGAAGTAAAATGCTCTAAATTTTACTTAATCAGTATCACAAAATTATAATTTGGAATTGATTACATTCATTAATAAACGGTTTTTTGATCCGAATAAAAATGTTACTTAAAATAAGAAACAGTGGAGCAGACATAAATCTTGAGAATTTTTGTGTATGTAGAACTAACTATACTCCTACCACAAATACGCTTATTTCAACGATTCCTTGTAGAACTTTCTTCGTCGCGTAGGCATAAACGATGAGTGAAATAAACATTTTGCTTTTAAGTTTTTTCCCGTTCACCACTAATTCATTAATTCTCTTCATCTGAAATTTTATAAATAATATATTTTTTAAAAATCTACCTAAGAAAGTTTCTAGAACATGAAAATAGTCGTACTTGAGCTCAAACATTTCAATGGCTAAAAAACAAATACTGTAGCTTTTGAGAATTCTTTGTTGTAAAAGATCTTAGAAGAAAGAAAAAAAAAGTAGTTCTGCCTAATAACCCAACAGAGGAAGCTATCCGCCCCACTAAATTGACGTATGAAAGCATGAAGCGTACGACTTGGGACATTGGATTGGGATTTGAATTTCGTGTAAAATGTCTCATTCGTAGAAACTCAGGTGTTTTGCTTCGGTTTCACTTCAAAAAAGAACTTTTTCGTATTCAGTGAAATAAGTCATTGATTTTTTTTTTCTCCTACCTCAGCGGTATAAGTTTTGTCTCATACAGAACACATGGCAATTTCGTTCATGTTATCGTGAAATTTTTAGTGCTTTTACCTATTTTCTTGCTATTTTCTTTATGCTTGTTTATAGTAATGTACAGATTCATTCTTCAATACACTGAATTAATGTACTCAGAACTCTGAATAATTAATTTCAGAAGTGAATCTCGAATGTTTCACCGTAACTTATCTGTCCTTAAGCACCACCCCTAACAAGAATCTCTGTCAGAACTATTCGACATCTTAAGTACTGTTAAGTAAATTCCTCGTTTTTAGCCCAAACAATTTTCAAGAAACTGTCATTTTAGATCCCCCTTTATTCTTCTAGACTGAAATTTGTTTGAAGCCCCTGAACAAAATTATGTCTTTGTTTTTATATGGGCTGAAAGATACTTCCACTGATAGGGAACAATGTGAAGATATCTAAAAGATTTCTTATCGCCATGACAGGCACTCGGGTCTATGGGTAAGTGTATTACTGAAGATGATTCCTATTTATCGAATTGTGCAAAATGTATCTTAATCGGAACATTCCATATAAATAAATTAACTACATCAAAGGTACACATAAATCTTCAAATGAATGATCATCTTCAAATTTTTCAGTACATATCCTCAAACTTCAACTAACTAATGACTAAGGATGTCAAAACATTTTTAATGCGTCCAGTCACCAATTTAGTATTTATTTCTCCGACTTTTACAAGTTAATAAATCCTAAAATATTTAAATGATTGATTATAATTATGTTGTTTCTTTTTCCTTTGATTTCCAGTGTAATCCCTGCCATTTTCGTGAATCCTAAAGCTTGTCCGTGGCTATAGGCTAGAGCCTACTGAGCCTTAGTGGATAATCCGGCCCAGCCTTGGAAAGGATTTGTGGCTCGGTGTGTAGCTGAAAATGACGTAGTTAATTTTATACAGGGAGGATCACCTTTATAAAAGTTTAAGAATTTTTGCCAATGGTAGTTTTAAGAGCTTACCTCAAACATATATCGAAACTTTCACTTTTTATTATACTGATATAAATTAACATGTGTTTGGTAATAATATTACTTTTTAACTGCAAACTACCTGTTTTATACAGTTTCAATCAACAATAAGTTATTTTGTATGGTTACATTTAAAGTTTCTGTTTCTACATCAAATGAAGACCAGCCTCCTTTAGCTTCAAAGTTGCTCTGACGCTCTACTTCGTGGTGGACCTTGCAAAGTCATTTGGTCTTTCAACCAGACGTGACTCCCTTAACGTTTATGATTACTTCTACTAATTCGAATTCCTTTCGGAATTTCGAAATCTGCGGTGCTCGCTCATTTAAACGTTATATTGAATTTCTAACTTAAAAATACAGCAAAACTTGACTATGAGTGAAAATACTTAGTCAAGTGAAATGACAGTTGTTTATTATTATATTTAAATGCATTCCTGTTGAAAACAGAGTCATAAGTCGATGATATTAAATGTGAGTTACAAAATAAAAGATTTTTATTCAGGGTATATGTTTACGATGTAAGGGGTCTGTTCCTGCAGCAACTTGTAAATACGGTATCCTGAAATGCAAGAAAAAGAATTTCTGCAGCCGATATAAGGCCATTTTCGCTAGATTTCGTCCAACCAAAAACCGTAGACCCTTAAAAAGTAAAGAAGAAATTGATGCAAATCTCACTTCATGCTTATTAGTTGTCGATCTTGACATTAAGAGAAACAAAACAACAACAACAACAAAAATGGCAAGGACTGTAATACGAATCAGCCATCAACCACCATCAACTATATCAGAAAACATGAAAAGTACTTCATGATTTTTAAGTCGTTACTGAAATAACGACTCGGAATCACGGTTTTTGGAACTGTTTCTACTGGCTGGGATCTAACCGTTGCCATTCCATGCAAAAGCTTCCTTACCTAAAGGAGGTGAGTATACTGAGGCCGAGGGTTGAACTTGTGACGTGATGGCTGAGATGGCCGCGTCGTAGTGCGGAATCTCGGGTTTGACGTGCTCCGTCGCAGACGTCGTTGCGACGGGGGTGAAGGCTTGTTCGGGGGTACCGGGGAACTGCTGGAGGGTGTAAGGGGCCCCCCCAGCCACCGCTGCCGCCGTTAGGTCCGGCACCATGGCACCGGTTTTGAGGTCGTCTTGTTTCGGCCACTTCGGCCACATTTGCTGCAAGAGAAAGAAATAGCCACTTGAATATCCAATAGAAAATAATTATGTAACATAGGTAAGAAATATAATCAGGATTGAGAGCGAATATTTAGACGTTCCTAATCTTTCACCAATAACTTTAGACGCTATTTTTAACATACGGATGAGAATTTTTATGACAAGACAAGTTTTAATGGACATGGGGCTAATTGCCATCACATGGTTATAAAAGCTGGATGTACAACCATTATCGTTCGGTATTAATACACAAACAGTTAACATCAGTTGGAATGATCGGCAATCACTCTGTGCTTCCTAAATAGTAACTGGTATGAGTTATTGGTAAGCTATTTTGGGGAGCGGCTGTAGACTGCGTTAGATAATGGGTTATGATAACACAGCTTTATTGGGTCAGATTCAAGATTATTGTTAAATATTATACCACCCGATTGCATGTTTACTCTCATGCAAATTTTTATTACATAAACATAATCACTAGTGAAATAATAGTATTTTTCGAAACGGATGTTCGTCAACGGCAAAACATGCATGAATCTATGAAGCCAGCTTCAGGCTAAAAAAGCAGAATTTTTAATTTTCTTTACAACCCATTTACTTTGTAAAATGCGATTCCCACCTGATGTAGCCCCTTTCGGTACTTACGTATTATCCTGACGGTCCGCCAAGAGAGGCGATTTTTTCGAGAACATAAATCTCGGACACATGAAATTATTGAAGTATTGGAATACGATTGGCAACAGTTTGTCAGCACATTTGACAAAAAAGTAGTTTGGCGGGAATGACCGCTGGGATAATACGTAAGTACGCAGTCTTCCTTATGAGTGATAAGAGAATTTTTATTTCAAGTTTCGATTCTAAAGTATTATTTATTATAGTATAGTTTTTTTAAAAATTAAACACATTGACTAAAACCGTGGAGCTATTGATAAGACTTGTGTACTCATTGTACGAACGCTTTGATTGCGTGTACACACCCCCATTTCTAACTCTTTTCGAGCTACCATTTCAACATTTTCCACTCCTGTAGACATCCATGTGTGGAAAAGCAGAGCTCTTAGTCTAACTCTTAGGATTTTAACACAGTTGTGAATAAATTTGTAGGTTTGGACAAGAAATGTAGCTCGTATTCTGAACAAATTGAATGCAAAGCATATCTATTTAAACCATTCTATAGTGTGCATTTACATATCGTTCTTATTTCTAATTTTTTTTTTAATTTTATCAACTGATAACAGAACGCAAAAAAATTATTATATCACTAAAAATACAGCGAATGTTAAAAACAATTGAACAACTTCTAAAAATTTTAGTCGCTTTTGTATCATATAATGTCAGAAGCTTTCAAGCAAACAAATGTAAAGACAATTATATTCTGTAAATTATTTTATGTAGTGTTCCAAAGTGTAACATATTTTCTCGTGCTTGTAAAAAAAAGCAAACTCAGTGTCCATATTTTAATTATTTCGTGTAATGCTTACCGTCGCGTATATTTGGTCACCATTGTACTGTGTTCGTTGCCTCTTAGACTCATCATCATGGAGGTCACCGTTTAAATCTCTACCTTCGTTACCAACTGAAAAGAGAAAAAATATTTTTTTTTAATATTCAATTATTTATATCAATGTACATTTTACTTGACAGATTAATTTTATCTCATGGATAATTGGTGTATTTTTTCATTTACAATAAACATACTATAAAGTTTAAAAGTATAACACGTTAGATTACAAAGAAATTATAATACAAAGAAATTATAAATGGCACCGTATAAGAACAACTGCGACTGACATTAGAAAATCAAGGAATATAATGAATATCCAAAGTGTTTTTTTTTTAATCCTCAATACGAATATATTGTATGCATTCTCTACTACCGTGCTGTAATGGAAAATTTCCAGACCTCCACACATAAAATGATAAAGTAGTCATTTTCAATATAAATATAAGATATTCTTCACACCTGTGGTTGAAAAAGTTATCCTTAGGTGCCATATTTACTACTGTATAGAGAAAAAGTCGAGTGAACAAAGTTACCTAAATATATATATTTTCAAATATTTTATGTACTTAGAATTTTTCATGTACGCCTGTGAAAGAGCCGGGACTGTTAGAAATTACTTTACCAAGGATATACGGTAAAGCTTTTAACACACCGTAAGATATTGTATTTCTGCCGGTTTAATGTTGTTGACTTGTGTCCCTGGTGAAGTGTCACATCCCCAAAGCATCTCCGTTTATCCACACCATTACCATTAGAGAAGATATCATCTGAACACTCTAAACTTGTTGAAATAAGCCAGTGGCATAAGCAAATTTATGGACAGATATAGACAAACTGAAGTCTTAAAAAAATTTCAACTCTGTTGGAAAGAATTAAAAAATAGATAAAATAAAATAAATAAATAAAATAAAATAAAATTTATCTAATAAATAGGTGTGGAGTTTTCTAAAAAGGAAGAAAAAAGAAGAAAACCATCGCTCTCCCTTCCCAATCCTAAAAAAAAAGTGTGAAAAATGAGGTTTTTTTTTTTTTTTCCATATATGGTCACCTGGAGATAAACGGAGTGTGATACGAGATACGAGAAGCGTGCAAACACACACACACACACACACACACACGAGATGGGAAAAAAAAAAACTTATCGTGGACACGCGGATTGCACACGAAAGCCACTGCGATTACATATACGGGTTTTTGGGAGAGCGGCAATTTCTCGCCTGTCGCATCTCTTCAGCGGGTCCGGTGCTGAAAGCCGGGATCCACGGGATTAGGCCTGTGCCTCACGCCGACTACTAACCACAAAGTCGGGTTGCGTTTTTATATTTTTTGGACCTTCCGGAATCCCGGGATTATTCATTTTTATTGCCGCGGAGTCCGCGAAGCCAACCAGAAATCATCTGAAAAGAGAATTTTCAACCCCCCCCCCCCCTTCCATCGAGTTCCCAGGGCCACAAAGTGGACACTAACACCGGAAGAAGGGTAACTGTTTCCGAATAAGGCTCCTGAAAAAGGTTTTTTTTTTTTTTTTTTTCAAAATAAATAAATAACTGTGTACATCCTCTCAAAAAGCATTCTAGCATAAGCGAATTTCCCTATTATAGCTCGGCGAATGATTAATTAATTATTGAAAAACACTCAACTTGACAGAAATATGGATAATTATACATAGCTTAACCCATTTACGCCTAGTGTCCCTATTAGGGGACGCCATTTTCGCTATCAGTCGAAAACGTTATTTATTTTTCCTAGCCTTTATTCACGAGTATTGAACCTCAACTCCACAAAATATTTTAACAGGACCCAGTAGGATATTGAGATTTCAATTTTTATACATAACGATTTTCAAAGAAATCATCCCTTGTTCAGGAAATTGGCATCAGAAATTTACCTATTATTGCTGGTATTAGCAAAAATCTAAGTAAGACGCAAAAATATCGGGGCACAAATGTGTTAATTCGTATTCTACGATAAATATTTTTTAGTATTAGAAACCAACGTAGGAAGTTTATACATTACTCGAATACATTTTGGTGTGGGTGTATATTACTTTTAAATAAATGTTTAATAACTTTCGTTTCGTTTTATTGTACGCACTTGAAATTTACCGTATGAAAACAGCGACCGTTATTCACATATACTTAAAGATTAGGCTTAAATTTCCTCTAAAACTAAATTAAATCTTTAGAAGAGACATTCCATAAAGTGATTTTCAATCCAGAGATAGAATAAAAGATATTGGACTAAAACTGTTTTTAACCCATTCGTGCCTGGATATTTTTGCGGATTTTTGCTAACACCAGCAGTAATTGATAAATTTCTGATGCCAACTTTTTGAACAAGGGATGATTTAATTTAAAATCATTATGTTTAAAAATTGAAATGTCACTTGGCCATATTAAAATATTTTGTGGAATTGAAGTTCAATACTCGCGAATAAAGGCTAGGTAAAATAAATAACGTTTCCGGCTGATAGCGAAAATGCCGTCACAAAAAAGGGACGCTAGGCATAAATGGGTTACTTTTTACATTCCTGCACCAACTTGAAACCCGAGTGACAGGCCGTGCTTTAAGTTACTAAATCAACCCAAAATTGGCAGAGCAGGAGGTAAATTGTCATCTTTCTGTACGAAAGCACACCACCCAGCAAACACACACAGGTTCTCTGAACGTCTATTAACGTTCAGAAGACGTTTTCTGAACGTTAATAGACGTTCAGAGAACCTGTGTGTGTTTGCTGGGCAACCATCTGGTAGATTATAGGATTCAGCTTACAACTTACTATCGTTATCATAGTTTCCACTGTCATCCATTGAGTTTTTCAGTTTTTACAATTAAAACTATAATAAGAACTACCAGAAAATTCCAAGATCAGTTACTCACCATTGAAAGCATTTCCTTACATTTCATATGTATGCGAGTTTTTCTTAATGAAGAATATTGTATCCCCTTTAAAATAAGTTCGCCACATTTTCAAGCATAAAAAATTAGCTGGAAAAATCTCGATTCTTTTCAAAATAGATCAACTCAAAAGTTAGCACTTACTCTTCCAGTGACTGAAGATAGAAAATTTTTGTGGGTTAGTGTTTTTTTTTTATGCCGTAGAATGACAAACTCTTTTATTAGAAGTTTTAACTCTTGCAATTTTCAGATCATTAGAATGAAAAAAAAAATAATAAAATAAACAAATATAGGTATAGTATAAAAGATACGTCTGAAAGTAAAAGATTTAAAATGTATTACTTATATCTACTTTTTAAACTCATTCTTCAGGCATTAAAAGTACGAACAGAGCAGTTTTCCAATTTACGCCGGTATACTGCGCTGCAAAATGGGACTCTTCCATCCCAGACGGCGCTCTAAAAATACACAGCCAGACCCTTTGGAAGATCCTACTTTTGATAGAGATGCTTTATTCTTCTCTTTTTATTAGGATCCTTATAGTCTTGAGATGAAGAAGTGAGATACAAAAATGCGGGACACATTAGTGATCGCTTCTAATTACCGTAATTTCTTGAAGTTGCGCTATCTGAAACATATATACTTTGACGGGGGGGGGGGGGGGGAATGTCTCTTTTGAAAAGGCAGATTTTCAAAGATGCAATAGTTTTCAGACTATCTGGTTTTCAAAATTTCGCACACACAAAAATCCTCTAATATATGTAGATTCAATTTCAGAAGCTCTAAGTTTTCTATAAAACATATTACAATGTTGCAACAACTTTTATTTTTAATGAAATAGGAATAAATAACATTGCTACACTGAAAAATATGCTTTGTTCAATTGAACGAAACTTGGCAGGCGATATTTTAACCAAATAATTTTGTTGAATGAACAAAAGTTTCTTTGAAATGTTGATTCAGCGAAATATTTTGTTGGTTTAACAAATATTTTGTTGACGCAACAAAATTTTTTTCTGAATGAACAAAATTGTGGTGAGTTCAAAAAGACATTTTCTCTTTAAGGATTTTAGCAATATGGATTAGCAAGCTCGTCCTCTGATAAATTATAAAAAGGAATCATTGCTGAAGTTATGTTTATGAAATTGTATAAAATATAATAGTATAAAAAAGAGGAAAACATAAGCGCTGTCTCTAACATGTAAAATAGTTTTAAATTATCATTTTGTTTAAAAAAATCTTATGAAACTAACAACCCACACGCAAGAAGATATAAGTAATAGCATGAAGTTTGTTGTTTAAAAAAATTATTTGACTTTCTTCAAAGCATGTATTTAAACGATAAAGAGAAACCGTGCAAATAAATTAAATTACTCTCATCTCCCATATTTTTGTTGTAAAACTCCAGAATACTTCACAATATCTTATTAATTATTGCTCTGTCATCAGATTAAGAGTGAATTTTCCTTTGAATAACTCAAGGAATTAAGCGTAAATAAAATATACGTTTACAAGGGAATATTTTAAATAATGATAAATTTCAATTTATTTTAAAAAATGTCATGTTAAACGCTTTTTATTTTTCGTTTATTACTCACAAGCATAATTTTTAGCGGATCCATGTTTTAGTACTCTCTATATAATGGCCAAAATATTATTTTCATAATGCCCAGGCTCAATACTTGTAAAAACTATTTAATAAAAAAAGTCAGTAAAATGAATAAAGGCAGTTTCAAAAAAGAAAAAGACTACTTGGAATTTTGAAAAAAAAAACCTATTTGAATGTTATCCAATTAAAGGAATGAAAAAAGATGGAAGAAAAAAATTATGGTTATTTTAAGCGCAGTGCAGCACCGAATTATATGTACAACATCTGAAAAAGAGAAGCATTGATACCAATTCTCCATTACCACTAAAAAGGATATCCCATCGTAAAAAAAACTTTTAAATGTCCGACTTTTTTCTAACCATTAGTAATTCAGAATATCTGAATTTTACTTTAAAGACTTTTTGAATACGTAGGATAAATAAGAAAGATTTCATAAAAAACCGTTTAATTTAATTGGTCGTAATTTTTTTTATTGAATAATAAAATTACCGGATCTTTAAGTAAATTACGTTTATTAAATATTTGTAGCAAACGGTCTCCAGAAAAAAAACAGGAGGGAGGCAGTTAAATCGGCCAATATTATTTATTTACTACTCAGTTATTTACCACACTATTATGAGCACCGATTTTAGGGTATTATAATATTCGATATATTGCTTTTCCCCCAATGATTATAAGCGACAGCCGCAGTGAAACTTAAACAGAGATCTAAATGCATCTTGGAGTAAAAAGATTCGGAAAAACTCAAATAAACACTATCTGAAAAAAAAAAGGAAGATAAAAAGAAAAAAGTGGTGGCTCTTCTAAATGGGCGCTGAAAAAGCAAATCGCTTTTCTAACAGCATTAGAATGCATTTTAAAGCTATCGTGCTTTATGGGCCTGGGTACTGGCTGTTTAATGTTGCATAGCAAGTCCGTTCAGTACAAGCAAGGGAAAAAAAGCGAAAGTTGCAAGTGCGAGATGGGGCTCCGCAGAAACGAAGAAAAAAAAAAAAAAATATTCATTTTTAACTTATTTTATTTATTTATTTTTTGGTTTCGATCATTTATGTATTTATTTGCGAATAACTTTTTTGGGGGCATTTAGTTACAAATGCGGAATGTATAAAACATGAAAAAGTTTCGTAGCCATATCGTTAGAGGGCGTGTAACAAGTCTTCGCCTAATATAAAGTTGGGAGAAACTTTCTCAGAGTTCTGAGAGAGAAATGTTTGGGAGTAAAGTAAATGTTTATAAAGGCTGCGTAGCAGTTTATAGATAAGTAGTAGATATAACTTTTGAATGGGTATAAAAACAAATGTCTATGTGATTGTCCATTAAAGATATTGTTAACATAATATTAACCAAAACTGAAAAATTTAACTTGTTTCGGTTTCTTTTCTATTCTAAGCTGTAATTTGAACAGAAGTTTTATAAATATTTTGCGTTCAAACGGAAATACAAATAGAATAACTTCAACAATAATTAGAAAATTTTGCATTTAATTTGAAAAGTATTTGCACGGTACTTATCACGTTATCATAAAGTGAAACTTTTGGAAGCTGTTGCTATGTTTAGTGCATGAGAAGATACAAATTACATGAAATGAAGTCTTTCAGCGAATAGATATAAAATGCGACTCTGCAGCTGTTTAATAGGTTCCATCCATAATTTATCCGAATAAACATTTCAATGCGTATTACAATTTTAAAATACTCAATGAAATGTGGAAAATTTTAAAACCATTCTCATACGAAAACAAGTTATACTAGCAGTCCAGCCACTATTTTCAATTTAGAAGAACTATAGAAAGGATATCATAACTGGGCTTGTTATTGCAACATCTTACTATCTTGGCACAGTTGATTAAATCAAAGATCAGGTGCCTTCAAGAGTATATTCATGTGGCCAAAAATATGAATGATTAATAGAGCTACATTTGCCAGATGGAAAAATCATAATGAATAGAAAAGGGAAATCAGATACCATTTTCCACCCCGAAATTTTTCCTTATCACAAAAATATTTATAAATGATTTTTTCTAACAAATTACACTCTTAAAAATTTTTGCGCGACATTTAACTAAAGTATGGTACTAGAAAAGTTGTCTGCATAAGATGGTAGAGCCTTGTTCCAACATTTGGTGCTTCACCAAAGTATGATTAAACCTGAGCACCAAATGCTGGGTTTCGCCATCTTATGGAGTCAAAACACAACGCTAAATTTTTAAGAGCTAATTAATAAAAACTGTTTTACTTTCGCTGTGGATATTACAAGAGGAAATAGAACTTTCTGATTTTGCATGTTTTTTTCATTTTTTTTAAATTATAAAATAAACAGTACCGTGACGACAAAGGTAAAAAGAAAGGGAAAAATAGGATCCGTACTTCCTATGAGCAGTTTAACAACAGATTTTGGCCAACAAATGATCTAAATTGAAATACAGGGTGATTATAATTAAACCCCCTATAAACAGCATTCTTCAGCTGAAACTGGCCAGCAGATTTCAACCAAATCTGAAATAGGGAGTGCACATGGAAGCGCTCAAGCAAGTATTTTAAAAAGCTTAGTTAAGAAAATGCCCACTAGGTGACGTTTTGCATGGTGAAATCAGCTGAAAAAAATGGCCCAAATAAGTTGACGAATGTTCAAAAACTATTAAATAAATGTTGAAATTATTTATACATTTCGAATTAGTCATTTCCATTGTTAAATATTCTGTTTTATCATGTAAAGTGCCACCTAGTGGACATTTTTAGTACTGATTTTTAAAAAATATTCCTTGAATGCATCTCATGCATAATCTATAGACCGAATTTGGTTACAATCCGTTCACCCTTTTTAGCTGTAAAAATCCTGTTTATAGGGGAAGTTTAATTATAACCAACCTGCATATAAAGTTCTAAATTGACGAACAACTTTGCTTGATGTACTTTAATGCAGGGAATATAAGAATAAGCAATTTTTGATCTCAACAGACTTTATTCTTGAATCATGTATGATTCAAGTCTGGGCAACGTGTTGTTAGCTCAAATTTCCATTCTCTTTGAGCTTCTTCACACGGCTTCGACAACACCGTCGTCTTGACTTCCGAGGTAATTAATCTAATCTTGTACCAGTATAATAATTAGAAAGGCGTCGAAATCTTCGAGGTGCTGAAGCAGTAGGCCCTAAAACTTCTTGATCCTAAATTGAATACGCACACTCTCATCCCGTTTGCCACTAAACTTGTCGTCTCATTGTCAGTTTGCCAATTGTTCTCAAAAACTTCCATTGTCGAAGTGAAGTTTTTCTAAGATTCTTTCTCTTCCAGGTTGCTTTTCTAAGATACTATCGCTATCGGTGGCACAAGGCTAAAACAAAAGGCCTCTGCTTCAAAACTTTTTGCACTTATTGCGACATTTTTTTTTTCTTCTTTCTTTTACTTTCTTCTCCCCTTGTAGTTTCAAGAAACAGGCATCGACGTTGTGCAATATTTTACCATCCTAATTCAGCTTGTCAAAGGAACTTCGAACCGTTTGTTATCCCTTTATAGGATAGTAAAAATAAGAAACATAAGCTTAAAAAAAAACGGAAGCCTTTTTGTAAACTTTGGAAACAATGCTGTCGGTCACAGCTTGTCAGTTTCTGTTTTACACAAATTAGCGGTTTGAGCTGAAAAGAGAAGGTTTATTACATTTTTTTTTTCTAATTTGATGGAAGTTGAAGGAAGTTTTTAAGATACTGCATTAATGTACGTGTATAAATTCGGAACAGCTTCTTAAGAGTAACTTTCAATAATGATCAGTATAGAATCTAATGCATCAAAATCTTATCCGTTTAATAATACCAATAAAAATAATAGTAATGATAATAATATTATTATTATTATTAATTACACTGCATGAAGTAACGCATATGAAATAAGTATGTGCAAAGATTTTTTATAGATAAGTGTATTTTCATAGAATAATGTATTTGTATTTTTGGGAACACCAGGTATTTAATAAAGATAATGTATATAACTTTGGCACTATTTATTTATTTTTTAATGTGTAGCATATACCGGGTTTTTCAAAGTGTTTAATTAGTGAGGCACTTTTTAAATTTTTAACTTTAGCCTAATGCTTCCAGTTAGAAAATGTTTTCAAGGACGCGTTGTTACTTCTGATGTCCTACGTTTTTAAAAGGGCCATGTATTAAAAAACATCTTGAAAAGTAATTCTTTAGGGTGACCCGTATACAAAAAGTTTTAGAGTGTAATAAATGACTCCGTCGTATGAAAAGACATTTTCAAAATATTCCATTTTTTAAATTTAATGAAATACTGAACATAAAAATTGAATTTTTCTGACAAATTAACATCATCAAAATAATTTTTATTTTGTATGTGCGTTTTTATTTCTGTTTATTTTTTTAATTATCAGGTTTCTCTTGTGAATATATACCTATTTTAGTTGTTCAGCTTTTTTATTAAATTTTTACTATTATTACAGCCCATAATCAAGCATGCCTTTTTAAAAACTAAGTGAGCCCCACCATGGCCGAGTGAATAAACTCTGAATATGGATGACTGCTGAAGTGGGAAGGCCTAGGGTTCTGGCCTCCCAAGAGGCTGTCGATCAAACGGTCTGGGTGGATGTCCGTTGCTGTAACATGATTATGCTTTAGAGCCCCTTCAAAAGTCTTCTGCCCAAGGCATCCACCCTAGGCAGGTATCCCTCTTTCAGATATGCTTTAAACAAAAAGCACAAACAAAAACTATGTGAACAGAATCATGTGTCTGCCAAAATTAGTATATTGTTTCAGTGGAAATGACCTCAGTTCGTTAAGATACATTTTTGAGAATTTTGAAATTTTCTTTTGGTGTGATATGATTCAGACGTTCTCTCCTAAAACTGTTTTGCGCCGATATGACTAATCAACCTTAAGCAGAGCTCTAATTCATTTAAATTCTAGACAGAAGAGGATAGTAATAATCGTGTACAAGAATAATCGCAAGTAATAAATAAAAAGTAACTTGTAAAAATGATTTTGAATCTAGAATAAAAGAAAATGGACAGCTGTATCTGAGAAACAGACCCTTTGTCAAAGCCCATGTGTGCGCAGAGGTAACAATTTCGAAAATGAGTCACCCATGAGCAGACTTCGTACCGATTGCAATCGACTGTAGTTGATGACTAAAATAATCTTTTACAAATTTTACAAAAATACTATGATAAAATTGCATTATTGTAGAATTCTTTTGATATTTGATTTCTTTAACATCAAGATTACTGTTATTTTACTAAATTAACATTCACTAGTCATAATCCTTTTGGAAATAGTTAGTAATTGTAATCGTAATCCATATCATTTCTTGTAATCGATTACAGTTGATCGTATAATCGTACGAAGTCAGACCCACCAGTCTCAATATTGAAAATTCTCCTTCACCCAAGCATTTTTATTACGTTCTGTTCTACTATTTTGCTGCGCAAAGACTGTTGCGCAAACGACTTACTGTAGCCTTTTCAAACAAATTTCTTATCTCTTGACTTTCAAAAACCAGCTCTGAGTGTGCCAGCAGCCGATCTCTCCTGTAGTCTAGTCAGATGAAACAAATACCTGAAGCTATTCGAATTTTTGAAGAGTTTCCAAGATGAATAAAACTGTTGCGATTCGCAGTTCTAACGAGGGGATTACGAAAAGAACTCCAATTAATGGATGGTCTATCTTAATTAATAATTAGCGTGTCGATCATTCAACCAAGCGGGAGGTGTGATCGCATTAAGGTCGGTTTCGTGCTTACTTTTGAAGGGGTTACGCCACTCCACCCCTTTCGATCAATGTTGGAAGTCTTAATTTTTATCGTGTTGATGAAATTCATTGCTGTTCCTCAAGGTACTGTATAGTGAAACTTCCGAAAGTTGGTCACTTGTGGTTCCCTCAAAAAATGTCCAACTTGTAGAGGTATATTTCAATATTCAATCCAGGAGGTGTCCAACTTGGCAAGTTTAGCTGTGTAATGATGGTCACGAATGTCTCTGGTACTTGATGAAAGTCGTGGAAATTAGGTCTGGTAAAGCTCAGTTAGTAAACTAATAGAGTTGGCCAAATTATTGCACTCGTGATGCAAAAACATGAAGTACTAGAGGTGGCGTTTCCTATTACCTGTGAGATTAAAAACAAGAAAGATAAATCATGTCAAACGCCATAGTAAACAGTTTCCAACAGAACAGTCCTTTATTAGTCGATGTGTTGTCGCCAAACTTGGCGAGATTTTGAAAAAACCTCAGTCTGTATATCAATCACTTTCAATGTAGTTTTGCGAGACCCTGTACAAGAACTTTAAATGTTATCCTTTAAATGAAAAGTAAAATGTTATAAACTGTCATATACTGTTCCTATTGTACTGAAAAAGATTAATGTCTCTAAACTGCCATATAGACCGTAATGTATTGGGAATCGTTCGAGTGCTCCTGTACAAGAACTATAAATACTACAGATTAATATAATAAAATTGAACTATCAATACTACAGATTAAAATAATATAACTGAACTCTAAATTACAACCCAAAGCTCTTGCTACCCAGTTTACTCGCGTAAGAATCTCACTTTTTTTGCCAATTTTTCATGGTGAAATTCCAGGTGCAACTATTGTGCGGGGAAATCTACTACATACTATTGCACACTCTAAAGCTAAAACATCCCTGATATTATAATAAAATTACTAACTTAGCAAATGTTTTCAGGTCATCTGCCGTATATTAAATAATCTTTTCGTCAGTTTCACACAAAAAAGAGACTTTTTTTACAGTTATATATTTATAGACATAAATAACGGTCAAACAAGTGACTGCGACTTTTATGCGGGGAAAATATTTTGACGGTTTGTTCTGCTTCAAAAGGAGGGGTGCGACTATTTTGCGAGGGCTACTATAGAGAGAGTAAACACGGTAAGCGCAATCAGAAACAAATAACATTAAATGCTCGGCTCTGCTGCATCTTCGCAGAGTGTGCCATCAATTACCGTCCGTTCCGAAAAAGCACGCCACAGAGCATTCTGAAAGAACAAAAACCCACAAGAAAACCTTTCCCGTACTCCCCATCAGTGCATAACCAATTATGACAGCTCTCATCCGAAACTCCCCTCTACCCCTCGAAGACAGCGCAATCTAAATTTGGCAGAGAAAGATTGTATCTTTAAGCACATAACGGATACCCTGACTCGCTCCCTTGACAAACTCTCTGGCTCGGTTCCATCTTTTTTCAACTCTGAGCTTTACATCTTGCGTCGCTCGCTGGAATCCCTTTCTTGTTAAACCTCGTATACGGACCCTTCCTTCACAAAGGGCAGGATTGTGTCCAAGGGTAAGGAGTTAACGGAACACCGGCCGAAACATGCGAGTCAGCTGGCTCGGAGACATCAGATACGAACGGAGATGAGCCTCTGATTATGTCTCGCCGAGGTTCAATGTTTTTCGCTCAAGCCGTTATAAACATCTGAGACAGACGTGGATTTGTCCTAGCCAGCCAGTTGTGGACGGATTCAGATGAATGGCATCAAAATTTTAAAATTGGATGCTCGTTTGAGCTCTTGCGGAAGTGAGCCACGAAACTCTAGAAGGATTGCCTTGTTAGTTAATTATTAATTAGTCGCTCTTATAAGTCATTGAAAGTAAGATCACTGCAAAATGCAAAAATTGTGAAAACTGAATTGTCCCAACTTGGGATTAGGGATGGACGCGAGACGACTTTTCTGCGAGACGAGACAGAGATTTACATGTTTTTTTTTGCGAGACGAGACACACATTTTTAACATTACGATATAGGGACTTTTGCGAGACGAGACAAAGGTTTTAAGCTATTTTGCGAGATGCGAGACTCCTATCGCCTCGCGTCCATCCCTACTTGGGATGGATGCGAGACGATTTTTTCCGAGGCAACACGGATTAGGGATGGACACGAGACAAAAAATAGGTGTCTCGCGTCTCGCAAAACAGCCAAAAGCTTTGTCTCGCCTCGCAAAATACCTACATCGTAATGTTAAAAATCTTTGTCTCACAAAAAAGCTGTAAATATTTGTCTCGTCTCGCAAAATATCGTTTGGCATACATCCCTACCCAAGTAGCACAACTAGTTCAAAAAACGTTTAAATTACGTTGGAAAATTTTTTTTTGACGTTAAAAAACGTGTTTTAAACGTTTTTTGGACTAATTGTGCTACTAGGGTAAGACAGATATCTGAATCTTTTTGCGAGACAAGATAAGCATTTTCAACATTACAATATAGGGATTTTGCGAGACGAGACAAAGCTTTTCACTGCTCTGGGAGACGCGAGAGGCCTATTTTTCGTCTCGCGTCTATCCCTAGTCCCAACTATGGTATAGTTATTACACTTATTACCCTTTTCTTTTTCTAGCTACACGTTAATAAACACTAAAGATTTTAGCAGTTTTGTATAATTTCATGTGTTGTGTGTTGTGGGATTAAAGCCAATTATCTGCACGATTATTTAGGCCTATGGGTAAGGTGTTCTCCTCGGGGGTCTTTCTAAGGGGTCCTAACCCGTATTTACGCTAAGTTTCGGTGGAAACCACGTATAATTTCATGCATAGTCTAGTTTCGCATGTAAGTTTTGTTCAGTAGACGTACAAAATACTCCAATTTTTGACTATTTACAATGTTTTAGGGTATGTATAAAAAGTAGAAATTACTCAGAGGATTCCAATTTACAGTATCAAATTCTTTATCAAAGTTTGTGAGCAATTAACATTTATATAAATTCAAAATACCATGCAGGAAAAAAAAACTTTACAAAGAACTACGCTAACATACTAACTGCCACTATCATATTAATCACTTAGAGAGACAGATTAAATCTTTCAACTAGGCTAAAACAGCATATCATCCTTCATTTGTACAGGATAAAATCGTTACACATCAAGCCGTGTGCTTTTTTGTAAGAAAATTGCGTATGTAACTGAATCCTTGATCAGATTTACTCCATATTAGTACCAAAAGTAAATAAATAAATAAATAAATACTTTCCTTCGTTTAAGGAAAAAACGCACGGGGCAAATCATTA
Organism: Cheiracanthium punctorium; assembly: GCA_038373885.1. Taxonomy (NCBI): domain Eukaryota; kingdom Metazoa; phylum Arthropoda; class Arachnida; order Araneae; family Cheiracanthiidae; genus Cheiracanthium; species Cheiracanthium punctorium. Next base: position 2,313,213 of record JAWZYV010011853.1, read on the forward strand.
GTGAGATAAAATCCTTAATTTCAATTTAATGACTTAAAAAATTCTCTTGGCTACACTTTTATGCCAGTTTGTAAATAATAAAAACAGATGAAACCATTAAACCAGCCGATAAGGATGATGTATGTGTGACGTTGAGTTTCTTCATACCCAGCGTCCTGAAAATATTTATAATCGGAGGTCATACGGTAGACGGGGAAATTCAGTTTATGCGCTGAAATTCAATATAAAGGGGCTTTTAATTAACCGGGCCGAAATTATTATTTAGAACAGGATCGGTATTAATGGTGCTTAATTTAGCATAAGCATCAAGTTATAAACAGAAACGTAAACAGTTAAGATTTTTGGAGTCCTTTTAAGAATCAGAGCCGATGCGAAATAAGATGAGATGTTTCTAAAAGCTTAACACCGTGTACTTTGCTTGCGTTTTAGATTGGGCAGGGAAATGATCATAATTTTAGATAAGGTTTTTCTATTTACTTTTTTCTTCTTCTGCAGAAAGTTTTTATTACAGTTTGTTTACTGGTATTTTTAAACCTGTCAGAACGTAAATCTTTGCTTTCAAATCTGTGAATGCGGATTGAAGCTTCCTAAATTTTAGTGGGCGTTATATTTCTTTTTCACTTTTTACTTGGCGTCCGTTTTGTAGATGTTAAGTTGCCAAAATCATAATGAATAAAAATAATATCATCAGTCGATTTTTTTTTCTCTGCATTTGTGTGACAGACATGTCTGTTGATTTCGCTCACGCTTTCTCTGGATGTAAAAAGTATTCACTAAGTACCAATGAACTGATTATTTATATGAAAGGATTATTATCTGCTTGCGAATTTGATTTAACATAAACTCATTAATAAAAAAAAATAAGGGGTCATGTTAAAATAATTTTAGGAGTAAAAAGAAGGTCGAGAGTACTTTAAGATTTAATATTGTATGAAACAGTTTTAAAATCTGATTTAAAATTGCGTATTTACAAATTTCAAAACAACAAATTTTATACTAGTAATCAGTTAAGTTAACGTTTCAGAAAACGTTTTGAAAAATATGTTTACATGAGCTTTTAAATTTACGTTTGGATAATTATATTATTATTAAACAATTCAAAATACATATCATCATAAACTTCAGATATTTGACAAGAAAATACGTTTATTTGAATAACCTTCCGTTGGAATCATTTTAAAAACTTCAATATATGAAAAAATATTAGTTTGGAGTGAAAAAATCAGTAATACCTAAATAAATAAACAAATAAATAAATAGAATTTTTCACACATTATCATTATTTTTAAAACACGCATAGAACTGTAGAGTTTAATATTTTTTGTATATTTTTTTAACTTATAAAAGTTTAATTAATTGCATTATAAAAATTACTTGAACGCACATTTACTACACGATGATAATAGAAATACAAAATTTAATAATTTTTTCGACTTCTTATTAAAATTAACCGAAACCTGTCACAACACAACGTAAAATAAAACTCGTGTGACATTTAATTAAGAGGATAAAACACGGGTGTAACAGGCACAAAATACCGGCACATACAATGTAGTTATATCTGTCCCTACAAAAAAAATTCTGCGGCTGAAACAGGTGAACAGATTGCTATCAAATTTAGTATGGACTGTACATGAGATGCACTAAAGGAAGTTTTTAAAATGTTTAGTTCAATAGGTGACGCTTTATATAGAAAATAATCTAAAAATGACCAAAATTAGGTAATAAATGCTAAAAAACTATTCAATAAATGTGGAAATTTTTTGTACATCTCGAATTAGCCATTTCTATTGTTAAATATTCTGTTTTTTTACGTACAGCGCCACCCAGTAGGCATTTTTTGAACTAATTATTTTTCTGTATATTCTTTGAAAATATCAAATGCATATTCTATAGAGTAAATTTGGTTACGATCCCTTCAAGCGTTTTATAGCGGAAGTTTAACTATAACCAGCCTGCATAAAAAAAATTTAAAGCTTATTTGTTACTTAAATATTGAAATGCTACGGTCACAAAAGTTTACGAGGAAAACAAAAGGTCAAAGTTCGCCTAGAAAAGTGTTCTAATTATGCATTAAAAACAATAACAAAATCTCCAATTATCTTCAGTTACAGAATTTGGAAAAGAAATCTAATCCACCATTTCCGCTCATTCTAGAACTTAAGTAATTAAGACATATTTATAAATTCCGGGGGAAAAATAATCAGACCAAAGTATCGGATATTAGAAATGCAATTTCAGTTTATCATAAATATTGCACGTCTCCAAAATACTTGCTCGCTCATTAGTGCAAGATAATAAAGAACTTCCACGTCGCATAACTGCAGTGATATGATAAGGAGAGATTTAATTCCAATCCCGATTCATAATACATGGTAACTCAGGAGCCATTTTCGCCACATCTCAGAACGCGCAATTATGGCTACTTTCCAGAGAATTCTCAAACGTATATGAAGCATAATTTCGCAATTCCATAGCAAAACAGCATTAAAAGGTGCCGCGACAGCCCCAATTTAATAGGGTTTCCTCCCCTATTATTTGGAAATTTCACGCAAACTAAGCGAAGGAAAAGGAACAGCAAGATAAGCCCTCCTTTCCTGAACAATTCCGTCTTTGTTAATTTTAGTCTCTTCGGGGACTTGGAACAACGATTCCATTAAATGTTAGAAGGGGAAGGGGGGGGGGAGACCTAGGTGGTGTCAAAACTGAAACAAAATACAGCGAGATTAGTTTCAGCGAAGACGCCCAGTGTATTTTCAAGTTGGCGCTGAAGTTGGTGTGTTTGTTTTCCTTCGGCTGTGGTTTTGGTTTTTCGAATTTTTCTTTTTCTACTTTCCCCACATTTTCTTCTCTCCGTACTTCCTTTACTTTTTTATTTCTCTTTTCGAAAAAGCATAAAGTTAAGCCTGGCAAAAGCTCCGTCCGAGAAAAAGTGACGATTGTGTTTTCAAAATTATAATTTTAGAAAAATAAAAAATTGGGATCTTGATAATTTTGTTTAAAAAAATATAACTAATTGAAACAAACTGAGGTTGAATTTTTTTTTTGAAGTAACGAAGTATCTTTAAATAAACAGAAATTGTTTAAACTTTATTACTAATTACAAAAAAAAAAAAAATGGGATACCCTTTGGTGGAAGAGCAAACGTTATGCCATAATAAATTGGCACTGCAAAGGACAGTGTTTTTAAATGGCAAGCAGTACGTATTTAACCTTTGAAACGATTAAAAAAACAAATCATAGGCTCAAAAACTAAGACGTTTGATCCATAGTTTATATGCTTTATTGAAACGTTTCCGTTAATTCTACACAACATAAATGTTAACCCATTAACGCCTAGTGTTCCTTTTTGATGATGGTCGCAAAACTCATCTGTTGCAAATACACATAGGCATTAATTATTGTCCTACTTTAATTTTTCGAATAATAAAGTTGATTTCCACAAAGTATTAAGCGATAACAAGGTTTATTGCGAATCTTTCTTTGTTTTATTCATATTTTTTTAAGTAATATATTCTTCATATCCACAAATGTAGGAAATTTATTTATTACTGAAGGCATCAATTGGATAATTTGATGAAAATGACCGGGCACTAATGGGTTAATAGTTTTTAACAAACATAAAAAAATAAGCTGAAAATTTTGCATAGTATATTAGTTAAGTTCAAGCTCAGTAGTATGGGATAAAATCTGAGTACTCTTGCATGCACAAAAGACAATTTTAAAGTCATAAATTTGAAAAGGCATAATTAATAAATTTTCTTTTAAGCTTAAAATAAGAATGTTTTACTGCAGATATTGAAAATCAATGAATGCCACCTAGAGCCGAGCAAAACACGATACTGCTTCGAAATTGCGGGTCAGTATTTGAATATTGAACTACATTAATAATTTACCCAATATTAGTACTATAGCGAATACATTTCAAACATTACGTAAGTATTTATCTAAAATTGAGAATAAACTGAAAATTGAAAGTGTATTCATGTAAGTCCACTTCTACCGTAAATATTGCTCGCCGATCTCATTCCCAACATTTAACTAAAATTTATTCAGTATTACCAAGATTATACATTTCTGTTAACGTTCACTGATACTGACGTAATTTTGAAGACATATCTGGCGATTGAATATTCTTTTTTTTCTACAAGGGTATTTTGTACAGTCAGCCGTCGTCTTGTCAGTCAGAAGATTTCGACCAACCTTCGGCAAATTCCAAGTTCTTTATATTCAGTTCAGCTTCTCGCTCCGTGGCCAAGAGGCTATAATACCTTTAGGACTGGACTTGGGGGGAAGAACGGAAAGAGAAAGTACTTCTGCAATCGGACACCCCTTGCTGCTCATTCCTCTTATCCTTAGTTCCCATGGAAACGGGATGAAGGAATGAAGGAGGGGGAAAAGGAATCAAATGACATCTCTGCTACAAGTGACAGTGACAGCTTTGTCTTAAATTGTTTGGTGCGGTAGATCTCATCTAAGGACACTTGCATTAAAAGAAAAAGAAAGAAAAGAAACATGCTAGAATCTGACTTTTTCGTAATGAATCATCAAGAAACAACTCTTGAAATGTTATTTTTGCCTATGATAGTTGATAATCCGTTTTGGAAGAAATTATCCTACAGAGATTTAAACAGTTTTGAAATTATTCCTTTGACTGACAAGCATTGCAGGTTTATTTTGTTGCGTTCTTTACTGCAATGTATTACAATTTTTAGAAATGTAAAAATAAAACTTTTTTTATTGAACTTTTAAAAGCTGTTTTGACTAGATCTAGACACATGAAAATTAAAAAAATTTTCTGGGAAATCATTCAACAATTTTACCTTTATATATATACGGGGTGTCACAAAAACACATATCTGGGGATTTATTACTTAAATATTGATCATAGACATGCGTAAAAAGAGGTAGAGAATTTAACGGTATCAATTAAAATCTTCAGGAGATCGAATATAAATGAATACGAAAGTAAATACTCATACGACCCCCACATAAATAAAGTTCTCAATTACTAAAATTTGTCCCATGCATTAATTAGGGGATGAGCATTTTACCCTTAAAAGTGTCGGAGAAATGAATATGAAAATATGCTGACTTAAACCTTATGATTAAATTCTTGTGGGATTTATAAAGTAAGGCATTTATTTATTAATAAATAAAAAATTCAGTAATCATTTGTTACAGCTTCAAAATTATTTTTCAGAATTGTTTTTGTATTCAAGCTTCTTAACAAGTAAGTGCACTTGTAAAATTAAGTGAATTCGTATGTAAAATGCGAATGTATATTATAATAAAATTAGGACAAGGTTTGACACTCTTCTTGTTGTACGTTTCAGCATTAACAACCCAAAGTACAGTATTAAAAAGCAAATGCACGCAGTACAAATATATCATCTGCTTTCTTTTCAAACAGCCCCATCTTAACCTTCATTGTCTACAAATTACCTTCCTTCCAGCTTAAAAAAAAAAAGTGTTTTTTTCAATCAGCTACCGAACAAAAGGGCTAATGCATCCTTAGCGCTGCAACAACAACGATTTGCCTGTCTGCATATAGCTCGGAAAGAACCACAAACGAGAAAACCATAGAGCTACTTTCTCACATCTCTTAGTCAAAAGAAGCCGAATGGTTTATTACCTAACGCAAACCATTTTTCACCCTGACAAATTTCGTTTCTCAGACATGACATATCGACATAGCTAGCTGCTTTGCCGAAACTATTTTTATCGGTCCCCCCGAAAACAGAATCATGCATAGATCCACCGTTCCGAAACGTTAGAGTCGGCACCATTTTAACAACTCGCCATTTTGCATCTGTGCAGAAAGAGATGGAACAACTAAGAATAGAATCAGTTATCGCCTTCAGTAAAGGCTGATGACGAAGCGTAGCGCATTGGCGAACATTTTTTGGACCGTGCCCGCCATGTTAAGTGATATTTTGACAGGCGATTCTCCTTCTCATTGTCTTTTTGGAATGAGGTTCAGATTTCGCCAAGATGGCGAGGAATGTAGATTGGCATTATTCTTCCACCCTGTTTCGGAAGGGATAATTTTGATATCTTTAATAGCTTGGTTGGTGATGAAAAGTGTCGATGAACTCCATGGTGTTAACAGCTACTCATTTCTAGAGCTGAAACAATGTTTCCGGTTAAGTTTTATTAAACCATGAGGAGTTCCAAAACGTTTTAGACAGCCTGATAATCCATGGGTGTCTGTGTATACTATAAAGTGTTTATTAAAGGATTTTCATCGAAAAAACGAATGTCCCCCTTTGAATTTTTCATTTTGAAATCTAATATATATATATATATATATATATATATATATCTATTTCTGAAACTATCCGATATGGGTGTTTAATTGGGCGTAGTTTTAAGTCAAGCGTAATTGAACTGAATTAATTTTAGTAGTTGTTAATTTGTCAATTTATTGATAATTAGATTGGAATCAAAGATAATAAAATTTCAGACTTTGGAAAATTTTGAAGCAGACATACTGCAATAGACAGCTTTCAGTTATTCATCTTACCAAAAAGAAAGAAAAAAAAAAAAGAATAGCATGCATCATTCAACAAAAAAGGTTGAATATCGTAATTCAGATTTTTTCTAGTGCTTTTATGCAACAATGGTCAATTCTTGATTATTTTCGATTTTATTTTCAAATCAAAATATTTTATAGTAGTACTGTAATAATTAGATTGAGTGGAGTTGTTAAACTCCTAAAATCATAGTATTTCAGTAGATAATATTATTTATAATAAAATTTAATATATCTGTTGAAAGATAAAATTTATTATTCAATGCTGTTTGCACTAAATAATTTAACAAAAGTTTTTTTTCTTTTTTTCTATTAAATTATTCTTAAGCTGTTGTAATATTAAAATAATGTATTAGTAAAACGTGTTTCTAAATATTTTTTTTAATTTATTCAACTCGAACGAATTTTTAAGAATAATAGCCTTAAAAATTTTAACTAAATATTCATGTAATTTATGTTTCCTAGTTAAAATTAAATACATTTTCATCAATTCATGCTGTCGCATGTTTGAAGTAGGATAACAGATTTAAAAAACAATTCTACAAATATATAATTATAATTAAAGGGTGAGGAAGCGGCATTTTAAGATGGCCTTAAATTCCATTAAATGTACTACAGAAATATTCATTTGTTAAACAATATTCATTATTTATTCCATTAGTTTATTATATTTATTAAATTTTAAACCTAGTATCAATAATCACATTTTAAATTCCTAATTTCAAATACTTGATGCGGCTTGAATCGAAATTTTTGACGAATAAAACGAGTTATATGTAGTAATTAAATTTTTAATCATTAAAATGCGCTTATGATGCCAAATTCTTGCTAAGTCATGATTATTTAAGACGAACTCTGTACCGCAGGATCATGTTTTTGCATAAATATGAACCTCAACATTACCGATTCTAAGCAGTCGACTAATTTCTTACGCCTGCCAAACTACTTTCATTGCATACACTATGAGTGCTGTGGTAGAGAACGTTCCAGGAATGGTTACCGAACAAAGCTAGAATATTGGTGTGCGCATAGACTTTAATTAAATCATTTATTTTTGTAATGATTTTGGAGCTTGCGGATTTTTAAAATATGAAATATGACAATTTCACTCTAAATTAGTCTAGTTAATACGCTAACATCGTATTAGTTAGTCAATCATAGGCTACTTATTAACTAAAAATTAATTGATGACAACAGTAGGGATGGATTCGAGACAATTTTTTGCGAGACGAGACAGAGATTTACAGCGTTTTTGGTACCCTAGACTACACGATATTGCTGATAACATTGAAAACAAAATTGACGAAATATTGATCATAAAATTGGAAACAAATCTAAAAAGGAAGCCTCAGAGATGCATTAATTTCTCGATAGGTCTTTTTTTTTTTCTTCACTATATCTAAATTTCAAACTACCGGGTAAGGTAATATTCTTTTGGAAATTTAAATATTCATTCTACACCACTCGATTACTAAAAATCTGTGGTATGTAAAAATTTTAGAATACGTCCAAATCTCTCTCATTTATTCCAGTATAATAGTATACACTATCAGTGATGAAAACTTTACGAACATTTTCAAATAGTTAAAAAAAAAAAAAATACTTTTTTCTTTTTCATACATTTCGCATTTTAAGATCCTTGTCTCATGATTTTATAAAAATTCGAAAACTGATTAGAGGAAACGTACTTATCTTTTGAACATTTTTTTTTTAATCTCGGAATTTGTCAAAGTAAGCTGAACGATAATTTTAAAACATTGCTTTCAAGCATGAATAACTGCACCGCCTCTGACTTTAAATATCTTCTTGAAAAATAGAAGCTATAAAATAAAAAAAAAACTCTTGATTCTTTTAAAAATATATACCAAGATGAATCAGAAAAAAAAAAAAAATATTTTATAGCATCTCGGATCTATATCCGCGTTCTAAGATAATATGTTTATACCACCTCTCCGTCTGCATTAAGACACCCAATTTCTAGTTTCGGGGAATAACAGCCTATATTTATATAAAGCAACCAAACCAAGAAAACGTCGCTGGAGCACTTACTCAAATGGAAGCGTCACACAAGAATTGTGACTAAAAGTCCGTAATGGCATATGCAATGAGCATCACTCTGTTGACTTTTTCGGCTGGGGGGGTAAGGGTAAAGGGATACCCCGTGTATATTATGTGTTCTTTACTTATTATTACGGCCAATGGCGGTATAGCGTGCGCTGTTTAATTTAATGTCGTCGCAGGAGCTATATGTGTGCTTGCTCTGACGGGCAGAAGTCGTTATTTTATCCCGGACGGTTTTCCAATTTTAAATGCGGGCGCTCAAAGATTTGTGAAATATAGTTGGTGCCGGGTCTATTAAGTGGTAGGATCATTTAAGGAGAGAAAGAAATCAATCGACCTTGTTGAGATGAAAACCCGAAAGACGTATACGACTCGAAGCATGACTTTTTTTAATACGGAAGTGTTTATCAGAAGAGATGTGGCTGGCTGGCAGCACACATCAAATTTAGCGTGAATGAGATCGGCTGTTACTCGATGCATTATGTAATGCGTTAAGTCTTGTCAATTTAGCATGAACGATCATCAGAGAAAAATGTATAAATCTTATAAATGCAAGGGTATGTTTTACTGTGGCTCTTTTAAGATGAAATAGATTGTAAATGTTCTGAGTGGGTGCCCGCCAGCTTAAATGTAATTGGGGAACAGTTTCGATGTGGGGGACTGAACAAAGCTGTGATTTGAAATTTTCTCTCAGTTCCTAATTTTGTTTACAGCATTATTATGACGCATGTATAATGCGCATTCTTTCATCTAGTATAACAGCAAAGGCTCATTCGGTCCACGTATATCGCATCAAGACTATAGTCTTCTTATATTAGTGTACATAGATGTATGCTTACACTGGTCTGCCGTTTATGCATTTCTCATTTATACGCCGTTTAAATAATGTCATGTTTCATTTCTAATCGTTTCAATGCAAAAACGTTCTTTCTCTACGACATACAATTTTGTGCCTTTACGGTACTTTTTGTTAGATGAATATGCTTTATTTGGCTAAATTTTTCTACCCTGCAATTTATTTATTTTCGGGGTTATAGGTTTTTAATTTAAATTGTTCTTAATTTTTTAGACTTACTTCATCTAAAACTGTTTTGATAGTTGAAGAAGAGGGTATGAATATTAAATGCAGTATATAGCACATTTATTTGATATTAATTCTAGAGTTTGCCAATCATCTTTCTGGCCAATGAGTTTTTATTTTCCCCAAGGAGTGAGCAATTTTTTCTTTATTTGTCACGAAGTATGAATTTCTTTTGAATGCTGTTAAAAGAATGTGAGTGAAATGTTCCTTCGAAAACAGGTTGCAATAAAAATAGATATACCACAATTTTTCATTATTATTGTTAATCATTTTATTTATTTATTTATTTTTCGGTTGACTTCGGCTGGCAGTTATTAACCGTTGCGTCAAAGACCGGGTACCCGGGTACCTTTTGGGGATGGGGGTAATTTAATCATTTGTAATTAAACCTATGTAAAATCTCTTTTAATCTTCATTATTTACACGAATCTTAACTATACATATAAATAACCTTTTTTCGGCGAAATTATTGTAGTTTTATGCATTATACTTAAACTAGTATGCATTATATTCCATAATCTATGCATTATTAATGGAGTTTTAAGCATTATTACTTTTTAAGTAATAGTTTCATTAGATCTGAAACTATTACTTAATGTTTCCGATAACATTACTCAAAATCCAGATACTGAAATATTCATTATTGTACCTTTTGTACATACAAATTGTAAATGATTATTATAGCAAATATAAGTATATACAATCACAATGATAATTATTATTATGAATTATTTATTATTCATATCATGCAGTAAGCTATTACTTGATTATAAAATCGGTAACAAGTGATGAAACAAACGGAGATCGTAGATACTCGATGTGGGTACCGTGGTGTCAGTTATTTAAAAAATAATAAGTATTTGGTCACTGACGCAAGGGCTAAGAATCCTTTCCAACCAAAATTACTATTTGTACTCCTGTTGTATTTCCTCTTAAAATACCTTATACGTTAAAGAAAGAAAAAAAAAACCCATAATGTTTACTAATAAATGTATTTTAATGCAACCAACCCACTAGAACATCCAAATGAATATATAAGAGCAGTTAGTATAGGCTCCCCTACTCCCTCAAATTAAATCAACTCCCTCTCGAACGTGTTTATACGTACGTAACTCTCTGCGTCCCTATTTCTTTTTTTCTTTTTTTTATCGCAGCAGAGCAGCGGCTCTATTACTGACGCTTCGTTTCCCCTGGACAAGCGGGACAGGCGGCATCTGTCCCGGGCCCCTTTTCCTCAGGGGGGTGTAATGGTCCGATGATCCGCGACAATGAAGGGCCTTGTGTCCCATGTCGTCGCTGCCAAACTCGGGAGCATAAATTGCAGAATTTAGGAGGTAGAGATGAAATGTTTTTAAGAAAATTTGGGGAGAGAACTTGGATATTATTTGAGGGGGAAAGGGAAAAGGGGGAGGGGAACCTCGTGAGATTTTTTTTTTCTCCCAGGGAAATATTTTATTTTTTTATGAAAAAAGTAACTGTGAGAAACTGATACCAGTGAGGAGAATTTGTTAATGGTTCCGCTGATATTCCTGTGACATTTGCACTCGTTAAAAAATTTTCTGGTTTGTAAAAGCGAAAAATCAGAAATATTTTCCAGATTCTCTTTATTTATTTATTTTTTTTAAATAGAATTCTTGCAAGGCCCCTGAAAAATTAGGTTCAATTCCAAAGATATAATGTTTTGAACACAGGCCAAAATTTCCTTTTTTTTCCCGCTAAGCACAGTCCTTTATAGTTTGTACAGTTTGTTTTTATTTGCGCAGTTATCTGTTAAAAAGCAATTTTTGGTCAGGAATCAGTTCAGAGCTCTCAAGACGAGAACTATTGTTTAAAAAAAAAAATTAAGCGAGATTTTGAGCAAAAATTATGTAAACCTGTGAAAGATTATGGACCTTTTTTTTATTTTTTAAGCAATCAAACATTGTGCATGCTAAAACTTTAAATATGATCTATATCTATAATTTTAATTTGGCAGCAGTAGACAAATATTGCCGATACTGTTCAGTGTATTACTTTAAAAGTTTATTAACGTCTGAAAGTTTATAAAATTCAGTATTTATATTTGGCATGAAGTCGCGAATTCTTTATCGAAACTGGACATTTGTGTCTTATATGAAGGCGCCAATTCGTGCACGAAAAATATCAAATTGGGAAGGTCTTGAAAGAGATCTCTTTTTGTGGAAAACTGTCTGGTATTCAATTATGTCGCTATCGTGAGTGTTATTTAGAAATTCTCACGGGAAATTGTGCAGTCACTCAGACAAATACTGGAGTAAAAGATATTTTTTCGAAGTTCGTTTGATGAAAATCTCAGTATTTTACCCTAATGTATCTACATAATGTATATAGTTATGTATTTACATAACTCAATAGAAATTATAATCCATAGATTATATTGAAGGATTTAGTTTTGCGCAGATCAAACTTGAAAGAGATCTCTTTTTGTGGAAAACTGTCTGGTATTCCATTATGTCGCTATCGTGAGTGTTATTTAGAAAGTCTCACGGGAAATTGTGCAGTCACTCAGACAAATACTGGAGTAAAAGATATTTTTTCGAAGTTCGTTTGATGAAAATCTCAGTATTTTACCGTAATGTATCTACATAATGTATATAGTTATGTATTTACATAACTCAATAGAAATTATAATCCATAGATTATATTGAATGATTTAGTTTTGCGCAGACCAAGCTATTATTTTAGAAATCGGCATGGGAAATTTGTCTGACACTCCAATAACTTTTTGAGTGGGTGTGCATAGATCATTTAAAAGTGTGGAACATTGACTGTTTTATGACTTTATATTGAACTAGAGCCAAGATTAATGCTAACTTCATATATATATATTTTTTTTTAAATGTGTGTACAAACAAACGACTAAATTGCATGACAGAGAGAGAAAGGTTTGTTTTGAGATGCTTTAGAAAAACTGGTTTAAAGTGTCAATCTAATCGAGAGTCCATTTGCAGTGGCGTATATAGGGTAGAGCATGTGTCATGGGCGACACTTGAAACGGGTAGCAGATTTCCATTAGGAGATGCACGCAACGGAAGAGGCAATTAATCTGTTCGCTTACGTCATTGAAATGACGTGAAGACAACGATTCTCTCTTCTGCACCCTTCGTTGCTTCACGGCTTGGGTCTTCGAATGCCCCTGCTGCAGCCTTGCGCATGCGCAAACTCTGGCCCGCAACAGAAGCATTCAAAAATCCATCCCGGAAAGCAACAATGGGTACAATAAGCAGAATCGCTGTCGTCACGTCTTTACAACGATGGGAGCGAACAGGTTGTAGTTAGCACGATACTAAAATATATATTTTGAATCACTGTACTTAGAACATACATCTATCTATGAGTGGTTTTTGATCCGGATAATGAATTCTTACAACAGAAACTAATATCGGTTGAAAGAATATCTGTTTATAGTAATGAATTTTCACTAACCGTAATAATTAGTCAATGTGATCCCAGATTATGGAATATTCCGCTTATTAGAATAAATTTTCCTGGCAAATAGGCTATTCTTTTAGGCGGGTTCGACTGTAAATGGTCATTCAAAAGAAATATATCGACTGACCCTACAAACGTGATCGGTGTCGCTCTTACTAAGTGAAAGAGCGCAGTTTTGTTGTCTGTCTTGGATGCTACTTTACCTAGGCAGGGTACGCCACTGCCAATTTGTGAATATTTCATCGGGAGCAATGATCCGATGACTTTCCCTTCTCCTGGAAAGGAACCGATGTGTTGTATTGCGTTAAAATGCTTTCAGACAACAATTAATCAGAATAATTAATAGATGAAGCATCAAAGGAACACAGAGAGGAAGTCAGTCCACGGTCACTCTTAACCAATTCCAATCCTCCCTAACCCTTCTACCAACAACAGTAGTACAAGCATCTCAGACTCGGGAGTCGTATAATCCTCTACTTCTTCCCCTCTTCCCCCCCAATCTCTGCTTTTCCCCGGGCATTCGTTATTTACCCAGGCTGTGCCCCCCCAAGTCCTCCACTCACGTAACTCCATTACATCACGTGACGAGCCGCCGGGTAATGCGATTTCGCTGCTCATCTCGCTCGGAACCTCCTCCTCCCTCGCTCACCGCGAGGTTGTTGCAGGAGGAAGATCTTTTGGCGAAGAAGGAAAGAAAGGAGAGGCAGCCAAAAGTCCGGAATTTCTCTGGGATCGCCAAGGGAGAGAGAACACACGGGAGCAGCGTCTTGTGTGTAAATCCCGACCACTGGAGCGTTGCTTTTCTACTGCATGGGGAAAAGGAACTGGAAGAATAGGGATTCATATTTTTTTGCTAAAAAGTGTTCGTTCTAAGGATCAAGTTAATAATTGAGATGCGATATTATTGACTGGTTAATGGGGCAATTTTCCTAATGTGGATTCATCAATATTTTCTTTCCCTAAACAAAACAACTTGATTCAATATGAATTGTCGTTTCTAAAATTTCTTCCCACTGATGCAACTTTGTTGGGAGGGGAAAAGTAGCTCTTAACATAAAGCACGTTACAAAAATTCTACTTACGTCCAAATATCTATCTATCTATCTATCTATCTATCTATATATATATATATATATATATAATGTCTGTTTATTAGTCACAAACGGATATTCATAATTGCACAGTCCAAACTTCGGCATTAAAATAAAAATTCTATAAACTCAAGTTTTCAGGTCTTGAATAATTTATTTATGTACATATAAATACATTTAAATTAGTAATATGAACAATGTATTTTTTTTAACACATTGATGCATTGAACCTTAAATAAATCCACAATTTTGCTGTTTTTCAACTATTTCGTCTGTTATTATACTTTTTAAACACGGTGAGTATATTTAATTTTACACATTTTAAATTAAAATGACATTTTTCTAAGCTCTATCAATGAAAGCAAATAATTATAAAGGATTGTTTTTGAAGTTTTGATTGCTATGTGCCTCTGTTATTAAATACGGGGTGAATTTAAACTCTTGGGGAAAAACTTTAAGGGGTGATAGGGCACACAATGAGGAATCGTAATCGCATTGCAATGTGGGGTCAAAAACGCAGTTTTAACTTACCCGGTAATAATCACTTTTGGAAAAGTATTGAAGTGTCCGTCTAATTTCTTAACCAAGTTTCATAAACAATAGGCTCGTCTCCGAAAATTTCATAAATGAAATAAAATAATATTTTTAAACTATCCATTTTATTCTTCTCTTTTCGGAGAAAAATACATGAGTTTCTGGCGAAACAGCTGTCGGAAGAGCACTGTTGTTTCGGCACTTTTTCCCGAAGTGATTATTAACAGCTACACGAAGACGAAGTTGCCGACCCCACATTGCTATGTGATTCTGCTTCCTTATTATATGCCCTATCACCCCTTAAAGTTTTGCCCAAGAGTTTAGATTCACACTGTATATCACGAAGATGCGCTATCTTTAATTGATAATAGCACTAAATATGTCAAAACAAATAAATAAAATTATTTGCTTCAGAAATTGTCTTGAAATAGCTGACTTACTTTCATTTATAGTTTTACCTGTATAAATTGAACTATCAATTTTTTATATTTAGTAACACTTTTCATAATTTTTTCTGAAAGTATTTTATTAAAAGTAAAATAAGTTCGTTAATAAATCTAAGTATGCTTATGCGCTTCTGTTACTGTTTTAAAACACTTTAAAAATATTTTTATTTATGCCTAAGAGGTAGCGGTTAAGAATTGTAACTGATTAGACAGTTAAAATCTATCGAATGTTTAATAAATATAATTTAAAAAATATTTGAGATGAAAGTGAGACGTGCTTTTTATTTTCAATATAATTTTGAATAACACTCTAACCAGTTGGAATGAATGATTTTTATTTTTATTCTAGATTATAACGTAAAATATGTAGACTAATTAAAGATGTGTATGGTTTCTATAGATATATAGCTTTACTGCTATAGGATGGCTCGAACCTCCTTCTTCACTAAAAACTTTATTTTTTATTTTATTTTGTTTGTGGGGAGGGGGTGGGGGCTAAAGCATGCAAATTATATATATATATATATATATATATATATATATATATATATATATATATGTAAATTACAAACAGAGCTTGAGATCCTGCCTTTCACCCCCACTAACACTGAACACTTTACGCTTAATATGCATATCTATTTAACCTGAGTAAGAAAGAGTGAATTAACTAATAATAGTTCAATAATATTAATTATTGAACTAGTTTCTTTTTAGTTACCTACAAGTGTTTACTTCAATGGTATAAAACAACTCATGCATGGCCTTTCGTCTGGATTTAATGATCAGTAATAATGATAAATTTCACAAATTTTTAAATATGACTTAGAGATAATAAAGGAATGTCTGACTAAACCCATGGATTTAGGCATCATAATTTCCATTGGGGGAGAGGATTCCAAGATTACGGCAATACATAGCTACAGCGAATCTTCCCAAGTTGGACATATTTTTGGAGAACGAAACGTGTCCATAATGCTCGATGCCCGGTTAATATAGAAACTTGCCGCTATAAGCTTGACAGATCTGAAAATTAGGCACTTTCTGAGGGAACAAAAGGTATCCAAATGAAGCCTTTTAGGATGAACTACATTTCGCAGACATAGCTATATAGTTTTACTACTCTTTCATACGGGTAGGGGGAGTTGACTGCTGGTTATTTTTGCAAAATCTTTCCTGGCACGGTCCTGCTTTCGAACTGAATGATAATTGTCTAGAATAACATAAAAAAATCTGATAACCCTGTGTCATTGTTACTGTGTCTCAGCATAGTGTCCGTTAATTGCTATTTTATGGTCGGTTTTTCCAACAGACAGTTCTGTCAACAGCCTATCACTCCTTTATTATTACGCGTTCAGATTGCGCCTTATCTAAACCTGGAGACTTGATGTAAATTCAGCAAGGTAGAGTTGAGATTTCGTCTTATGATTGCCTTCCCTAATTTTAGCTCCCCGGCAGCGCGGATAATAAAACTAACGGGAACTAGGCATTGATAAGCCAATTCGCAGGTTAATGGTGACTCTTCATATCGCTTAGTGACATGCTGACTGGGGGAATAACGTTACTTAGCGTTTATCTCTTCGCAGAACTTTTGTTATTTCAGATGTCATTAGCACGTCATTAGGCGCATTTGGACCCGAACCAAATAGCGTGCCTTTTGTTTCTAACGGGCATTAGTTCTGTTGCTGTTACTGATTGAGAACGATTTTTTTATATTTTTATGCCGATTAGAGTTATATTAACTTTTTTCTTATTTGATTATTCTTTTTTTTATTTTAAGTCAGTGGAGTTAGTGCTAAAAGAACTGTGTAGAAGTAGTTGTGTTTAGTGGACGCCTATCTAAGTAGTTCTCGTGTTCGGCCAAAATGGCATACGTTATGTTTTGTTTGTATTCACTGTGTACACGAGATGGTGCTGTTTGTGTTTGTTTTACTTGGTAATCTTCTGTTCAGCGAGCTAGAGGTTTCCCTGCAATGTAATACTGTTTTGGTAACAATTGGACGGCGTTAGTTAACGTTGTTATAAAATGCTTAGGCACACGAACTGGTTTTCATTTTTAAAGCTTGCAAGTAATATTTAGAACAGTCTGTCACACTCATTATAATCGCCTTTATCGAAATAAATATTTTGCTGCTGCCTGAAACTACCTGAAAATTTGCTAAACTGCCAGAGATTTTCAAAAGAATAAAACGTTATTTTTTCCTCTCTCCCCTGTGTTTGATCTTGGATGTACGCTTAACCCATTAGCTCCCATCATGCTAAAGTTACGACAATAAAGATTCCCCTTCAGTGCCCAACTTGGCTTTGCTTCTCTACACTGCCTACTGAATGTCCCTCGGAATGCTGTAACGCGAAAATTTAAAAGAGAACCAACGTTATTTTCACGGAAATCTTAAAGCGACCATACCGCAATCTAAAACTGGACTCCTAAGCTCGGGGCCTTATAATTTTGACGGGGTTCGGTGCTTTGTGCTCCACACACATTTTTAAAAAATCTCGAGTCTGTACCCGTTCTTCCTTCTTTCGCATTATAAGGAGGAAATAAATTCCGCTCGAAATGGAGCGATAAACATCTCTCCCTTGGCACCCTATCTTTCTCCGGTTGTATGCCATCCATTTGATCCGATGCAACATCCATGTGAGAGTATTGCCACAAACGCCATTTCACACAACGGGCCCTCTCTTTCAAAATCGAGCTTGCGCGGGCTTTTTTCAGTTCTCCGATTCTCTGGGCCTTCTCTCTTTCTTTCTTTTTCTCTTTCTTTTTATTTTTATTTTTTATTTTTCCCATTTCGGTTACTTTATATATATATATATATACCTCTCTTTACATCCTTTCTTATTTCGGATCTACTGGGAGAGTTTTATATATGCAGAGTTGGACTCGCACAGTTTGCGATTTGGGCAAAGAGAGTTGTAGAGGTGAAAAATTTAAACTTTGTACACTACTACCCTCTCGCACGTTTGATAAATTTTCCGCTGTCGGAAATGTGCATTCATTCTCTCGTCAAGGTTGTAAAGGCCCTGTCTTTTTATTATTATTATTATTATTACATGGCTATTAGATATGTTTTTTTTTTCCTTACGCTTTCGGTCGTCTATCAGGAGCTTTCTGCTCCAATAGTGCATAGTTGAAAAATCTGTAAGCTAGTTTAAAGCTTGAAATGAAAATATAATAAACAGCTGTTCGTAACTGGCTGAAAAATCTTTAAAAACAAAACCTGTTCGATTTTTTTTTTAATAGAAAAAAATATATAGACGGAAATTCTCGCCCTCCATCAACAGGAACCTACCTGTGCCAAAAACGGAAAATCATGTGTATACATTAAAAAAAAAAAAAAAAAAAAAAAAAAAAAAAAAGAATTCCTGGGATTTTACATATATGACACTTTTTTCTTCACTTTGAAATTTATTTTCAAATAAAAAAAAAAGAATCACCTGAGTAAATTTTTTTTCTTTCTTTGGAATGAAATAAATAAGAATCTCGCTGTACTTACTTCATCATAAAAAAAGACATCCATTTAAAAATTTAGAAAATATGAAGAAAGAAATTTAGATCTTTCTGAAGTATGTAAGCAATAAAGACCTTATATCTTTTTTCAGTGCCGTTTAACTGTAAAGCAGCAACTTCTTGTACATTTGAATGTATCTTTACTGAAAACATGCCATTTAGTAGCACAAAATTTCCCCCCTCCCGCCTCCCCCCCCCCCAAAAAAAAAACCCCATGTTTATTCAACATTGAAAATTATTTATAATTCTATTCCTTATTAAAACCATACATGTCATTGTACCTCAAATATGCAGATGATGACGATGCACATCATGACGATTTTCCGATTAATTTATCGAAATCAGTGAAAATTAAGGCTTTTAGGCAAATTTTACAAGATTAAATTTCGTTTTTTTTTTATTTAATTGCTTTACGAAAATTCTGAAAATAGACTTACTACTGTATGAATGTTCAATTAAAATGAGTAAAAATGTTCAATTAGCAGCTATGGTAGTGTCTTTCAAAGAGTCGATTTTACATATGTGAAATAAAATATTTCAAAATGTCTCATATTTTCAGATTTTAACTTCATCGCGGTATCTTGAAGCTTTGAGGCCTCCCGTAATTGCCTAAATTTGACTATACTTTTTGGTTCGAGCAAAGAAATATCAACAATACGCATCGGTATGTTCAGATTTTTCAAAATATGCACAGCTTGGCCATCTCCAAATGTCAAAACCCATTAATACCGTGTTTACTCGCGTTATAGTCGCACTTTTTTTTACCAATTTTTCATGGTGAAAGTCTAGAAGTGACTATTATGCGGGGGGAAAACTACTTCATAGTATTATAACTCGAAAGCTATTTTTTCTGCTTCAAAACGGGATGCGACAATAATGCGAAATGCGAGGGCGACCATTACACGAGTAAACACGGTATATGATCTTGTTCAATGAGTTTTGACAAATCTTGTTTAACTTCTATGCTCTTCGTGTTGAAGTTTAGGTTTGATTTTAAGCATTTTAATTTATAAACATTCGTATGTTAACATGCTAGAGAATAGATGCAATCATATGTTTTGATTTTGTGACTAAGCTACACGAGCGCTATCTACCTACAGTGGACATGCCTTGGACGTAGGACCTTTTCAAGGGTTTCTCACGCGTATTCACGTTACATCTGGAGAAATTCGCCCCAAACTCCAGACAGTTAGATCGGTAGGCCAGAACTCTGGACCTTCACATTTCGTCCATCTACTATACTAAGAATCTTAGCTATACGGCCCATGGTTGGCCCAAATAGCATCACAGGGGAAAATGGTTAATCTGCACTAATATGAATTTTCTTTATTCGTTAAGTCTAAAAGTGGTCAAAATGATAATTTTATGAGACAATAACAAATTCAGTTTAAAAGCTGTATTATTATTTATTATTATTATTACTCATCTTATTCTTAGCTACAAGAGTCTTAGCTACACGGCCCATGGTTGGCCCAAATAGCATCACAGGGGAAAATGGTTAATCTACACTAATATGAATTTTCTTTATTCGTTAAGTCTGAAAGTTGTCAAAATGATAATTTTATGAGACAATAACGAATTCAGTTTAAAAGCTGTATTATTATTTATTATTATTATTACTCATGTTTAATGAATATGCTTTCTTTTTTAATTAACAGTTTTTTACAGTATTTTATGACAATAATTTTTTACAGTATTAGTGAAAGTTTCCTTTTTCTTTCACTCTTTAGTTATTCTTGTTTATAAAACTTAAACATATTGCTACTGTTACAAAAGGTTTGCATGTTAAAGCGATGTTTTTCTTAATTATTATACTATTTTAAAACTAATTTCAAAGGCTACACTGGCAATTTTCATGAAGATGCGCCTCTGATGCCTTTCATATTCCTTTTTTTTTTTGTTTTCCTGGTTCTTGTTCCGTTTCTGTTTTCTTAATTGTATAGAAAACAACAACAGCTGACGAAACCTCTTGGAAACGAACAACACCTCTCAAAGAATAATAACACCAAGAGAGGAAAAACAAAAACAAAAACAAAAAAAAACTCTTGCTCAGATTTGTGATGGAAATACTAATTACTTTGAGAATAGTAGGGTGAGTGCTCAGACAAGAAACCCCTGCACGTACAGCTTTTACTTTATTTTGAATAAAGGAAGTAAAGAAAAAAAAAAAGTATACCCGCTTTCGCGAAAAGCTCGCAAAAATTTTAAGTTCTCCCTTTTCAACAGCTTGTATGTGTCGCGAAAAACTGGAAAAATAAAACAAGCAAGAAACTAAAAAATTACTGCTTAGAAGACTTCGTCACAAAAGGAATGGAGTGAGAATGAAGATTTCCTCGAAGAAAATTACCTTTTTTTGATATATATATATATATATATCTATGCATATTCTTCCTCTCTCTGTTTCTCCTTTTTCCTTTTTATTAGCATCTTCTCTTATTTTTCCTTCCACTGGCTCTCTCTCCTGTGCGTTTTTATATACGTGCGACTTTCGTATTTTCTTCATAATTTGGCGTAGTCGCCATTTTCTGAAGTTCTGAGCTTTGTCTGTGTAATTGGGTTTTGTACTGACTTCGGAGATGAAGGCGCGTTTCCAAGGAGAAGAGTTGAGTTGTTTTAGTTTTGGATTTTTAATTTTTTTTTCTTTCTTCCCATTTCCCCTTTCTTTTATGTAGTCTCTTCCCCCGCTTCAGGAGTGAATGCAAATAATTATTATCAGTGCAACGTATATATGAATTTATTTTCTAAGAAGCATTTTGTTTCTCCCTGATAAGGTTTTTTGATCCTTTCGTTTTTCTTCGAAAAGCGGAAGACTTGTAAGAGTCCGAAGACAACGAAATTAATGTAGAATTATTTATTCGGGAATGGATAAGCAAATTATATTAAGTTTCCGATTCCTGCCGCCCCCTTTTACAGTTTCATAGAGAGTAATTCTTTGCTTCGTGCTTTTTAAAAGTATTTTGATTTTTTTTTTTTTTTTTTTTGTTAATGGTTAGACAAAGTTTGATTTACGAAAAAATGAATTTAACCATTATTATTTGACAGACGTAGTTTTCAGTGTAGTAACATTATATTTATGCAGTAACAGAACGAAATTTATTTTGTTATAACCGCTTAAATATAACGGAAAGCATTGTGCAAAGTAAAAAAGAATAAAAATGGAAATTTGTTTTAAAAACTCCTGTTACATTTCATATTGTTAACCCATGACTATGGAAAATTTTGAAGATTCAAACGTTTGTACAATGAGCAAGGCATAAATTTGGTATTTTACATTTATATTTTGCAATATGTAGACAAAAATAAAACTAGCATACGCTTTCGAGTTTCTCGATTGAAAGCAATCTTTAAATAAATTCTTTTACTGATGAAAGTGTGTGCACACTCTGCTATGAATAGCTATTGGGAGATTAACATGCTATTACTAACATGAATTAACATTATTTTAGCTTTAGAATTATCAAAATCATAAAAACACCCGCCAAATGCTATTAATCTACTAACGAATTTCATAAAATTTTCGAAGGTGCTTGTCTTAAATTTCATGATTTCCCACTGCAAAGGCTACCTTGTGATACATAAGGTCATAAGGTTTGTGATACATAAGGTCTCTTGATTCTTTTTACATCCGAAAGTAGTTTATTTTAATCGTATATTAGAAATATTTGATACGTATCGTGTGTCTTGAAATTTTTTTTAAAATAAATGTTACTGCACAATTAAAGAAGTTCTATAACTATTAACAAAATGCTGTACTGGTCTACGACAGCGAGAAGAACACTGTCAAATATCGGCATTGGATTAATCCTTTTACTTAGCGGTGTTCTGTCTGAGGGGAAGTTTCTCGTCTAGTACCTAACACGACCTAACTAAACATTTCCTTACCCGAACTGGAATGGTTCTGACCCGTTGCTATGGAAACGCTCTGATTGACAATGCTCAACTCGCGGTGGACGAATGATCAGTGCAGCAGCAGCTAATGCATGCGGCTTACCGTTTTCGTCTCTTTTCCTTTTATGTGTTGTGTGTTGATCTTGCTGCTGTTGTGCTGACTGTAGACCGAGGATGCCGTTGATGGAATAAGAGGGCCTCTGCGGCCCTTCGTGGGCCGCTGGAGGGGCGTGTGCTATCACCGACGTGGCGTTCGACTGGGGAGGCTGTGGACTGTGGGTTCCGTTCAGATTGGGCGCCCCGACCTGCTTCGCCTTCTCGGCAGCCTTGTTTCGGACGATCCTGAAAAATAAATGTACAGCGCATCAGTATAGTCGCAAAAAAAAAAAAAAAAAAAAAAGAAAAAAGGTTAAATGGTCCCAAAGCTGAAAAAAAAATGTAGCCGTTGCCATCGATCCATTTAACTACCAAAGACATGGCGGTCGATCGAATAACCCATGTGGTGCTACGACGCTAAAAAAGTTTACTGACGCAGCTGACTCTGAGGCAGCACAGCCAACTTGTACTGCGCGGTCAAGCTTGTACTGCTTTGGGACTTGTAGGAGGGTTAAATTGTTTAAAGTATATAAATCTTAATAAAACACCATAACACATGTTTCTGTGATAATAAACTTAAAATTTTGTTTCATTTAAGTAAAATTTAATTTCTTCTTTTTTCAAAAATTTTAATATTTCGTTAATTATTTTTTCACACCTAAATCACTAAAAGTTTATATCAGCTAATTTCTTATGAAATTAAATATATGTCAATCTTATATTGCGTGCACAATTAAAATTATGCTTTCTTTATAAATTATACAAACAATTTTACAGCCATTAGGGCGTTTTTTTAAAATGAATCCGTTAGTGTTCTCTGTAACACAATGAATATATTGCATTTTATTCAATTCGAAGAAAAGCATTTATACTTCATTTTATTCACAAAGAAGCTTTATTGTATCCTGCAGGTAAAAAACAATTCGACAAATAAGTTTTTTAACTGAATAATTGAAATTAAACGTATAACGTCCTTTTGGTATTATAGTTCTAAAAAAAAAAAAAAAAAAAAGAAAAGAAAAAAGTTCTAATGAAAACAACTTTGACAGCTGAGATTGATTATTAAATGTAACGCTCTCAATACTTTAAAAGAAAAATGCGTAGCTAGATGTTAAAAGATGTTTTGACAATTTTAATCGATTAATGGATACTTGTGTCTTGATTAATTTTCTTTAAATTAGGTTTTCATGCAAACATGGTTGAAGATGTTACGTTAACAGTTTTATCGATAAAACTACTCGCAATATTATTTTTGATTAAACGAAGTTTCCACCCCATGCTCAATTGCATATCTTTGCAACAAAGCTGCTAATGTATAGTTAAAGAAACACTATTATTATTATTATTATTATTATTATTTTGCATATTTTATTACAGTTACTTATTTCATCCCACTTTATTTTTATTTACTTTCCATTGTGGTTAGTTAAATTTTGTTAACATAATATTTACGTGGTTTTAAAAATAGATAAAATAAAATATGAAAAAGAAATGGTTACTTCAAAAGCCGCTTGGATTAAACTTATAAATATTTTATTATCATTTTTATGTGTAAATCTCAGTAATACCGTATTTACTCGCGTAATAGTCGCCCTCGCACAATAGTCAGACCCCCGTTTTGAAGTAGAAAAAAATGTCAAAATATTTTCCTCGCATAAAAGTCGCAATCACATATTTGACTTTCATTTATATCTATAAAAATATAACTGTAAAAAGAAAAATGTCTCTTTTTGTGTATTTTTGAAGAAAACATTATTTAATAGACTGCAGATAAATTGGAAGTATTTAGTAAGTTAGTTATTTTATTTTAGTACCAGTAATGTTTTAGCATTAAGTGTACGATTTTGTGTAGTAGATTTCTCCGCGTAATAGTCGCACCTAGACTTTCACCATGGAAAATTGGCAAAAAAGTGCGGCTATTACACGAGTAAACACGGTATGTCAGATACGATTGACACACTTCATTTTTCAGAAAGAATTGATTTCGAAAACGTAAAAAATCAGAACAACTCAGAAAATTTTGCAAATGATTATCATTCTATGACATTTTATTATTATTCACTATAAAATTTCGCGCAAATAATACCAGGTATTTTTATGAAATTTGAAAAAGGGTAAACTCTGTTTAAAATTTCAAGAGTAATGTTGAAAAAAAAAAATCCCATAAGAGTAACTTGTAAATGAAAAAGAAAAGAATAAAAAAATATTTCCAAACTCAGTAAATTTCACGAAGTGAGAGGAGATGGGGGAGAGAGAAATACCAGCCAATGTTCCCACGTAAATTCCGTTTCCCGGTGACTGTAAAATGTGACGTCATGTAAGGGTCGGGCAATTGACATCCCCCTCACTTAATGGACAAGTGGACAACAATGCCCAATGATGACATTATTCTGCACTCCACAAAATTTCCTGCCGCTCTTCACCCTATAAATAGGGTTAAAGGGGGAGTGTAATTCGGGGGGGGGGGGGAGGGGAGATCTCTCTTTTTCCGACGTTCGCTTCCGATGCATAAGATCTGGCTCTGCTGAAAATCGTATTGTTATTCGCACTTTTGTATGTATTGAGCGAGAATTCACATTTTAAAAATCTTGAGATCTTTCACTATGCCTTCGTAGCATTGCTTGGTGAAATGGGGAACGCATTTATATTGTTTCACTTAACTCCGTAACGCGAGGCGTCATTTCTATGAGGACACAAAACTCTGATAGTTTGACCTTTATTTTTAAAAATATACAAGTAATAAAATAAAATAAATAAATCTTTGTAAAATAACACACATAAAAGGCATTTATCAGACTATACATTCAGACAGCATTTCACAAAAAAAAATTTCGATCGTCATCAGCTACTGAAGAAGATCGAAATTTTTTTTAAAATCGAAACACGTGTATAGTCTGCTTAAGTACCTTTTATGTGTGTTGCTTTACAAAGTTTTATTTATTTTATCTTTTAAAAATCAAATTCTTTTGAGTGTTTTTTTTGTTTATTTATTTATTTATTTGAGCTATACAAGCATTAAAATAAGATAAATAAAGCTGTGTAAAATAACACACATAAAAGGTACTTATCAGACTATACACGTTTCATTTTTTAAAAAAATCGATCTTCAGCTGCTACTGAAGAAGATCGAAAACTTTTTCAATCGAAACACGTATATAGTCTGATAAGTGCCTTTTATGTGTGTTACTTTTAAAAGTTTTATTTATTTTATCTTTTATACACATCTTTTAAACAAACAGATTCTTTTGTTATTGAAGCAGTACACCCGTAGTATATCCGTTGTTCTTCTCCATCGATATGTGAAAACAGTTCTGCTTTAAATAATTAAGTATGCAGTTAGATTTACAATGTTTGGAAAATCATTTGCAAAATGTGACTTAATTTTAAATCTTTTAAATATTAGATGAGATGTACTAAACGGTCTTCTGCAAATTAATTTTGAATAAATAAATAAATAAACAAAATAGTAAAATAAAATAATAAAAATAATGTGCATTATTAGCTCAAAAATCTTGTTAAACTAAATACGCACAAACTTTATTTTTTGTCCTTCCTTCAGAAAATGTTTATAAGTCAAAGGTAAAAAAAAAGAAGTGCACATTTGTTTAAAATGTTTCAGAAGCAGGACAAAATTTTTTTTAAGAAATACTGTGACATTCCTGGATTTTTAAAAATTTTTAAAAACTCATTACACTATTTTTGAAGTTCAATATTTCTCTAGAATAATAATAATAATATTCTAAATGGACCATAATTCATTTTTCTTATAACATTTATAAAGTTACTACATAAATAACAAAAATATAAATGATAAGCGATTTCAAACAAAGAAGATTTTACTGTATTGCAATTATTAAATATAATTAACTGTACATTTCACATAAGAATACAACAGTTTACGATAAAAATTACAGTTTAGCTTGTTTAATAAAACGTACTATGTTTCATATAATGCTTAAAATAATTTTGTTCCAGTCGATCCACCTTAATGGAATAGCCAACTTGACACACACAAAAAAAAATATTATTATTATAAGCGAGGTATTTCATTATACGGGATCATGCTGATAATTTACTACGGTTTAATTAATTGAAAATGCAATATTAAGCGGTATATTGCTTTAACCGATATTCCATTAAGCGATCTCGAATGTAGTTAGAAATTTTCAGTATTAAATGGTATTTTTATTGATACAAACAATTTTTTAAAGATATATAAGCGCAACACATAAAAATATTACAGATATGAAGATATTAAACCTAAAACTGCATATTATTAATTTTAAATTATGATACGGCTTTATATATATAAAAAAATAATAATGCTCTTACCGAAGTGAAACAGTTTAATACATGTTTTTATGGATTCAATAAAACTTTGCAGAAAAAAAAATTAATGGGAAACTTACTGGAATTTCTCTTTCGCATTTCTCCGTATTAGTTGTATAACAATGACAATAAGACTTTTCCAATTGAAAACTCATTTGGAAATAGGATGAATTTAAAAATAAGCTTACTAAAAACAGGGAGTGAAAAAACAATATGCTATTGGTTCGCATTTCTTCTTAAGCATCGATTGAATTACTATGTAAAGAGATAAAGTAATTCTTCCGTCATTCACTTTAGAATTTGAGAGCAGAAAAAAGTCATTATTTTACAAAGCTTTTCTCTAATAGGTTTTTAGTGAAATGTGTTCAGATTGCATTTTATGAACAAAAATTGTTATTTTGATTGGAAGATTTCTTTATTTTCTCTTTTTTTACTGAAAATGTTTATTTGAAGTTGCTCTCTTTTTTTTCTGATTATGATCTTCCGGATTTTACTTTGCTGTAAACTTATTATCGTTGGAAGTGGGCAGCATAATAAAGTTAATATTTATTATGCATTTTACTTTGGAATGGCGAGATATAATACTGAATTGTAATGCGCTTTTCTAAAAGCTCGATGAAAATTTTGATTACTTGAAATATATCACACGTCGATAATTATGTTTGAATATAATAAAAATAAAAGCGAAAAACCTTTTATCTGAATGAAGGTAACTTTTAGTTTAAATAATTTTTTTGGTAGTATATAAAGCACACTTTAGTTAGATCAACTCAATATTTTACTGTTTTAATTAATTCATTTAGTTGTAGTTTTTCAAAGTCTGATTTATCAAATATTATTTGTCTGCTATCCATATTGCTTTTAACTTTTTGATTTGATGTAACCAAAATTTCTTTGGGGCGGTATATCATTGGAAAGAGAGATGCGAGAAGTGATAACGAAAAAAAAATTGAAAAAAAGCACGTCATTTGAATTAAACAAGTTGCTGTAAATGCTACTGAAGTTTCAAAGTTAGCCAAAGTTTTCCTGTACTAGGTTTTCCTGTTCTTTTTCTATTTTCTCCTCTTTTTTTCTATTTAATGCTTAAATTATCAAATTCACTTAATAAAAAATATTAAACAAATGAAAAATATTTGTATGCTTCAATCATACAAATATTTCTTTATAAAACACTAACCTTAAAAAACTGATTTTAAAAGTTAATAGTCATCACAAAGAAAATATTCATTCAATTAGGTTGTATAAAAATAATATAGTTTGCATACAATAGTTCTATAATAATAGAATTTTGCACAAAAATTCTAGGATTTTTATTAATTAATCTTTTTAGTTGTTGAAAAGGTTAAATTTTTGTAAATAAACATACTACATTTTCAAAAGAAAAAGAATAAATAAGGAAGGTTAAGCATTTAGTTTGTATGGTATAAAAGTTTGTATGAAAGCTTAAAAAAAGTTATCAAACTTTAAGGTTGTTTTTTTCAATAAACGACGATCAATATTTTTATACTATGTATATTTGCACAAGAGCAATGCCAAACTTTTAATAATTTCATCTTAATAAACATGAGATATTGGGAATAGTTAGAATTGTAGCAATTTTGCATTATCTAGAACTCAGAATTTTATCAAAATATATTCTGCCGTTATTTTACTTTATTTATTTATTTATTGTGTACAATTAATTAAATTTTGATATAACTGAGTTTTTAAAATAAATTATTTGTTTTTGCGATCAATAAACTGTGAACAATTCCATACTTTATTTTTAAAAATTAGCATGATATATTGAACCTAAGATACTTTTAAATTTTTAATATCATGTTCATATGTAAAATCAATAATTATTAGTTCTTTAAAAATATTGATAATCTTCATACATTTTCAAAACTACGAACACGAAGTTATTCTTAAAAAAATCATTTACAATGCATCTCAAATGCATTTATTCAGTTTTGCTTACTTATTTATTAATGTATTTTAAACTCAATTTAAAAAGAAGAAATAAGTGTTTGTGAATGTCCAGTTTTTGTATTCGAGGGCAGTTTTAAGTAAATACAGATTCTTTTACTTTTGGAATTAACATTATTGTCTCAATACTCGCCATTTCATCTAAAGCCATCAATGACCATTTTGTTGTATAACCATAAAAACCCAACTTATACCATATGGCCGTTTAATATCTTTTACTGCTTATTAGAAAAAGCTCCTACCCCAACGAAATCACCGCCGACCTATATTAGATGACGTCACTCATATGGCCATTAATAAAGTGGGTGCTCCTTTGTATATACAGAGGGCATCCTTCATGAGCATTTCATGGGCGGGAATGAACCTTCGAGGGGTAAATCATAGAAAGGGGGAGGTGACTTTAATTGCGGGTGTAATGGCCGAGGCCCCGTCGCGATGCTTTTTGTGTCAAATGCAGTTCTTATGATTATTGCTCTTCGGAATCGAGTTGAGTAGTCGTTTTATGCCCACGCAGGAGATCGGAATTATGTCTGTTTTTCGCGATGAAGTTCGTGGGGGGGTTTCGTAGAAAATAGTGCATTTGGTGAATCGCGTTTAACTCTTTTAGCTACTGGTTTATGATCACTCTTTTGTGTATTGTTTGAATTCTTCCTACTGTTTTTTTTTTTGGAGGGGGGGGATTAAAGCAATTTTTTTTTTTTACTTTCGTTGGGGACGGAGGGTTTAGCTAAGGTGACCAAACGTCCCCATTTTCCGGGGACAGTCCCCATTTTCAGGACGTTTTTCAAATTTTCCCCAGAATGTAAAAATGGAACTGGGGACAATTTTTAATTATTGCATTGTTTTTCAATTAAATTACTGTTAATTATTGTATTAATTATAAATGTCCCCCGTTTTGTAGTCAGAATCGGGGATATGTCCCCGATTCTGACTACAAAAATCTGGTCACCTTAGTTTAGCACATATCAAACACCCTATACGTGCTATTTGGGACTGCTGTCGCGATGAAGATTTAAGTATGGTCTCAGTCTACCAAAATGCTCATGGGCTTTCTGCTCGTGTTTTAGTTTAATTTTTAATGTAACGTGAATGTGAATCCATTATTTTAGCAGAAACTTATGCGTTCCCGCTCATATTTGTATAATTATCATAGGAAAAATGGTCTTGAGAAAGTTCATAATTGAACCTGTAGAATAAGCAACATTTCACTTTCTCCGTCTTTTATACAGGTCTATTCATAATTCCCTTCGGGGTTTCGCAGTGCAGCAGTTAAAAAAAATTCTAAAACAATACAGCAAAAAAGAGCATTTGAAAAATTCAGAAATAATTCAAGTTTTAATTACAAACCTTAAAAGTGTTCTTTGTGCGAAACCTTGGTCAAACTACATTGTTCCATGCGATAGTCCAGTTCCTGACACAGTCTACTCAACAGGGTACAGTGAAACACCCTTAAGTTGGACACCTGCGGTTCCCTCAAAAAGTGTCCAACTTCCAGCGGTGTCCAACTTATAGAGGTGTATTTCTATATTATGGACATGTCCCGGTCCCCAGAAAAGTGTCCAAGTTATCTGGTTGTCCAACTTGGGAGGTTCCATTACACTATCAATGTTATTGACAAGCATGTGGTTATCCTTTCACTTCACGCAGTTCAGTGCGATGTAACCTGAGTAAAGAATAACGCGCGTGATGTCAACAACGTTGATAGTACCATGTAGAGTACTGTGGCAGAAACTGGATTATCGCATCGATATATGCCGTGTGACCAAGGTTTCGCATATAGAACAAACACTATGTAAATAAAAATTAAATTGTTTCTGTATTCTTTCAAAATGCTCTTTGTTTGTTGTATTCGTCTTAGCATTTTTATTCTAATGTTCGAAACCCCGGAGGGTATTATGAATAGCCCTATAATTTAAATGTAAATCTTATCAAATATCTCTACTCATACGCGGGATGTTCTTAACCCTCTAATCTGCTATTCTCGCTGAAAAACTGTCTATAACGAAATTTTGGAGGACAAAATTTACCAAATAAGATGTATATTGTCAATGTAAAGTTAGTTGTTAAAATCTTAATTTGGCGTTAAAATGCACTTAAACGAGTTTACATTTAAAAAAAAAATTGTGTTTTTAAGTTAGCACAAAAACTTGATAAAATATATTAAAAAATATACAAAGAAATTAATTATAAGGGAATAAAAAGAAAATGGAAACTATACAAAACAAACTTAACATAAGATATATATCAATTACTGAAGTATTTTAAAAGAAATAGAATATCAATCGTAATTACCAATTAAAATCCAGTAACAGAGAAAACAATAAAAGCTTTTCCAAAGAAGAGCCTAAATCAAAACTGACAAACATCACGCCTCATAAAAACAAAAAAAAATATGCTCCCGGCATATAACTCCTACACGAACTCCCTCCCACACAGAGTATTGTATATACGCTGGGGACCCTACATTCAGCATCTGGCTAGTGTTGATGCTTATCTACTACCTTTGCACTCTATCGAATTAGCAACAAAATGGCATGCAAAAAGAGGCGAGAGCAAAATTGGCTCACTCTTTTTGGGCCGACCCGCCACCTTAATCGGATTTAAAGTTTGTAGGCAAACCCAGCAGATGGGAGTGCGACATGTGATAGCTCTGTCGACGCGCGCCGGTGATTAGGTTCACGTGATTTTTGTGGTCACCCGACGCCCGATCACACGTACAGATAAACAAAAACGAGATCTGGATGGGTGATCGGAACACATTACTCTGTGTTCCCTTGTAATGTGCTAGCAGGGTCACTGCCAGTGGCGGATCCAAAGGGGAAAGGGGGGGGGTTATCCCTTCCCCCTTTCCAATACATGCACACTTGAACCTAAAAATATGTCGAGTTGTTAGAGAGTTCAACTCATCATCGAACCTAGATTTGTCCTGTTCTGTCTTTTCATTTGAAGTGTTCTCGTTAAAAGCGCTGCTAAGCCAATTTTTGGCAAAAGTTTAGTTAATGGTAAGAATGAATGCAACCTGATTTGAGTTTTTATGTCTAAACACCCCACCCCCACTGTTTCCCCTAGCCCCCCCCCCAAAAAAAAATCAAAATTGCCATCATTTTATCAATATAAACTTACGTAGTTAATAAAAATTCTGAACATTCAAATTTTTAAAAAAAGAATACAAACTCTAAATATCTGCCTATAATATAAAATAGATTTTCCCACTTTCAAAGAAAACGGCTCAGGGGTTATCACACTAGCTTAAAATCAGAGCAACTTTCTTGCCGAACAACATTTGGCCCGATTTTCTCTGTCGTTGTCTTGACGACGACGATCTCCAACCGATCCCCAATTATAAAGTCTGACGAAAACGTTGTTCCAGCAGAAAGTTGCTCGGATTTTACGCTAGTGTGGTAACCCCTGAGATGATTTCCCTTTTGTGGCTACTGCTACTTCCCAGTATAGATTTAAATAAACGCTCCAACGTTGTACCAGAGCAATAATCAATTCAACCCATGGGTTTCGGGTTATTTTTAGGTTTTAGAATAGGGAATAAAAATTATTTATTGAATTGATGATTTTTAACTTTTATTAGAGCAACAAATTAAAGACAACTAATTTGTACTCACTTTTTTAATTGAATCAATCATTTGTGGTATTATTCAAAACATTCTATTAATATTAATGTGTTACCGAAAGTCAATTATGCCTTGTTCATGAAATTTGATTCATTTGACCTGATTTGAAATTTGATTATCTTGTAACTTGTCATGCAACTAACGAAAAGCAGAATTGAATTCTATATTGATATTAAAATTCAATTTCTCATTGGTTGATAAAGTTAAAAGGGAATGACTTGATTGAAGCTTTTTCACGGCTTTTTTTAATTTCATTTTATATTAAGAAAAGACCCCCTTCACAAAATCTGAGATGAAAATGGCTCTCTGAAACATAAAATTGCATTGAATAAACGTTTTTTTTTTTTTTTTTTTTTTTTTTTTTTTTTCAGATATTTCAACCAAGTCATTTTAATGAAACAACAAAATGCTCGTTGATTATTTGTTAAATCAATGCACTTTTTGTTGATTGAGGAAAATATTTTGTTGGCTCAACGAAATACAGTAAAGTGCCGTTTATACGCCTTTCAAGGGACCGACGTATAAATAAAAAGACATGTAAGTGAAAAGACGTATAGGTGAAACATTCATAAATTATTTCGATTATTATAAGTGTAAC
Organism: Cheiracanthium punctorium; assembly: GCA_038373885.1. Taxonomy (NCBI): domain Eukaryota; kingdom Metazoa; phylum Arthropoda; class Arachnida; order Araneae; family Cheiracanthiidae; genus Cheiracanthium; species Cheiracanthium punctorium. Next base: position 2,346,424 of record JAWZYV010011853.1, read on the forward strand.
GACACTAATACAAATTTACGTGCGTATAATAATTTTAAGGTTTTTTTTTTAGACACTTTGAGTATTACAATTTGAATGAAGATCCTGAATTTTTATTCACTAGTGTTCTGACAAACAAAATAAGTTGTAACGTCGCAGTCGACTGCGACTTTAAATGAAGGCGGAGTAACCTCTTCGCGTTCATCATCATCACTGAAGTTAGCAACAGCTAGCTAAGCGATATTCCCTAAACAGGATACTAAAGACGAAGACAGAACATTTTTGAAGTTCGGGAAGTTGAAAATCTACGTGTAACCGATAATGTGCATAGTATACGAAGTACTTTTGCATTAAAATGAATAGTAATGAATTGGGATTTCACGAAAACAGCGTATAAATGTAAAAGTAGTATAGATGAGAAACGTATAAACAGTGCTTTACTGTATATTATTGAACCAGTAAAATCATTTCCTTGAAATATTGCCAGCTAAATATCTATCGAAACAACAAAAAGTTTGTAATTCAACAAAAAATATTTTTCTGTAAGACGCTTAAAGCACCAAACGCAGAAACCTCAACTGCATGATTTCACAACCTTGTTGCAATTTTTTTCTTCTCTGGAATGCACAGTTATACAGTTATATTCCGCTCTCGAACAAGAAAAAAAAAAACAAAAAACATCTCTTTCAGCTAGTTCCACTGGAATTTGTTTTTCCCTGTCGGTCCTTTTCAATTGTCTTTGCAAATACTTTTTCCGGCACTCGCCAGTGCCAAGTTCTCGCCCACTGCTCTATCAAACTTAATGGCCAGTAATAGACTTAGGCTTTCATCGCTGTGCTGCCCATTCTTAGCTCCAGGGAAGGGAATTTCCTTCTCTCTCTACACCCCCGCACACCTTCGCGCCGCTACTATGGCCGACACCTGATCAGTACCGAAGGGAAGGATGGAGAGAAAGAGAGAGAGAGAAAGTGAGAGAGAGAGAGGGAGAGACTGTTCTTCGAGTAATGGAATTGAGGCCGACCGTATGTGTGGATGCTCGATGTGCTGTTGGTATTCTGGATGGAACAGGGTTGCCGTGTTTATCATAAAATATTTGGCGGTGGTGTGATTCGGAAAAGCATACCCACATGCGACAAAATAGTACTGCTTCCGAGAGGTTAAGAATTAATACACACATAATAGCATAAAACCTTGATTTATTGCTTCCGAAATCGGAACATGCCAACTGCAATAACATAGAGCCATAACCCTTTGAGGCGCAACCCTTTCCCAAATGCTGAAAAAAGGGCAGCCGTTGCCATCGCTCGACTTAACTACCAGCAAGATGGCGGACGATCGTCTCTAGATCTGTGGCACGCGATGCACGTTTCGATCGTCCACCCTCTTGCTGGAAGTTAAGTTGAGCGATGGCAACGTCTGCCCTTTTTTCGGCATTGGGCAATCTATCCAGCTGTTCTCGCATTCTTCCATTTTTCAGCAGATGTCAGTGCTGTTAAAAATAATCGTGACCATTTTTTTAGGGAAAGGACGTGCTAAAAAGTAAAGGATTCTCATGGAGCTATGTCACCCGCAACTATTTTTATAGAAATCAAATCTATTCTTCGCGACTGGCAACAGTCGAAACGTCAGAGTTTGGTGTTCCCAGAGCGGGAACACTGCGCGTTAAAGGGTTAAGAATTGATACGCACATAATAGCATAAAACTTTGATTTATTGCTTTCGAAATCGGAACAAGCCAACTGCAATAACATGGAGCCCTAACGTTGTCCACGCATCCTCAAATTAATGTGTCACGGACACCCTAAGCAATCACAAGGCAAAATATAATCCTTAAAATGAAGCAACGTGCAATTTTTAATTTTAAAGGAAATATTTACTTTCATATAGTATTTCGGCATGTAAGTGAAATGTGAAATCTGGAAAATGCGATGCGATACTTCCTCTACATCTGCATTTGATTCGTTTGGCTCTGTTATCTATCTGATCATTGTCAAAAGTGTTAGATAAGTAAAATTTTAATTATTTGGAATACTGAAATTCTGTTATTCTAAAAACTTAAAGATGTTAAATGTTCAGTCTCAAACAAAAAAAATAAAAGATTGTGTGCTTCAGGCAAGCCTGTGCGAAGGGTCATAAAAATATAAATTAAACAGCAACAACAATAATAATAATAATAGACACCCAGGAATTGAAGCCCAGGTGACCCCTAAACCTAGGTTATCCCTGATCAGATTATTGGCTGAAACTTTTAATGTGTAAGTATGCCACGAGGACTCCCAGAGGCTCGTAGGGAACCACTGATCTACAGCCATATGAGTTAATAAAGGATATTTCCCCATGCACCTGTGTGAAAGTTTTTTTTTTTCTTTTCCCATTAAATTTATAAAGCAAAAATTATCAGAATGTGTTAAACACTAACTAAACAAACTAATAAAAGCTTTGCACAAGCTATTAACCCTTCTCCCTTAAATATAATTTTCTGCTTCCCTTTCCCCCCCCTCTCACATTTAATTCTGAAGTAACATGTAAGGTAGAAATTAAAATTAAATTTAAAATTGTTGCATACAATAAAATGAATAAAAGTGTAACAAAGTAGCAAAGCGTAATAAACATGTTTTAAAATGATTTTTTAATGGAACAAAATTTAAAAGAATAACTCAACATAATTTCTAAATATTTTACTATTTAAAACTTCAGTTAAATACTATTTCTATGTATCATTAAAATTCAAACCCTGAAAGTTTATGTGTTTTATAGTGATAATACAGTGCTGAAGCAATATAAGTAGCATATCATTTGCAATATTTTGTACTATTCCATGTTAATTATATTTCTCAAACGTGCAGTTCTATTCTCTAAAAATTTGCATCCATGTACTACTATATTTAAAGCGAAACATCATACTTGTATTAATATACAAATATTATAGTTAATTATTACGAAGCTGTACATATACATATGTTTTAACATACATCACAACGCATCTGTTACAGAACTTTTATGTACAGTTACAGTTACATGCGTTTATAATGGCATTCATAAATGTATTTCGTAGACAGAATATTGTATATGTGTCAATATACAAATATTATAATACACCAGTTTCAAAAGACTACTGACACGTTTCCCGCCAAATCGTGTCGCCAATGAAGTTTCTGCACCTCCAAAAGGAAAGATGAGGGTTCAAAGGCAGGGCAGATTCGTGGTGTGTTTCAGAGGACGGTCCATCAATTATTTATCAAAGAGCCAGTCCGAAAACTCTCTAGTGGCTTCCGATGTCCATTTGGAGTGGACAAAACTCCTCAGAACCTTACCGAATTTGCGACAGTAATCTCTTTGACGTCGGCTTCCCTGCAGCAAATGTCGAACGTTGCGGAGAAAGTGAATAAGCATATAAAATGCAGCTTGTGTGTGTCGCTGGAAACTGGTACACGTCATATATACATATATTCCGTGATTTATTCTAATATATTCAACGTAATTTTGAGTATGCGTTCACACTTGTTTATAGATAAGCGAATGACTGGATGTAAGTGGAAATATAATTTTTGAAGAATTATATAACTTTATAGTCGAAGAGAATGAGGATTAAAAAAAAAAAAAATGTCAACGTTCTCTTCTACATTAGACAAAAGAACTGAAAATTGGAGTAATGCAAGTTTGATACCCGTAAAGAACAAATAACTGATTTCGTTAAAAAAATAAATCTTAATTATATCAGTCTTAAATGCATGCTTTGTGTTGACAAATGGGACACCTAAAAGTTGCTAAATTAGGCTTGAAAATTTTATGTAAGAAGTTTGTAAGGACATTGTTGTAAAGATAGTTTCTGAAGATTGAGAAGACCAAGATTACTAGGTTATGCGTTGCTTTTACTACTTACTTTTTCTGGTAAATTTAGGAATAAAATACAAAAAAGTTCCAGCTCATCACCCATACATATAAATCCTTTTAAACTAGCCTTGCATAACCATAAAGTATATTTAAGCGTCATTTTGAAACGAAATAAAATTCTTCCTACTTTCGAGTTTTATAAATTTATGAAGGTTTAAACTTTTGGGTTGCATGATGGTGAAAAGTATCACGCCACCATGTAACCTAACGCACATGACGTACGTAAATTACATCATGCAATTGATGTAGGCTGATGTATGTTTTTGATATATATGTTTATCTGTATGAGGACAATCTGCTTAAATGCTATAATCCTAACTTATAAATAAATCGATGTAATATTTTTTAATGTGCCTGAGGTACCAGTTAAAAAATATATTACAAATTCAAACAATTTGAATAAAATTCACATCAAAAGCAAGTTACTGAAAAATACACGCAAAAATTCTAAATAATTTGGATACTAAGTCTCAATGTAAAAGTGACACAAAAGTTTTGAGTTGTCTTTTGATTCTGAGAAAAATGCTTAAGAAATGAGACAACTCTTTATTCAAATGACCAGGTATAGCATTTGAGAGAATATGTACAGAATGTTATAAACTTTCTTTATTTTACTTCTTTACCTGTATACCAGGGAGCTAATTATAATGATAGAAAGTAAAATTAAAACAAAATCCTGGATGACTAAAAAAAATCTCGCTGAAAAGTTGAAATATAAAATTTAAATAAAAAATTCATGCTGTCTATAGTATCTCGTAAAAACTGACACTGTACTTTTCTAACACCGAAAATAAATGTATTCCCTTTCCTCTTTTCATACCTTACACTCATGCTCAGATCATTTCAATCATACATTTTCAGTTACTTCTTACTCATATAGGTTTCCAAAATCAGACTTTTTTCCCTCCCTTGCGAACCGGCCCCCTTTAAATCTGCTGGGGAGAGCCATAGCTATAAATATCGAGTAATGCATGTACGGTGGATATTTTTTTTTTTTCAAACTCTCTTCATTTCCCGTTTACCTTGTGACGGTGGTTTCGGGAGGCTCTGTGTATATCCATCATGGGCGTGTATATGAGACATTTTTAAAAAAAAATGTTTTCGGGAAGCGAAACATAAACTCGGCAGCAGCTATTTTGGAATGTCTTTCCCATGTGATCGTCTTCAAAATGTAACACGAAACGCATTTAATATTGAGATAAAGGAAGATTTTGAATATGCAAAAGAAAATTGCAAGTCTGTTCTGTTTTAGTTGAGCCTTTGTTTTTTTCTTTATTCTTAACAGTAAGCTAGTGGTGCTGTTCAAATATACGATGATAAATGATCTTAATTTGTCTAGTAGCATTCACTGTATCTCTTCCTCCGCAAAATAAAATGGTTTAATATTTTCTGTTTTTTCTGTATAAGATTTGAGGGGGTGTGAGTACCTGCATATACTTACTTTCGAAAATTTCAATTTAAAGCATTATTTTTTTCTTGGTTGATTTGATTTATTGAGCCTCATTAACACCAGATGTTAAAGTACGTTGGTCTTTTTCTTGGTTGATTTGATTTATTGAGCCTCATTAACACCAGACATTAAAGTAAGTTGATCTTTTTCTTGGTTGATTTGATTTATTGAGCCTCATTAACACCAGACATTAAAGTAAGTTGATCTTTTTCTTGGTTGATTTGATTTATTGAGCCTCATTATAACCAGATTTTTCTTCAACACATTAGAAGGGTCATTTATCAGTATGTAACTTGTACATTATTCCTTAAAAATTAATTTAAATTTACATTTTAATTTTTTTCACTTTAACATTAATAGATAAATATAAAATATAAGAAGATCGAACTACAGATATTTTATCATGTTCCTTTCCAAAATTCTAAATCGCCAACTGTGATTACTAGTTGTGTTTTAAAATGCTTTGTACTGAAAAGAGAAAGTAAATGAGCAATTTTAAATCTACGTCTTTGGGAGTAGAGCAGTTACATCAATACTTTATCAGTACCATAAAAATCCCTTTCTCTCCTGTTTTTATATTATTTAATCAATTTATTTTGAGAATCTGTCAGTACAATTTTAATTAATTACTGTACATATTTATGAAGTATCATATCGGGTATCGCGAAATACCATGTAAAATGTATACTCTTCAGCCCTAAGCTTAATTTATGTTAATAGGAACTGATTAAGGGGCAAATTTATGTATCTACGCATGTTCATTATTATTGTACGAAAACTTGATGAGATACATTGTCAATAAAAATGGTTCAACAACTTTTCAACTTCAAATGGTTTTAAATTAGCTACGACATGGAGAAATGCTAATCCATGATGTAGAGTTTAACCTATTGGATGTAACCAAATATTGAAGTAGCGTTTCGCTGAAGAAAGTTTACACAAGACCTGACTATAATATTTTTTTTTGTGCCCAGGGCGCTTTCCAAATTTTATGCCCCTATTTAAAAATAGCTCAGTACGTTGGTAATCAAATGTCTGTCTCAAGTGTGTTGATGTCTAAAGTCAAATTTTGATCTTTATCTGTTTGTAGTGCTCAGGACACCGGTCCCAGGTTCCCGTGAGATAACCAGAGCTTCAGTTTACTGCAAGTTTAGTGTAACTTTTTGGTAAAATATTGAATTGCTTCTGTTAAAGTGTGTTGCAAGTTACAGTTTCTGCTCTTGAATCCTTCACAAAGATACGATGTCTGTGTCCCCACAGCCATGCCTTCTTCGAAAATTCCCTATTAAATTTTCGGGGGGAAAAAGGGTATTTTCCAAGTATATGTATATTTTCCGAAAGAAATACAGCCAGGGAATGCTGACAATGTATCTTGCGCCATTTTTCCTCTACGCCTTTACCCGCCGATATACTTCCTTCTTCTATTTTTCGTTTTATTTATTTGCATTGAACACGGTAGTATGATTTGGGGTTTGATGCCATAGAGCTTTCCATTTTAAAATAGCGGTCGGAGTTTTATTTCTGAATGCGCTGCTTCGAGACGCAGGATTTCTGATAGCGGGGGGGGGAGGGGGGGGGAAATAATATCGGAAGAGATGTAGAGGAGGGTGGAGGCACAATTTTCTCAGGACGAATCGGTCCCAAGACACTTCTTAGATCGGACAGGGTATTGAAGACTCAAAATCGCATAATAAATTCTGTATTCTGGAAAGCATTTTTCAAAATTTCTGACGGCCAGAAAGTAAAAGATAGCTGAGCTCCAATGAGTGTTTTAAAGGGGGGATTTTTTGTTAAATAATTGCTCTCTTGCAGTTTGAAGGAGAAGCGGTTTTGGGGGAGCTTTGGATTCTCGTTTCCTCGTTTCTTTAAAAAAAATAACTGGGTACTTACATGGAACAAACTATTGCTCCAACTGACAATTTTTTTTAAAGAAAAATTTAATATTGAATTGACTTTGAAATCACTTCTTTTTTTTTTAGGAAAAAGAAGAGAATTAATGGAAAAAATAAAATATAATAAAAGTAGTTTAATTACGGTAAACGTAAAAAGAACGAAAGAATGAAATGAAAAACAAAGCAAAAATATCCATTTTGTATGTTATCCAAAAATATTCATTTTGTGGCCAAAGAGCAAAGTCTGAAACACCATTGAAGAAGATAATAGAAAGACTTTCACTTTATGGACACTACAACTCAAAATGCATCAGAATGATGAAATCTCGTAATTTTAATGGTAATCCAAGCACAGCTACTGTCAACCAGATCATGGCTTTCAACGAGCAAACGAGCTTAGATGCTGCATTAAATGCTACAAAATAAGTCTTTCAAAAATCCAAAACAGCTCGGAGTCTATGAAAGGTTGCGCAACTGTCCTTTTTTATACGAGATACCTCTCAACAAGTAAAATCCTTGTTCCAATTTAAGAGTCGTCGAAAATGGCTCACTGCGGAATTCGAAATGAAAATCCGAACCCTTCAACGCCGTTTAAAAATTTTTAAATCATTACCTTTCCTATCACGAGTTCCTGTAAATAATCCCTCAAACACAGTACGAACAACCTACTCAGCAAACAAAAAAAAAAATAATAGTGGTTTTCCCCCAAGTCTACAATTATTCCCTTGCCACTCAACAAGAACACGAGGATAATCCCTGATAATCCTTGTTCCCTGTACAGCGATTACATCAGGGCTACCTAGGGAGAAGGGACTTAGCAACTCCAGGACGAATTAATAAATATTAGCTTCTGGCGGGGGCTGACAGCACAAGCTTTTTGATGAATGTTCTCTGTCGAGTACAGTGATAGTGATAAGGCTGGATGAAGTGCAGAAGCAGGAGTTTTCCAGGGGTTTGGGAGCCAGTGCACAGACAGACGTCGGTGTGCGGTGCGGCCGTATGTACAGGGGTGAGCGGGGAGGGAAAAGCTATTTTATATGAATTTAGATGAGTGAGTGTTAGTGTGGGATGCAGAGTTCGTTTATAGACAATAAAGGGGAACACCGTTTGTTAATGTTAGCAGAGATAACCTGTAGGTGACGTGAGAAAGGAAAAAAAAAAAAAAAATCCGTTGATTCTCCCCATACTTGCAGTAATGAGACCAGATTTTACTCAAACTTTATTTCAGAAACATTCGATTGATTGATAGGGTGATAAACTATTTTTAGGGTTATACTTTTGGCCTTAATTTAGCCGTTGCTTCCAATCTTTAGTTCGTGTTAGTAGATAGCCTATAGGTAACGTTTGAAAGGGGGAAAAAATGTTCCCCAATTCTCTCGTCACTTGGAGTAATAAGACCAGATTTTACTCAAACTTTATTTCAGAAACATTCGATTGATTGATAGGGTGATAAACTATTTTTAGGGTTATACTTTTGGCCTTAATTTGGCCGTTGCTTCCAATCTTTAGTACGTGTTAGTAGATAGCCTATAGGTAACGTTTGATAAGGGGGGGGGGAAATGTTCCACAATTCTCTTGTCACTTGGAGTAATAAGACCAGATTTTACTCAAACTTTATTTAAGAAACATTTGATTGACTGACTGAGTGATAATTATTTTTAGGATTATGCTTTGGCCTTAATTTAGCTGTTGCGTCTAATCTTTAGTTTATTAAGGGAGGGACTCGTTAAGAGACATGTTTAAAAGTCAATATATATATGCAACACAATAAACGTAGTATTCTGTGGTACATGTCTAGTGCAATGCATTGAAAGGTAATGCTAGATATTTCTACGTGAATTCACATGAGAAGATAATCTGTTTAATAAATATTTTATGACATAGTTTTAGTTCATTCAATACTTTCACTTATTTATTGCAACGTTTGGAAGCAATTATTGTTAATGTTTTCTAAATTATCGCGATGTTTGTAAATGTCCTGGATGCTAAATTCTATTAATTGCGAAAATCTTTTCGTTTATAACCATGTAACTGGAAAGGGGTTAAAGAAATACGAATGGAGATGATTACTGCAGATGTCCATCCTTAAAATAAAATTCCTACTTTTCTGTGACTGCTAAAATTTTTAAGAGACTTGATGCTGTATGTAACGCATGTGTTGTGTTTCAGCATGCATTATTTGGATGGGAAATGTAAGTCAGCTCAAAAAAAAAAAAAAAAAAAAAAAAATAAGGAAAATATTTTGTTGGCAAAGTTTTTTTATTTTATTTTTTTCATCTAAAATTTGATTGGTACTTTTTTAACTGCATAATTTTGTTGGATTAACAAAGATTGCAACAGAATAATTTATTCAATTAACAAAAATGTGGTTAATTTAACAAAGTTATTCAGTTGAAATAGCGCCAAATAAACTTTTGTTGAGTAAAAAATAAATTAAAACTCAATTTTTTTAAAAATGTGTATAATATAATGTTTCGATTAGTGCGCCAAACTGCATATTTGTATACTTTATGGACATTGTTTTGTGGAACAATCATGGAAAACATTTAACGTAGTTCATCCTAAAGTAATCAGTTAATATTTAAGCATCTCATGCTTTCCCTCCAAGAGTAATTAATCGGCACTATTTGGATGAATCAAATTTATAATCTCGATAACTCTAATGCGAAAAGAACAGCCGTAAGACTGGATTCTTTATATAATCTGAGATATGACGGAAGTTTGTGACGGAATTTTCTTTTAATGCATCAGTTGCTTTAGCCAGCTGTGAATTACAAAACTATATTAGATTTTAGACAATAGATTTTTTTAGGCACTACCTTGGTTGATACTTTATGCCCCAGAAATTCTGAGATAGAGGTGTCTTATGGTTCTTCAAAAAAGAATATGCCGTTGCGTGTTAAACTACTTTTTTGATATTTTTGTCCCATGTATTTTCTGCTTCATCAAACAAATCTGCTAGTACTACTTTTTTTTTTCTCCTTAACAACACAAAGCGATTGATGGTATTGAAGCAAGTGTGTCAAAACTATTTTTTGACATCGTATCTGATACGATGTAATTAGTTCTTTTTAGTCTGCGGGTTTTGCAGCACTGGACATTGAATTCGAAATTTTTGCATAGAGAAAAACCTTATGCAACCAAATTATTTATAGAATGCCTTTTAGAGTAGGATTATGTTCCTCCATAGCGCGGTCCCACGGTAAAAAGAAAAAAATAAAAATAAATAAATAAATAGTTTCCCAGCTTCGTTGTTTCAATATTCCTCGTAGAATACTAACTTAGTGAACTGAACAGGCGTAGTAAGTGAAATAATCGCGATTTTTTCTTATGGCAGCCAATAAACGTCTTGTCATAAATTAAAAATTGCGTGAGGTTGATAAACTCTGCCACGCAATTTATGTCACACTCGCAATCCGTGCGATTCTAAATAGCTCCTCGAGATTACACAGTTTGGTGTTTTTTGACATATTTAATTAAACACACTGTTTTCTTCTGCTGAACCAGGGAGGATTTGAATAAGAAACGATTTATGAGAAAATGTGTTACGATTATTAAATGTGTTGTTGTTGTTGTTGTTTCTAAGTAAAAAAAAAAAAAAAAACAAGCTTGTAAATAGTACAGCAAAATACTTGCACGTCTCCTTTCAGTAACTTTTAATAACAGGCATTCAAAATTTGAAATTAAAGTTCGCGTTGTTACGTAAACGTATTTAAATTCAAACAAATTACAAACAATCTATAAAATTTTCCTTAAAAACCATAAACTTATTTGATCACAATCAGTTTAAAAATAATAATAATTTCATTTCAACTAATAATCAATGACTTACTAAACTCTGACACTGATGTTCAAGATACAATTCGGTTAGCCATATTTTCTTAAATAATAGATGTAATGTGTTTTAAATGAATTACTTACGAGTAAGAGAACTGCAATACTTATTTAAGGTTAAGAAAAATTTTTGTGATTTGATTATTATCAGCTCTTAAATAATATTTTTGAAATTTCTGAAAAGGAAAGCATATTGTTTTTGTTCTATTTCAATAAATATGAATTAAATCTCTCCAAAATAAGTTTTAATTCTGTTTGAAACACTGTTTTCGGAAATTTTTAATAAAGTGTTTCAAACCAAGCGCCAAGTAACTAATATGAGACTACAGTTCTCCATATTGCTAGATTCAGTTTTCCAGCTGCATTACTAATACGTATCTTGCTGAATTTCCCTTGTGTTAGCAATGCAATTTGTACTTGGGTTATGCAAACATTAGAGATCAAATAAAAGAGTCTTTTTTTTAAAAAGAATTATTTGTTTTTGACATTGCAAAGTTAAACTAGGTATGGATAAATTCCCCCGCCCCCTCCCCCCACACATATATAAAATAAATAAATGAATAAAAATTTATAAGTAAAAAAAAAAGTGCTTAAATCATCAAGAGAGAGAGCTATCAACCAGTTTCTTCGGCGACATTTAGCACTGAAAATATTGCTCACGTTCGTTCTCTTTATCATTTTTCCCCCCTTTCTCTGTTCATAAATTAACATCTCCCAGGGTGAGAAACTGAGTCTAATTCGTACATGAGTTGCTCCGTCTATCTGTTCAAAAGTTTAAGAGGCTACTTTGGATGGATATAGGTCTATTTTTCTGAAAAAACTTTCTAAGCATCCCTTAAAGATTAACTGGATTTAACTGACACAAGTAAACATGAATACGTGATTTTAAAAAACTTTCATTGAAATTCTCTTAAACCTCAAAAACATTTATTTGTATTATTATTATTAACTTTTATTATAAAAAATGTTGGTTAGTATTATGTTATTATAAACACAATTAAACTAATATAACTTCATTTATTTATTTTTAAGTCCCAATTTTGCTATAATAAAATGCTACTTCTCTTTTAAAATTGTTTTGCTTGAAATTTTTATGTTGTAAATGGTAATAATTTGAACAAATCCAAGTATTGGATTTTGGCTAATTGAATTTTTTCTGTGGAGCGGTAAATTAAGCTACAACTATTTACAGAAAAGGGGAAAAAAGTCATAATGGCACATTTGATTTTTATTTATTTACTAGCAGAAGTACCCGTTCTTCGCACGGGAATGAATGAACTTTTTGATATTAATATTTGTTGTGATTACTATATATTGTAATAAAGAGATATAGCAAAATGGATATCGCGTTATATTGTGTTCAATAATCATGCATACTGAATTTCAAGGCAATCGTTTTTACGGTGCAGAAGGCGATGCGGCGTAGCACAATCTAGTGGCGAGTTTTAGCAAAACGGATACGGCAAAAATATTCTTCGCATTCAGATATCGATGTATACGAATTTTCATGACGATCGGCTGAATAGTCTTGAAGTTCATGTGTTGACGCGACATCTAGTGTCAAGTTATAGGAAAATGGATCGTGCCAAACTCTTCCCCGTGTTCAAATATCTATGTATACCTATTTTCATAGCGATCATTCGCACAGTCAAGAAGTGATACACTGCAGGGCCATCTAGTGGTTAATTAAAGTAATGATTTGCTACAGCGCCGTCATGTGGCGAGTTATAGCAAAATGGATAACGCCAAAATATTCTCATTGTTCAAATAGCTATGCATACTGATTTTCATAGCCACCGTTTGAATGGTCAAAAATTTGGCCTGCTGCAGCGTCATCTAGTGGCGAGTTAAAATAATAATGCATTGCAGTGCCATCTAGTGGTGAGTAACATCAAAAGTAACGCAGTTAGAATATATTCTTCGTTCTCAAATGTGTAAGTATAAAAAATTTTATGCCGATCGGTCGAACGGTATAGAAGTTGATGCGTTGCAGCGCTATTTAGCGGTAAGTTACAGCAAATGGATAGTGAAAAATATTCTCCGTGTTCTAATATTCGCGTGTACCAAATTTCATCGAAATTGGTTGGACGATATTCGCATAGCAAACGGCTAAACGGAATAGAATTCGACGTTCTGCTGCGCCACCTAGTGAAAAGTTAGAGGAAAACGGATAGCATAAAAACCTTCTCCATGATAAAAGACTTAGGTGAACCAAATTTCATGGTGTTCGGTGAAACGGTGCTGGAGTTTTTCAACCTCCTACACACATACCAACATTCATTTTTATCTATAACCAGTCTTATTATACGTATATACCAGTCTCAAGTAAAATCCAGTTTCAAATCTAAGCCTCGCCAAAGTGCCAGCATACGCCATTTTGCAAGAGTTTTTTCAGGGAATCATTCGAAGCATTGACTTAGCAGCAATCAAAATGGGAAATGGTTCGACCGCCAGGCATTTATTTGAAAAGTGGAATCCCTTAATACCGCCGCATTTTTTAAATTATCAACTATAACATGTTTTATTCATCGTTACCTCGATGTACTAAATGCAAAGATTTCAATTTTCTGAAATTTGACGGATTTCCCCCAAGTTAAATCAATGTACTCAATTGGCGAGAATTCTGAAGCTACATCGCTTGAAATGCCCTAATAACTGCATTATTTCTGCACGGATAGTTAAAATTTAATGCTGTATTCTAAGAAAACCTATACACTTGTTTTCAAAAATGCTATTCCCTTAAGCTCTCAGTAAATTGCGCCAAAAAGCCTAAAACTGTGCAAACCGCTAGAACTCACTCTCTAAAAATCGGCCTATCAGCCATTTTTTTTTTCGCCAAACTAAAAAAAATTACATATTAGTCTCGGATATCTTCGATCCTCATTGTTTTGCGTATAAAACATTTCATTCCTGCTCTCATTTCTTATGCGCACACGATATTATAATTTAAAAAATAACCTAAAAAAATAAACTAAAAAAATCATTATTATTCTTTTATTTTTACTTTAAGAATTTAAAACATTGTATTCGGCAAAATCGCCACACATGGCAACCAACATGCTTATTTCACACACTTTTTTCACTACAGGGGTTAATATTACGTAAAGCTTTCTGCGTGGAGAACATAAAAAATCTTTTAAATTCCGGGAACGGAAATTAAGAGAACCATTCAGGAGGAAAACGTTTTTAAGTGGAGTTTCAAAGTTTTAAAGTGGACTATCATTTATTCTATATTATTTTAGATATCTGTGTAAAATTTCAGGCTGACAGGTCCATTTTTGTGGAACTGTATACTACCCAAATCAACAAATTGACAAACAGAATTTCATTTTTATTTATAAGATAACCTACGCTTGTTTTTAAAAATACCCTCTCATTAAATTGCGCCAAGCGCTAGAATCATAGAAAATCTGACACACTTTCAGATTTTTAAATACGCACTAAAGTGCTATATATAAAAAGAGTTATAATCCATGGGTCTTCCCTATTTTCGTTCCTTCTTTCATTAAGTTGGAAAGTGTATCATTATTCATGAGTGTGATTAAACAAAATTAAAATTGATATTTCTAACATCCTTTTTTCTGGATGTAATACATTAGATGCAGAAAAGCTGCTCAGAAAAATGCACAATTCCAACTGAATGAAAATTTCAAAAACTTATACGCAGGTGTATTCATAACCCAAATAGCAGACGATTAAATTACGATAAATAGCGCCAAGGCTAGAACTCACTTTCTCGGCATTTGAGCCATTTTATTTTTTCGCCAAACTAAAAAATTTTAACATATTAGCCTCGGAAATCTTCAATTCTTATTGTTTTGCGTATAAAACATTTCATTCCTGCTCCGATTTCCAATGCACACGATATTATAATTAAAAAATATATAACCTTACGAATATAAACTAACAAAAAAAAATCATTATTATTCTTTTATTTTTACTTTGAGAATTTAAAACATTTTATTCGGCAAAATCGCCACAAATGGCAACCACGATCCTTATTTCACACTTTTTTCACTACAGGGGTTACAATTACGGAAAGCTTTTTGCGTGGAGAACATAAAAAATCTCTTAAATTCCGGGAACGGGTGGACTTTCAAAGTTTTAAAGTGGACTATGATTTATTCTATATTATTTTACATATCTGTGCAAAATTTCAGGCTGATAGGTCCATTTTTGTGGATTTGTATACAACTCAAATCCACAAACAAACAAATAAACAAACAAACAAACAAACAAACAAACAAACAAACAAACAAACAGAATTTCATTTTTATTTATAAGATTTATTTTAAGGTTTTATACGTATAGCTAATTCGATCCTCAGATCTCTTACTTGTAAGTTCATGTAGAAAAATTGTCAATCAATGCCATCCCCTTTTTTGAAAACCTGATCATTCCAAAGGTGATAAAATTTCAAAAAACAATAAGCTGAGATAAATAGGATTAAAGATTAGTTATAAGTTATTGAGGACGGAGGTTCATATAAACAGCTGAATCTGGCGTTGTAATTGAAATACAGAACAAGGTACAGACTATCTTTGTACATAAATCTAAAATCGATATTTCATATTGTCGCTACTATTGGTTACTCATATACGGGCTATTGCTCTTTCTACTACTGAAAATAGATATTCTGTTAGTCATTGGACTTACGTTTTCACAGATAGTTCAATGTTTCAAAGATGTAATAATGCTGTCGCTGGTGTATTTTTTGAGCGCTTTGCTTTCTATAAAGCCGTTGGAAGTGATACCACAAGTTTCGATGGAGAACTGGAGGCTATATTTATTACCTATCAACAAGTTAAAGTCTTAAAGCGAAATTTCACTAACGTAGTTATCTTATCAGATTCCAGAGCTGTACTTCAGGCCATCTCCAATAATAAGGTCTGTAATTCCAGACGCCTTTTTGACTGTAGGTCTCTTTTAAAATCACTTGCTGATTTTGTGTTGTTGCAGTGGGTTCCCTCCCACTGTGGAATAGAAGGTAAGGAAAAGGCCATTTTTCGTCTTTTAACTGGAAACGATTGTCTCAATGCCTATCTTTTTAGAATTCTACTGAAGAACTCTCCGGATTGTTGTCTATGTGGCTCTGGATCCTCTGTGCACAGTTTACATTTTGACACGTGCTTTACACTTAAAAGCTTCAAATGTATTGCTCAAAAGCATTGGAAAGCCAGAAGGCTATCGACTTCATTGTTAAAGCTTGGCATTTGTCATAAAATAAATATTCTCGGTGTACTGAATTTCCTTAACTTTTACGTTATTTAAGTATCTGAGAAGCAACTGAATTATAGAAATCACTGCTGTATGGCATTTTAATCATCCGTTTCGAATTAACCAACAGCTGAAAATACATTACAAAAGCCATGAGCATTCCATTTAGTGTCCATCATCGCTTCCTGCATGGATCTTTGAAAGACCACGAGCACTATGCTGGGCAGCAGCATACAAAGACCGATGCCCTGAAGCAACGATGGGCACAGAAATTAAAATCTCTGCCGTCGCGACATGTTAACTATCCTACCAAACAAAGGCTGTGTTGGTGATTGCTGGAAAGAGTGTTACCTGTTTATGGAACTGACGGAGGGTATGTTGTCCTGGTCGCAGACGCCATCGGCGAGCAGCCTGTCCCTTATTTCCCAGGCGAACATGGTCGGATTCTGCTTCTTGTAGTTGGCGATCGCCTCTACCACTTTCGGGGTCGCCACCTTCGGCTTGCTGCCACCGATCACGCCGGGCTTGATGGAACCCGTCTCGTAGTACCTGCGGACAAGAGAGACACATTCGTGAAAAACCACACCGTCACAAGTTGCAAAGACGACAATATTCATATGTTAATGATTTGCGCTTTTACAAAGTTCTGAGGCTTAAATTTTCTTTTTATGAGCAGATTGTGACTTTTTGGAGTTTGAGTCATTAACCATCTCCCGTGGTCCTCTTAAATTGCAAGAGAGAGGGAGATATTTCTACCATTCAACAAACTTATTTTGTGGATAGGGATGGATGTAAGACGAGACAGAGATTTGCAGCTTTTCTGCGAGACGAGACAAACATTTTTAACATTGCGATATAGGGATTTTTCGATATGAGACAACGCTTTTAGGCTGTTTTGCGAGACTGGAGACGCGCGTTTTTCGTCTCGCGTCCTTCCCAAACTTCGGAAAGAAGATTCTTAAATAAAGAATTTTTCAGGGTCTATTTTCTATTTTTAGAGGATTTTTCATTTTTATTACTTCAGTTTTATTTTTATTTATTTATATCGGCCGTGCACACCTCCCTTCTGTGAGTGAGCCTACAATGAAGTTTACAGAAGCTTAAGTGATTTCTTTGCCTATGACGAAACTGTTGGGTTAAAATAACTTGATGAGCTTATCCTTTGAATCGTGTGTAAAAGCTTATATATTTTTAAAAATGGATAAATAATAACGGCTTGTTAGTTGCTTGCTTAACAGCACTTATAATGCAAATAAAATATGATAACCGCCAATGACATTAAACACTAATGAGTAGAAAATAAAATATTGGCACTTGAAGAAATGCATGGCAAGAAAATTGACTAGCATCTTTATTTATTTATTTATTTATATTTACATATTTTGTCCTAACAAACGAACGATGTTCTTATCGAGGAACTAAAATCTAATGCCCACATCTCACAAAAATCTGCTTCGCGAAAAGTAAACAAAATTCATATCTGTCTGAATTTTTGGCAAAATACTAACATACTTTTCATTAGTATCACCGAATGAGGGTCGCATTTCACCGACAGAAGAAAAAAGAAAATGCAATCAAAGATTCTTATCTCACTGAACTGACTGACGTGATACCTAATATTTTCTTTAGAGATAAGAAATCTGCCGATAGTTTTTTTTAATAGCATTTCACTACGTAAGTTATGATTCAAGGCACATTATTATCCTCTTTTCAAGTTTTTCTAACGTATTTTTGACAAGCTCAAGATTCATAGCCGACACCTGTGTTCGTGAGACAGAAAAAATAGAAGTATTTTTAATTTAAAGAACGGAGGCGTTGATGTTGAAAAATTCTTGAGTTCTTTGTGAGTTATTGCTGAATCTCAAAGCACGATTGCAGTTAGTGTATCATCGTCAAAGTTAATTTTAAATTTTAACATCTTACCTACCACATGATTATCAACATTTCAGTTTTTGTGTTATTGGTTTACCAATAAAAAAAAATGAAAATCGCTTATAAAATTAGAGTATTAGAAAGAGACTGAGAAGGGGAAGGGAAATGAAGATATATAAGTCTACCCATTTCTTCTAACAACCATTTTATATTTTGATGCCGCTATTGTAATTTCGTATAATATGAATATTTAGCAGAGGAATAAAAAAGACTTTTCTAAAAAAAAAAAAAAAAAAAAGAATTGGCTGTATAATACTTTGCAGTACGTAGTTGCTATAACATACTTTGCAGTATTAATAATTAAAATTATATTCAATTGAATATATAAATGTTTATAAAATTAAACAATTAATTAGTGTAGTTCTGTTTTATGTAGTTCTTTCTTTCTCATATGTTATTTAAGAGTATCCCCCCCCAAAAAAAAAATAGTTACCAGAATTAAAAAGCAAAGAAACATAATGCTTATAAAAAGAAAGCAAATATAAAAGAAATATAAATGATGAAAAATAGATCCCCCTGAACTCTTTCCACGATTTAAACTGTTTTAACAAAGTTTTTATTTAAAAAAATATACATTAGAAAATTTATTCATAATTGATTGAAACAGAAAACGCGGAACAATTGCTTGAAAACATTTAAACTCCTTTTTTTTTTACATGGTTTCGTTACAACTGAGACTTAGGACTCTCATATTAATGGAATTTGATACGATTTTCTCTTGTTTTAACATATCCATATGTTCATTTACCTGATCCGGAAATGTATAATTTCCATATTGCTTTAGGGTAAACATTGTGTTATTTTTTGTTTCTCCGTTATATGCAATTGAAATTACTATTTACAACTGGCATACTAAAAGCATCTGAAATAACTTCATAATAAAAAGGTAACATCTCATGAGCAGAAATTCTTGCATTTGAATCAGAAACGGAAAGGAAAAATAATATGAACGGAAAACTTAAAAAACAGTTAGTAAAAAGTATATCTGGTAGAAGGATAAAACATGGTGGTAGAAACTGTTCTTTCACAGAATTTTTTTTTTAATTTAAATTTAAATTAAATGCAATCGCATAATTTCAGAAAATATACCATGTATACGCACAAGAAAGTAGTGTTAAGGCAATATCAAAGAAAAAATTTACCCTTATATTAATTTTTTTTTTTTTTTAATTCGAATTTTTTTCTCTTGAAAACCCAGTTTTTTGCTAGTTGAATTTTTCACACTGTCCCTTTACGAATTTTTGATAACATAACTAATATGCAAGTTGTATCTACACGAATAGTGCTTTTGTATACTAAAATTACTTCAGTCAAATGCCTGTCGTCCAAAAACTAATGATTATGAAGTGAGCAAGACACTTTCAAAATTTATACTTTGAAAATTATTGTCCTTTCTGAATTTTTAAAAAGAAATTTTAAATTATATAGTATTATACAACTGCGCATAAAAAAATTAAAATAAAAAAAGTCCTGTTGGTGTCAGCAAAACTTTTGCTATTTTAATTCAGATTCACGTACTTCAGTTAAATCATCAAACCTTTTGTTAAATTAATGAACATTTTTATTATATCAAAAAGTTAAAGAAATTAGTGAAATTGTTTTTATTCAACAAAATTATTTTCGCCAACCAAATCTTATTAATTTCAACAAAAAAATAAAATGAAATTTATAACACATAGCAGAACTGTAAATACAAAATTAAAACTTTGCACTTGCAAAATTTTTAAAGGCAATCATTACTTAGAAACAACATTGTGACATTCACAAAACTAGTGTATCAAGTTTGCGTGAGTAAGCATTTTCCAAATGAGTCATTACTTAAGAAACAGCATCATGACTTACGACACTGGCGTAGAACAATACTATTTATACTAATTTCAGTAAAGTGTATTTTTATGCGTGTCTGTCTACTTGATTTTAGTTTTAACTTTTTTTTTTTTTATGTAAGACGTTTAAATCAACAAGCATTTACAAATCGAGGTGTTTGAAAAATTTGCATGTAAAAACAGAACGTCGTGATTCAGCGTTTGCTTTATCATGCTGTTCAACACCAAAATGCATTTTTCTTTTTTCCCTTTGTCTTGTTTTTTTTTACGAAAAGCAGTCTGTATTCATTGTATTTGAAACAATAGATTTCAAGCGCTTGGTTTGTTTTGCATATGGACCCAGAAGAAAAAAGATAGACAGGAAACACATCATTTACAGTAAGTAAATGGTCGGGTTTAATATATTAGGATTATTTAAAAGCTTTCAACTTAAACGGGGCCTCATTATGGCCGAGTGGATAAGACACTGAATATGGTATGTGGTTGAAGTGTGAAGGTCCAGGGATCTGGCCTACTGCGTGGCTTTCAGTCTGTCTGCAGTTGTGGGTGGTTTTCTTCAGATGTGACGTGAATACGCGATAGAACCCTTTTTAAAAATCCTCTAAGCAAGGCACCCCCTCCAGGCAGATACCCTTCGAGTAAGTTTGCCTTAACACAATACACACTCAAACGATGAATTGTTTTATATGCAACGTTTTGTTGTTGATTAAGGGATACAAAAATAAGAATGTCATGGAAAAAAGGTAAATAATTAGTGTTTTAACTCTTTAAACCTAATTTTTTTACAGTTAGAATTGAATTAATTCTTCGTGTTGTCCCATTTGATTTACGTACTTCACGTGAATTCCATTAAACATAAGTATACTATTTTCACAGTTAAAAAAAAAAAAAAGTATTTGTCAAATTACTATTATCCAACATGTTCTTTCGTTTATGTTTATGACAGATATGTTAAACATAATATTCATATTATATATGAAATATTACATTTTGTGTGTAATATTGCATATACATATTACATATTATATTTCATAACATAATATGATTTATAAATGATCTAAATGGAATCAGTCTATAACTTAATAAAAATGTTTTTAAAAAATCTTGGAGTCTCTGTGCTAATGGTGCTGGAGTGATACAGAATGCTTTGACTTTGACTTTATAAGGGAGTTGTTCGTGAAAACCAGGTCACTATACCAAGCTCTACTATAATTGTGCCCCCCCCCCACCTAATCTGAAAAAATAGTGCCGCCACCTTATATATTTGTAAAACGGTAATGGGACCACTTGACATATCGATATATTCATTAGCATAATGTAACAACTACTAGAAGCAGCAGATCTTTAGCTTCATCACATACTATGCATTTTAATTTTTAACTCAACGATCCATTTATAATATTAACCCCATTCCCTTCAACTTTAAAGAAGTCCATGAACGCCACTGCTTGGCTTAGGAATTCATTCTTTAAAAATATATTTATAGTGCATTTTTTTCTATACGAGGAATTATGGTATATATTTGAGTTGAGGGTCTTTAAGTATTTATGCCTGTTTGTGTGAAATAATTACAAACATGTCCATTTGAAAAAAGAGACAGAGGATAAATTCAAAGGATCATGCAAAACTATAATGAATGAAATATATACACATATTTATACATGCGCTTTTGTAAGTCATATTTAGAGGAGTGAGATGTTCAATAAACTAATATATATATAATAATATATATATATATATATATATATATATATATATATATATATATATATATATATATATATATATATATATATAATATAGTATAACTAACTGAATAAAAGACTAAATGTAATTTGGTTTAACATGAGAGTCGGACAATCCCTCATGTAGAACAAGCTAGTCAGTTACATGTCACAGCACATGTTTATATCGGATCCGCCACGATAAGCAATCCTGAACATTCCTATCACTTGGAACGAACCAACGAACGTATTGGGCGGATCTACCGCACAATTATAACAGTAATACTATTTTACCTTCGAATAGTGCGGATCTACCATGCAATTAGTTGTAACAGTGCCAATATTTTAATTCCGAATTGTGCGAATTTACCGTATTGTTATAACAGGGCAATATTTTCTTTTAAAATAGTGCGAATCTACCGTATAGTCATAAAAGTGACAATATTTTCTTTCCGAATTGTAAGGATCTACCATATAAGTTGTAACAGTGACAATATTTTCTTTCCGAATAGTGCTAATTTACCATATTGTTATAACAGTGACAGTATTTTCTTTCTGAATGGTACGGATCTACTGTATAGTTATAACAGCGACAATATTTTCCTTCCGAATTGTGCGGATCTATCATATAGTTATAACAGTGACAGTATTTTCCTTCCGAATAGTGCGGATCTATCATATAGTTATAACAGTGACAGTATTTTCCTTCCGAATAGTGCGGATCTACCGTATAGTTATAACAGTGACAGTATTTTCATTCCGAATAGTGCGGATCTACCGTAATAGTTATAACAGTGACACTATTTTCCTTCCGAATTTACCTTTCGCAGTCTTTTAAGCCTCGGCATGCATGCTTATCTACAAATATGCTTCACACGCATCCGCCCCCGAGATTGTTCAACTTCATAAATGATTAGTTTAGGCAGCCCTCTCTCTCTAAGAGCGTTACCCTGGGAGATGGTTGCCAGGGGCAACCGCATCACCGGAGCAATCCCACAACTTGCTGCCGGCATCCAGTGGAACTCCTCTCGGCACAGCATGATGTTATTGGTCGGTGTTTAAACGGTGTGCTTGAAGAAGGAGGGGGGGGGGGTGATTGTAGGGGCCCCGGAGATGGGGGTGGTGAAGGTAGGAATGAAGGAGATGATATAGTTTTGGAAAAAAATTTCGTGCATGGTTTGGAATGAAATAAATAAATTTAAATTCTTCGTTAAGAAAAAAAAAAAAAGTGGAGAGGATAAATGTTGCTGGTATCTTTTGTTTTACCAGTAAGTTTTCTCTCAAGTATATATAACTGTTACTATAAGAGTTGCAGACAACGAGGGGGGGAGGGGTATGACCTTAAAACCCCCACTGCTACCGCAAATGTAAGTTTTCTGTAACGTAAGGAGAAAAGTATGAAGAAACACACGATAAGAAAGCATTTCTTATTACGTGATATTTTGGGGCTGCTCGGATGATTAGTATTTCTAATTCTGGAATATATACTTGTATCAAATATTTAACAAAGTATTTGAAGAAAGTGGATCAATCAATATGTTATTAACTTTGCATTTTTGTATAGCAGACAACTTGTCAATCTGGAATACCAAAATATTTTCCTTTCCAATTATTTATGATGCAAAAATGATCAGCATTGATATATGTTTTATTTTCGTAATAACTGTCGTATGTTTATATTCAGGCATTGTTGGCCCAATATTGCTTCTTCTCATGTTGAATTTTCAAAATAGTACATCAAACAAGTTCATTTAAGCCAATAAATGGCAGCTCTTGGATGTACATGCATCCACTTTCGATTTTTCATACAAGTAATTGTTTGGAGTAAGAAAGCTTATGAAAGTAGAGTAAGAAAGCTTATGAAACTAGATTAAAAAAGCTTATGAAACTAAAGCTTATAACTTTTTAAACTTACAAATTTTGTATTAATTAATAAAACAGTTAGTAAATGATTACGCAATAAAAGAACTATTTATCTACGAATGGTACTTAAAATTATGATGACCGCAAATTATTTTAAATATATTTGAATTATTCATTATCATGACTTATTACAAAGTCACTGCCAAACACTTCACTTAATCTGAAAAAACACTCAAAATACTGGTGTTAAACGATAAAGTAATTAAAAAACTTTGTAAAAAAACACACATAAGAAGTAAAAGGAAAAAGGATACGCGTTTAGTTCAAAAAATTGTTTTGAACTTCTTCAGTCCAAGCCCTTCGACCCTGTGTTCTTTACGTCGAAGGGCTTGGACTGAAGAAGTTCAAAACAATTTTTTGAACGAAACGCGTATCCTTTTTCCTTTTACTTCTTATGTGTGTTTTTTTACAAAGTTTTTTAATTACTTCACTTAATCATTAGTACATGTAATGATTGTTATTACGTAGTAATGGGAGAATTCCTTATCATTAATGACATACAAACACACACCAAAAAATAAGGTCAGAAAGAAAAAGTAAATCCAAACCTAGAGTTCTTACTGAAACGGGACATATACAGCTGTGATAATTTTTCTACAATATGAAAACAAATACACTGTCATAAAATTATGAAAATTTTTGCAAAGATTCTAAAAAATTCTTTGCACTGAAACTTCTTTATTATCCAGTAAAACATTATACCTCAACTCAATTAAATGAAGAAATATTAACAAACTGTTGTTTAAAACGCAGAGAAAAGGCGCTCATTATTTAAAGAAATTATTGGCTAGCCTCCAACAAGGCTAAAGTCTATTTTTTACAGGACAGGTTCATTCCTATACAGTAAATAATCACTACTAACTTTCAAACTTTTCTTACTTTTGGAAGTATATTCATTTTTTAAGAGGTTAAATTATTTTTCCTTCCCTTTCGGTAGCCATAATTTCGGTTGTAGATGCCTTCATTAAACAGTTTAATTTTTATCGCAGTGCGCAATAATATAAGCTAAAAAAAATTCCATGTATTCCATGCATATTTCCACAATTCTGCTATTTATCGAATAAAATACCAATAATAATACAGTTAGTTTTATAAAACCTTCAGATACGGAAAGCAACTGTGAAGAGAGGCTTTATGCATATATAGTCAATCCCGCTTAATGGAACAGCCAATTTGCCACAAAAATTCATTCTAATAAGCGGGATATCCCATTATCCGGGATCATAATGCCTAGTTATTACGGTCTGGTACATTGAAAATATATTGCAATAAGCGGGATATTCCTTTAACCGATATTCTACTAAGCGAGTTCGATTGTATTTATGCATTTACATTATACTGGATCTTCAATATACAGGGTGATTCAAAATTCGTGTGAACAAACATCTGGGAGGGGTAGGATACGCCAAGACTGTCCAGAATCACATAGCCATATGGGGCCGTAAACATGTACCTGTTAATGACCACTTTAGAAGACGTGTTGAAGTGGCAGTCTAATTTCTTAACCACGATTCACAAACAATGAGTTCTTCTCCGAGAAATTCATCAATGTAATGAAATAGAATTAGCAAAAACAGATAATTTTAGTCCAGTGTTTTCAGTGAAAGATGCATTGTTTTTTGAGAAAACCATGGTCGGAAAGTTCGCTATTACTTGAACACTTCTTCTAAAGTGATGATTAGTGGCAGGTACGTGAAGACGAAGTTTCGGCCCCGCATTGCTATGCGCTTCTGAACCGTCTTGGCTTATCTTACCCCTCCCAGAAGTTTGTTAACCCTTTAACGCGCAGTGTTCCCGCTCTGGGAACACCAAACTCTGACGTTTTGACTGCTGCCAGTCAAGAAGAATAGACTGGATTTCTATGAAAATAGTTGCGGGTGACATAGCTCCACGAGAATCCTTTACTTTTTAGCACGTCATTTCCCGTAAAAAATGGTCACGATTATTTTGAACAGCACTGACATCTGCTGAAAAATGGAAGAATGCGAGAACAGCTGCATAGATTCTCCAATGCTGAAAAAAGGGCAGCCGTTGCCATCGCTCGACTTAACTACTAGCAAGATGGCGGACGATCGAAACGTTCATCGCATACCACAGATCTAGTGACCTCTTTTTTGACGACAGCTGGCTGTGCGCGCAAACCTACTCGTCAAAAAAGGGGTCTCTAGATCTGTGGCACGCGATGAACGTTTCGATCGTTCGCTATCTTGCTGGTAGTTAAGTCGAGCGATGGCAACGGCTGCCCTTTTTTTCAGCATTGGGAAAGGGTTGCGCCTCAAAGAGTTAAAGTAATTTTGAGCCACCCTGTACAAGAAAGTAAAACATGAATGTCCTTAATGTGCATAAAAATTACTCTCGAGCAGCTGGGATTACAATGCGGACGGCATTGCACTTGGGAAAAGATGATTCGTCTTAATTCCGACTGCGGACATTCCTTATGATATTCATCGAATAAGTACCAACACCGACACAGCTCACTGCATACATTAGCTAACATTCTAATCCAGAAGAAAAGAAGTGGAAGGGGGGGGGGGGGTAGGACTTCGGGGCGTCCTCAGCTAAGCCCCGATTCGCGTGCTACAAAGAAAACCACCAGGGCTCGCGAAGAAATCATTAGGGCGGCTTTAGCAAGGTGATTGATTGCGCGGAGTTCTGAAGCGAAGATCCTAATTAAAAGTCGGTTGGCATGCCCCCTGCTCTTATCGGTCTTCTTCTTCCTCTTTTCTCGTGTCTCCGCCCCTGTGATAAAGGGGGGATAGAAAAAGGGTGGGCGTAAGGGGCGCTTTTACAAGGGGGCGGTGCACTCATTGAAGACGATGGCTTCATTGATTCATCTGCGTGTGAATGAAATTTGTAGAAATTAGGATGATTCCAGAGGCAAAAATTAAAACAGATCGTTCTGATTGAATGCCTTCATTTTTTTTTTTTACGGGATTTGATTGTTTTTCTACGCTGTGGAATATAATTACTGTTTCATGCGTTTTGTTGGTTTTTATTTTGTTATCTTCGCTACATTAGCAAACGAGCGTGAAGACATTCGAAAAGCATCGACCGTTACTCTTAAAGAGTGAAATGACAGTCAGAGTTTTATGAATATGTTACATTCCCGAAAGAGTGAGAAGCTGTTAATTTGAAACAAATTATTTAAGAGTAGATATTCACGTCTAGGTATAGAAAATTTAATACTTCTGAGGTTTTCATTCAGTGGCATACCCAAAAGTTTACTTTACGGGGAGGCGAGGGGCTGCAAATACAGCGAAACTCCGTTATAGTGAAAATCTTCTTATTACGTCTAAATATTCTGTGCAATTCAGTCATTTTACAATTGAACAAAATCTTGCTTATAATCTCTCTCTAGTTCCTCCAATGATATTGGGTTATAATCGAGCTCAAATGTTACTATCCCAGTGAGTATTTATTTAATGCTCAATATTTTATTTCTTCTTGAAGTCTCTTTGCCAAATATCTAATTTAAAGTGATTTTCACTTTTATTTCTTTACCATGAGGGATGGGGGCTCACTTTTTGCCCCCTCCTTGGTGAACCTATGCTACCATTTAGCTCCTGAGGAATGACTATTAAGTCTTTTTGTTTTAAAGTTCTTGTTTTAAATGAATTTGTTAAAATGTACCATCAATAAGAAGAAAATTCAGTTATTAGTTTAAATATTCACGTAAACGTTTGTTTTCCATTCTGTTCGTCAAAAGATAGACCAATTCTCACACTTGGGCCAAAGATGTTTGCACTAAATATTTGCACTGTATTGAGGGATACAAAGGGCAGGAAAATAATAATATTTTTAAAAATAAAAGCTAAACTAGTAAAATGATAATCAAATAAAATGCAATTCTAATCAACGTAGTAAAACACGTAATAAAATCTTCACGTAATAAAATCTTCAAGAAGGATATGTGAAAAAAGGATTGAAGCGCCGTCTATGAATTTCAAAATTTAGTTTTAGGTATTCATGAGTGTTGAAGTTTACAAACAGAAATTTATGGATATCATTTTGTTTCTTTCTTTGAGACAGAGAAAGGATATGCGAAAAGAATGTTTTGGCCCCCTTAACACTCCCCGCTCACACACACACACACACCATCACCACAGGTAAATAATTTTAGAAAATACTGTCCAATCTGTCACCCACTTTAAAATCTAACACACATGCAAAATTTCGTATGATTGTCTTCAATAGTTTTGGCTATTTTTGGAAATATTGCTACTTGAAAAAAACAACATTACATTCCTATCCAAATAGTTGTTTTTATTTTTATGTTTGTGTAGTTAATTTGTACATTAAGATTTAAAATATTACACATTAAAATAAATAAGTACCCCCTATACGATCTGTTTGAAAAAGTTTCGACCCAAAATGAAACAATGCATAATTATATATTATTTCATATAATCATATATAATTATATATTATTTAATTTCATTTATTTATATGTTTTAAAGTCATTATTATTTTTTAGATTTTTTTATGTTTTCGTAAACAGCTTTCGCCATGCAAAAAAAAAAAAAAAAAAAAAAAAATTACCCATCAGCGATCTGAATCGGCTATGACACCTGAAGTTGCCGACCTATAAATAATATTCAAATTTCTTTTAACTCTTGCCCCAAACCTTTCCTTCTAAGCTCGGCGGAAAGAGTCCATTATCTCGCAGAGGGGGGAGTCTGACTCTAAACTTCCTTTATCAAACGTTTACGAGAATCAAGAACTAACTTCAAAAGAAAAGAATCTTCTTTACGACATTATGCACAGCGGGACCACCTGATTCCCGGCATGTATGTGTGTGTGAGTGTATTTATAAGCCACATATTGCCTTTAGTTTTCCAGCGTGTGGGGGGTTCGAAAATTTTGTGATAAATGATACGGTAAATGAATTTATTTTACTTTGCAGTATTAATGGAATTTTAATCTCTTGGAAATAATTTCTGGAAAGAATGTTTTACAGCAATACACAGGTGTACTTCGGACGAAAGTAATTTGAGGGTGAATAATTAAGATGGATAATTAATTGCAAAATGTGGCAATGGTTCTAGAAGATTTAATTCTTAATTTGAAAGTACATGGAATAAAAATGGATGGTCGTAATTATCGGTGGGTAAGTTTAGAAACAGGTTTTTTTAATCGAAAGTACTTATTACTATAATAAAAGAGTGGGAGGGGGGTTGTAAAAAAAAAAGAAACGTACAAATACCTGTAACGTTATGCTATACAGACAGTGGCGATCCAGATTTTTTTTTTGGAGGGGGGGGGGGGCTAAATTTTGGGAAAAGCTTTTTTCACCCAAATAAAATGTACTTACAATAAATCAAAATTTTAGACTAAACCAATGTAAAATATTTTGGGTTGGACTAAGTCATAAGAAAAGATCATATTACCGATTTAGTTTATAACAAAATAGAATGTTACCTTTTAGTAATCTTTTTTTTCGGGGGGGGGGAGCTGAAGCCCCCTAGTTCCTCCTCTAGATCCCCTACTGGATAGAGACATTTCCAGATACCTTCTTAGTTTTCCTTGTTAACTTTTAAAAAATGCTATTCTTAATAACATTCATTTATTAAGTTACTTTCCCGGCAGAATAATATTTAAATCACAATATTTCAAAATCAACCATTCTATTTATTAATGTATCCTCTTTTTTAAATTTAAATGATGTATTTTAATCATAAATCCTAACTAATTTATAATAAAGTATTATTATTTACCAGTTTAGCAATAAAAATCTAAGCAAATAAAATTTAAATTTCTAATTTAAATTTTAATAACATGAACTATATGTTAATTATATCAAATAACAATATTTTAAAAATCGACATGAAATTTTATTGTTTACGATTGATATTTTACAGTAACCATATACCACATTCGAAAATTATTCAAAATTATTTCTGTATGTGTGTTTACAGCTTACAATAAAGCTACTGAGATTGGAAAAGCATCAATCTCTAATTATCAGACAGTTAAAATGCTGCTTCTTCTATTCTAACATATAAATTGCATAGGGCATTCAGAAATTGAGATTTAATTTTTACCTTATCATTGAGTCATGATTGAAAACTAATATTCCTTCTCTGTAACAGTATCAGATAAAATAATTGGCAGGGAAAACGATTTAAATAAAAATCATTCAAAGAATTAATTTTTTCGATACACATTTTCTATAACTGAGTTAGATTTAAAAGTTGTGAATTTATAAAAGGCAAGACAAAATATCTAATATCCTCATTAAGATAATAAATTATCCACTCAATGCTTTGCGGAAAAAAAATTGTAAACCACCGAGGTTAATATGTTTTATGTCAGAAATTTTAAACTCATACTGTACTGAGTTTTAAATTTCTGAAAAAAATAAAAGATAAAAGCAATAAATAAGAAACAATCACACGTGAAAGCAGCTGCAAAACACGGGATCACTATCAAAAAATTGCCGGCTTACTAAGCAGTTAATACGGCATTGCACCCTTGGAACACATAAGTACAACTTGCCGTAAACAGTTTTGGTCACGCAAATGTTATTTTATCGGCCGCAGCTAACAAATTACCAGATGCACAAAACCCACTCTGATTCATCGCTTCCAAACAATAAAGTGCAACAAAAAATATCGCTAATAACAATAATAACGCTGGCTACTGTCAATCAGGAGTCGCTAAATCAGGGCTAAAACACTTTTCCTGATGATGTGGATGATAACGCCTAGCGGTAAAAACGTGACTGTCTGTGGGGGGGGGGGGATACACGTAGATGATGAGCAATCGGAAAGTATATGGTTTGATCATTTGTTTCTGCTTTTTCAAGTTGGCGATTTTATGTCCCTTTTCTTCTAGATTTTGGCGTTGCAGGCAAACCACAATCTTGTTAAAATTTTTGAAATCATTAAATATGGAGAATGAGGTTTTAATTTCTTCTGAAAGTGTCACATGACCTAAAAATTATACAGTCGTAAAATTTATGAATGGAAAGTTTGGAATAAGGAGCAGTATTGAATTTATTCTGAGATCAGTTATAGCCACTCCAGAATTTCAAAATCATTTTTTTATACAGTACATGCATATATTATTCAATGAGTACATAAAAAGAAAGGAAGAAAGTTTTTAAGGGGTTTTTGTGTGTAAGATAGCTTTGAAGACACCTTCTCGGCTAAATATGTGTTATTTGGCATTAAAAGAATCATTTTATGATGGATGTAATGAAATTGCAATTTGAAAGCTTAAGGTACAATGAAAGAAACAACAAATTTTGAAATATTATATACAAAAGAGAAATTGTTGAAAAGTTCAGCAAGTTTGCGTAAAATTTTAACTGGCAGCTCTAACTAAATTACAAAAAGTGTGCAATGCACACACATGCGTGTTTATGTGTATATGCTGTACGGAATATACAATTTAATCATTTTAGAATTTTGGCTATGTTTCATTTTGTATAAAAGGATATTTAAATATTCTTCTGTTTAACTGACCATATGACTGATTTTAAAAGTGAGATGATTTTCAAATTATGTCATTATAAAATTGAAGAATGGTAATTAAATAAAACTTCATCTCATTTAAAATTTTTCTTTTGACTACTCAAGATTTCAGATTTTGGATTTCAGTTCTTAATATTTCTAATGCACAGAGAGTAAAAATTTGACACAATAATATTTTTACTGAGAACTTCTTTTATGAGAATTTTTCTTATTTTTACTGAGAACTTCCTGTTTTATTCTTATATAATTGTATAATTTGGAATTATATGAAATTTCAGAATAACAAAACAAGAAAACAAATACAAATACTTTTCAGACTATATTGCTTAAAATTTACATGAATACTTTTTACAAGAGCTTTGAGAAATCCGCGCTAACAAGTATGCATTTCTAGCAACATAGATTCAAGAGGTTCAATTTCGGCTTTCTACACATTTTAAAACCAAAACTATGCAAATAATTTCTTAAATCTAAGTGTAATTTTATAACATGAAAGTAAATTACATATTATTAATTTTCTTGTGAATATTCTTTTAAAGCATTTATCCCAATGCATTGTTTACAAGACTTTTTAGAACTAATAGTGTACTTCGAAAATCACGCTATGAAAAAAAATTTCAACATTTTATTGCTATTGCATCTTAAATTGTTACATCACTATTTCAAAGTTGTTTCATTTTCTGCACAAAAATTTTGAACTTGTAACGGTGGAATCTTTTTACATATAATGCATCATTTCTCAACTGTTAAAGCCAGCGGATCTTTCCCGGTCTGCAGCTTCTGTTGGATATTTCCGTATATGGTCCATAATTTAGTGTGGGCAGTACACACATACTTTCACTAAAAGAAATACTCAACTCCCACAGGTCTGGACATCGTCTTCACGCCATTCCCAAATCACGCCCTCCCCCCAGCTCTCTAAATTTAATTTCGGACCTCATTAGAAAAGAGCCGAAGGGAGGGAAGGGAGATATAGCGCCCACGGAGAGGAAAGGATAGTGTCCATTCTCGAAGAGTAACTAGCTGCTAACCCAGATAACAGAGTTAACACGTTTGTGACTATACAACCATTAGTGAAATGAAATTATCTGGGGCTTAAAAATGTTTAGAAAATGGAGGTTTTAAATTATTAAGAAATGTATGATAACCAGAAAAGCACATTCATTTAAAACTAAGCATTTTTGATAAAAATGTGTTTGAATGATGAGAAAGATGTCCGCATGACAAAATTACGAAAAAGATCTTCGGGACTAAATTAAAATGAAAAACTTTTGGTTTATTCAACAACATAAACAGTTAGTATATGATTCGTTCATAATTATAAACTAAATATAGATGTCTAAGAAAGAAGTACTTTAATCTCTTGCCCCCCCCTCCTGAAATATTTTTGAGTAGATACAAAAACATATTGTTCACTCAAACTTGACGTAATGGTTAAAATATGCAGATTTACGGTTTAAAGGGGGAAGAAACGGTGTATGGAAGCAGAAATCTTGAAAGTTCCAATTAAATGAAACAATGAAGAAAATGCCAGATACAGCATCATTTAGTGTTTACAAAATACATACGCATTCCATGTAATTGCAAATAAGTTAAACCTTCTATACAGTACACAACGAGAAAAATACTTTGTAGAAGCACAAAATGCATTGTTGATATACTTACTTGAACTAACAAAAATTTTAGTTCAAGTTACCATTTTTAAAAGAATTTCACTCCATATAGTAATATATCTCTTAAATTTCCTTTCATCCTTTTTTTTTTTCGTAAAATAAAAGCTTGCTATTTCAACTAAGCATTTTTTTCTCTAAATGCAATTTCCACGTAATACGTGTCCTTCGAACAACATCTTTTTAAAATGTGCATACACAGTTTCACTTTTTCTGTTTTCTGATATAAAATTATCAACCAACTTATATCTCAACACAATATGCGGAATATTTTTGGAGCTATTACAAAATATCTGTCATGAAATTATGTTGCGATAAGAAAATTTATAATTATAAATAAATTTATTATTTATTTATAACTATGTGAACTCATAATTTTAACTTTTTGATATAACTTTTGTAATAGAATAGTAATGTAATAGAATTTCGGATTTCAACAGAACTGTTTATTACAGTGATTAATTAATTTGTGATTTGTATTTATTTAATTGTTAAATCAATATAAAATTTTGCTTTGTTCGCTGTAATCATAATCGTATGCGGAAGTTATATGAAACAAATTTTTGTTGTTTAAAAAAAAATGTTTTTGGGAGTATGCACAAGAATAAGAACGCTTTGTTAATTCAAGGGGGAAAAAAGGTTACACTGCATTAACCAAACTATTTTCTTTAGTTAAATAAATTGATTAATTAACTAATTACCGAATAAAATTATTTACGTTAAAGTAGAAACCAGTTTCTTTCATGATTTAGTAAAATTTTTGTTGATTTAAAAAAATACTGAATCTATCGTTATTATTACTGGTTTTTTACTAATTTATGTTGCTATTTTATTTGTGCATTTGGCAACGAATCATCTGTGGCACGATTAATCTTTTAAAAAGTCAATTTTCATCGTTTCGTGTAGTTCCATCACTATTACCGGAACCATAAATCACTGCGAGCCACTTATAATGTAAAATTAATCAATTAACAAACATAAAAGGAACCGAAAAGAGACAGACTTTAAAAAAAAAACTACCGCATCCTCTACACGCTGTAACCTTTCCTAATGAGAGGGGTTGGATCCCCGTATAACAGGATCGGCACACACGCGTAATTATATCTGCATCTGTACCAAATGGACTCATCCGATCTGAAAGAACAAAGGGCCCGCCCATTGTGCACACGCAAGCAGGCACTTAAGAGATACCTCCCCACCCTGTCTGATTTTCTGACACTTACAGAAATTGTTTGGCGATAGTCCGGAATAGATATGTTTAAATTTGGATGCATGCACTATTTAATGAGTGGGGATTAGACCCAAACAAAATGTACTGGAACGCATTTAATCCTTTGAGGCGCAACCCTTTCCCAATGCTGAAAAAAGGGCAGCCGTTGCCATCGCTCGACTTAAAAACCAGCAAGACGGCAGACGATCGCAACGTTCATCGCGTGCCACAGATCTAGAGACCCTTTTTTTGACGCAGCTGGCTGCACCACACAGCCAGTTGTATTCCCAGAGCGCGAACACTGCGCGTTAAAGGGTTAAACTGCTTCGTATTTCAGTATCATGTATTAATAATTTAGCAGATGCAAACAAAATATTTTGTAAACGCGTATTCGTGTATTCAAATACTCGCTCACTGTGGTCAGAAACATAAAACATAGAAAATACATAACCCCATATTCAAAACATACAACATGTAGAGTATTCATTATTAGTTTTCCTGTTCAGAGAGGTAGGTATATAAGCAAAAATTACTGGTCAGAATGCTCCTAAATTTGCAGGAAATTCTCATGAAGCTATGGAAGGGAGAGAGCGATTTCCATGGTAAAAAATTAGTTAAGAAAAACGACACCAGATGGCGTTCCAGAATGTTGTAATTGCTGGTATGCAAATTTTAAAATCACGTAGAGGTATAAAACGCTTGTTTCATAACCTTTCCGCTCGTCCTTTTATTCCCGCTCGAGAATGATTGTTACTCAGCAAGATCGTGCATTGTTGATGAAATCCTTTTACCAAAACTTTGAATCTGTACATGCGGTTTGCGTTGATATCGGATCTTAAAAGTAATTCGGTAAAGTCCATTTACAGATAAGGGGCTACAGAGAATGATGGTAAATCGTTGAATGGATTTTCTCTGTTTATCTTTTTTTCCGGGTTAAAACATTGTAAAATGCAATCTGATGGTTTTTCAAACGATACTTGTTGCTGTCCCCGCCACCACCACACACAGAAACAGAGATCCCTTTTCCATGACCTCATTAAGATTCTCTCCAAATATGGAGCATTCTGACCAATAGATTTTGCTACACACTGCTCTGAAAAAGCAAACTTTCATTATGAACAATTACAGGCGATGAAGTAGCACAGTCACATTAATGTGACTAGTACACAATATACAACGTCAGCGTTATAAGGTAATAAATCGCATAAGGTACAGGGCAATAATCGCATGACAGTACAGTACAATCGTTGGAGTGACGAAGAAAATGAGCGATTTACCCAATGTCGAAAAAAGGGCTTAACTGTCTTTCAGGCCAAATGTGTCAGCATTTCTGAAACTGCACAGTTTGTGAATTGTTTGAGGGTGCCGCAATTGTGAAAGCACATTTTGCATTGCAAAATGGCACTGTAAAAAATCAGTGACATGAAAAGTCTAATGAATTACGGTCCTTAAATGAGAGAGGTAAACAACAGCTAAGGTGTAATGTATTCCAGACAGCAGTTTAGAGAACATTGCTTTATGTAGTGCCACAAATAGACGGCTGCATTTTGCACCCTACGCTAAAGGCAATGCATTGGTGGTGCAGGCTGGAATTTGCACAGTAGTTCCACAACTTAACGTTCACTGAGTGGCGGCAGATGATTTCTTCCCATGAATCACACTTTTTTCTTATTCGAACTGATTTACGAAAGTTACTGGACGTGTGCAAGTTGAAAGTGGCAAAATTGTGATCTGGAGAATGTTTTTGTGGTATGCTACAAGTATACTTACCGTTTTGGATTGCACTATGGATCAAAATAGGTACGTGCTATCCACAACCACACGGCAATTTATTTAATCTGCATCATGTCGTCGTTTTACAGCATGAGGATGCGAGACATTATGCGGCTTGCAGTGCACGCACGTGGCTCGTAGAGCACTAAGGTGTGTTTACGGTACTTTTTTGGCCAACAAATTTTTCTAACTTACACCCAATCAAGAATCTTTCGTCCCTACCCAATTGGGTTGATCGTTCCACGGATCCTTAGCTGTGCAATATCAGGCAATTGGCGACGGAATTCCAGGTCCGCATGGCCCCGAAACCTATAAGTACCTCATTTCATGTTCTTTTCCTGCTCGCCTGACCATGGTCGGGACTGACGAGTGTTCAAGTCAGTGTAACCGGACCTTATATTATACCTTAAAATGCAAATTCTGAAAGATACGAAATTTTAAAAAAATGAACAAATGTATCTTGTAGAAACATTTAAGATACAATAAGTTCATTTTTTTAAATAACATGGATTACTTGCATGGAAGATGTATACGCATGCATTATTTATTTATGTCGAAAGAAGAATCTTAAAAGGGAAACTATGAATTATGGTAATTTTTCATCAATTTTAAAGTAGTATCGTATAAGGAAATAATCAATATCATCAAAATATTGATTAAGATACAGATAAAAAGCATTTAGAAGTTTATTAGATTCACATTTTTATGTAATTTAATAGACAAAAACTTACAGTATAAAAGTATCGACGATGTACCATTTTAAAAACTATTTAATTCTGCAATTTAAAGCTTCTTAAAAAAATATTTAGTCGAGTTTTTGTATGAATTGCACAGCTCATTTTTTATACTAAATTTAAAAACTTAAATAATTTTAAATTTAGTTTTTTTTTAATGTAACATTCTCTTGGTAAAGTTAATTTTAAGTTTTTGACAGAGGGAAAACAGAAGACTTTTTTTTTAATAAACATCCATTTATTCAAAATGTGACTTTCAAATTTTTTATTTATTTTTTTTTTAATGTTATAATTCTGAAGGGTGGGAAACAAATTATCCCGGAAATTACCAAGACCCAAAAAGAACTCGGATGATTTCACAGACTATTAGATTGTCTCCAAAATTAAATTGGTCACATATCTTCGATATAAATATGAAATTGAACACTTTAGCAAACAAACTAGCATTTTTGCTTTAAAATAATTATTTCAACACTCAGTCCAATGTCCGATTTCCATCAGAAACTTCTCGAGGAAGAGTAAACAAGTGGCACCATTTAATACCAATCCACCCACAAAATCATCTTAATCACCCCACGATTGAAACACTCCAAACCCACAATATCTACTCCCATGAAAGAAAAAAAAAGCAACAATAGATGAGGGGGCACAGATTAAAATTCACTGACCCCCCCTCCCCCTTTCACTTTTCACATCCTGATCCCAGAGAGGGGGGACGGGGGGCGGGCTGTTTCTACTCCTACCCAATTCCTCCCCATATAACCCAGAAAATGTCTGTCCCATTAAAGCTGATCATCTGACTTTAAAATTGCGTAGTGGTTGGTCTATAGAGACTTGATTCGATACGTTTCACATTAGCCTGATGAATTAGCCTGAGTGAGGCTAGAGGGTGATGGTGGTGGTGTGTGGGGGGGGATGAATGAATCGTATGCACCCTGTTTGTGGGGGGTGGGTTTCTGCAAACCCCCCCAATTTTCTAACGGGGGAGCAGAGTTTTTTGGTTTTGCAGGGATTTGCGATGTTCTGTATAAGTGAATATATATAAAAAGAAGAGGGATATGTTCTGTTAAAAAAAGAATGAATTTGATATAGGTATATTTTTTATATAAAAATGTATAGGCCTTGAAATAACAATTTTCTAAACAATTTTTATATAATCAATGCATAATGAAAAGAAATCAATACCCAATATTTAAATGATCAAAAAAGATGTAAAACTCTTCTTTTTTATCTAGAAATATGACATTAAACTATTTTTGATAATTATTATAATTTACATGCTCTTGCATTCATGAAATTATTAGTAAATTATAACAGTTAGAGATGATAAATAGTAAGCAGAAACATCACTATACGTCAACACATTGCTTATTTTTCTTCCCCATATATACTACCATTTATCTGCCTTGCACCTGCGCAATCGTCTACCTAATGAAATAACTAGTTTTCGTTAGAGAAGAACTAGTTTTCTGCCGCGATCTTAGTTGACTTAATATCTTTGATTTTAGTGAGACTTAATATCTGAACTCTTAGTAACAACAAAATATCTCTTAAGAAAGCCTGTTTGTTTTTTTATTTTTCATTTTACATAAATTGCAAATAAGATTCACGTGATTGAATGATTATAAGTACGAATAATATTGAGTTGGATATCATATTAGACAATTTTTATATAATCAATGCATAATGAAAAGAAATCAATACCCAATATTTAAATGATCAAAAAAGATGTAAAACTCTTCTTTTTTATCTAAAAATGTGACATTAAACTATTTTTGATAATTATTATAATTTACATGCTCTTGCATTCATGAAATTATTAGTAAATTATAACAGTTAGAGATGATAAATAGTAAGCGGAAACATCACCATACGTCAACACATTGTTTATTTTTCTTCCCCATATATACTACCATTTATCTGCCTTGCACCTGCACAATCGTCTACTTAATGAAATAACTAGTTTTCGTTAGAGAAGAACTAGTTTTCTGCCGCGATCTTAGTTGACTTAATATCTTTGATTTTAGTGAAACTTAATATCTGAACTCTTAGTAGCAACAAAATATCTCTTAAGAAAGCCTGTTTGTTTTTTTTATTTTTCATTTTACATAAATTGCAAATAAGATTCACGTGATTGGATGATTATAAGTACGAATAATATTGAGTTTGATATCATAGCAGACAAATTTTCTATAACGAAAACGCTAAGTAACACACATGCAATAGTTCCACATATTTTTTTTAATTTATGTATTCAACTTTGCATTTTTCAAATACACTTATTTGCATTTTGAAAGGCTTCATCATGGAATGTACTCAAGTAAATTATCTTGCTGCTAATTTGCTACGAAAACAATGGTTCATTATTTTAAACAGCATATGCATGTGGGAACTGATTCAGAAAGAAAAAAAGAAAATCTATCCTAAAAAAAGACTGAAATCCTAGAAAGCATTGATTCATAGTAAACGGTGTCCTTTTGTTAAATGTTACGGAAAGTAAGTACTGAAAATGAGTAAGTGACTTTGACTTTAAAAGATTCGATTCATCCATGAATAACATGTAGATTGATGTAGAAAAGTAGTGTACATTTCTTTCATTTTTATTTGTCAGTTACTTCAGAATGTTTTTAGTTTGCACGGGTTTAAAGACAATGTACCTACTCATTCAAATCGGGGTAAAGGATTTAAAAACAGCCATAAAATAACATTTTTTTATAAACTTTTAAATACCGTTCTCGTTGCTTTTGTGTTATCCGCACTTCCAAAGCACAACTTTGATAAATATGATTTAATTCTGTCCCAGACTGTTAATTTAAAAATGAAGATTACAGATGGCCCTTTAATCATTACCACGTCTTTCGAGGGCTCGAATTGTCGAACGTTAACTTTGCACAACGGCCGTGACGTCATCTCCGTTACCGAGCTATGAAAGGAAGACAAATTTATTATCCACACTGGATTACGTATCCTAAACTTCCACCCTCTCGAAACACACCAGTACCGAAATGCACACCCTCATTTCAATAACAAAGAGCGCTGTTTCCCCCTTTACGCGTGTTTTCCCAGTGGTGCTTGCACCAACTATTTAAGGTGCCATTTATACACCACTGGGCCCCAAGAGGGCATGTGTCTTTCCCCACCGATTGGTCACTGATGACATGCCTCAGCCCTAATTCGAATGCCTTCTGTTATTTTATATCGTACCGAGGGGAAGGAAGAGGGATGGTATGTAAATGTGGAAGCAATCGCAGTTGGAGAAAAAGCGAGACTTTTGCTCACGTAATTTTGCTTTTTCCGTGAATTGCGAGGGTGTTCACGGTGGGTATGCGTTAGTACATGCTACGTAATGATTCATTTTTAAAAAACGTCCTGCTTGAAAAATTTTTAAAGTTAATATTGTTTTAATAGAGAGAAAACATTCATCGGAGGAAAAATATAACACTCACTATAAAACTGAGAGCTCTTTGCATTTTTCATTGCGTAGAGTCCATTTCCACTTCAAAAGAAAATAAAGCCCTCTGTGAAATTTTCCTATCTTCATAGATTTCTTATGAAATTTGTCTGACTTTTAAAAGTTTGGTTAAGCATCTCATAGAAAATTGAAGAACTACATAAAATAAATTAACTATTTACATTTTGCTTTATTCGTTTATCCATTAAAAATTATTGCTTTAGATATTTTGTTTTTGGAATAGAGAAATATTGTTTTTAATATAGATTTAACAAAGTTCTTTGCGATCGGTTGCGGCGGAATATCTGTAACACGCAAAGCAAGGGCGGATCCAGGGGGAGGGCACCGGGGGGCACGCCTCACCCCCCTCCAAGAGAACAATATTTACACTAGATAGAATTGGCTTTTTGATAATGATGGCACCTTTCATGCATTTCTGAATGGTATTAAACCTTTGCTCCCCGCCTGAAAAATATTCTGGACCCCCCTTGACACAAAGTATAACATGGAACTGATCCTGAAGTGCCCACTACAATGGCCTGTGAGCCAGCTAAATGTAAAGAAACTTCCACTACGTCATCTTTTCGCCCACGTAGAAACGGAACCATACCACGTACGACCAATCTTCATAGCGGCCTGGGCACTCAATGTCGTCTAACACTCTCAATTGCATTTTGGCTGATGTACAACGTAGAAAGCCTCCTAACTCTACTAGTCAGAGATGTCAGCTAGGAGGTCACGCCAGGCCCCAATGAAGATTAACCATGAACCACGAATAGGTCCAGAAACTTCACTGGCAAAGTAGGAAAATCGTTTGCCAGATGAGAAAAGCTACCTTCAGTTTAATTGCACGCTATGTGAACTGACTAATAAGAAGGACTCCTAAGTACTGATCAACTGTACTGGATGGAAATTTGTGAAGCCTCACCAACTGCGGATATTACAGCCAAGAAAAACCCTGGAAAAGTTTGCCCCTCAAGGTGATTTACAACTGCTAATAGAATTCTAAGGCTTTATAAACCTTACGAAAATCCAAGCTTTATTGACATTTACGATGTTCATTGTCCAACTACATATGACTATATGGTTATGCT